>VDFB02281492.1:491449674-491552987 GCA_007258455.2 Sequoia sempervirens | reverse complement strand
TTGTCCTAGTGCATTGGCGGACCTGTCCTAGTTCAGTGGCGGGCTTGTCCTAGTGCATTGGCGGACCTGTCCCAGTTCAGTGGCGGGCTTGTCCTAGTGAATTGGCGGACCTGTCCCAGTTCAGTGGCGGTCTTGTCCTAGTACATTGGCGGACCTGTCCCAGTTCAGTGGCGGGCTTGTCCTAGTGCATTGGCGGACCTGTCCCAATTCAGTGGTTGGTCTGTCTTAGTTCAGTGGCGGACCTGTCCCAATTCAGTGGCGGGCCTATCTTAGTGCAGTGGCGGACCTGTCCTAGTTCAGTGGCGGGCCTGTCCTAGTGCAGTGGCAGACCTGTCCTTTGATCACCCTATATCATCACTTCGCATGCATTGTCCCTCTATTTTGACCATCGATACGACCATTTGGCATCCAAGATAAGCTTTTGAACGTCCATTCCGAGCCTCCATCCCTTCATTTATTCCGAACACTCTTCTGCTTGTTTCAAGAGCCATACGTCTCCCCTAAGACGCTATCCATCCATCCTAAACACGCTTTCATCTCTGATTGCCGCTGTTCCATGTAAACCCCGTTGGAGTCATCATCCAAGTTGACCTAGGTATTCATCCCTAATCACAATCATCATAACCGGCTTAGGATTGCTATCCGTCTTAGGTCAGTTATCCTTTTTCGACCCAATCAATCTGCTTCTATCTCAAGTTGGATTCGGTGTCGTTATCATACATCCACCTTTTAATCAATACCTAGTGTTACCAAGGATCCTTCTTAAACTCGATTGTGGATCTCGGTCTTCATCGTATCTATCATCACATCAATCCTAATCATCGTATCAATCTGATCCCCACATCATCAAACCTATTCGGATCAAAACCCAGAATCTAGGTTAATCCAACATCTACCCATCAATCCAATCCAATTCCATCAAGCCCATCCACGTCAACCTAATCAATCATCGTCAGCTAATCTTTCATCAAAATCAAATCGATCCTTCATCATCAAGGTCTTTTTAATACCTTGATCCCTGTCATCATCTTGCATGCCCATTCAGACTCAATCGCAAGCAAAGAAAATGGCCGACCAACAAGCCCTGAATGCCCAATCGAACAACCCTCAAAATCCCACCAACACGATCAACATCTCATCAGATCCCAACTATGGGGCTAATATCCCTCACGATCCCCACAACGGCACCTCATCGCAATCCAATGTGGATGGTCAAAACACGTCACCACCTGGGGAGGAAAACATGGCCGAGCAACCCGAGCTCACATTCGAGGAGCACTTTAGCAACCCAGTTAATGCACAAATGACGGAGCGCCTTCTTGAAAGACATGGTGACCAAATCTTGGCTCACTTGATTGACAAAGGTGTCAAGTTGCCGTCAGGTGTCGACTTATCCAAGTATGGCACCTCTACATCCAATGTACCCCAAGGTGCACATGACATTACCAGTAGCTCGTATGTCCCCAACATTCCTTCCGTAGGAGGCTGGCATCAACCTGAATTCGGCAACGCTGTCCTATATCCCATTGGCAATCCCACACATCCCACCATCTCGGTCACGGGAGCACCTCAAACCATTGATCCCAATGATCCTTATGCCTATGGCATGCCGCAAAACATCCCGCAACCACAACCATTAATGCTACCGGCACCGCCCCCCTCGAACTCGCTTCCCGTCAACGCTGGGGGCACCCCTTTTGCCGCCTTGCCCCCACCTCCCGGGGCAACAAATCCTCCACCGTCGTCATTCATATCTCAACAGCCGCCCCAATCCAACGTCCCTCCTCCATCATCATCCAACCCTCCGCCATCATCCCAATCCAACATTCCTCCACCCTCGTCGTTCATACCTCAACAGCCGCCCCAATCCAACATTCCTCCACCCTCGTCATTCATACCTCAACAGCCGCCCCAATCCAATGTTCCTCCACCATCATCATTCCTATCCCAACAACCTGCCCAATCCTACGCTCCCACTAGTGCTCAACAACCTCCACCTCAACAACAACCGTCGGTCAATCCCCTATTCTCAGCACAACCATCACAACACCAACCTCAAGGAAATCAACCTCGGCCTTCAGCCTCGTCCATATCTCCATTCCTTGCATCCATTTTACGCCCGCAAGCGCAACCACCACAGAACATCCCATCTCGCCCATCACAGCCACCAACTATGCATCAACAACAATATCAACAAACACCCCTCCATTACAACTATTACAACCAACCCCAATATCAACAACCCTCCTATGGGGCATCACAATAGTCATATCAACACCCCCAATACCCGCAAGCTAATCAGCAACACTTTCTCCATACTTCCCAACAGTATGCCACCCACAACTACCCGACCAATCCATATCCCACCTCGCAACAGCAACCTTTTTATCAACAAGGCCCCTTGGTGTATCAGCAAGAGGTACCACCTCCTCATCCATACGCCCATCTCCAAACATCCTCTTAGAATCCACAGTCGTCCTACCATCAATACCCGTCCAACACTCCAGCCAATGCGGACATCCTGGAAATCAAAGCCGCACTAAAGGATCTCCAGGCAGGGACTAGCAAGCAATCGTTCAAGTTCGAAGATATATGTCCCTATCCGTATGATCCCTCTATCTCATTGATTCCCTTCCCCAAGCATTTTGAGATGCCAAAATTTGACAAATATAAGGGGAACAAAGATCCTAAGGCCCACCTACGGGAGTTTTACTCCCAGTGTCAAGAAGTGATCCACAATGACAACTATCTCTTGCATTTGTTCCCCCGAAGTTTGGGAAGTGATGCACTAGGGTGGTTCATGACCCTCGACAAGGGATCTATAAAATCTTTTGCGGACTTGTCAGAAAGGTTTGTCTCCTACTTCTCCTTCAACTTGGAGAAAGATACTGTTACTCTAGATCTTCTTAAGGAGAAACAACGTGAAGGGGAAACTTTTACTAGCTACCTCCAGAGGTGGCGTGCCCTGGCAAGCCGAATGAAAACTCCTTTGAAAGAGAAGGACATGGTCACCCTTTTTGTGGAGAACTCTCATCCTGACATGGCCCACAACTTCCGATTACACTGTGTCACCACTTTTGCGGAGGTGGTGGAGAAAGGACCCATCCTCGAGCGTGCCCTTGTTGCCAAAGGACACATCAAAATATATAACCAAGATAGGGAAAAAACATTCAACGACAAGCCACGTTTCTGGAACAAGAACAAAAATGCAGTCAATGATGGTGTCACTGATACTAAACATGTCCAAGTGGCCAACACATCCCAGAAACAACAACAATCTGTACCTAATGCCATATCCATACCGCAAGGGACACCCCGTCCTCCCCAATAGTCCAATCAAAGTAACCAAGGGAACCCTAAACGCCAATATGCTCAACTAGGGGAACCCTTGAGTGTCGTCTTCAATAAACTATTGCAGATCAGCTATCCAATCACGTACCCCGTCACCAAGCCACTAGACGAATCCAAACCTAAGCCCGCATGGTTTAGGGAAAATGAATATTGTGAGTTCCACAAAATTAAAGGGCACTCTTTGAATAAGTGTCAGGGTCTGAAAAACTATGTCCAGGATCTCATCGATCGAGGTGACATCAAGGTTGATCCTAACCAAGCTCCGTCGTCCAATGCTCAGTTGCAAATTTATCAAAACGCTTTCCCAAACCATAACCAAGGCCCGAGCACTTCCAACAGTAATCCTCAAAACAACAGCACAAATAACGTGAGTTACAAGAATGTACCTCTCAATTATGAGGGTATTATTCATTACATTGAGCAGGTAGAACCTCGTGTATCCATGATACATGTCAAAGCTAAAGACTCTCAATGTGTTGTTACCACACGACGAGCCCGCATCACCATTCCTGCAGCCTCTGCACCTACCCAACCGACTCCTATAACTTCCCAGTACAATATCCTTGATCACCTGGGAAAGACCCCTGCACATATCTCCATCTTGGATTTACTCAAGTCTTCCCCCGTGTATCAAGAAATCCTTAATAGAGCCCTACAGGAAACCCATGTGCCTAATAATATGGATCCTACACAGTTTCAAGCCTTGGTAGGACACCTAGCTTCATCTCACCAACTACACTTTAGCCATGATGATATGCCCAACATTGATGCTAATCACAATCGCCCCTTACATATTGAAGTCGTAGTCGCTCGGCATAAAATAAAAAGGGTCCTGATAGATAATGGCTCTGCCCTCAACTTGTGCACTTTAAAATTCATAAAACAAGTGGGGTATACCCAAGCAGACTTAAGCAACCAGATTATTACAATCAAGGCTTATGACAATGCAGAAAGGAATTCAGAAGGGATCATCAATCTTCCTGTCCAAGTGGGACCGGTAGTTCAGTATATCACCTGCCATGTCCTTGATCTAGACTTACCATATAATCTCCTCCTCGGCCGTCCATGGCTCCATGCTATGCAAGCCGTGCCTTCCACCTACCATCAGTGCCTCAAATTCCCAGTCAACGGACAAGAGGTCACCATCTATGCCGATCCCCAACCGTTCGAATATTGCCGCGCCCTAGAGACATCGTTTCCCCATTTGCATTATTGTCCTGGGGTTGAAGTGGGGGCAACTCGGCCATCACTCGTTAATCCACCATCCACCGTAATAACCGCTCCATCTTCTACTGAGCCTACATTCACAAAAGTCCAGATCATTGACAAAGGGTGTGGCGAGTACGAAATGCACACTGCCCTTAATGTAGCCACCATGCCACCATCGCCACACGAGTATGGTCAACCTTCCCACGCTTCCCTAAAGGAAGACAAGATTGTCACCTTCCAGGGCAAAAACATCCCTACTACCACTTTTGTATCCCCAAGTATCAAGACAGATGCGCCCGAAGAAGACATAAGCCAATGGGTTTACCGAGAAGAGCCTCAGCCGGAAACTCCTCTCAAAGAATATTTCCAAGAAAAGTACCCCTGGCCGACAAAGTTTGTGGAAAAGCATAACTATCAAGGCAGAGGCCTAGGAAAGCAAGAACAAGGGCGGTTACAACCCATTGATACGTTTCCGCTATCAATAAATATGGGCATTGGGTATGACAGAAAGCAAAAAGGCCCCGAAACATCGTCTAATGCTTCCAATAGTGTAGTTGTGGACGACGGCTTATTGGAAGACATACCCGAGGAGGAATCCATCATACGTGCGTACGATGACGTCGATCATGCCGACCTATCTTCCATGTTCGAATGCCTATCCGTTTGCACTATTAGCCTATCCCTCCGCCATCCCGAACTCATTGATTGGGACCTACGAACTACCACACCTATCAGTATGTCTGCGGATACCTATGTTAACCTCATGGGATTGGGGGAGGATGAACACTCCAGTCGCAAAAGTAAGAATGAGAAAAACAACAAACGGTCATCTAGTGAAAACCTCCCTGAGGCACTTCGTGACCTTGAAAAAGTAAAAATAAAGGACGCATCTGATGGCGAAAACCTCGAAGAGGCGCTAGAAGATGGAGATGTTCATCTTCCCCTTATGGGAACTCAGCTATCTGCCAGATCCTCTGTTCTGATTGAAGAAACGCAAGAGATTAATTTGGGAACAGCTGAAAATCCCAAGGTAACCTATGTAGCCAAGTCACTCTCCGAACAAGAGTTTCCGATCTTTGCACAGCTACTCCAGCAGGGAGTTGTTAACTTTGCTTGGTCATACTCGGACATGCCAGGCTTAGATCCCGCCTTGGTGGTTCATCACCTGGACATCCGCCCAGACGCTAAACCTGTCAAGCAAAAACTCTGCAAGATGCATCCGCAAGTTGCGTTGTTAGTCAAGAAGGAATTAGAGAAGTTACTGGAGGCAGGATTTATCAGACCAATTGACTACTCCGAGTGGATCTCCAACATAGTGCCAATAGCTAAACCAAATGGTGACATTCGGATATGTACGGACTTCAGGGATCTCAACAAAGCTTGCCCCAAAGACGACTTCCCCCTACCCAATATTGACATGTTGGTCGACTTAACAGCAGGACATGAGATGTTGTCCCTTATGGATGGCTTCCCGCATAACCAGATCTGAATCACATCTGTAAGACCAACACAAACCGCCTTTCAATTAATTCTTTGGGCACTTTCTCACATAAATGTCACGCCTTGGTCTCAAAAATGAAGTGACATATCAGAGAGTTAATGACGGCCCATCTTCCATGACCTCTACATAATATCATGGAAGACTACAAGGATGACCCAATAGAAAATCCGCAATCAATTTGTTATGTTATCCCCGCCATCCCAAAAGACATTCGGAGCCAAGCCAGATACTATGTTGAGGCTGAATCCAAAAAAGTGCGTCTTTGGGGTCACTTCCAGAAAGTTGTTGGGTTTCATAGTCTCTCGTAGAGGCATTGAGGTTGATCCCGCTAAGGTGAAGGCTATCCTGGATATGCCCCCCCCACGCAATCTCAAACAGCTAAGAAGCCTTCAAGGAAAAATGCAGTCCATCCGTCGCTTCATTGCCCAGCTGGCAGACAAGTGTCAACCATTCACTCATCTTCTGAAAAAGGATTCTACCTTCCGATGGAACCAGCAGTGTCAGATGGGATTCGATAAGATTAAGGAATATTTAGCCCATCCACCAATATTGATGCCACCTATTCCCGACAAGCCCCTCTTGCTCTACATCTCCGCCACTTCAGTCGCACTGGGGGCATTGTTGGCGCAGCATGATGAGTCGTCAAAAGAAAGGGCAGTCTACTACATCAGTCGGACATTGGTTGGCTACGAGCTAAACTACTCTCCCATGGAAAAAGCATGCCTCGCACTAGTCTTCAGTACACAGAAGCTCCGCCATTACATGCTCAGTCACCCAGTCAAATTAATCGCCAAGATTGATCCGTTGAAGTACCTGTTATCTAGAACCACTCTGACTGGTCGCATGGCTAAGTGGGTCATGCTCCTCAGTGAATTCGACATAGAATATGTAGATCGCAAGGCTATCAAGGGGCAGATAATTGCAGATCAGTTGGCAGAAGCTCCTCTAGTTGACACTCACCCATTGGTCACGGAATTCCCTGATGAGGAAATCTTTTCAATTGAGGAAACCCCCATGTGGACACTGTATTTCGATGGATCATATACACATAATGGATCGGGGGTTAGGAATTTTATTGGTTACCCCTCAAGGTGACTACATTCCCAAGTCATTCAGGATAGCGTTCCCATGTGCCAACAACATGGCCGAATACGAAGCTCTCCTCACCGGTCTCAAAATTGCCAAACAGTGGCACATAACTCAGTTGAAAGTCTTCGGTGATTCCTTGCTAGTCATTAGGAAAGTTAATGATGAGTTTCTGACCAAGGATGATAAGTTGTTACCCTACAAGCGCATGGTGGATGATTTCAAGAAATACTTCACCTCCATACAATTTGAGCAGATTCCCAGGGTACGCAACAAAGCAGCTGATGCGATGGCCACTATCGGCTCCCTCCTGGACATGCCCAAGGATCAAACAGAGTGTGAATTCCTTGTAGAACAACTGTTAATCCCAGCATATGATATCCCTGAGACTGAAATGGTGTGTGAAATTGTAGGTCCCACCTCCCCATGGTACCAAGACATCTATACCTACCTCTGTGATAACGTTATACCCCCAAACCTTTCACGTAACCAACGCAAATCCTTCATCCATCGCTCTTCTCGATACGTCATCGTCGGAGATACGCTTTATCGTCGTGGGTATGATGGAATCCTCCTTAGATGTCTAAATGAGATCGAAGCCCATACTACATTAACAGAGGTACATGGCGGTGTTTGTGGAGCCCATTCAAATGGTATGGCGCTGGCCAAGAGGATCCTACGGGCTGGATATTATTGGCCTACGTTGGAACATGATGCTTGTGAGTTTGTGAAAAAGTGTCTTCCATGCCAGCAACACGCAGATTTAATTCATGCTCCAGCACAAGATCTTCAGCCCCTCCTGGCACCATGGCCGTTTTCTCAATGGGGTTTTGACTTGATTGGCAAGATTCACCCACCATCATCCGATGGCCATACCTTCATAATCACCGCCACTGAGTATTTTACCAAGTGGGTAGAGGCAATGCCCCTCTCACAAATCACCCAAAGATTCAAATCTCTCCAAGTTCATCCTCACTATATTCTTCTCGCAGGATATGGTATCCCATCCACCATCATTTCTGACAATGGCAAACCATTCAAGAACCAAGCCATGAAACACCTATGCGAAACCTTCCATATTCAACACCGTTGGTCGACGTCGTATTACCCCCAAGGTAATGGTCAGGTGGAAGCGACCAACAAAACCCTCATCCGTATTCTCAAAAAGGCTGTCAATAACACCGGACGAGATTGGCACCTCCATATTCATCCTGCCCTTTGGGCATATCGCACATCCATTCGCACCCCCACAGGCGCCACCCCCTACTCTTTGATGTTTGGTGCTGAAGTCGTCTTGCCAATCGAGGTTGAACTTCCATCATTGAGAATCTCTCTTAAGAACCTTATCAGCGAAGAGGATGCTCGTGTTGCGTGGCTTGCACAGCTAGAGTTACTGGACGAACGCAGAATAAAGGCCTACGATCATCTGCAAGCATATCAGAATCGCCTCAAGCGTAGTTACAACAAGAAGGTTCGTCCTCGCCAATTCCAGGTGGGCGAACTTGTCCTTAAAGAGAACCAACGTACTCAGTAAGACCGAGACAAGAAAGGAAAATTTGAGGCCAATTGGTTGGGGCCCTATATCATAGTTGCTAAATATGGATCTGGGGCATACAGGTTGACTACTCTTGAAGGAGACCCCCTTGACGAGCCTATCAATGTCATGCATCTGAAAAAGTTCTACGCCTAAGTCTGCTCGGTTACCCTACCTTATCAAAAAATCAAAAAAGTCAAAGTAAAATAAAATCAAAAAAGTCAAAAATAGTCAAGAGAAATAAATTCGTCCTATGGTGAAAACCACCTCTTGGTGGCGCCTTGGATAAGTATGGATGGTGAAAACCTGGTAACAGGCGTCATCCATAGAGGGCTTAATCATTATCTACCTGACATCCTAGTTATTTTACGCCTTCATCCGCACCATTGTCCTTACCCATCTTACCCTAGGCCGCTTGGTAAATATTGAATTGAGCATTGGACGACCCATCTAGCCTATCCCCCATTCCTGAGCTTTTCAGTATCCCGCTCTGAGCTTACGTCATTCACATTTGTGTCATCAGGTAGGGTCATCCATCGCGTCGGTTCTCACCTAGGTCCCATCTCGTCATGTCTGCCAGTCGAACTACGTTGCCCCTGCGCTGTCACGTAGGCAAGGTTGATCGTTTAATTCACCCCCGGGGCATTCGTCCATCATCATCGGTCACCATTAGTCTTCTTTCCGCTTTATCCATAGTCTTTTCCGGAACTACGAGGGCTCTGCGCTTTCACGTAGGCAAGGCTAATCTATGATCGGCCCCCGAGCCCCTAGGTCTGTAGGTTATGTCAGTCTTTTGAGCTTCGTTATCAAGTTATGCCCGCATCTAACCGGTCCTTAACAAACGAAATTCCCTTGTGTTACAAGATCTTGTCCCTCGGCAACATCCCATGTCAACTGGGTCATCTTATTTCGCATCCATCTTTGGTCTCAACAGGATGAGTCCTTCCTAGCAGACCTCACCAATCCCATCCACCACCTTGGTCCTATGGCAAAGGACCTGTTGTCTTGATTATGATCTCTTGATGTTTTTGAATTTTGTTCATCATTTTAGGTTCCTTCCCATCACTTGTCGAGGTCACCTTGGTCCACCATACCATGGCGTGCTTTGACCTGCTGAAATGGGGGCATACCTTGATCTTTGGTTTTGTCTACTGTCTTCTCGAGTTATCCCTCATAGGACCCACCAAGATCTCTAGGATCTTGTGTTACGCTGGGATAACTTTGTGTGTTTGTGGTTATTACAACACTAGGCCCGACCGAGGTCATCGTGACCTCGGGGTGCTGCGATAACCTTATTGTTTGTTGTGTTTGTTTCATGCGTAGAGTACTTACTTGCCTTGGTCTTCTATATCAAGGTGCTTAGTACCTTACGCTATAGTAAAAATCAATGCTCCAAAGATGGCACGATCTCATTTTCACTGCATTTCCACCACTTTGCATGCACCCTTCATTTCCATCATAACCACAGCTTATGATTTCGGTTGTGCAAGTACTCTTGTTCTTGGTTCCTCTTGTCGGTCCTCTTCCTCTTAGGATATTAATGGTTGTTTTTGGCAAATGCAATCTTCCATCCACCTCTCGCCTACTCACATCCTCATAATGGTTGTTATTGGCATGTAATTGCATCAAAAATCATATAAACATATGCATCCATAATTCATAACTCATACATCATATAAACATGCATAAATCATCCATCCACATGTGCATCCATAATTCATAACTCATACATCATATAAACATGCATAAATCATCCATCCACATGTGCATCCATAAATCATACATCATACATCATGTAAAAAAATACATAAGTCATCCATCCACATGTGCATCCATAAATCATACGTCATGAATCATATAAACATATGCATTAATCATAAATCGTCCATCCACATGTACATCCATAAATCATACGTCATGAATCATATAAACATATGCATCAATCATAAATCATCCATCCATAAAAACATAAAGCATAAAACATGAGTCATACATATAAATATGTGTACATGTCTGCATGTAGAATCACATCATAAATCATCTCATATAGCTGTACAAAGGAAACATCATACATAATGTCAATAAGGGCCATCGCATAATCAAAATAATAAACATCATGTGCTGAATACACTACATCTCCACCATATATCATGCAATAAGATGACCATCCATCCTGTATCTGCCAAAAATAACCATTGTCCTGCATCTGCCTGCCCTACTGTGAGCTGCCCACATCTGACCTCTGCGGAGAATCAGGTGCTGACCCCCTGTGTCCTGGTGTCCCCTGGTACTCTCGGGTAGGTGTCCCCTGGTACTCGCGGGTGGGTGTCCCCTGATAGCCGCTGTATGGAGATGGAGTCCGCCAATAGTCACTAAAACCCCTAGTGCGTGTCCCTAATGACTGGGATGGCCCTAGCGGTAATGGAGCCTAACTGACGTAACATGCTGTGCGCTGCGCTGGGTCTGGAACAACCTGCTCATATACCCCTCTCCATAGCTAGCCTGCTGCATAAACTCATCTCGCTGTCCTGCTATCAGTCTCGCGGCATTCCGCTCATGCCTATACCGGTCTCGATCTGCACTGATCGATCGCCGCTCCCGTGCCCAGGCCTCCTGAGCTAGTATCAACTGTCGTATCTGCTCGGAGCCTCTATCCCTCTCGACCTGCATCGCCTGTAACTGTGTGTGCAGCTCCTGTACATCTGTCCTCGCACCTCCCCCCTCAACCAGCACCCCCTGCAACTGAGCCTGTGCTGCATCCCTCTCCCCCTGTAAAGTCTGCATCTGTGACTCTGCAGCATCCCTCTCCCTCTGTGCCGCCTGTCCCTGCGCGACCGCTGCATCTCGGTCCCTCTGCAGGGCCTGCAACCTCAGCTCAGCCGAATCTCGCTCTCGTCGCAAGCTAGATGCCTGTGCTGTCGCTGTATCTCTCTCTCTGCGCAACGACTGTACCTCTGACTCGGCCACCTGCCTCTCGCTCTCTGCTACCTGAACCTGCGCCTGTAACACCTCCCTCCCTGCCTCCAGCTCCTGAATATGTGCCTGTAACACACCTCTCTCTGCCTCTGCCATGCGCAACCTATCCCTGAGCTCCGCTAGCTCTATCTGCATGCTCTCTACATCCCCTGTCTCCCTGCTCTGCAACTTTGCCCGCAACCTCTCCACCTTAGCCCACAGGTCTACGGCCTCATCTAGACTCTCATCCCTCTCCCTCACCAATCTCCGCTCCTGCTCTGACACTAGCATAACTAGCTCCCTGTAGTCTCTCTCACCCTGAGCAAAATGGGCCCGCCACTCATCCCTCTCTGCCTCTACTGCCATCTGCTCTGCACCTGCCTCTCGCACCCGCTGCTCGCTCTGTCGGAGCCTCTCCACTGTATCTCTCAATGCGGCCACTGGATCCTCCCCTGCGGGTGGTGCCGCGTCTACCGGTGCTATATCATGCTCATCTGAGTCGATCTCCATCTCTCGCGGATGATATCCCTCACTCTCGGCTGAGTACCCCTCACTCTCCAGCTCGTCCAGATCTATCACCCTCGGAGATCTCTGCTGTGGCTGTGCCTCCTCCCCTCTAGCTGGCTCCTGCCCCCCTGACCTCCTATGTCTCGGTCCATCTCCTCTCGGGCTCCATATGCCCCCGCCCCAGCTGGCTCCTCCCCCCCAGTCCTCCTAAGTCTCTGTC
Organism: Sequoia sempervirens; assembly: GCA_007258455.2. Taxonomy (NCBI): domain Eukaryota; kingdom Viridiplantae; phylum Streptophyta; class Pinopsida; order Cupressales; family Cupressaceae; genus Sequoia; species Sequoia sempervirens. The sequence continues at coordinate 491,540,624 of VDFB02281492.1, read as the reverse complement.
CATCTCCTCCCAGGCTCCATGTGTCTCCTCCCCTCCAACTGTCTCCTGCCCTCAGTGCTCTCTGTCTGTCTCCTCTCTGGCTCTGTCTGCCTCCTGCTCGCCAGTCGTCCTGGCTGTCTCCTGTCCCCCCTCCTCCCCTCTGACCCCGCTGGTCTCACCCGGTGTCCCCTGTGACTCTCCCCCTCGGGCTCTCGGCCTCCTCTCCCGTCGACTCTGTCCTCGGGCTCTCGGCCTCCTCTCCTGTCGACTCTGTCCTCGGGCTCTCGACCTCCTCTCCTGTCGACTCTGTCCTCGGGCTCTTGGCCTCCTCTCTGCCACCTCCTCGGCCTCATCCTCTGACACCTCCTCGGCCTCATCCTCTGCTCCCTTCTCCTCCTCCTCCCCCGCAATCTCCTCTCCTCTGACCCCGTTGGCCTCACCCTGTGTGCCCTGTGCTCCTCCTTGGCCTCTCGGCCTCCTCTCTCCCACCGCCTCGGCTCCAGCCTCTCTCACCTCCTCTGTCTCCGCCCCTCTCCTCTGTCATCTCCTCGACCTCTCTGCTGTCGTAACCTCCTCTGCTTGCCTATCACCTGCTCCTGTGCCCCATGGCCTCCTCTGCCCCCCCTCAACGGTCCGCGCGGCCTCACCACCCGCACTCGCCTCTCATCCTCTGACCCAAATCCCCGTGCCTCCTCAATCGGCACGGCTGGTGTGATCCGCTCCACTGGATGTCACCTGAACCACTCCTCATACCGATCTGTTGTCCCTGCATCTCGTGGCCCCTCTTGCCTGTCCGGATAGGCCCTGAATACTAGTCTCTCAATGTCACTCCACACACTGCACAGGTTCAGCCGGTCTCCCCATACCTCCCGCTCCCGTACCTACCATGCAAACCGTACTCGACCCGCTGGGATATCCTGTCTCACCCCAAACTGTCTCGTCACCCGATCTGGTCGGTGCAACTCCACTATGTATGGTCTGCTCCCAACCATGTAGCATCGAGTGAAGAAATAACCGCTATGTAGCTCCTCCTCCCTCGACCACCCCCTGAATCGTCGGATCATGTATGGCCTCCATACTATATCTACCGCCCGCACATCATCAAACTGCCTCCTCCACACATCCACCTCCTGCACCTCTCGATATCGCACTAATGTCCCTGCCTCTGCTCCCCACCACCACGCTATGGGCTGCGTATCATCCTGCTCGCCCACTCTCACCATAGTCGGCCTGGTAATGCGGATATGCTCCCAGGCCCACACCTGTAGTAACGTCACATGGGTCACACTCAACTGTCTCCTGTAGCAAATCACGTGCATGTCCCGATACAGCTGGGCTAATATGCACGTCCCCCACGCAAACTGACCCTCCCGGCCCTCGATGATGTGCCGGATCACCTCCACCGCCCTCATAGGCAAATACCGACCACCCCGGTCCGGCAATAGTATGCCACTAATCAGCCCGGCCAGGTACAGCGATAGTACTGGCACCCTGCATCCCACCATCCTGTCCACATCAAACTGCCCCTTCCGCACTGGTAGATCGTCACTACCAAACACCACACGGATGGACTCCTCCAGCGCCTCACCCTCCGACCAACACTCACTAATCGGCAACCCCGATATCGGCAGCCTCAGAATCCGCCACACGTCCTCCAGTGTCACTGTCATCTCCCCTGTCGGCAAGTGAAATGTCGACGTCGCTGAATCCCACCGCTCTATCAGGGCTGTCAACATGGCCCCATGGGCCTTGATCGTGGGATAGGTCAGCATGTGCAGTAGTCCGGCCTCCGCTAACCTCTGATGATCCTCACCGGTCATCCTCGCCATACATCTCCTCAACACCTCTGATCGCCTCTCTCGAATACGCAAAATCCCTATTTTCTGCACATAGAAAACATATCTTTGTCATTTTCTCCTGATTAGATCCCCCCCATCATTCTCGTTTTTACACCATCCTATCCTAACCATCCCGTTTTTCCATCCTATCCTAACCATCCCGTTTTTCCATCCTATCCTACCCATCCCTTTGTTTTTCCCTAACCCATCCCGTTTTCCCATCCTATCCTACCCATCCCTCTGTTTTTCCCTAACCCTCCCCTTTTCCCATCCTATCCTACCCATCCCTCTGTTTTTCCATACCCCCTCCCCCAACCTCCTACCCTCCCCCTTTTCCCATCCTATCTCCTACCCATCCCTCTGTTTTTCCCTAACCCTCCCCTTTTCCCATCCTATCCTAACCATCCCTCTGTTTTTCCATACCCCCTCCCCCAACCTCCTACCCTCCCCCTTTTCCCATCCTATCCCCTAACCATCCCTCTGTTTTCCCTAACACCCTATCCCCCCAACCCCTCTTCCTCCCCTTTTCCCCTCCATCCCACCCTATTTTGCTTAACACCCTACCCTTTTCCCCCCCATCCCCTCCTATTTTCCCTAACACCCTATTCCTCCCCTATCCCTTAACCTCTAATTCTTTTCCCCCCATCCCATCCTATTTTTCCCATCCTTCCCTTTTTCCCATCCCCACCTTTTTTTTTCCCCACCCACTCTCTCCCTCCCATTACCCTCTTTCCCTTCCCTCTTCCCTTCTTCTCGGCTGCTGCATGGGCTTGTTCGCCATCGCATGGCTAAGCACTCCGTCTGTCATCGGCTGGCATGCTGGGACTCCGTTCACATCATGCATAAGTGATTCCTGCTTGTTACTCTAAGGGAAGTAAGCGGACCTGGTTCACACTGGCGGGCGACTGGGTTCATCATGGAGTGGGGTCAGCTTCATGCACAAGCCAGGCTACCGGCTTCATGCAGAGCAAGGTCCGCCTCTCACCACGTATGGGATTGTTCACATAAGGGCGTATGGCTCACACTGGCCGGCTGACTGTCTGCTGGGCTGCATGCATGGCTCTGCTGAATAAGAATGCATGATCTGTCTGGCCACATGGCAGGACTGCAGCTCTTTTCTTCCCCTAGCACGAAAACCGAGGCGACCCAGAAATTTTTTTTCCTACCCATTTCATTTTTCGACGCCCCGCAAAAAACCCATATTTTTGTTTTTCGAAAATACGTGTCAAAATGCCGAAAAACACAAAAATCAAAATTCACAGTCCGGTTTTGAGCTAACCTGGTGGGGTACAGCGCAATGGGTGAAAAATATCCGTCTCTCATCCGCCCGGTGAATGACGTCACTGTCGTACTCCGGCATGATGTCTGCTCTCGCTCGTCTCCTCGTCTCTCTCTTCTCTTTCTCCACTTACCAGCTGTCACAATGGGCCCAAGGTAAGTCCCCACTTACCTTTTATCCCCTTTTCATCTTTTCACCTCATGGTCTTTTTTTCATTTTTTTTAACCAAAAATCACCTCAATTAATTCATCCAAGCTCTTTCTTCTCGAGGCCGCCATTTGCACACCGTATGTCCGATTGACTCTGTTCAAGCGCCATTCTTCTCGTTTTTCCGTGCTCTTTCCAACAACACGTACCACTCTATACTTTCGAGAAGTTGACCGGGGCTCCTTTTTCCTCCCCCGTCCCCCTTCTCGAGGGGGCATACCATACCATTTCCTCCTAATCCATCGCTCTAACAATACCTTTTCTTAACCGGGGCATCCTCTCTGCTTTCCCTTCGTCCAGGGCAGCTCGCACGCATTCCCCCATGCTGGGGCATCTCTTTTTTGGTCTCTCCCTCTACGGAGTCATCTGCATTCTGTTTTTCTTCAAAACCCTATTATTCTAATAGTCTTTCGAAGAGGGGCAAAATGTAGACGTCCAATTTTGATCACTTCCATATGATCAAATGCGTCTCCTTGATTCATCCGGTTGCTCATCCCCTCTGACAATATTAATTAAGCCAGTTGTTTAATTAATACCCTGCATCTCGCACAAAGGTCCTAAAGTATTTAATTTGATACTTTACCCCTTTTCCTCCTCTAAATTAAATAAATATCCCCTTTTATTTAATTTAGTCATATTCCCCTTTTGAATTAAAATGCATTTTTAATTCATCTTTTCTCTCTCATGGTCACATCCTCCAACTTTTGCAAGTTGGTCCCTAATCCATTTTAATTACTTCATCTTCTTCTAATTAACTAGGGTTAGCATGTGCACACCCTTAATCATCATTAAGGTCACATCCTCCATAATTTCCCACTTGCCTCTAATCAGTCATTAGCCTATCTAACTGGGTACTTGCACAACCTTAATCATTTGATTAGCCTAACCAAATCCTCATCCTATTTATGGCACATGTCCTTGAGTCAACCTTATTAAAGGCTTTCTCCTTTTGGACAAGGCATCCCCCTTCCCCATGTGAATTTTTAATTCACCTTTTAATCCCCCAAGGCACCTAAAAGGAATTTTTAATTCCTTCACTTCTCCCCACATGTCCTCTATTCATTCTTTATTCCTTCTCCCATCCCCATAAGGATATTTGAGGAATTTTTAATTCCCCACTTGTCCTCTCACCCACATGGGGACAAGGACCTCCTTTATGAGGAGATCTTGTCCAATCCCAAGGTACTTTGTACCCCCTCCATGTCATGTCCTTTTCCCTCCACCTCATGGCCACTTCACCTTTTAGGGCTATCTCATATGCCACATGTCAAGATGTGAGGGCTTGTGAGTTCTCAACTCACCTTAGCCCTACATCTTGGTATTTGGTGGATCAATCTCAACCGTCCATTTCCCCTAGGATTTCCCAAAAATCCTATAAATACCCCCTCTTTTCTCTCATTTGGGGGAGATCATTTTTGTGTAGCCAAACTCTTGCAGTTTTACTTCTCAATCCAGACTTAGCTATTTTCATGTTTCCAAGCACCATTTGCATCTCACATCACACATCTCGTGCCATCTAAGGAGCATACACATCCAAGATCGAAGGGCCAACCAAAGGATCGACTCAACGCAAGGTATAAAGTTCCATTTCGTGGCTTTGTCTTGTTTTGTTTCTAACTTAGGCTAATCTCGAAGTGTAGGTTGTTTAAGTTGTTTATTTGCACTCTTTTATTTGTTGCTTGATTTCTAACACCTATTTCGACCTATCACAACAATATTAATAGTAATATAAACTTTATTGATTCATGTTCATTAAATTGCATTATGATCTACTACAAATATCTACAATATGAGCCCTTAACCTTAAATTATGTGTATGTATGGTTTTTGTGCAAATTATAACCTTCTCACAATTATTATAATCAATTTGCAAGCTTAGGTAAGCTATCTATTACCAACTACTAATTAACTACACTACCATAATTACATTTATATTCTAAAGCTAAGACCAAAGATAATCACTTTCTAATGATTACAAATGATTTTTATAGTGAGCATTGGCATATAGAATGAGTTGCACTAGTTTTAAGGTGGTGTAAAGTGTGATGCAAGGTGAAATGTGTGGCCATGTATTATGTGGGAGGGAACTTTCTAGAATGAATGAAATAAATGCTATGTAATGAATGCTAATATTTTTCATGCCATGAACCTCCATAGGGCTAGTGAGCTTGGAAATGTATTCAAGCATTAGTGTGAATCTTTGGTTCTTGTAACATACTCAAATACTAATTCCTTAGGGATTTCAACAATTCAAAATTATTGACTAAACATTAGCTTTGTGAGTCGAATTAGATTAGTAAATAATGATCTATTATGTGTAATGATGAAAATTGTACTCCCTTCTTGGAGATAGTGCAATTTCTAAATTAATCTAGACCTATTTTAGTACCCTTGCATTAAATACCCTTTAATTCATCATTAATAGGCCCGTAAGACCCTTTATTTTAGATCTTGAGGATTATTTCGATCAAAATCCCAACAAAATCCACAAAAATGTTGAAAATTCAACAACCCACCCCAAAAAAGTAGGGTGGGACTCATATGCCACTTCTAGTGTATGAGTCCCCCCTAGGTGGGACCCATACACCAGGAGTGGTGTATGAGTCCATTTGGGCCCTTTTTAGGGTTTGAGTGAGAAACTCAAGTTTTTAATTCAATTTTTTAGTTGATGTAAGCTTTTGAGATCTAAATAATGGTAAATTAGGTGTAATGCCTATATAAACAAGCTTCTAAAGTCATTTCTCATCTAAGCAATAATCTATATGAGAAATTTCAAGATCCAAGCATTCAAGAGCATTAGAGAATTCTTCACAAGAGCATTCAAGAACAAGTAATAAACAAAGTTGAAGACTTGGAGCAACATTATTGTGTTTTTTTAGGTCTTCACGCTCACTTTAATTCAAGATCTAGCATTGTCAAGGGTTGATTATGTTTGCCTATGGTGAATCATGATGGATTCTAGGTCGGGGAGATGAAACTAGCCATCAAGACAAGCCTAATGAATTGTTTCCTAAATGATTTCATCTTCCATTATCATTCTACATTCAACCTAAGGAAGGTACATACATTATTAGGGCTCATTTGGGTGATTAGAGATCTCTCAAAGTGGGTCATTCATTTCTATGCCTCATTCTTACATCTCATTCTAGTACAATAGAATAGGGTTGCATTGCATTTCATATTTACTAATCTTAAACACACTTAAGGTTAGGGTTTACATTCAAATTTTTATTCAAGATTCATTGTTTTTATCATGGTTTAATTAGCAAACTAGGGTTTGACTAAGGAAAACCCCCTTAAGCAAATAAACTCTATATTCTGTTTTGCAGGTCTTTTTATAGGTTCAGATCTGGAAATCAATTTTTGAAGGAAGAGCAGGGATTGGAGCATAGACCTGGACTTTGAATTCCTGAAAAAAGTGAAACGGGACTGATACGCCATAAGTGGCGTATAAGTCCCATTGCAAGAAAATTTCCATTTTTTGCAGATCTTGAATCTACATTGTCATAAATTTGTTCCAAACCATAAACCCTAGACTGAGATTGATATGCCCAAACTTGCGTATGAGTCTCAGTGTGCCCTAATTCCAATATTTTTATCATTTCATAGCTCATTCCAGACCTCTACAGATTTCCAGGTACACTTCTCTATTTTCTTAGTTTGATGTTCATATTTACATGCATTTATAGGTCCTTTAGTTAAATATTGCATCACACTAGGTTTAGTCTTTAAGTCTTTCATTTCATTAGTATTTCCAAACCCTAGCTTGGTGGTGAACCCCTCTTTAGTTTCTAATCAGACACTAGAAAAACCCTATTACAAGATCTCTTTCTCCCTTGCATATCTTAGATTGAGATCTCTAGGGTTTTCCTTGAATGATATTAGGAGGAAAGTGTTGTCCTATGTCCTAAACCATAAAGAAACCATTTTCCTATTTATCAATATCAATCCCACATAAATTTATACTTTTGCAAATGGAATGAGGCAATAAAAAAATTCTACAATTTCATACAAAATTAAAATTTTGATGTGCAAGAAATGAGTCTAGACCCTCAATATGTATTTACAATGAGAATAATGCTTTATGATAAGAGCACGAAGAATAGAAAAAATAGAAAAAATAGAAAAAAAATTGTGAGAATACTAGCAACATAGAAAACAAAGGAAAGGTCTAAAAAAATATTCTTTGTTGGTGTAAGATTGCTCTACACACCCTAGATGCTTAAATTACATGAAATTTCATAGGTAATTGAAAATTAAGTCATTCAATTGGGGAGGAGTAGATTAAAAAGAAAATGTTTCACCTTAGTTCTAGATATCTAGAATAGGATTATTCAATTGGTGTTCCTTCCATTTCACCAAATAATCTTTATACTATGTATTCTCGATAATCTTTCCAAATCTATTATTCAATATCTTCCAAATTTCCTTTGGCTATTGTTTTGATTTTTATTTTATATGATAATGAGAAAAAAACATATAATTTTAATAACTAGTGCTATTGTTACTTTCTAACAATTCTACAATGACCAAACTTTATCATCGTAAGGTTATTATATGTACGCACCAACAAGGAATCTCTCCTTCTTGAAATATATAATTATTTTACAATCTACAATAAATTACTTATGTCTCCTTTTCTAATGATCCATCTTAAGCTTATGATTCATCTTTCTAAACTAATTTCTTACTACCACATGTACTATCTTCGTATTATTTGAAAATTTTATTTTTCATAATTATTTTTTCTTCATTGCTAATAGCTCTTAATTCTAGGATATTCCTTATATTACTTCTATGCAAAACCTCAAATGGTGTTCTTCTTGTGTACCTATTCGCCATAATTATTATAAGAAAACTTATTTCATACTAGGGAAATCCCAAATTTGGCTATCTTTATCTTAAAAAATATTACATAAATTACCTAAATTTATTTTCACCACTTCTATTTGATCATCTATCTATGGTTGATATTATGAATAAAATTATAATTCTATCTTTATCTTCTTCTATAAATTTTTTTTCTAAAAAGGAACTAATAAGTTTACTTTCTCTATGTGAAGGATCAATCATAAATTACAATCCCTATATTCTATAGGATCTACCAATAATATAAGCCACATGAGAGTGTATCTAGATAAGAAAACAAGGAAGTGATATTTAAATTCAATCAATCAAATATTAACGAGGTAATTGTGGTACTTAATGACCTTGATTCATGGTAGAAACATGTAAATATTATCTTAACAAATAATATTTGGTCTACCAAGGTAGATTATTGTACAATTAAGCTTATCTTAGGTGCATAATAAGACAAAAAAAAAAAACTAAAGATTAGAAACAATATAGAGCTCCAACACCCTAAAATCATAGATTGGGTGAGTGTGGATTAATATATTTGTTTCCATGCACAATATGTCTCTCACAAAAGAAGATAAGAAGAAAAAATAGGAAAAGTATTGCTTCAAAGGAGAGAAAAAATAGAATATTATCCTAAAATTGTTGTGAGCTAATTTGCTAATGAGCTCCTTGAAATAAAAGATAAACAATGTGCATGCACATTACTTTTGGAGGAAAGAAACCTTTAGTTTCAAACCTATTAAATTTTCATTTGATTGGTTGAGTGTATAAAGGAATCATCATGAATATCTCTAGAAAATATTCAAATTCTTAATATTGATGCTAAATCTTAGCTAAAGATTATTAATAAAATTTGGAACCCTTAGAAAAATATCAACATGAATAATGATTAATTTGAATAATAGGACTAAGGAACTATAAGATTTATTAGCATGCAAGCATGTAAAGAAAAAAATTGAAAGGTTGGAATGTACTCTCCCCTAACTAGCTCTGTCAATGATGCATGTAGTGAACTATGGAAGTGAGATAGCATCAACCTTGAAGAGACAATATCCATAAAACCTATACCTCTCCTAGCCTACTCGAGTGTATTAACAAATTTCTGAGCACAAGTATCATCATAATCTTTAGTAGGTGGATGCAACCATTTAGAAGTAGTAGAATGGTCGGTATGTGGCTCATGTGCCCTACCAGATGATCTAGATGTAGGATCAATATCAAAATGTTGGGACTAAGATATAATACTCCACCAATATCCACAACAATGACCCAAAATTTAACCATCTACTAAGGGGATCCCCAACTGTGATGAGATCACATGATAAGCTCTCATCAGGTCATCGGTCAATCTATGACTTGTATCCCTCAAAATATGGATATCACATGTAATGTGATCTATATTGCTTGGAGATGTGATGAATGTCATGCCATAGGAATCCGACTCAATGGGTGATCTATGTGGATGCTTCATCAAGTATCAACCCACACAATCTATAGATATTCAGTAAGCCTCAAATTCAATATCAACTTGATACTTTGAACTGTTTCCTTTTGGGAAACATGGCAACTTGATTGATAATAGGGGATAGGGATGTAGTGATGATAACCATCCTCTATCCAACCAAGGACCTAAAATTTGGGAGCTATTGATGTAAGCGATGGTAAACATCCCTATCGTAGACCCTACCACACCCCTTCCCCAAATGAGGTGGTAAATCTAAATAGTTAACGCTGAGGTCTAAATGAACCTTAGTGTATAAGTGTTATTCAAATTATAATGGAATTTGGTTGAATTTTGGAGAACGATTGTGTGCTGCAAGAAATTATTGATAAAAAAAATGGGGTCATCCTATGGTATATGCACCTAGTCACCTGATATGTCCTCACCTAAGATCTAGTGGAATACTAGGGAAAACCATATGTTTTGATAGTTTCCTTTGGCACTATCAGTTGGATTGTACTCAAAGGAATATCACCAAATACTCAATCCCATATCTGGGAAAGAATGACTACTAAAGTCTCCCTAAAATATGAATGTACATCTCCTAATGAATTTCTAATCCTAAATAAAAAAATTAAAATCATATTGTTATTGGTTCTGTACACCCTAGTGGTTGAAGTGTCATCTAAAATCAATCATAATCGCTTGATCTTTGTATCAATACATGTCCAAAACCCATCCATATTGATGCACTATACACAAATTAATTAAGTTATAATTTTAGTTTGCACTTATAAATCTAGATATATGTATGTATATTCATAAAACATGTGTGCACAAAATATATGAATAAACAAAAGTAATGTTGTAATGATAATGAATGAAATTTATCCCCAATAAAGAGAAATAGCACACAACTGTACCATAGAAAAAGTATTACTTGCTTGATTTGGGGAAGAACTGATGATAAATTAGACTTAATAATGCCTTTATTTGGTGTTGTGAGGTGTTTTTCACATCCAAACTAGGTCTTGGACCCTTAAAAATTGAATAACATGTATTTATCGACGTCTTGCAAAGGTGTTGTAAAGAACTTTCACACTTTTTTAGACTTAATGAACCCATCCTTCCTGAATTCAACATTATAAAATGTATTTAGTTGCATTTTCACATGAATCTAGAAGGCTTGTAAACTAAATTTGACTTCAAACTAGTGTTGTAATTTTTTTTACACATTCACATTGGTTCTTGCACCTGTCTAGGCTATGCAGACCTCATTTTAGTGTTGTAAAGTGTATTTAATCGCACTTTCACATTTAATTCTATGTCGCAAACCCTAAATAACCTTCACATCATTACTAATAGGCCACTATTACCCCATATTGTGTATCCCGAGGCTTAAATTGATGAAATAACTGACAAAGTCATCATATAAACCTCATTTTATTACTTCCTAGCATCCTAACTATCAAATGGTCCCCATTGGGACTAATTCGCCACCTGTAGTGAATGAGTCCCTACCAGGTAGGATTGATTTTCCCAAGGTGGCGAATGAGTCCCATTTGGGCCATTTTTTACTTTTGAGTGGGAAATTTTGGAATTTAAGTTTTATATTCTTTCATGTCAGCCTTAAGGATCCAATTAATGGGTAAATAAGGTGGAGTTCCTATAAAAGAAACCTTCTAAGCCCTATTTTACATCTCTTAACTCATTCACACATCTCTTATCATTCATTCATCATCTATTATCTCTATCAAGTCAAGCAAGTTAGGGTTTCATCATTACAAGTCATCAAGAAAGCTTCCAAATATATTCAAGGGTAGAATCTTCCTCAATTGATGCAAAAATTCAAGATCAAACATCATGGAAAGGTAATGAATCCATTATTGTATGCTTCATTGCATTCTTTCATTATTTTGGTTTAATTACCTAAAAAGGGGTTTGACCAAGGAAAACCCACATGCCCTAACATCCAACATTTCTCTTTCTTGTCTTGTGTGTTTGAAGATTTAGGCATCTTGGATGCTTGGAAATCATTGAAGATCAAGTTGCAATTTTTTTGAAGTCATATCCTTGTTGAACAAGTTAAAATACCCACAAAAAGTCATTTTCAGGCCTGAATCTGACAGTTTCAGAACTAGACACTTGGAGAAGCAGAAAGTGTAGACCGAATGCTCCTATTTCCACCTTTGAATCTTTAGAAATTCAAAAGTGGACTCATTTTCCATGAGTGGCGAATGAGTCCCACTTCCAAGCCTATTTTTTGTTTTTTGCATTTTCGGATACCCATTTGACCGAAATAGGTTTTAGAACAGTTTCACACAACTAGGACTAATTAGCTCAGAATGGTGAATGAAACCCACCAGGCCTAAAAATTAGGATAAAAAAAATTTCATAAGTCAATTCTAGTCTCTATCAATATCTTAGGTGTACACCTTTAGTTTTACTCATTTTTGTTACAGTTTTCTACTCATTTCTAGATTTTTTGCATTACACAATGTGTTTTAAAACAAGTTATATTTCTTAGGTTTTGCATACTTAATCAATCAATTTTATAAGTTTATTGCATCTATATCATTTCATTTAGGAATAATTTCATCATAAATTCCTTTATTTGGGTGAACCACTTAGATTTTGGTGTGGGATCTATCTCTTTCCATTAGGTGAAAGACCCTAATTGAGCAAAAGAGACATAGCATTCCTAACCTTAAAATATATGGTTCATTTTGGTGAACCTACTTTTCAAATACTTCTCTTTTCTGATTTGGAGTCCTTCATCATAGATCCCCCCTGATCAATGGACCTCATACATACCCTGTGGGACATCCTAACAACCCTCTAGTTCTCTACCCACCTTCACATAAACAACAAACTCAAAATAAACTTGAACTTATCCTTTACCCTCCTCAAAATAATGTTTCACAACAATTGAGTCATAATACTGTTGCTCATACGTATAACACTGGAAAAAATCCACAACCACCACAACCAACCCCGACACCACTACCATTGCCTAATCCTCTCCCACCTAACCCTTTCTTGCCAGGTCGCAAGGAATATGATCTTGTCGAGCAACTTAAGAACATTCCTGCTAATATATCATTGTGGGACCTTGTTCAAGCCTCCCCTCACTATCACTACATGATCCAAACAACCTTACAAAAATTTCTTGTCCCTTCTAATGTGCCACCAACTGATATAGCAACAATGACCCAAGGACTAAACACTGACATTATTTTCCACCAAAGTGAACTCCCCTCTTTGGACGTGCAAAAACAAAATGAAGCTTTCATGATCATAAAGCAATACAAACGAAAAGGGATAAAGAGAACTCTTGTAGGTACTAGTTCTTCCCTCAATGTGTGTAGTGTGACCCTTTTGGATAGGCCTGGCATTGATCAATCAACCATTCAACCTGATTCTCTATCTATTAAGGGATTTGACAATGTCAAAAAGAAACCGCTAGGGGTGATCATTATACCTCTTACTGTTGGAGTGGCCAGCTTGAATACACCAATTAATGTTATTCCTTATGAACTTTCATGTAATATTATCTTAGGTAGACAATGGATTCATGAAGTGAAAGGTGGGTAAAAGCACAAAGTTGTGTTACACTTTTAGCCAACTTATTAGCACAATTGAATTTAAGTATTTCTAACTAAAAATCAATTTTGGTCAAATATATGATCTAGTAAGATTCATTCTAGCTAAGTTTAAGATTCATTCTAGCTAAGTTAGATACTTTCACAACTTTTTCAACTAAAATTGTTGGCTAAAACTATATGGAGCACCACTTTGAGTCCAAATTACCAAAAAAAATAAAATTGAAAAACTTGAAGTTTCAATAACTCCTACTAATGTAAATAACATTTAAAAAAAATATAAAAATACCCTTTTGTAGATCCATAAGTGTAGTTTTAAAAAATATATTTATTTTAATAGTTTAATTATTATTTATATTTTATATTTTATTTTTACTAAAAGTAGGTTATTAGCACAAAATATTAGGTTAATTACCATGCCAAGGAAAAATACTAAAACTTATTAAAAAAAATAAAAAAATATGATGCACTAGATATAAGAATCTATTTCAAGATGATATTTTTTTTTTCCATTTTAGAAATATTTAATATGAAAGTTGATGTCCAATGGAAACAACTATTTTTTGATTCACACATATTTTAATATTTATTTAAAAATATATATTTATCAAAATTGGAAAATTTGGATGCCAAATCTGCAAATGGTTAAAAATCTTAACATAATATCATCATGCTAGTCATTTGAAACACATTAGATTAAACATCCCTATGAAATACTTAACCATGCTAAAATATGCAAAACTAAACAGAACAAAAACAACGAATTGATCGCATATAAAAACATGATCAAACCATTATCTCATAGTGGATTGGTGCTTCTATGGAAAGAAGCCTTTTCTCAATCCTTGTTAAGCTCTTGATATGTTGATGATATGTTAATGATCAAGATGATGAGTTGTGGAGTGGACAAAAACTCTCCATTGAAGAGAGTAACTTTGCATGAGGATTGTGGATGATTTGTTGAAGAACAAGCCTTTTACTTATAGATTCTCAAATGTTAAGATGCGCTCAAAAGGGACCAATGTGGGATAAAGATTTGGCCAATGAGATGAGACCACTTGTCACATTATGATAGGTTGAGGAATTTGCAAGGTTTGGCCAATGTTTTGAAGATGGGGAGATTCAAATTTGAATTTGAGAGTTAAATGCCAACTTTGACCTTTGCAAGGGACATGTAAGAGACATGTAAGACCTATTAAATGCCTTGTTGGATGTACATGTCCACTTGTTTTTGAATTCAAACTTGAGGGAATATTCCTCAAAGATGCCATGTTGATGGAAAGTATTGATTTTAGTAAATGATTTAAAATTCTTTATTGATGCAAGTGGGAAAAGCTAGAGGATGTGATGGGTGGTTAGGTTAGGCTAATTAGGATTAGATTAGCTTAAATGATGTTTAGATGGTTTTGACCCTTTTGACTTAAATATTTGGATTTATTTAAATAAAAAAGGATGGAATATGCATTTGGAGATTTAATTAAATAAAGTTTGGTTTATTTAATTAAAAGGTTGATGGTTAATTTATTTAATTTAAATGAACAACCTTAGGAATGAAATTAATGAGTTTAATTTACCTGATGAATGGATTTGATGAGCTTGATTAATTTAATGAGTAGATGAATATGAACTAAGTGTATAATGTTAATTTTGCATGTCTACATTTTTCCCCTCTTTGAAGCAATGTACTTGCTACGTTGGTTCAAAGAATAAACTTGCCGTGATCAAAATTCAAAAAAATTCTGATTTTTTTCTTTTTTGGATGCCCCAGTGGAAAGAAGTACACTAGTACATTGCCCCCTCGAGAGATCGAGTGAGAACATTCTATTTGAGGGTCGATCTCATGATAAAGAGGTTCAAAATGGATGGTTATGGATGATGATGCAAATGAGATGGTTTTAAGATGCTTAGAATAACAAATCTATATTATTTTAAACAACTTAAATGATGATATGATGTGATGATGGATGAGACGGATGATGATATATGCTATGATTATGCAAATGTATGATTTTATGAGATTATTAGACTAATGGATCTGTATTATGATGATGAACATGCATGTAGGATGATATGTAGAATACTGATGATTTATGGATGTAGGATGGATGCATTGGTGATGATGATTAACTATTCATGATGTAATGTTAGTGCAAAAAAGAAGACATTAGATGATGATAAGAGGATCCAACAAGCCAACTTTATGGGCGATGATGATGATGATAGATGATGATCATTTTCTTATCAAGGATTGGGATTTTAAAAGGGATACTTACCTTATGTTTGATAATACACATAGATACGATGCATCAAGGTATAAAGAACCAGGATGGCGTTGTACCTAGTGAGATGGACTTTGACTCAAAAAATAGATAGGAGTATTCGTGTTCACACTTGACATACATAAACCTTGCTAGGACATACCTAACAAAGCAAGTATTCACCAAGTTATTTTACAAGAACATCCAACAAGCACAATAGAAAAAAGATAATGATCATTGCCCCATTCCTATCTCTCTAAATCCTTCGTTCGGATATCATCGAGAGGTCCTTAGAATGAGCGCAATAAGATAAATCAAAAGAAAAGATCAAGTACGTAAACAAGCCAATGTTCTTCATACCTTTAGCCAGAGGGATGTGTTCTGATAGGATAATAATCCAAGGTGATATCCAAAATGATGCCCATTGTCGGAACAATATATCCTAGGACATGCATTATATAGGATGATGATGGGTTGATAAGTTGATTGATATGCTGTTGATATAAGTTTGATTGGCATGTTTGAAAATGATCAAGAGTTTGATTTTTTTTAAAGGTTTGTTGTTTCAATTTTGATTTTACGATTGAAGCTTGCTTTTGCTGACTGCTATGATTGTTTCTGTTTGTGTTGCCAAAGGATGAAGGTGATGATCAGTTTATTATGGATGATTGATTATTGCGGGTGCAAGCGAGATGAGATGGATGGATTTTTTCAAATATTTGGATGTTTTTGACGTTTTTGGAATGTTTTGAGGTTGTTTTTGGAATTTTTTGAGATTTTTCAAATGTTTTTGTGTTTTCTGAGACTTTATGAATGTTTTTGGATTTTGATGTTTTTTGAATGTTTTTGGATTTATTGTTTTTTGAATGGTTATAGATTTTGTGTTTTTTTGAATGTTTTTGGATTTTGTGTTTTTTGAATGTTTTTGGATTTTTTGTTTTTTGAATGTTTTTGGATTTTAATGTCTCGGGGGCTGATCAAATATTAGCCTTGCCTACGTTTAAGCTCAGAGACGACGTAGTTCAGATTCCAATTTTTTTGACAGTTTTTGATTTTTTGTGTGTTTTTGGATTTTTCGCATGATTTTGACGATTTGGATATGGACATGATATCAGTGATCTATTTGGGATTTTTTTGAAGACCAAGCTAAGGTTGATTGATCAAATTGATGGATTGATGATGATGATAACATTGTTGAGGATGCACAACAATGCAAGGATAGTGTTAAGCAACACAAGGATTGGGATGGATTGATGACGATAACATTGTTGAGGATGCACAACAATGCAAGGATTGATTGATTAGGATTGATGATGATAACATTGTTGAGGTTGCACAACAATGCAAGCATAGTGTTAAGCAACACAATGATTGGGAATGATATCCCGAGATGATGATGGGTTGATTGGATTTGATTGATCAAGATTTTGAAGCTTGGTTTGGAACAAAATTTGTTTGAATGATTTGATGTGATGTTTGATGTGCAAATTAGATGTGACTAATAGTGATTGTTTGGATCGATGTTCGATAAAAGATGAAGATTGATAAGGAACATCTTCTTATCAAAATATGCCATGGGCTAGTGATTTGGATTTCTTTCTCCCAAATGTTTTGATCAATTTGATTTTACGTTTTCCAACGTTCAGATCACCACATAAGTTGGAGGATATAGATCAATATTTATTCTCGAAGCAAGATCTAAATATCTGCCCCTAGTGTCTAGCAATGTAGGGAATGCCATGGATGGATGCTCAATAGGTGTATGGATGGATGGATATGGATTATCTTGTGATAAGATAAGGTGTTTGGATAAAGAATGCTGATTTGGATAATACTTCATAGCTTAGATAATGCTCCATAGGATAAGATTGAATGAAAACGGCCCATGTCAAGATGCTTACCATAAGCAAGTGTAAAGTGTGCCACAAAATTTCATCAAGATCAAGATAACTTGGATGATGGATGCAGATAGATGAAAATGGATTGGATAAATGGTTCATGGATGGATGGATTTATTATGGATATTATGGATGGAATGTTGGATTTATTATGGATGGGATGAGATGCTTTCACCTGAAGTGGCACGGGTAGATGCTCAATTCTACACATGACACCTGTTTTCTAGGTTTTTGTCATGGTCTTGCCCAAAGCGCCGCCCATGCGGTTTTCACTAGAGGATGATTTTTTTATCTTTACTGTTTTCAATCCTTTTTCTGATTGTTTTGGATTTTCATATTTTTATTTTTATTTTTTTGGTTTTTTTGAAAGATTCATGTTAACCCACCTAGTGGTGTCAATGTAGATGCTTCTGTCATAATGTGCCATCGGTATCCTACTTGAAGAAGTTTCTTTGCTAAGATACATGCACTTGAATGTAGTTTTTGGGATTCTTGATTTGCTTTGTCGATACCGATGTTAACTTTGTCTCTATGCGCACATCACGATAAAGTGCCTTTAGAGTCCTTATGATGAAGGGTTGTTGCCAATACATGGTCAATTTGAGAATTGGATATAATGCATGGAGGCATGGATGGAGTGTGTTTAGGGATAAGAGATGGATTGGTTGAAAGTTTGGAACCGTTTGACTCTCCAAACTTGGGAAGATGAGCAATGATGGGTGGATACGAAAGTGTGTACGGAATTAGGACCAACTACTTGATACACTTTGTACATCGCTTGGAAAGATTGTTTTTTCTTTTGTGGACATCTTTGATGGATACTTTTCCCTTTTTTATTTTTCCCCATAGTTTCTTTGACTAATGGAGTTTGATAGGGATTATCTTGCTTTGTATTCTTTGGTATCCATTTTTATTTGATTTGTGCATTATGCATTCCAACTTCTTTTTCTTTGATAATGTTCTTCGTACTTTGATTCAATTCTTTCTTTTGACATTGGTCCCAATTCATGGATGGGGTGATGGGTGGATGAAGATTCATGACGTGGCTGGTTGTAGTATTGGCATCGGTTTCATCATGCTCCCTATGTTGACGTTTGCTTGAGACATAGTTTCCCCTAATATTGTGGTTGTAGTACCTTCATGCTTTGATTCTTCTTGTTTCGAGAGCTCTTGTTTAAAATACATTCTCTAATAAATGACCATTACATATGATGTTATTGGAATTTGCTGCTCCGCTAACTCTATATTATACTGTTATGTCTGACTTGTTTCCTTGAGTGGATAATGTTGGATATCCACATACCTGATGTCTTTAGTCAAGATTTTGGATATATTTGATCTTGATCTTGACAACTTTGTTTGACTGTAAGAATCAATAACCTGCTCTTTTTGTGTAATAATGTTAGGAGTAAAGGGATCCTATTATGAATGAACATCATCTACGTGTCCATCCACAAAAAGCATCTCATAGGTAGATGGAGGATAATGTGCTATATGGATGTGATCATCATTTACATGATCATTGGTTGATGCCTCGTTGCATGAGGTGAAAACATCTTTATGGATGGATAGATCTTGATCATTGTTTTCAATAATTGTGGTGGAGGGATTTCCAATGTCTTCAACTACAAGGTCAAGTGATGTTGGAATTTCTTTGATTGGATCATTGTTGGTTGGTGGACTTTGATCATGATTGAAAAGTGACTCTTGACATATGTTGATTTGATCATTGGATGAAGTAGAAATAGCTTCAAGGTGCTCAGTGATGGATTGATCTTGATCCTTGTTCTCAATAGTTATGGTGGAGAGATTTCCAATGCTATCATTGTCCCCAATAGTGATTATCTTTTGATCAATCAAGCCTTGGATGATTTTTTTGAGTCGAACACAATCTATGTTTTGTGTCCCTTTATTCTATGATAATCACAAAGGTGCTTCTCATTATACCCTAGTGGTTTTATGTCTGGTTCTTGATAGTTCACATAAATTGGGATTTTGATGAGATTTTCTTCTACCAACTATTGTAGGAATGATTTGATTGGTCTCCCAAGTGGTGTGTGTAGACATGCAAAATTTGCATCATGCAATTAATTAGTTCCATTCATTAACATTAATTTCATTTCTAAGGTTATTCATTTAATAAATCAAAAATTCAAGTCAAAAGGGGTCAAAACATCCTAATCATCATTAGGCTAATCTAATCTTGATTAAATTAACCTAACCACCCACTTGCACAAATAAATAAATTTATTTATTTATTAAAATCCGTATTTTATTTCAACATGGCATCTTTGAGGAATATTCCCCACTCAAAATTCTTAGAATTTTAAATTCTGACATGTCCCCCACTCAACATTCCGATGAAGACACGTTGGTTGGGGAAGGAGATCTGAACCTTTCTATTTCCTTGTCCCAAATGATAGTCCCATCTGATAGAAATGAAGAGATCCCGGATCTGGAGGATATTCCTAGTGAGGGCTTGTCCTTGGAATTGAATATTCCTTTTCCCTCCCCGTATTCTGATAATCTCCCCCCTCAGGGTGCAGTGAACCTGATGGATCCCAACTCCCCTGAAAGTGTTAAGGATTCCCTCGAAAAATTGGACCACACAGCCAATCTTTCTAGTAATGTCTCATCTTTTCAAGAGAATGGTAATATGGACACTTTACCTTGGGAACAAAGGATCCCAACTGATAAGGACTGGGAGTCCTGCAGAGAGATGGATAGCCAAGAAGAGACTGATAAAGATGAGAATATATCAAAGAAGAAGAAAGAAAAAAACAAACAATGGAAGACCCCAAGTGGCATCTCTACCAGATCAAGAGTTAAGGTAGATTGTGGAGCAGTAAAGAACCCAAGAGGTAAAAAGTCCTCAAAAAAGAAAAGAGAGCAGAATAGTTTTCAGGATATTGTGGATGGTTCTCAAAAAACCATCCCGGAATGTCTTAACTCCCCTGGTATTTAATGAATATTATGTCTTGGAATATCAAGGGACTCAATAGCCCCCACAAGCAGGATGCTCTTCGCAATTTCATTAGAGATCACAAGCCGGATATTCTTTTAATTCAAGAAACTAAAATGTCAAAGGAGAAAATTGAAAAGATGAAACTTTTCCAGTATTGTAGTAATCATGGTAATAATTCTTCTGTGCTTCTAGAGGCATTGTGACTTTCTGGAATAGCCACATAATCAAAGGTGATCTGATATTGGAAGGTATGAATCATATAGCCACTAGATTTACACATATAAGAGATAACTTCAATTGGATTCAATTGAATATATATGCTCCTAATGGTAAAGGAATGAGAAAATCTTTTTGGTTGGAACTGGCTGCCTTTAGGAGGATTTTTGATAGAGAAGCTTGGACTGTTATGGGGGATTTTAACACACCCTTAATGAATGGAGAAAAATTTGGGGGATCCCAGATCAACTTGGAGAGCAAAGAGGATCTTCAGAATTTCATTAACAATCAAGGGTTAATAGATCTGGATTTACATGGAGCTTCCTTTACCTGGTCTAATTGCAGAAAGGGGTTGGATCTCATTCAGGTCAAATTAGATAGATCTTTAATCTCCAATCACTAGTATTTTGATTATTACTGCTCCCTTAAAGCTCTTACGAGAATTGGATCTGATCATTTTCCTATCAGTTTCACTGCGGATCCAATAAAAAAGAAGAAAAATATTCCTTTCAGATTTGAAAAAATGTGGATCTCTCATCCTGCTCTTAAAGAGGAAATTAGGAAATGGTGGAATATAAGAATTCATGGAACAAGTATGTTCAGAGTTGCTAAAAAATTAAGGGAAGTGAAATGTAATCTAAAAAAATGGAAAAAGGAATCTTTTGGGAACATCTTTAGGATTAAGTCTGATCTCCAGATGGATTTGGGAGAAATTCAATTTAAAATCCAGAAGGAGGGATATTTGAATAACACTAAGGAAAAGGAGAATGAGCTCCTTACTAAGATGCATGACATAATTGGAAAGGAGGAGGAGTTCTAGAGACAAAGATCTAGAGTTCTTTGGTTATCAACAGGGGACAGAAACAACAGGTACTTTCATCTATCAGCCTCAAAACACAGAGCTATCAACAAAATATCTCAAATAGAAGTGAACGGAACCAGGTATTAGGAGGAGGAGGATATTAGAAAGCATGCGAGCTCCTTATTTAAACATCTTCTCTTGACAAGTGATGAAATAAACCAAAATGATCAGGATCAGCTAGTTGAAGCTATACCAAGAATTATCAACCAAGAAAATAACTCTTTTTTAACTGATATCCCCACCAATGAGGAATTCAAGCGGGTTGTCTTCTCTTTTGACGGGAGTAAAGCTCCGGGTCCTGATGGTTTCCCTTTATTTTTCTTTCAATGGCTTTGGGAGATTGTTGAAGATGTGGTTAATGTTGTTAAAGAGTTTTTTGGATCCAAAAGTCTTCTAAAAGAATTAAATGCTACCTTCTTGGTTCTTATCCCCAAGAAACCTAGAGCTAATAATTTTGAGACTTTTAGGCCTATAAGTCTCTGTAATTATTTATACAAAATCATTTTTGAGGTATTAACCTCAAGATTTTTAACTTTTTTGCCCTCTTTGATTTCTCCTCAACAGAATGGCTTTGTCCTTGGTAGACAAATTCTAGACTCTATTGTAACGGTTCATGAGAATATTCACTCCTTAATGGAGTCGAAGACTGAAGGTTTTTTATTAAAGCTTGATATCTCAAAATCCTATGATAGAGTTGACTATATTTTCATATTTAAAATTTTAAAGGCTTTTGGTTTTTGTAACAGGGTTATCCAAATGGTGGAACAAATTATGTTCACAACTTCCATATCGATTATGGTCAATGGATCCCCTACCTCTTTTTTCCAAAGCACCAAAGGTCTAAGGCAGAGAGATCCTATTTCTCCTATTTTATTCACTATTATGGCTGAAAGTTTAGGCAGGAATCTAAAAAATTTGGTTGACTTTAGATCTCTTCTTGGTCTCAAACCTTCCTCGGGTAATCTGGTGTGTTCCCATCAACAATTCATTGATGACACTATGCTTATGGGTAAAGCTATGGTTTATGAAGAAAAACTATAAAACAGTTGCTTGAAAAATACGGGAGAGCTTCAGGACAACTGATCAACAATCAAAAAAGCTCTTTGTTCTTCTTCAACACACCGGATCATAGATAGGCTAAAATTTCTAGAATTCTGGGCTGTAGGGTGGATTCCCTTCCTGCCACCTACCTTGGTTTACCCTTAAGCTTGAAATCTCCTGAGTCTTTTTGGCTCTCGCTGGTTGAAAGATTCAACAAGAAGCTTGCTGGCTGGAAAGGAGCCCTGTTAAGTCAAGCCGAAAAACTTCAGCTCCTCAAAGCCTCTCTCCAGACCCTGCCTATCTATGCCCTGAGCCTTTTTAAGATTCTAGCTAAATTTGCTGATGCTATTGAAAAAAATCAAAAAAGATTTCTATGGTCAGGTGTTGAGGAAAAAAAAAGACTTCCCTTAATTGGTTGGAATCTGGTGTGTAGACCTAAAAAGGCCGAAGGATTAGGTCTAAGAAGAATCAGAACAATTAACAAAATCCTCCTAGCTAAACAAATCTAGAGAATCTCTTCTTCCTCTGGGGAATGGACTAATATTCTGGCTAGCAAATATTTAGAAAAAAACTGCTCCTTCATAATTAAGAAGGATCCCCATCTTCTTCCCAGAGGTTCTACATGCTAGAATAATGTAATCAATGGAAAAAATATAGTGGATGATGGAATTGGATGGCAAGTGAGAAATGGTTATCATACAAGATTTTGGGAGGACAGATGGCTTTTTAAGGAGCACATTCTAAAAATCAATTCCTTCAGTGAATGGGCAGAGATTTGTAAGGCCCGATTTGGAACTTATGTGAAAGATTACAGAGTGAATGGTAATTGGGTGGATTTGTGTAGTGTTAGTCAAGCTTTGGCTCCTATCCAGTCTTCTCTGCTGGCTGTTAGACTTAGTTCTGAGCAGTTGGAAGATCGTGCGGTTTGGTTAGATGAACCCTCTGACAATTTTTTTGTGTCTTCTACCTTTGCCAAGATTACCTCTTCTCAGGACCATCCTCCCTTCTGGTCTAAGGCTTGGTTCAAACACTTGATACCTAACATCAATATCTTTTTTTGGATCCTTCTCCAAAACAAGGTGCTCACGATTGATAACCTTTGTAAACGTGAATTTCAAATACCTAATAGGTGTTTTCTTTGTAAGATGGAGGCCGAATCTATGTGTCATTTATTCCTTCATTGCTCATTTGTTGCTTCTATTTGGGAAAAAATTATCAGGTTATGGCACATTCCTTGGGTTTTCCCTTCATCCATTGAAGACTTCTTCACTCAATGGAAAGCCCCGACTAGAAATCCTATGCTCAGGATTTTATGGGATTTATCCTTCCCTCATGTTGCTTGGGGCCTTTGGAAAGAACGCAACAATAGAATTTATAGAGACAAAGAAGCTTCTGTGGATATTGTTTTTGATAAAATTGTCAGATTCTTGAAGGAAAATATCAATGCCTTGGTTCAGAAGGATAGCCTGTCTATGAAAGCGGAGCATTCGCTCTATGACCTTAATGTTGCTAAGGATTGGAACATAAGTCTAGACTTTCCTAGTGCGACTATGAAAGCCAAGAAGGATAGAGAGGGTGTTCGCTAGTATTTTCCGCCAAATGGTTGGATCAAAGCTAACTTTGATGGTGCGGCTAAAGGTAATCTGGGGGCGGCGGGCTGTGGTGGAGTCATAAGGGATTCCTTTGGAAATTTCATTGGTGTGACGACCTCTCCTCTTGGTTCCCAAACAAATCATTTGGTGGAGGCTACTGGCGCTTATCACATTATAAATTTAGCCCAAAGTCTTAACATTAAAAATTTATGGCTTGAAGGAGATTCCAAAAACATAATTGACTGCCTCCGTGGCAAGTCTCTCCCTTCGTGGACTATTAAATCTTGGGTTGAGGATGCCATCTTGACCTTGGCTAAATTTGATAAAGTAAAAATATCACATGCTTATAGAGAAGCCAATGTTGTTGCAGATTTTTTCGCTAATGAAGGAGTTAGGAGTAATGATGTGCGCACTTGGCTTAATATTAGTGATCTAAACTCTAATGTCTGTGCCCTATTAAATTATGATAAATCACATGGAAAAGAGACGTGTTATCCCTTTAATGAGGACAGGTTGGATTTATCACATCATAATTATTAGATTGCATGGGACTGAGCCCAGTGGCTTAATCTGCAAGAAAGCTTTGCACGCTTTGTGGGTTCCTAGATTTGGCGGGGCCAATTTTAGTAAAGACCTCGCCTGGGTCTACCCCACTATGTCAGCTGAAATGGGAGGAGATAGAAAGAGAATTGAGCTAGACAGCTATGAGACGCACACAAAAAATGCCAAGGCTTGGAATAAAGTTAAAAGCGGAGGGTTGCTTCCTTTCCTAGAGAAGCTCCATGACTCTAACCAGGAGGCTACAAACCTCTTTGTTAAAAATTGGAATAACAGAAACTTGAACCTATTTGGTAGGAATGTGGAGGTCAACGAAAATCTAATAGCTGATGTTATGGGCTTATCTATTGAAGGGAAGAAGTTCTTCAGGGATAGGGCTTTTTCTGATGAAGTCGTGATCAGATTTCCTAGAAAAGACAAAGAAAGGTCAAGTCTTGTTAAAATTGCTAACAGCTACTTCGAAGCAGACACCATAAAGGCCATTTGGAGAAAGGTTCTACGGGTCATCATG
The DNA here is from genome assembly GCA_007258455.2 of Sequoia sempervirens. Taxonomy (NCBI): domain Eukaryota; kingdom Viridiplantae; phylum Streptophyta; class Pinopsida; order Cupressales; family Cupressaceae; genus Sequoia; species Sequoia sempervirens. The sequence goes on along the minus strand of VDFB02281492.1, from coordinate 491,515,517 downwards.
GAGTACATTACGGTGGATGAGGGCTTCACTAGAGTCTATGGCTACCACTTTGCTCTTCTCAACCACTTTCGCTACAAGGTTAGGGTTTTTTCCCCTATTCTCTTTTCTGTTCCTTGAAGAAAATCTTGGATGATAGTAAGAAAAACCCTAGAAGATTCCCTATCCTACATACTTGGTTGATAAGATTGATTGTTGAACATTACCAAAAAATGCATGTCCTCGCTATTTTGGAAACTCTCCCTGATTTTGAGAGTGACGACACTGAGGCCAGTGGTTCAGAGTTTCTGCCTAACTCTAGTCCGGCTAGAAATGTCCTTAGCTCGCACACTGTCCCTTCTGGGATTAAAAACCCTACCCCCCTTTCTGGTAAAGCCCATGCTGAGCTTGAGCTTGTAGGCCCCTCCCTTAACAACAATTCTATTGAAAAGAAGCCCCAAGACAAAAACCTTGTTTCCTACTCCAAAGATTCCTCTGACTCAGAGGAGTCTGATGCCAACAAAACTGAGTATTGTGCCGAACCCCTGCCAAATAGACATACTAAAGATGACTCCCCTATTGCTCCTAACCCTGAGAAAACTTGTCTTAATACTGGAAAGGAGCCCTCTCCGGATGTTCTGAACCTTGCCAAAACCAATTCTGAGTCCCATTTCAAACTCTTGGAATGGACTTTCATCGAAATTAATGAGTTGAAGATAAAAAAATTGGGCCCTTCAAAGCAAGATGGAAGAGCTGGGTGCTAATATTGCAGAGATTGAAAAGAAAGATGTGGATAGTGGTGTTCATGTTCACAGTAACAAAAGTTTAGACTCCAAGGTTGAGAATATAAGGAACACCATCAAAATTGTTACAGAGCAAAACAACCAAATGGCCAGACACAACACCATTATCATTAACGCGATGACATAAAAGTTAGATAAAGCCCAACAGGGGTCTCTGGTAGTGGATCTGGAGGAAACTGAGGACAAAAACCAGGATATAGATGCTGACATTTCCAAAAGAACCAGAGCCAATCTGAAGCGTAAGGCCCCCCTACTCCAAAGATGATTCAAATTTTTAAAAAGGATGTCAATGATATGCAAAACCTGGAGGCGGATACAAAGTCTGTCCTCAAGACTCTGAGTTAATGGCTGGGGTTTTTTTGTTTACTTTGCTATTTCTTTTGGTTTGACCTTTCTGGTCTGCTTCATGTGGCTGCTGCTAGCTCTTTCCCTCTTCTCTCGAGTAGCTAGTTTTTTCGGTTGGACTTTTGTGTCCTCTCCTTTTTATTGTAAACTTTGTGGTTTCGGGTCCCTGTAAAACCCGTTTTACCCCTTTATCAAAAACATTTTCAAAATTTTAAATTCTTACATGTCCCCCACTCAATTTTAAATTCTTGCATGTCCCCCACTCATAATTTTAAATTCTTACATGTCCCCCACTCAAAATTTTAAATTATGAAAGTCTTACATGTCCCCCCACTTAACAATTTTAAAATCTTTGGCACATTGGCCAAAATGTGCTCACTCCTCAACCACTCACAAGTTGAAAAGTGGCCTCATCTCATTGGCGATTTTCTCATCAAAATATTCTATAAATTGAGGGCCTCATTCTTCATCTATCATCTACATTTTTCATGCAAAGTTACTCTCTTGATTTGAGATGTAATTTTTCTCTTCATCTCCATTTGCATCTCATCATTTGTAGCATTTGAGCTTGTCTAGGGTTGGGAAAGGGTCACTTTTCACAACAAAGTGACACCAATCCACTATGGAATAGGTATGCATCTTTCATGCTTTCAGTTTAGTTGTTTTGTTATCATGTTTAGGAAGCAGTTTGCATTATTTCATAGGAGCATTTTGAGGAATTTGTAGATACTAACCCATGCTTGAGTTTAGTGTTTGTAGATTTTAACAGGTGCTCACATGTGGTGCTAGAAGGAGGGGCATTATGTTTTCACTCCATATAACTACATGTTGCATTTGATATATTATTATATACATTTGGGAGTGATATATTATCTGCATTTTATATATTATTTGCATTTTGAAGTTTATGGACTAGACTTGTTAGAGAAAATGCTTCTATGTAATTGATATCAAGTTTACTTAGTTTTGCAGAATAATTGGAAGTATTTCTGGCGATTTGTTTTGTGTCTTCACTTCATATGACTCTGGAAGTTTTATAGTTTCATTTTGGAAATGAGTAAATATTTAGAAAATCTATCATTCACTAACAAAAGGCAAGAGTTGGGTCGTTTTCAATAGATTTTTTGTGCATTATCTGCTTTTCTTACTCTCTACAACATTGCTTGTTAAAAATCTGTAGTTGTACGAAAGAAATAAAAGATTAAAGATTGATAGTTTTCTTCAAATATTACAGCTTGACCAAATTTATTGAAGAAAGTAGAATGATGTGACATACTTTTGAAAGCTGTGGATTTCCTACTGCTTCACCACCAAATTCCCATTTAAGCCAATATGTATCAGAGATCTAGGAATCGTATCATGGAAGCCCCTAAGTTTCAAATATCAGGTCTGTAAATATTGATTAAGTACAACAGATAAAATGCAAAGACTTTGGCTTCAAGTTTTAGGCACTAATCACTAGTTAGACACTAATTCTATCTACAACCTATAGAAATAGAGAATGTGCCTTTCTCGTATCCATGCAAATAGATAACTAAATGCAACCTTTTCAGATGAGCTTACATTGAAGATCATAAACAAATCTCTTTATGGTGAAATACAAAGAATAAGAATAATCCAGTGTCACGGAGCAAGACAGTTATGTTGGAGACTCTTAACCCTCTGCAGTTCATAGGCTTTTGTATAGAACTGATCAAAACTGCATACAAATTCTTTGAGAGAATAGATGATTAGGGTCATACTTTCTGATAGAATTCCTTAAATAGATAGCCATCCATTTTCTATATGATCTTGTGCAAGATATGCTCCACTAGTTGAAATTTTCTAACCACAACTATCTAACACTTGGCAATATAATAGAGTCATCCAAAGAGAGTGACGGATCTAAGACAATAGAATCCAGAGTGTTTGAGATAAGTGAAGAGTGTCTTGTATGCCTTGACATCATATCAAAAAGTTCCTCATCTAAAGATTTAGATTATTTCTCAATGTTAATTGCCTCGCGTATCTCCTTCACCACGTCTGACATTGTTGGTCATAGTTTTCCATATGGTTGAACACAAAGCATTACTTTTTCTGCAATTTTCCATATAGATTGAATGTTGAAATTTGTTCCTAGGGCTGGGTCTATAATCCGTTGAATATTTCCTTTGTCAATATATCTCTCCAAGAAAAGATTTCAAGCAATGTCCATCTACTAATTATAAATCTAATGCAGTGCATGGTAGGAAATAATGCGTGATTTGATTGATACTAGTATGCATTTACTGCTGCTAACTTTCCTCCAAATGCCTCCCCAACTTTCCTCCATAATCCCAAGGATGTTGATAAGCCAACCACAATAGTTCATAGGTATGAGTGTTCTGGTCATGATGGCTATGAGTTAAGAGTGGAGCATATAAGTTAAGAATATGGGGAGCACAAACAAATGAGTGTGTTTGTACTGAGAATAGTAGTTGTTGTGCCATGAGAAAAGTTTCTTGCACTCTTTTAATGCTTGCTTGTCCAAAAATGTAAATATGCCATTCTCTAAATTCTAACATGAGGCACCGACATTTGTAAAGCCTTATTTTTGTATCAAATCAGCCAAGAAAGGATTCAAGATATGCTTTGAGGGTGTGATTTCTGCTTTCAAATTAAATATATGGAATTATGTCTATATTAAATTCCAATTTTGTATTTCATCATTGTTGTTTGGCATCACTGTATTAAGATCTTTTGCAAGCTAAGTTGATAAGAATCAAATCTTTATTGATATAAACTTAATCATTACTTCTTAAAGATTTCTATTATTCCTAGAATTCAAAAGATGCTAGTGAAAAGTTAGTGTTTTGAATTATCATGATCTTTAAGGAAGCTTTTTAGGCAGAATCTTAACTTGTTGGGATTAAATCATCGACAAAGAGGCTTTTTACCTTTGTTAGAAAAATATCTAGTTTTGACTAGTATGTGCTTTAAAGTCCAAGGAAAGGAGAGTCTTATTAATATTTTTTTTCAAAATCATTAGTCTTTTATCTAAAATCATTCTATTGTTTGAAATCAATGCTTAAAACAAACTTACTTAAATAACTTGATCCTTGTATACTTGTCTTTTCTTTTTATAGGAAAAGGTAAAAGGAAAGAAAAGAAGGAAAACAAAGAAAAGCGAAAGATACAAGGAAAATGAATGTGTCAAATGAAAACAAGGAAAATGAAGTATAAAGGTACAAGGAAAACGAAAGGAGGAGAAACATTTTGAAAGATCAAAGTGTTTTTAAATGCTTTAAGTGTTTGTTTAACACGTCTTCAAGAAATTGTTGTCTTTTCTTTCTTAGAACACTAACTTCATTTGGGTTTAAAAAGAATCTTTCCAATTCTTGCAAAGACTAAAATGAACTTTAGGATCACAACTTACTAGATTTTTTTTCTTGGATTAACAATTGAACAAAGTGTTTCTCATTTGTCTTTTGGTGCTTAAAAAGAACTCACATTTTTCTTTGTGGATTTAAAAAGAACAAGTGCAAACGTTGTTTTTCGTGAAGGCTTACTTAAACTAAAGGCATTGAAAAAGGACGTATGTGATTCTTTGGTGCTTTATAGCAAACTTGAGAATAAAAAGGCCTTTTTCATGACTTTAGGGTGAGATAAATCAATCACCTCCACACTTCGATTTGGGTTTAAAATTGAACAATATCTTGTGCGAGTGTGAGTGGGGGAATTATCGCATATATTCTCTTTCTTTGTTGCCATCAAAGATTGATCGAGTTACAAATTTTGTCTTTACTCACTTTTGTTTATTCTAGAGGGCTTGCCTTGGGGAAAAAATACTCACCCAAGGGAATGACTCAACCAGTAACACTCTAAAGCCAAGAGTATTTCCAACTGGGATATAAATGTGGATATTGGAGTAAACGCCAATATCACGTGGTTGATTCTGACAAGATGGATCCGAAAGGGGACTCTTTCCGTATGGGTCAACGAAAAGTCCTTACTAAAACCCATGTGCTAGAATTTTCCAAAATCCTTAATCTATTTTTTGGTGCAAGAACAGTCGCTCTGAAGCTGCCCCACACTTTTACGGTCTTTTAGTAGAAATGGAAAACATGCCATGGGAGTTTCATGGGTGTTGATGCTTGGCTGCCCCGTATAAGTGAGTGTCATGGAGGGGAGCCAGTGGGGTAAGGCATCTAACCATTCGCTAAAGATAAGTGTAGCTGGACTTGTCCAAGTGGGGATTTAACAAATATTGCCTTACACATCCATAGGGTTTGTACTTGTTCTTGGTTTGAAAACACAATGCTTTGATTGAAAACATTTTGGAAACAAACACTTAACATCATCCAAATTTCAAACCCTTTAGGAGGAAAATACCATTGACCAAATTCTTGTGTTATTGCTTTCCCTTGGGATTACATCCTTAGAGGTTTCTAAGCACTTGAATTTACATCCCAATTTTCCCACTAAAGTTAAATAATAGGTAACCTTTGCCTTAAATTCATCAAAGTTTCAAATAATATACCTTGTGAAATGAGACGAAGTTGAGACATTGGACATTCAGTTTGAAACCTAACCAAGAGTGTGTTTGTGGTAAAAAGAATCCATTAAGCAAAGATTAAAAACAATTGAACCCCACACATGTGTCTCAAATGATTTCATGCAAAGTCAAGATCAAGAAACCAAATCTGAAAGCCCTTAGTCTGAAGCCCATCAAGAACGTCTCTCTATACTATACAAAGTTAGACAAAGACTGCTTTTCAAATTTTACAAAAAGGCTTCAAGGAACAATCCCGGTTTGTATTCATTCTATTACTGCCAAAACCCAAATCTTTTCAGAGATTTTGAACATCTTGTTTAGAGAAAAGCTTGTTCTTCAATACCTATGGTCTAGGAAAACAAAGTGTCTTTTTTAGGTTCACCTTAGGATCAAAGCAAATGAAAATCTTTTTCATCCATCCTTCAAAACATCAAAACAAACATCATCTCACAATCACCTTTTGGAAAATATTGAAATCATCCTTAATACTAGGCTTTTTTGGAAAAATCAAAATCATCAAAATCCTTGAGATTAAATCCTTGAAAACATTATCAAAAGCACCTTTGGCTAGGTATGTGTAGATGTATCCTTTTGCATATGCTTAGTCAAAATTTATCAAAATCATCTCGTTTAGCTTAGTATATGTAGATGAATCCTTCAGCATATGCTTAGTGAAACTATCATCTTGTTTGGATAGGTGTGGGTAGATGCATCCTTCTCCCCACACGTATTCAAATTATCATCCTTTGATCAAATCTATCCCTTAGATAATCATCCAAACATCTTAGGGTCTATTTGTTCAAAATCCAAATACAAATCAAAATCAACCAAGGACAAATCCCAAGGGAAAATAAAAATAAAATTCTGAAACATATTTGAAAGTCCTAAAAGCCTAGTATCTCCTTCAAGACTTACCAAAGGACCATAACATCCACATCATTCATCTTTTACATCATCATCATATCACCTTTCGATCCTCAAAATATCCTAAAATTTTTCGCTCTGAGACATAAAATAAAGATCAATCTAAAGAATCAAGAGATTTTTCTCCCATTCTTAAAAATTGATCCTTGTTTTATGGTTCAAACCAGATCTCAATACAAGAAGAGCATGGAAGCCAACAAAGAAACACCCGCTTCAAGTGATTTAAGTCAAAACACTCCTGGAATGAATCCCATTGGGTCTAGAAATCTCAAAGTTGAGATTCCAACATCATCATAAAACCCACAAGAAGAAGCCCAAGGAGAAGACCTCACCTTTGGGATGTCTCATGAAGAAATGACTGAGATGCTCCAAAATCCAGAAAACCATAAAATAATCAACATCCTGATGAGGCTTAACCCTTCACTATACATGCTTGAACTAGCAAAGCAGGGAGCCAAATTACCTTCAGATTTTGACGTGAGTACCATAGTGGATACATCTTTTCCCTCCATCTCATCCACCTTCCCCATCTCATCTACACCCCCATCCCAAATATCACCCAAAACGTTATGAAAATCACATCTTTTGCTCCAACCCAACCCAATGTTAATAAGGGAAATGCATTTATTAATGCTATTCAAACACACCCCCTTGTTAATAATCAAAGTTTGGATACAAACACCACCTTGGAACAAAACATACTCGAAAACCCATTACACAAGAATGTTCCTCTTACTTTCCATTATGATCCATCATCAACATTTTTTTGCGCAACACCTCAAACTCCTCTCCTCACAAATTTGCAAGAGGAAGGAGACATGTTCGGACTAGGGGGCATTTTTGACACCACAACATTTTCACAAGGACATGCACCCCTTACATTTCCACCACTTCCACTTTTTCCATCATCATCCACACCACTCCTTGGCTTAGGACTTCCCTCTGTACCAAGTATCGATCAAAACAATATCCCAACTATCAACAAAAGCCTTATGTCAAACGCTCAGAATGTGTTGTCGACATTGCAACAACAGATGATAAATGCACAAGCAATCACAACATCATTAAACACTCCACTAACATCGCAAAACATAGTCTCTCAAGGGCCAATCACATCAACATCGCCACTTACCACTCGAACCACCACATCAATACCACCATCCACCAATCAAATAATCAACACATCACCGCTTACCACTACCACAAACGCCATTCTGAATCCACCCCCACCCCCACCACCACCGAATTCCATCACAATCAATACAACACAACATTGCAAGCTGCTTTTCAAAGAGGATTTCAACAAGTGCAAAAAAAAAAGCCGTATACCTAGTTGCTCAACAAGCTGCTCAAGCTACAGAAGTCGCTTAAGCAGCCCAAGCTGCCTTACAAGTGTAACAAGCCCAAGCTTTATTGCAAGAACAATAACAAAACACAAGCCACTCAAGCTTCACAAGCCGCACAAGCATTCCAAGCACAAAAGGCAGCTCAAGCACAAATTCTATTTCAACAACAAGCAGCACAAGCACAAGCAACACAAGTGCAAGCTCAATATCAGGCACAACAAGTCCAATATCAAGCACAAATTCTTGCACAAAGACAAGTAGCGCAATGGAAAGCATATCAGCAAGCAATAAAGCAATATCAAGAACAATAAGAAGCAACCGAATTGGCAGCCCAACAACAACAAGCACAACAATAAGTGTTGTTGTAAGAACAACAATTGCAACAACAAGCACAAATCTTAGCGCAACAACAACAAGATCAAAAATAGGTGTTGTTCTTACAAAAGCAGGTGGAAGCCTACCTAGCTCGACAGAACATACAGATACCATTGAACAACACGTCAAACAACACACCGACCAACCCACCCATCCAACCCACAATTGAAACACCCCAAAACACTTTCATCCCACCCCTTGATCCGATAAATGATGTAACAAAACAAATCAGGTTGCTCTCGCAACAAGTGTTCGATCTTCAATTAGGGAAAACACCCAAAACACCAAGCAACTTGTGTCCATATCCATTCGACAGGATTCTAGCAATGAAACCATTCCCCAAGGGATTTGAAATCCCCAAATTTGACAAATATCGAGGGACAGGAAACCCTGAAGATCACATCAGGGAATTCCAGGTTCATTGCATGGAAGTCACATATGACTATACTTATCTGATGTGGCTATTTCCTAGGAGCTTGGCAGGCCATGCTATAGAATGGTTCTCTCGCTTACCTTTAGGCATTAGAACATTCAAAGAAATTAGGGACGCATTCATTAAAAATTATGTATGCAACATTGCAATGGATGTTAGCCTCGAAGAACTCTCAGCTCTAAAACAAGGAAAGGGTGAATCATTCACCTCATCCTACAAGGATGGCAATGCAAGGCCAATCAAATCAAGTGGACTATGCCAGAAGAACAACAAGTTTGCACCATCATAGCCAACCTCAAAGGCCGCTTGGCATTTCATCTTAAGGTTCAAGGAATTACCACATATGATCAATTGATCTCCAAAGCACTCAGCATTGAAAGAGCCCTTATGACTCAACTGACAGAATCAACATCATACCACGAACAACAAAAGAACCGCCCACCATCCAATTACAATGATAAACCTCATACGTGGGCATGAAACAAAAACATTACTAATGATGGTGTCATTGATGCCAAGGTGGTCATTAGTGCTCCTCGCCAACATACACCCGCACCATAAATCCAAACACAACACGAAAACAATCATCCAACAATCAATAATCTCAATGAGAAAAAAGGACTACCCCAATGCAAGAGTTATCCCAAGCAAAAATACACCACTTTGGGGGAACCACTTGAAGACATCATGAAAAAGCTAATCGACGAAAAAATCATCCAAGCTCCTACATTTGAAAATTACCAAGAACCGGATGTGAAACCTCCTTGGTATAATGAGAATCAACTCTGTGAGTTCCATAAAATCAAAGGCCATACTACAAACAGTTGCATGAGACTCAAAAACATCATCCAAGATCTCATCAATAAAAGAATCATAAATGTGGAACAACCTACAGGAAATCAAGATCTTAAGATATATACGAATCCGATTCCAAATCATGGCAACAAAGGGAATAACAATAACAAAGACAAAGGGAAAGGCACCCACTCAAACATGAATCATGTGTATGAAACAGTCGTCACCTCCCTAGATGAAAACTGCATGGTCATTACTATCAAGGGCGCCTATGCTGAAGATTGTGGAGTCACCACAAGAGGCATAAAAGTAACCATCACAGGATCATCCTAGCCAAACAGAGTCCCCACATCTAGATCCATTCCTAATGGCTATAATGTCCTAGATCAACTCAAAAGAACTCCAGTGCAAATCTCCATCATGGAGTTGCTAAAAATCTCATATGCCCATAGGAAAATCCTTGAAGAAGCATTGGCCTCATCTAGTGTCCCCGCAGACCTTGATACAAAGCAATTCCAAGCTATGGTCAGAAATATCATTACACCTAATCTCCTTACATTCTATGACTAGGACTTCCCTACCCAACCATCTCACAACCATGCAGTTCACTTGGAAGCCATAATACATAAGAGAAAAATCAAAAGAGTCTTGGTGGATGGAGGTGCGGGTTTGAATATCTATTCTCTCAACCTCATCAAGCAGTTGAAAATATCAGAAGCTTCTATCAAAAAAGAGAAGGGTATCATGACAAGAGCATACGATGATCAAGAAAGAGTTTCTCAAGGCACAAGCAAACTCCCTATTCAAGTAGGGCTGACTCTCATGGAAACCACTTGTCAAGTCTTGGACCTTAACCTATCGTATAACATCCTCCTAGGACGTCCATGGATCCATGCGATGAAAGCAGTAGCATCAACTTTCCACCAATGTGTGAAATTTACACATAACGGACAAGAAGTTACCATCCATGGAGATCCCAAACCCTTCTCTTACTACAAAAAAACTTGAAGAAAAGTACTACAAAATCCCCCAAGTACCAAAAAATGATGAGGGCCCATCTACACCATACATCGACCTTGCCACTCTCACATCCACTTCTGTGACAAAGACACCCACCACTCCTGCCATTCCCACCATTTCTGACATTAAGTTCATCATCTAGGATGATGACTGTGGAAACTACAATATTCCTAATAATGCTTTTGTGGTAGGAGAGTTACCACAATCTCCTAGATCATGGGGACGTCCACAAGAAAATCAAGCTTCCACATCACAAACATCTCTTGAAGACTATCTTGAATTCACAAGCTGGGGACACCTTGGATAGGAGGTTATTGAAGAAGATCCATCACATATGCTTTATCAAGATGAAAGACCACCACCTAAATTACCAATGGATGAAAAAAACAAGGGTCTACAAATGATGCTTGCAATGGGCTACGACAAAAACCAAATACTTGGACAAAACGACAATGGGATCATAATATCTATGATGCCAGAGACACAATCAATAACAAATCTTGGTCTTGGATGTACTCCTCCAAGTATAACCATACTTGGTTGAAGTCCTCCGGTTAGAGCAGTTAATAAACCTCGTTAGCCAACCGCAATAGAACTACGATTACCAGTATCCACAGGTCATATTCTAGATAACTATACCTTTGATATAATTGATGTCTGTAGTAGTAGCGATGATGAGGACCCCATATCCAATCTACCTAGGCTCTTTGAGGATACCACTCTTTGCATGATTAGTACCTTATCCTTTGAAACAGACCATCAAAATCATGAGATCCACCTAGTATATCCCCAACTCATCGACTATGACCAACGAGGACCACTGATTCTCGATACATTTGAAAATGATGAGGCGCTCTAAGAATTCATGGGATTGCGGGACAACATTCCAAATGGGGATCACAAAGCATGGTTTATAATGGAGTTGGATACACATGCCTATTATGGGGAAATGATTGAATCCTTCAGTCACAAAAGTGAGAAATTAAGAATAATATCCAAGTCCTTGAGTGAAAACCACACTATGGCACTCTCTGACAAGAAAAAAGTAAAAAGAAAGGACACATCTAACAGTGAAAACCTCTCTGAGGTGCTCGAGGATGGAGGATTCAATCTTTCTTTAAGAGCTCTTCTTCAGGAAAAGTCAACAGTCTTGGCCAAAAAATGCAATCCAGTCAACCTGGGAATAGAGGAGACCCCGCATATCACATTCTATGTAGAATCACTACTATTAGAAGAGCAAGAGCTCCGAGCAGCCTTCCTAAGGGAAAGAAAAATAAAATTTGCATGGAGTTACGCTAACATGCCTGGACTTGATCCAAAGACCATGGTTCACCACTTAGCAGTGTATCCAAAAGCAAAGCCTGTTAGACAATAGCTTCAAAAAATGCATCCTCAGAGTGCATTATTGGTCAAAATGGAGCTAAAAAAGTTGTTAGATGCAGGATTCATTCGACCAATAGATTATCCAGAATGGGTATCAAACTTGGTACCTATTTCCAAGCCTGATGGAACCATTAGAATCTGCATAGAATTCAGAGATTTGAACAAAGCATGTCCGAAAGATGACTTCACACTTCCAAATATTGACATGATAGTAGACATGACAGTAGACATGATAGCAGGACATGAGATGCTATCACTAATGGACGGATTTTCAGGATACAATCAAATCATGATAGCAAAAGAAGATCAACATAAGACAACTTTCACTTGTCCATGGGGGACTTACTGCTGGAACATGATGCCATTCGGCCTAAAGAATGCAAGAGCAACATACCAAAGGGCCATGACATTGATATTCCATGACATGATCCATAAGACGGTTGAAGAATATGTTGATGACATCCTAGCTAAATGAAGAAAAAGAAAAGATCACATAACAACCCTAGGTGCAATCTTTGATAGACTGGAGGAGTAAAAGGTTAGATTGAACCCAAAGAAGTGTGTATTCAGCATACAATCGGGAAATCTCCTAGGATATATAGTATCAATGAGGGGTATCGAGGTGGATCCAACGAAGGTAAAAGCAATCCTTGAAATGGAAGCACCAAAGACATTAAAACAACTGAGAGGTCTCCAAGGCAGTCTACAATCCATTCGAAGGTTCATAGCATAACTAGCGGACAAACAAAACCCATATTCTCACCTACTCCACAAGGGAGTAGCGTAAAAATGGGATACCAAGTGTGAAGAGGCATTCAACAAAATCAAGGAATATCTACTTACACCACTAGTAGTAATGCCACCCATCCCAAGAAATCCATTGATTCTATATTTGTTAGCAACAACAGCAGCCCTTGGAGCTCTCCTAGCTCAACATGATGAAAACAGAACAGAGAGGGCTATCTACTATATCAGCAGAACAATGGTCGGGCATGAGCTAAACTATTCATTCATCAAGAAAGCATGCCTTGCAGTAGTGTTTGCATCACAAAAATTCAAACATTACATGTTGGAACATAAAATAAAACTCATCCAAAATTGACCCCCTCAAATATTTACTATCAAAGGAAATGCTCACGGGAAGAATGGCCAAATGGGTAATGATATTGTTAGAGTACGACATTGAGTATGTGGAGTGGAAAGCAATCAAAGGTCAAGTTATTGCAGATCAACTGGTAGCGACACCTATTTATTCTGAGAATCCTCTTGTCTCACAGTTTCTAGATGAATCCATTTTTAATCTCAACATAGCTAACCACTGGAAACTATACTTCGATGGCTCATACACACAACATGGATCAGGAGCTAGTGTCTTCTTCATCACTCCACAAGGGGATTGCATACCAAGGTCTTACAAATTGGAAATTTCCTTGCACTAATAACATTGCAGAATATGAGGCTTTGACCATAGGTCTTAGAATAACAGTACAGTGGAACATCATGGCTCTCAAAGTGTACAGAGACTCCTAATTAATCATAAATCAAGTCAATGATGAATATTAGACTAAGGATGACAAACTCACTCCATACAAGAAGTTGGTGGAGACTCTCAAAGAATCCTTCATCGAAATCACATTTGAGCAGATACTTAGAGCCAACAACAGAGCAGTAGACACCATGGAAACAATTGGGTCCCTACTGGACATCCCCAACAATGTTCCAAAATATGAATTCTTGATAGAGCAGGTTCTCGTTCCCACATTTGAGGTACCAGAATTAGAATTTATGTGCGAAATCATTGGTCCTATGATCCTTGGTACCATGACATCTACACATACCTTCGTATAGTATTCATACCCGCTGACCTACCATCAAACCTAAAATGAACCTTTGTTAAAAAGGCATCCAAATTTTTCATCCTAGGAGATACTCTATACCGTAGGAGCATAGAAGGAACCTTACTATGTTTCCTAAATGCTGAGGAGGAATTAGCCGCTCTAACTGAAGTACATAATGGTATTTATGGTTCGTACTCGAGCGGAATGACCATAGCTAAGAAACTGCTGAGGATGGGGTATTATTGGACCATAATGGAAAGGGAAGCACATGACTATACCAAAAGGTGTTTATAATGTCAGCAACATGGGGACCTCATCCATGCTCTAGCTCAAGAGCTTCATTTGATCATCACACCATGGCCCTTCTCGCAGTGGGGCCTCGATCTCATTGGAAAGATAACTCTGCCGTCATCTAACAACCATAAATTCATCATAACCACAACAAAGTACTTTACTAAGTGGGTGGAAGCCACACCAATGACATACATAACTGGGAAGCAGATTTGAAAGTTCATTATGAACTATCTCATATGCCACTATGGTGTTCCACAAGCCATTATCTCAAATAATGGGACACCATTCAAAAATCAGGATGTCCGCAACTTATGTGAAAAATTCAAAATCCAACATCACTTCTCCACCCCATACTATCCCCAAGGCAATGGCCAAGTAGAAGCTACAAACAAAACCATTCTAAAAATCCTTAAGAAAACAATCAATGATGCAGGTTGTGACTGGCATCTGCAGCTTAATCCCTCCCTTTAGGCCTATCGAACCAACATCCGCACACCCACCGGTGCCACCCCCTTCTCCATGGTCTACGAATCAGAAGCATTACTCCCTATCGAGATCGAGCTCCCATCCCTCAGGATATCACTGTAAAACCTCATCACGGATGAAGAGTACCGGGTATCAAGACTAAACGAGCTAGAGCTACTGGATGAGAGACGTATAGATGCTTTAAATTATTTGCAAGTCTATCAAAATAGACTCAAACAGAGCTACAATAAGAAAATCAGAAGCAAGACTTTCCAAGTCGGAGAACTGGTCTTAAAAATAAAATCAGAAGAATGTCCCAAACCCAAGCAACAATGGCAAGTTCAAACCTAATTGGTTAGGACCTTTCATCATCACAACAAGTTATAAGTCAGGGGCATATCAGTTATCAACACCCGAAGGGGAACCTCTACAAGAACCCATGAATAACTCTCATCTCAAAAAGTTTTATGCCTAAATCTTTCAATGTATAGAACCAAAAACATCCAAAAAAATCAAAAAATGTTATGAAAAAATGGTTACTTTGGAAAAAACCTGGCAAACAGGCATCTTGGTGACAACAAAAAAATAAAAAAAAGCAAAAAATCCAAAAAAAATGAGAAAATGGATCAAAAAATAGTAAAGAGAAAAAATATTTCTCTAGTGAAAACCACTTCGGTGGCACTTTGGACAAGTACCTTGGCGAAAACCTAGCAAGCAGGTGCCTTGCGTAAATAAGCACTTTCCATCTACCAAGATCTTTATGGTTTGTTCTACATCATACATCCATTTCGCTTCCATCATCCATCGCATTTAGGTCTCCATCCATTGCTCATCCACTCGCATCCGCACCATAGCTTGGTCCTGTTTTCGTATCATGATCCTTCCAAGTACTACTCAACCCATTTGTCAAGGTTAGTTTGTCCTGCCTTTATCAGAGTAGTCTATTACATCACACTGGGGGCATGTTCTTATTAGCTCGGATTTGTGTATGATCTTAAAGTCCTCAAATCAAAAAATCCAAAAATATCAGAAAATCACAAAATCCAAAAATATCAAAAAAACACAAAATCCAAAAACCTCAAAACATGTCAACATTCCAAAAATAGGTCAAAAATTCAGCCAGAAAGTCAAAAACAAAGTCGTCTTATCGAACTACGTGGTCTTTGCGTGTATAACGTAGGCAAGGATAATCTATCAATCATCCCCTGAGGCCTCTAGGATAGGTCTTTAGGTTAGTCTCTTGGTCAAAATCTCATAAAACCCCAAAACATTGGAAAATCAAAAAATCAAAAAACATTTGAAAAATCTTGAAAATACCAAAAACAACCTCAAAAGATTACAAAACATCAAAAACATCCAAATATTTGAAAAAATACATCCATCTCCTCTCGCTTGCACCCTCAATAAACACCATCCATAATAAACTGATCATCACCCTCAACCTTTGGTGAAACAGTTAGAAACAAGTCTAAGCAGGTTAAAAGTTAAACTTAAAAATGTCAAGTCTCAGGTTTAAGTTAGTACATAAGCAAGTTGGTCAATTCTTTGTGACGATAATCCATCATCCAAACAGTCCCATATCAATCATCTGATAACATCATTTCCTAGGATGAATCCTTCCTACAAGGGGCATTATTCATCAAAAAGAGCACTTTGGATAAACGAAACGACGTGCCGCCATCCACTAACATGTCCTAGGATGAATCCTTCCTACAATGGGCATTATCTTTTGGCAATATTTTTGGTTTTTATCCTTAAAAAAAACACATTCCCTTTTGGTTAGCGGTATTGAAGAACATCAACTTGTTTGCGTGCTTTATCTTTGTCTTTTGACTTATTTTATTGCTCTTATTCCAAGGACCTCTCGATGATATCCGAACAAAGGATTTAGAGAGATAGGAATGGGACAACAATCATTATCCTTTTTGTCTACTATGCTTGTTGGACGTTTTTGTAAAGTAACTTGGTGAATACTTTCTGTGTTAGATATGTATAGAGGATATTTTGAATAGCTCATTGACTATTGCATTGATTCGTTATACCTTTCCGTGTTTTGGTTTGAGATGTTTGAAACTTCTAAAGTGCATCCTAGCAAGGTTTTCGTACGACAAGTGTGAACAAGAATACTCCTATCTATTTGTCAAGTCAAAGTCCATCACACTAAGTACCATGCCATCCTGGTCCTTTATACCTTGATGCATCGTGCTTATGTGTGTTATCAAATATAAGGTAAGTGACCCTTTTAAAATTCCAATCCTTGATAAGAAAATTATTCATTTCTCATCATCATCTGTCATCATCATCATCATCATCATCTCTCATAAAGTTGGCTTGTTGGATTCTCTTGTCATCATCTCATTTCTTCTTTCTCCGCACTAGCACAACATCATCAATGCATCCATCATACCTCCATCCTACATCCACAAACTGCTAGCATACCACATATCATTCATATCTTACATAATAGGAAACATCAATCATTTCACATGCATTACATTTGCATCATAATCATAATTTAGATCTGTTAGTCTAAGCATCTCATAAATCATATATCTACATAAATCATCCATCGCATAATCATAGCATATCGTGTCATCCATCTCAAACTATCTCATTTGCATCATCATCCATAACCATCCATCTTGAACCTCTTTATTGCGAGATCAACCCTCAAAACGAATCTTTTCACTCGATCTCTTGAGGGGGTAATGTACTAGTGTACTTCTTTCCGTTGGGGCAAATGAAAAAAAATAGAAAATTTTTAAATTTGGATCATGGCAAGTTTATTCTTTGAACCAACGCAACAAGTACATTGCTTCAAAGAGGGGAAAAATGTAGACATGCAGAATTTGCATCATGTAATTAATTAGGTCCATTCATCAACATTAATTTCATTTCTAAGGTTATTCATTTAATAAATAAAAAATTCAAGTCAATAGGGGTCAAAACATCCTAATCATCATTAGGCTAATCTAATCTTGATTAAATTAACCTAACCACCCACTTGCACAAATAAATCAATTTATCGATTTATTAAAATCCTTATTTTCTTTCAACATGGCATCTTTGAGGAATATTCCCCACTCAACATTCTCAGAATTTTAAATTCTTACATGTCCCCCACTCAAAATTTTAAATTCTGAAAGTCTTACATGTTCCCCCACTCAACAATTTTAAAATCTTTGGCACATTGGCCAAAATGTGCTCACTCCTCAACCACTCACAAGTTGACAAGTGGCCTCATCTCATTGGCCATTTTCTCATCAAAATATTCTATAAATTGAGGGCCTCATTCTTCATCTATCATCTACATTTTTCATGCAAAGTTACTCTCTTGGTTTGAGAAGTAATTTTTCTCTTCATCTCCATTTGCATCTCATCATTTGTAGCATTTGAGCTTGTCTATGGTTGGGAAAGGGTCACTTTTCACAACAAAGTGACACCAATCCACTATGGAATAGGTATGAATCTTTCATGCTTTCAGTTTAGTTGTTTTGTTATCATGTTTAGGAAGCAGTTTGCATTATTTCATAGGAGCATTTTGAGGAATTTGTAGATACTAACCCATGCTTGAGTTTAGTGTTTGTAGATTTTAATAGGTGCTCACAGTGTGTATTTTCACTTGTTACCTTGTGAGATTTTTGTCTTAAATTAACCTTGTTGTGATTGATTTTTGAGATGTGGTGATTGATCTTTGAAATGTGGTGATTGATCTTCGAGATGGAGTAATTGGGTTTGTTGTTGTTCTTGATCTTGATATCTACCCTCTTGACATTGGATATTTTGTTCTTGATGTGGTTGTGGACACAACCCAATGCTTTGATGACATGGTTCAACAAACGGAAGATTGTACTGATTTTGGAGTAAAGATATATCTTGAATCAATAATTCAATTAGCTAGGCATGTGAAGCAAGTTGTTCTAGCGAAATTTGATCTTGATTTTGAATTTGACTCCCTTGATTTGGCTTTTGTTCAAGCAGATTTGGGATGTACACTTGTGGTGTTTGCATGGGATCATAGACAAATTGATTTTGGACAATGTTCTGATTTGGGATGACGTTCAAATTTGGCATGATAGGTTGGAATTGAACATTGTTGGTGTTGGGAATAAAATTTCCTTGATTTAGGTAACTTTGATTTTGCATGGTGTTACCTTGACTTGGAGTCGTTAACATCTTGTTTGGATTTTGAACAATATTCATATGATTTTACAAACATATTTATCCCAAATTTTGCTAGATTCATGTTTGGAAAACTTGTACTTGGTACATTCTCATTTGGCATGTAGGGGTTTGGTGGGATGATGTTGGTCATTTGAAGACTCATGCATTGATTGTTTGGTGGATAGATTTGTAATGTTGGACTTGGATTTAAATCTACCATCGGAAAAGGTGTTCCAAGATTTAGATTGGGCATACTCACATTTGTTGTACCATTGATGTTTGTAGGAGATAATGATCCTATGTATGGATTGCATAGATGTGAGTGTTGATAATCAATCGACATTGCAAGGTTTTGAAAGTTTAGTTGATTTGGATTAATCATGATGTATGGATTAAGTTTATATTCCATGTTCTTCTTGTGTTTTGAACTTGTTGCAAAAGTGACCTCTAAGGTTCTTAGAACTAATGATGAGATGAAGGATAAAAGGGGTAAATGATATGAGTGTTGAACGTTTAGGGATTTTGGATCAATGCTAGAATTAGGGCTTGATTTTGATTGGTTTGATTTGGATAATGAACTTGTAAACCCTAAGATGTTGGATTTGATCTTAGGATGATCTTGTTCAAAGGATTTATAATTCAATTAAATGTATGACAAAGGCTGCATTCCTATACACCTAACTAAACAAGGCGATTTTGATTTTGATGATTTACCCAAGTCTAGAATGATGTTTCCAAATCTCTAAAGTTGTTTGTGGGATGTATTTTGATATATGTTTGGAATTTGGATGAAGTGTTTGATTTGATCCTAAGAAGGACTTGTTTACTAGGCCAAGATAGTGAAGAACATGTCTTTTCTCTAAGAGTAATTCAAAATCAAAAGATCAATGTTTGCATGAAAACCATACGACCAAAAGATGCCAAGCACATATGTGGGGTCCAATTGATTTAATCTTTGCTTAATGGATTATTTTTACCACAAACACATTGTTGATTAGATTTTGAATCTAGATGTCTAATGTCTCAACTTTCCCCTTATCCTGAAAAGTGTATTATGCGGAAACTAAGGAAGTTTGAGGCAAGAGTTACCTATTTGTTGACCTTAGTAGGAGAAAATTGAGATGAAATCCAAATTCTTAGAAGCCTCTAAGGATACAAATCCCAAGGGCAAGCAATAACATGCAAATTCGTTCAAGGATATTTTCTTATCCTAAAGGGTTTGAGATTTGATGTTCATGTTGAATGTTGGTTTTCCAATGTTTTCGATCAAAAGCACTGTGTTTTCAAACTGACTCACAAGCAATATAACATCCTAGCTCAATTGGTATGTTTTTCTTGGTGGGCTTGCCTCATTCCCTTCGTAGTAGAAGAGATGATTTTACATGCAACCAAGGAAAAAATATAAAGGTATGTTAAGAATGAAGTCTTAACCTCTATATTTTAACCAAGATTGGACATGGCAAGTAACTTCTTGGAATCTAATTTCCAATGGACCACTTTGATAAACTCAGTGAATGGGCTAATAAGCCACTATAAACAAGGGTTTTACTTCATAATTTCCATTCGTGGAGATTGACCCATACGACAAGAGTCCCATTTTAGATCCATCTTGTCGGAATCAACTACGTGATACTGGCGTTTACTCCAATACCCACATTTATATGCTAGTTGGAAATACTCTTGGCTTTAGAGTGTTACCGGTTGAGTCATTCCCTTGGGTGAGTAATTTTTCCCCAAGGCAGGCCCTCTAAGATAGACAAAAGCGAGCAAACATATTCATAGTTCGATCAACCTTCGTTTAGAAAAAAAGGGAGAACACATGAAATAGGTTTACTCACACTCACAAAGTGTTTTGTTCAATTTTTAAACCCAAACTGAAGTGTGGAGGCAATCTTTTATGCAACTTAATGTCATCAAAAATACTTTTGATTCTCAAGATCGCCGTGAAGCATGAGAGAAGTACATATGCCTTTTTAGATGAGATATGTTTTGGAAAAAATATTACAAAACATAAAAGACACATGTTCGTTTTAAGTCTTTCAAAGCACTAATGACTTCGTTTTAAGCACCAAAGGAAATGTGATAGTTTTCCTTGTTCAAATTTTTAACCTCAAACGAAATCTAGTCAGTGTTTCCTAAAGTTCATTTTAACCCTTTCTCAATGAAAATTAAAAGCCTAGGTAATGTTCATTTTAAAGTCCAAAACCAAAGATGAGTTAGCCTAAAACATAAAATTAAGGCATGCGACGGAAGCTCAAATCATTTAAAAATGCTTTTGGGTTTCAAGTTTTAAGGCTTCAATCCTCCAAGATTTGTTCAAGATCACCTCTTTATGTTTCAATATCACAAGTCCCTTGTGACAAAAAAAATGCTCCTCCTTCATTTTCTTGCTCAGGAAAGATGTCATGTCTAGCTAAAGATCTGCACAATAAAAGCAAGAATAAAGTAGTCAGCTAACAAAGATATTTAATGCTCAATACAGGCAGATGTATTAATTGATATGTAATGAATAAAGCACAATCAAATATGATTTTGAAGGAGTCTTAATACCACATTCAAAATAGCCGTTTTCTTAATCTTTCCAAACACAAACCATAGAAAAGAGTTAACAAAATAATAAGAAACAATCTATACTTAATGAATAAATAAATTTGTTTCCTAGCTCGAACTCTGTGCAAGTTGTGGTAAAGTGATTGTAGTAGCTTGTAACTCAGAGTCTATGGCATCTGTCATAGGATTTTATTTAACATGTATTAATGGTGATACATAAAACATATTTGACTTGGGCTCGCATTAATACTAGCAAAATGAATTTTGCAGGGTACACACAAGATTTGAACATGCACGCTTTTAGATAGATTATGTTTTTGAATGTTCAATCTCAAAGAAAACTTTAAGAAGTAGTTATTGCTAAAACATTTCAGATAGAGTAGTGCAAAAATATGAGAGAAAAGGCCTAAGAACCTTCAGCGCGTCGTGTCTAATACGCCACACAAAACAACTTTATATGCAATCTCTTATGCTTTTTGTTTCAGTTAATAAAATCAAATAGAAGCTTTCTACATGTTCGTTCGTAGTTTTAGAGGCATTTTCACTTAATGTATTTCATTAGGTCAGAGTCAAAAGGGTGGGTAACTTAATCACGCTGAATTCCTTAGCCTTTGACTGCAACTTTTGCATTTAATTGAGGATGTAAGTAATTTATTGAGAGCGACCTACAATCCTGAAAGCAAATCTAACCTGATCAAGTTGTATTAAGAGCAAAGAGCTTAAGGCAGGGAGTGCTCACTGCTGACTTCTAAACGTATAGACTTGGTCTTTTCCCATTGAGAATGCCTGGCCGCTTTCATGTAGCTGGTAGGTGATAGAAAAACTGCACCCAAGGCACTTAGAGCTTTCAAATGAATGCAATTGATAAGAACAAATATGATCTCAACAAACTTTCACAACCATGTAAAACCGAATTCAAAAATGATTGTAGGATTGCACAAAGATTGTTAAAGTTCTAAGAAAGTTTCAAGCAAACGTTATTAGCAGGTCACACAAAGAAGACAAAAAATAGATGCATTAAAAGAACTTTCAAGCAAATTCATTTGGCAGGTAAAAAAAAAACAACGCCATAAATTCTTGGGCACACTGTTGTTCCCCATCAAAGGTGGTGTCAAAAATCAAGAAGACATCAGTGGACTGTCATATCTTTGGTAGATATGTGTGCAAAACTTTGAAATCATTGACAAGGTATGTGAGCTGCTTGACATACTACCTTCAAGAAAATGCTATTGGCAGCTATAAAGCCAAGTTATCAAACCTTTTCTAGTATCCTCACTGCCTGCCTTAGGATTCTCCACAAATTATGTTGTTCTTGTCCAACATTGCAATCTGTTGGCGCCATATAGATGGAAGACTTCAATCTAGAACTCTGGGTAGCTACTGACATGCACTCCAATGCTTTTGAAAGTTGGCTCAGGATTCATCGTCAATGTAATCATTATCACATTGATTATCACATTACCTTCTCCTTTTGTATACAAAAAATTGGAGCAGTGGTGTCTTTCATACATTATGGCCCCATGGAATTATAGCTATGTAGCTATGGTTATAACTATGACGTTGCTATGAGTGTCATGAAATGTAGGCAAGGTTTGGTAGGTAATAGAGTACGTATTGATGGGGCTGCTTTACAATTGATTTGATTGCTTATGTATCAAAGGATCCTAAAATCGTTGGAACAGTTCTCGAAAGTGGAGCATTGGTATTGAGTGTAGGGGTATTTGTTGCATAGATGAGTTTGAAAAGATGTCAAATAATGCTTGTAGCATATTACATGAGGTTATGGAACAAAAAACAACATTAATTGCAAAGGATGGGATCAAAGCATCCCCAAACGCAATGGACATATGTTTTAGCTTGCGCCAATCCTAGCAGTTCACGCTACAACCCTAGAATTTTTGGCTATCCAAAAGCATTTGTGAACATGAGCATTTAATCATGCAAGGACATAGACTTTAAGGAAATATTGCAATGAAAGCAATGATCAAATCTTTAAAATCAATGACTGAAGATTTGTAAAGCATTCAGATTAACATGCCAACGCTTTTACTCCTTTCACCTGTGTGAGATAGATGTGTAGGCCGAATGCGTAGCAGTAATAAGATAAAGAGTGGGCGTACAAATCTGGAAGCATACCTGACCCTTCATAAAACTCCACTTAGAGACTTCAACAAGATGGTGAAATCATTGGTTTTTGTGTTTAAATGAAAAATTGGTGATCTGTTGCGGCGTTCCTATAGTGCAGTGTGCAATGCTACCACTGAGGTGACACACTAATTCTTACAACCCTATGCTTTAAATCCTCTTCAATTGATGGTTCTTCTCACTCAACCATTATGGTGCCTTTCTTGCTCAATTTTTAAGGCAAAATCTCCTCTGTTTCTTTGCTAGCATAAACCTACAACAGACGTACAATCCAAGGTTTATCAGAAATACAGAGGGATCTCTGTCTCTTCCCTGCAATCATATCACACAAACTTGCTATTATTGTCCGTGTGAACTATAGAAGAACAAAACATGAGCCAAAGGATGATAAGAAACAAATGGCTATAGAAGAGTTGAATTACTATTATATTGTAATCATATGAAAGTGATACGTCAAAGATGTTCTCCAATGTGCAAGACTTAAATGTGTTCTCTCTTTCTCTCTTTTCCATGTTTATTACATTGCAAGCTATGACGACTGACTTTTGCAACTTGTAAGACCTAAAATCTTAGTATGAAGACTTTAGAAGAGTCGTAATTCCCTATTTTTCTCTCTTTGTTGTGAATGGATTTTTTATAGTAGTTATTATTTTCAAAAATCCACAAGAGGGGGTGCAGAACATAGAACTTAATACACCTAGCGTGACCCAAATCAATAATACGCCTCAATGCATGATACAATGAATGATCTAGAAACTCCAAAATGATAGATATTCCATGCAAGAAAACGAGCAATAAAAAGATCAAGATTCAGATCTTAATAGTCAATAAACTCTCTATGTTGTCTTAAATATGCAACAAAAGCATTGCAAAGATCAATTTTTTTCTCTTAATCTAGGGATGGCATTAAAGTCTAGCATATATTTAATATTTTTCAGAGGATTTGGCAATAAAAATTCCAATAATCCAATTTTTAACCATCACACAGTTCAAAAAGACTTTAAACCAGTTAAAAATTCCAATAAACCAGATATAAATCTGTGCAGTCTTCCAGCTACAAATAGTAAAATGTACATGTCTTTCCCTCCCTCTAGCGCCATTGTATGGATGCCAAATCTGCAAATGGTTAAAAATATTAACATAATATCATCATGCTAGTCATTTGAAACACATTAGATTAAAAATCTCTATGAAATACTTAACCATGCTAAAACATGCAAAACTAAATAGAACAAAAACAACTAATTGCAAGCATATAAAAATATGATCAAACCATTATCTCATAGAGGATTGGTGATTCTATGTAAATAAGCCCTTTCCAAATCCTTGTTAAGCTCTTGATATGTTGATGATATGTTAATGATCAAGATGATGAGTTGCGGAGTGGACAAAATTAACTCTCCATTGAAGAGAGTAACTTTGCATGAGGATTGTGGATGATTTGTTGAAGAACAAGCCCTTTACTTATAGATTCTCAAATGCTAATATGTGCTCAAAAGGGACCAATGTGGGATAAATATTTGGCCAATGAGATGAGGCTACTTGTCACATTATGATAGGTTGAGGAATGTGCAAGTTTTGGCCAATTTTTCGAAGAGGGGGAGATTCAAATTTGAATTTGAGAGTTAAATGCCAACTTTGACCTTTGCAAGGGACATGTAAGAGACATGTAAGACCTATTAAATGCCTTGTTGGATGTACATGTCCATTTGTTTTTGAATTCAAACTTGGGGGAATATTCCTCAAAGATGCCATGTTGATGGAAAATATTGATTTTAATAAATGATTTAAAATGCTTTATTGATGCAAGTGGGAAAAGCTAGAGGATGTGATGGGTGGTTAGGTTAGGCTAATTAGGATTAGATTAGATTAAATGATGTTTAGATGATTTTGACCCTTTTGAATTAAATATTTGGATTTATTTAAATAAAAAAAAGGATAGAATATGCATTTGGAGATTTAATTAAATAAAGTTTGGTTTATTTAATTAAAAGGTTTATGTTTGATTTATTTAATTTAAATGAACAACCTTAGGAATTAAATTAATGAGTTTAATTTACCTAATGAATGGATTTGATGAGCTTGATTAATTTAATGAGCAGATGAATATGAACTAAGTGCATAATGTTAATTTTGCATGTCTATAGAAAAAAATAATATCCATACACTAAAGTTTCAAGTTATAAATACACACAAAAAATATGAAAGAAAAAAAAAATACTATAAAAAGTTTGACATCTCATGCAACTTCATTTTTCAACATTTTATTAGCGACTAAATGATAGTGTTAATCTATTAATATATATATATATATATATACATTTTAAATACAAACATAAAATATACTAAGAAACACATATTTTATATGCCACTTTTTAGTGATTCAAGTTTAAAAGTTGGATTAGTGAACTGGTTGTTTCCTTTATAAAGTTTGACACAACTTTGTGCTTTTACCCAGGTGTACCTTCCACTCTTCATCGCAACATGAAATACATCTACAACAACACAATCCACACACTTGACGCTGATCTTGAACCTAATAGTGTCTTACAACTTGAGAAAAACAAAGAAAATTCCTTAAACACATCAACATCAACTACACCAGTGGAACCCGTACAACAAAACCACAAAGAACAACATATTGAAAAATTCATGAAGCTATTATAAGATGATTGGGGATCCTTGGATTTCAAACATGAATTCATGGGCGAGTACAAGATCATACACAAAGACTCAAATAGGGGAAACAAAAAAGTAGGTGAACTTTCAAAAGCATCCACCTCAACCACTTTAAACAACGAAACACACTACATGACCACCTTTGACAATGCTTATCAACAACCACCAACCAATCAAAAAGCAATGAAAAAGATTTATGGAAAAGGGTATGGGATTCTGAAACAACTTGGCTATAGTGGAAAAGGATGTGGTGCTAATGAACAAGGTATCTGCAGCCCTATAGATCCTATCATACAATAAACCACTAGTGGTCTTGGTTATTTCCCTTTGATAGAAATTTCCAAGCCTTCAATCAATTCCAACACTCTCACATCACATTCTTCTATTTCATCTTTAACAATCGTCCATCCTAAACTCCTTAACACTACTGATCTTGAACATGTCATCCTTTACACAATATGGAACAAACAATAAACCCTTCACTTAATGTCAATGTCACCTCAAAAGACACCAATGATTTGCATTCGATATATTTTCCCTTCTCCTATACGAGTGAGAACAAAATCTCGCAACCTAGAGACACTTGTGTAAGTATGACATCTAATACTAAGCAAGATGTATCTTTGACACAAACCACAAGACCACCTTCTACCATTGATCAAGAGGATATCTTGTCAATACTCCTCCAAGATCACTTGATCACCCTCCCTCCCATAACTCATAAAAAATGCTATTACAAGACTTCATTCTATGCCTATCATAGAGTTCATGGTCACTTCACTATTGAATGTAAGGCTTTGAGTAGTAAAATCCAACATCTTAAGGAGTTTGGTATGCTTCCCTCTATGGGGGAACCTACTTCCTCTAATTGATATTTATTTGAACACTCTAGCATACATTTCATCAATTGTTCTAGCTCATCTTTGTCTTGCACTCAGTGGGGGAAAGGGGTTTAGTAGCCTTGTCCTCGTATATCACTTGTCATTGACTCTTTTGGCTAGTCGTTAACTTTTCATGAACATATAAGAGCAAGCTTGGGATGTGGACGACATGCCTTAAGTTGGGTCACATGTGACATACTACCTTTTCATGACGTAGCTTATCGAAAACATATGGCTTGGCATAGGGCTTTCTGAGTAAGCTCTCATGTCCTCTTCTTCTACTTTAAAGAAATTGCTCATAGTAATGGTGTTAGCAACCACTTTAAAGTGGGGGCATACATCACCACTCACATTTCATTGTTTGATTTTCTTTTTCTTGTGATTCCCTCTCTTGGACACAATTGGCACAATGTTCCCCAGGATGAGACCTTGCACTTGTCCTCTCTTGGAAACAAGATGAGACCATTTTCACTTATCCTCTCTTGGAAACATTAAGCATGATGTTTCCTAAGACAAGACATTGCACGAACTAAGAAAAATCCATTTGAACATTCCTTACACTATTTTTCATTTACAATGTCTATAAGTGTCAAGCATACAAAGTTTTGCTTACCTCATAGAGCTCGAAAACCATTTTCCTGTGTGCCACCTTATTGAAGTTATTAGGAGGTATAACTTTGGTATGGTTGAGTGGGAAGCCCACTTTAAGGCATGAATTTCCCCATATCCACCTGTGTGTGTGAGCACATATCGGCTGTATGTGTCTGACCTTCTAGGACTTCTCACTTGGTGGACAACCAAGAGTTTTGTTGCCTGAGAGTGACTATGCATTTTGGAAAAACAACCTAGATTTGATCCACAACTAGCTGGACAAACGGTCAAAGCTTGATCCACCTTTTTATTTTTTCTCTTATAATCCTTGCCATTGCATGATCATGTATCTTGTTTCACTACATGTCTTTCACTTTGTATATGTCCTTTTGCGCTTATGTTGTTTTGACTTAGGATCTTGGATCTTGGGTGCTTGTGCAACCTCCTTTGATCTTTGTTATTCTTTGTCATCTGCATTGGTATGATTGGACCTCTCTTGAATGTCTACTTTAGTGTGAGTTTGAAGCAAGTTCATCCTCTCATTAAAGTGGGTGTTGAGAATTGACACTCAAATTACTAGCTTGATCACTTCCTGGAGTAGTTATGTTTTCCTCCTTCATCGGCCTGAGTTAAGTTGTGGGGATTTGAAAGTTAATAACTGGGCGACATCAAATTGGGTGTGGGATTGCTGCATGTTCTAACTTCATAAATCTTGTCGTGGGGTTCATAAGTTTACTAACCTCCTAACATGATGTTCTCCTTGATGCCGCAACTTTTGGGAACTTTGTAACCTCTGTCGTGAGGTTTGGAAGTTCGGGTTTTGAGTGACATAGCAATCCATTTGTCAGCATGTCAAGGTATTCGAGAAATTTGTAACCTCTGTTGTGAGGTTTGGAAGTTTGGGTTTTTAATGACAAAGTGATCCTTCTATCAGGATGTCGCGACTTTCAGAAAAATTTTAACCTCTGTTGTGAGGTTTGGAAGTTTGAGTTTTGGGCGATGAGGCGATCCCCTTATCAGTGAGTCACGAGTTTTGGGCACTTTGTAACCTCCATCATGAGGTTCTAAAGTTCGGTTCTCCAGCGATTGAGCGACTTGGATGCCGATGGATGTGGAGACCACTTGAGACCCAATTGGCTGGTGGATCGTGATGAAGGCTGATAGGTGGTAATGATGTGAAGGATAGATGGCATGTGGGCCCTTGTGCTCGATGGTGTGACTCGGTGACTCTTTGTGAACCCTAAGTTTGATGGTGGAGATTTGTTTGATTGCCTATCCGATGGCCAACATTGATGATGGCGTATGGCTTGAGGTGAAACCCTAATGGGGTGTGGCAGTTGAAGAGTCATAGTGATAGAGATGAAAACTCTTGGCATCGGCTAGGGTTTCTCTCATGGAAGCTCTCGCAAAGCAGTTCGGGTCAGCTGGAATCTCTTGCAGGGAGTCGAACGATAGTTACCTAGTCAAGTCAAGCTGCAGGCCGTGGGACTGGATGCAACAATGGCTGAGAGATTAATCTCTTGATGTTTGGAGTAGAGAGTGGTGACAATGAAGGGCGTGGATAGGCTAAGAGGTCGAGATGTTGGATGCAAGCCGAGAGGCCGGATACAGGTACAAAGACCGTGTGGTGCTGGGTGCCAACCTAGTGAAGATGTTGAATGTTGTTGATCTTGTCGTGAGGCTAGGGAGAGAGAGGCTAGAAATATCGATGTTGAGAGATGGATCTTGCAAAAGGTGAAGGCTGAGCAATTGTGCAATAGTGAGGCCGAGAGGCCGATGGTCGAGTCATGTAGCTGTGTAGCTATGATATGTCTCCTGTTAAGAGAGGTGGTTGCGAGGGGTTATGTTGTCGAATATTCTCTAAATAGAACAAGATGTAAATCTCCTATAAAGGCCATGAGCCTGATATTTTATTGTAACTGTATTTTTGTTGCTAAATAATACAATGGCGATCTGGGATTTTGGAGTGTGGGGTTTTTTACTTGAAAGGGTTTTCCCCACTTATATCACTATGCTCATATCTTCTGTTTCATCTTTCATGGCTGCTGTGGTTTTTTATTGGTGTTGTTGAAATTGTTTTGGATGAATTTCTCTCTAAGGGTCATGTGGGAAATGAACTATGCCTATTTTTGCTTTATGGCATAGTATGTGGGGTGTGTCTCCTCCCATTTCTTGAGAAGTGGTATCAAAGTTGTGTGATTGTAGGAAGCATGGAGTCCAAGATTCCTGTATACTGATAAGTTGTATCAGAGCCTTCTTCTGGGATGTGTTTCTTCCTAGTGCATTGCTAGTTCTAGGTATTCCTTCTGTGAAGATTTCTTAGTCTTGGGCTTGGGGAAATTTGGAGGAATCAACTGATGTTTTGATCCTTTGATGAGTGGAAGTTCTTGATTTTTTGTTAAAATTTCTGAGACAACACATAGCATGAAAGATAGTGAAGATGGAGAGACTTGAGTTTGTCATATTGAAATGATGTGACCTGAAGCTCGTGAGTTGGTAGTGAATGATCCTGATGCATGGAGTGGAATATTTTTTGCTTCGTGGCTATGTTGCAACAAAGATTTCATATTGGGTGTCTATGTGGGAGGCTCCCTGATGATATGGAGAAGCTTGGGTTGTTTTTTAGTCATGGAGTAATGTGTTTATGCTAGGTGTTTTGACTTGGTATTGAAGGTGTTTTTCTATGTACCTCGATTTCATGAAGGCTATGGAGTTGGTCATTGGATGGTCTAGAAGCTTCTAAAATAGCCTGACTCTCTCATATGCATGTGCATATTGGTGGTTTTGGAGTTGGATTGAAATGGTCCTGGAGTTCTTGAACTGTTGTTTGTACCTGCATGGCTCTGTGGTTTTGTAGGTTTTACACGATCAAACAAAACTTGTGGTTATGTGGAGCTGCTGTTAAGCTATTTTCTAGACCTTGGCTTTTGGGTGTGACTAGATGATATAGTTATAGTTTGGCATGGTTTGAGGAGGTGTGATGTCTTCTCTGCATGGGAGTGTTGGTACGTGACTTGTTACTCAACATTCTTGTGGTGGTGTTGCCAGGTTCCTTGACTATGGTGCTCGTTGTAGACGTGATTGGTGAATCAGATTTGTGCTTGATCTAGTGTTTGAGTCATGTTGTCTATGTTGTTGTTCTCTTTAAGATCTCAGTTTTACATTTTCCAATGTGATGATGGGTTTACACGTTTTTGTTGAATGGATCTATGAGTTGTGCAATGTTGTGGGTTGTCTTTACCTACATGTTTGCTGTGAGACAACTCAGAAGTGGATTGTCTATATCCACGAGGTTGATTCATTGTTGGTGCAAACTTGTTATCTAGCCTTGTCTATGGTCACTTGTGCATTGGTGTGGTTGCTTTGAGATGAGAGGATGGATGGTGTTGAGTACCTGAATAGTTAGCTATGGGGACCTATAGCACGTTTATCATGATGTCATGGATAGCTTGGATACACTGCCTTGTGTAAGCTTTCGATAGTGATGGTTATTGTCTGCTTGGTCTGGAGATCTTAGTTTTGCTTGGCATTATTGTCAGATGGACATGTTGTTGTTGTGGAATTGGAGGATCTTCAGTTTGGTAGATGTTTGGTCATGATGCTTGGAGAGCTCGGTGTCACAGTTTAGTGGGAGCTTTAGCAGTGACTGTGGGTTTGTCACGTGTTGGTGAATGGTCTTCTTTAGCATTGCAAATGTTACTAGGAGGGACTCTTAGATCCTGTTTCTGCAAAAGAGTTCTTTTTCATTTTGCGTGGACACCATTTGAGGATCTGTAACATCCTAGAGCCATCGAGGACTCTTGTGAGTCTTTGGTTGGGGTGTTGGTTAGTTGAATGGGAGCAATCAATTTTCTTGTTGTTGGTCTAGCTGATGTTTTATCTTGTTTTCTAGAGGATGGCTTCATGGTTTTGTTCAAGTTGAGGGCTTTGAAGTTGATGGTTGTTGCTTCTGTATAGCTCATGAGCACAGTGAAGTAGTGGAAGCATTGGTTCTTTTTCCATCTATAGGATTTGATGCTTGTGTTCTTGAGACTAGTGCATATACGTCTTGGCTCCTTCCTTTTCCTGTGGTGGATGTTTGGAACTGTTGCTTGAGTTGGTAGAAATCTTGGATGTTATTGCAGGTGTCTTGGTTGGAGCATGAAAGCATTGTTTAAGATTCTTCTGTTTGATTTGGAAGGAGCTAGTAAGTTCTTTTTAAAGTGGGAGAATATTGAGAATTGTGACTCAAATTATTGGCTTGATCGCTTCATGGAGCAGTTATGTTTTCCTCCTTCATTAGCTTGAGTTAAGTCTTGGGGATCTAAAAGTTAATGACTGGGTGCCATCAAGCTGGTCACGAGATTGTTGCATGTTGTAACTTTAGAACTCTTGTTGTGGGGTTCATAAGTTTACAAACCTCTCAACATGGGGATCTCCTTGATGTTGTAGCTTTTAGGAACTTTGTAACCTCTATTGTGAGGTTTGGAAGTTTGGGTTTTGAGTGATGGAGCAATCCCTTTGTCGGTGTGTCGTGAGATTCAGGAACTTTGTAACCTTTGTTGTGAGGTTTGGAAGTTTGAGTTTTGAGCGATAAAGAGATCCTTCTATCAGGATGTCACGACTTCTGAGAAATTTGTAACCTTCGTCGTGAGGTTTGGAATTTTGAGTTTTGGGTGACAGGGTGATCCCCTTATCGGTGAGTCACGGGTTCTTGGAACTTTGTAACCTCTATCATGAGATTCTAAAGTTCAGTTCTCCAACGATTGAGTGACTTGGATGCTCATGGATGTGGGGACCACATGAGACCCAATTGGTTGGTGGATCATGATGAAGGTTGAAAGGTGGCAATGATGTGGAGGAAATATGGCATGTGGGACCATGTGCTTGATGGTGTGACTCTATGACTCTTTGTAAACCATAAGTTCGATGGTGGAGATTTGTTTGACTTCCTATCTGATGGAAAGCATTGATGATGGCGTATGGCTTGAGGTGAAACCCTAATGGGGTGCGACTATTGAAGGCTCATAGTGATAGAGATGAAAACTATTGGCATCAACTAGGGTGTCTCTCGTGGAAGCTCTTGCAAAGCGAAGGTCAGCTGGAATCTCTTGTGGGGAGCCAAATAGTGGTTACCTGGTCAAGTTGAGTTGCAGGTCGTGAGGCCGGATTCGGAAATGGCTGAGAGATGACTCTCTCAATGTTTGGAGAAGAGAGCGGTGGTAACTAAGGGCGTATATAGGCTAAGAGGTTGAGATGTTGGATGCAGGAAGAGATACTGCGTGGTGTTGGGAACTAACCTAGTGAAGAGGCCAAGTGTTTCCAATCTGGCCATGAGGCTATGAATCTAGGAGAGAGAGGATGGCGATCTTGATGCTTAGAGATGGATCTCACAAAAGATGAAGGACAAGCAACTGTGTGACTGTGAGGCTGAGAGGCCGGTGGTCGAGTTGTGTATGTATGTAGCCGTGAGATGTCCCCTACTGAGAGAAGTGGTTGTAAGGGGTTATGCTATGGAATATTCTCCAGATGGAACAAGATGTAAATCTCTTATAAAGGCCACGAGCCTGATATTGTATTGTAACTGTATTTTTTTTGCTGAATAATACAATGGTGATTTGGGGTTTTGGAGTGTGGGGTTTTTTACCCAAAAGTGTTTTCCCCACATATATCTGTGTGTTCATGTCTTTTGTTTCATCTTTCATGGTTGTTGCGGGTTTTTATTAGTGTTGTTGAAATTGTTTTGGATGAATTTATCTCTAAGGGTCATGTGGGAAATGAACTGTGCCTGTTTCCACTTTAAGGCATAGTATGTGGGTGTGCGTCCCCTCCTATTTCCCGATAGTGGGGGCTAAATACACCATAGAAAAAAGTATTAATTGCTTGATCTTTAGGGAATAATTGATGATAAATTGGACTTAATAAGGCCTTGATTTGGTGTTGTGAGGTGTTTTTCACATCCACAATAGGTCTTGGACCCTTGCAAATTGAATAACATGTATTTATTGATGTCTTGCAAAGGTGTTGTAAAGTGCTGTAAAGAAATTTCATGATTTTCTAGACTCAATGAACCCATTCTCCCTTAATTCAACATTATAAAATGTATTTAATTGCATTTTCACATCAATCTAGAAGGCTTGTAAACTAAATTTGACTTCAAACTAGTGTTGTAATGTGTTTTACACATTCACATTGGTTCTTGTGCCTTTCTAGGATATGTGGACCTCATTTTAGTTGTTGTAAAGTGTATTTAATCACACTTTCACATTGAATTTTGTGTCCCAAACCCTAATTAACCTTCACATCATCGCTAAAAGGCCATTATTACCTCATATTGTGCATCAAATAACTGACAATGTCATCTTGTAAACCTCATTCTCTTATTTGCTAGCATCCTAGCTATCAAATGGCCCCAACTGGGACTAATTTTCCACCTTTGGTGAATGAGTCCCTTCCAAGTGGGACTAATTCACCCAAGGTGGCGATTGAGTCCCATTTGGGCCATTTTTGACTTTTGAGCGGGAAATTTTGGAATTTAAGTTTTATTTTCTTTCATATTGGCCTTAGGGATCCAATTAACAGGTAAATAAGGTGGAATTAATATAAAAACAACCTTCTAAGCCCTAATTTACATCTCTTAACTCATTCAGACATCTCTTATCATTCATTCATCATCTATTATCTCTATCAAGTCAAGCAGGTTAGGGTTTCATCATTGCAAGTCATCAAGAAAGCTTCCAAAGACATTCAAGGGTAGAATCTTCCTCCATTGATGCAAAAATTAAAGATCAAACATCATGGAAAGGTATTGGATCCATTATTGTATGCTTCATTACATTCTTTCATCATTTTGGTTTAATTACCTAAAAAGATGCCCTAACATCCAACATTTCTCTTTCTTGTCTTGTGTGTTTGTAGATTCAGGCATCTTGGAGGCTTGGAAATCATTGAAGATAAATTTTGAAAGTTGTTGAAGACATCTCCTTGTTGAACAATTTAAAATTCCCACAAAACATCATTTTCAGGCCCAAATCCAAGAGTTTCAGAACCAAACACTGGAGAAGCAGAAAGTGCAGATCGAAGGCTCTTGTTTCCACTTTTGAATCTTCAAAATTTAAAAAGTTGAATCATTCACCATGAGTGGTGAATGAGTTCCACTTCTAGGCCTAGTTTTGGTTTTTCTGCATTGTCGGATACCCATTTGTCCGAAACAGGTTTAAAAACAGTTTCATAAAACTAGGACTGATTCGCCTAGAATGGAAAATGAGTCCCACAAGGCCTAAAAATCAAGATCAATAGAATTTCATAAGTCAATTCTAGTCTCTATCAAGATCTTAGGTGTACACGTTTAGTTTTACTCATTTTTGTTACAATTTTCTACTCATTTCTAGATGTTTTTGCATTACATAATGTGTTTTCAAACAAGTTACATTTCCTAGGTTTTGTATACTTAATCAATCAATTTTATCAATTTATTGCATCTACATAATTGAATTTAGGAATAATTTCATCATACATTCCTTTATTTGAGTGATACACTTATATTTTTGGTGTGGGATCTATCTCTTTCCATTAGATGAAACACCCTAATTGAGCAAAAGAGACATCTAGCATTCCTAACCTTAAAATCTATGGTTCAACGATATACAATGAAGGAGATAGGGATGGAAAGTAAGAATTTTAAAGAAGGAAATATAATCTAATAAGGTTGAGTGTACTTCACAAATAAGGACAAGCTCTAAATTCTCTCCCTCTATATTCTAAATTATAAAATTCAATTAGTTGTAATTTACATATTAATGAAGCACCTGTTAAAATCTACAAACACTAAACTCAAGCATGGGTTAGTATCTACAAATTCCTCAAAATGCTACTATGAAATAATGCAAAATTCCTTCTAACATGATTACAAAACAAACTAAACTAAAAGCATAAGAAATACATAATGCATACGTATTCCATATTGGATTGGTGCTATTGTGGAAAATAGCCCTTTCCCAATCCTTGTTGAAGCTCAAGTGATGAAATGTAAATGAAGAGAAAAATTACTTCTCAAACCAAGAGAGTAACTTTGCATGAAAATGTAGATGATAGATGAAGAATGAGGCCCTCAATTTATAGAATATTTTGATGAGAAGATGGCTAATGAGATGAGGCCATTTGTCAACTTGTGAGTGGTTGAGGAGAGCACATTTTGGCCAATGTGCCAAAAAATTTAAAATTGTTGAGTGGGGGGACATGTAAGACTTTCAAAATTTAAAATTTTGAGTGGGGTGACATGTAATACTTTCAAAATTTAAAATTTTGAGTGGGGGGACATGTAAGACTTTCAGAATTTAAAATTCTAAGTGGGGGACATGTAAGAATTTAAAATTATGAGTGGGGGACATGTCAAAATTTAAAATTCTGAAAATGTTGAGTGGGGAATATTCCTCAAAGATGCCATGTTGAAAGAAAATAAGGATTTTAATAAATCAATAAATTGATTTATTTGTGCAAGTGGGTGGTTAGGTTAATTTAATCAAGATTAGATTAGCCTAATGATGATTAGGATGTTTTGACCCCTTTTGACTTGAATTTTTTATTTATTAAATGAATAACCTTAGAAATGAAATTAATGTTGATGAATGGACCTAATTAACTGCATGATGCAGATTTTGCATGTCTACATTTTGCCCCTCTTTGAAGCAATGTACTTGCTATGTTGGTTCAAAGAATAAACTTGCTGCAATCCAAATTTAATTTAATTTTTTTTTTTCGGTTGCCCCGACGGAAAGAAGTACACTAGTACTTTTCCACCTCGAGAGATTGAGCGAAAAGATTCGTTTTGAGGGTCGATCTCATGATAAAGAGGTTCAATATGGATGGTTATGGATGATGATACAAATGAGATATTTTGAGATGGATGATGCGATATGCTATGATTATGCGATGGATGATTTATGTAGATATATGATTTATGAGATGCTTAGACTAACAGATCTAAATTATGATGATGATGCAAATGTAATGCATGTGAAATCATCAATGTTTCCTATTATGTAAGATATGAATGATATGTGGTATGCCGACGGTTTTTGGATGCAGGATGGAGGTATGATGGATGCATTGATGATGTTGTGGGTGAAGCCACATAAGTGGTTTACACTTTTGAAGAGGAAGGAAATTTGAGAAAAAATGACCCCATGGCAAAAAAATTGGTTTTGGGGGTTCGCATGAACCTAGATGTTCGACCGAACCATAAAGGGGTTCGACCGAACCAAGGTTCGAGCGAACCCACTAACTATTGGGCCCACATTTCCCGCTGAAAAAATAAAGGAAATGTGCATATTAGGGGGGGTTCGCATGAACCAGGGTTCGAATGAACCCTGGTTCGCTAGAACCCCTGGGGGTTCGCTAGAACCCCCCTGGTTCTAGCGAACCCCCTTTTTCCCTAATTTTTTAATTTGTACACACAAAAAACCTAAAATTTTATGCTTTCAAGCTCCGGTTGGGGATGAAAATGGGGGAATATTTAGAAACCAAACTTGGAATCGAGTAGCCTTTAGAATGAGCTATCTAATGAATATAATTTTAGTATGTTTTGGTTTTATTATCTATCTGTTTTTTAAGTTTTATTAAATATAGGTTTTTCATCGTAAACAAAAATCTCTGTTCTGCACAAGTGGAAAAATAGAAGATTATAAAAAAAAAAATTTAAAAATATGAGTGCACCAGATATTGAAGACCTTGATCCAACAAAAAAAAAGAGAAGAATTTCGATACATACAGTAAAAGTAATGCGTTATACGGTCGCGCTAGGTCTGAATTGTCATTTGATTGACTTTGAAACTTGATTAAAGAAAAAATTTTCAATAAAAAACTATCTAACCAAGTGGAAGCACTAGATATCGGAGTTAGAAATCTAAATTTGAAAGAATTGGAATTTTATCCTTCATGGAAAAAGTTATGCGTTATACGGTGCGCCATTTTTAAAAATGTTTTTGAAAAAAACCAATTTTTGTGGGAGATGGAAAAAGAAGTGCAATCTGATTCCAAAAAAATTGAAAAAAATATTTTTAGAATCTACAGACAAAATGTGACAAGACTCTAGTTTACATCATCTTCAAATTCCTTACGGTTTAATCGCTATAGGTGCCCGAATGTGGTGATTGTGTTAAAAAAAAATATCAATGTCCAGTTAGGCCAAAAAGTGTAAACCACTATTGTGGGATCACCCTGTGTTAGTGCGGAGAAAGAAGAAATGAGATGATGACAAGAGAATCCAACAAGCCAACTTTATGGGAGATGATGATGATGGTGACAGATGATGATGAGAAATGAATAATTTGCTTATCAAGAATTTTTAAAAGGGTCACTTACCTTATGTTTGATAACATACATAAGCATGATGCATCAAGGTATAAAGGACCAGGATGGCGTGGTACTTAGTGTGATGGAATTTGACTTGAAAAATAGATAGGAGTATTCTTGTTCACACTTGTCGTAAGGAAACCTTGCTAGGATGCACTTTAGAAGTTTCAAACATCTCGGACCAAAATGCGGAAAGGTATAACGAATCAATGCAATAGTCAATGAGCTATCCAAAATATCCTCTATACATATCTAACACAGAAAGTATTCACCAAGTTATTTTACAAAAACGTCCAACAAGCATAGTAGACAAAAAGGATAATGATTGTTGCCCCATTCCTATCTCTCTAAATCCTTCGTTTGGATATCATCGAGAGGTCCTTGGACTAAGCGCAAAAATAATAAGTCCAAAGACAAAGATAAAGCACACAAACAAGTTGATGTTCTTATATACTGCAAACCAAAAGAGAATGTGTTTTTAAGAATAAGAACTAAAACTATTGCCAAAAGATAATGCCCATTGTAGGAAGGATTCATCCTAGAACATGTTAGTGGATGGTGGCACGCCATTTCGTTTATCCAAAGTGCTATTTCTGATAAATAATGCCCCTTGTAGGAAGGATTCATCCTAGGACATGCTGTTATCTGGTGATTGATATGGGACTGTTTGAATGATGGATTATCGACACAAAGAATTGACCAACTTACTTACGTACTGACTTAGACTTGAGACTTGATGTTTTCGAGTTTTTCACTTTTAACCTGCTAGACTTGTTTTCTAACTGTTTCACCACAGGTTGAGAATGATGATCAATTTATTATGGATGGTGTTATTGTGGGTGCAAGCGAGATGAGGCGGATGGATTTTTTCAACTATTTGGATGTTTTTGGAGTTTTGCAATGTTTTGAGGCTATTTTTGGTATTTTTTGAGGTTTTCAAATGTTTTTTTGGATTTTTGGATTTTCTGATGTTTTGGGATTTTCTAAGATTTTGACCAAGAGACTAACCTAAGGAGTTATCCTAGGGGCCTCGGGGGTTGATCGAAAAATTAGCCTTGGCTACGTTATACACATAGAGACCACGTAGTTCGATTGACGACTTGACTAATTTACATATGAAGATATACATGATGGGATGTCAGTTTATTATGACAGAATCCTAAAGGACTGACCTAACTGTCTCGGGGGATGATCAAAGATCAACCTCTCCTACGTTCAGGCTCAGAGATGACGTAGTTTGACAAGATGACTTTGTTTTTTGACTTTTTGACTGACTTTTTGACCTGTTTTTGGGATGTTGATATGTTTTGATGTTTTTGGATTTTGTGTTTTTTTGATGTTTTTGGATTTTGTGATGTTTTGATGTTTTTAGATTTTGTGTTTTTTCAATGTTTTTGGATTTTGTGATGTTTTGATGTTTTTGGATTTTTTTTATTTTGAGGACATTAAGGTCATACACGAATCCGATCCAATAAGAACATGCCCCCAATGTGATGTAATAGAATACTCTTATAAAGGCATGACAAACTGACCTTGACAAATGGGCTGAGTAGTACTAAGAGGGATCATGATATGAAAACATGACCAAGCTATGGTGTGGATGAGAGTGGATGAGCAATGGATGGAGACCTGGATGCGATGAACGATGGAAGCGAAATGGATGAGTGATGTAGAACAAGCCATAAAGATCTTGGTGGATGGAAAGTGCTTATTTACACAAGGCACCTGTTTGCCAGGTTTTCAGCAAGGTACTTGTCCAAAGTGCCACCAAAGTGGTTTTCACTAGAGGACGATTTTTTCTCTTTACTATTTTTTTTCTTTTCATTTTTTGCTTTTTTAATTTTTTTGTTGTCACCAAGATGTCTGTTTGCCAGGTTTTCACCAAAGTAACCATTTTTTGTAGCAGATTTTCTGATTTGTTTGGATTTTTTGGTTCTATACCTTGAAAGATTTAGGCATAAAACTTTTTGAGATGGGAGCTATTCATGGGCTCCTGCAGAGGTTCCCCTTCGGGTGTTGATAATTGATATGCCCCTAACTTATAACTTATTGTGATGATGAAAGCTAACCAATTAGGTTTGAACTTTCCTTTACTGCTTGGGTTTGGGACATTCTTCTGATTTTATTTTAAGACCAATTCTTTGACTTGGAAAGTCCTGCTTCTGATTTTCTTATTGTAGCTTTGTTTGAGTCGATTCTGATAGAATTGCAAATGATTTAAAGCATCTATACGTCTCTCATCTAGTAGCTCTAGCTCATTTAATCTTGATACCCAGTACTCTTCATCCGTGATGAGGTTTTGCATTGATATCCTGAGTGATGGGAGCTCGATCTTAATAGGGAGTACCGCTTTTGATCCGTAGAACAGGGAGAAGGGGGTGGCACCGGTGGGTGTGCAGATGCTGGTTCAATAGGCCCAAAGGGCGGGATTAAGTTGCAGATGCTAGTCATGATCTGCATCATTGATTGTTTTCTTAAGGATTTTTAGAATGGTTTTGTTTGTAGCTTCTGCTTGGCCATTGCCTTGGGGATAGTACGGGGTGGAGAAGCGATGCTGGATTTTGAAATTTTCACACAAGTCACGGACATCCTGATTCTTGAATGGTGTCCCATTATCTGAGATAATGGCTTGTGAAACACGATAGCGGCATATGAGATAGTTCAAAATGAACTTTGAAATCTACTTTCTAGTTATGTACGTCATGGGTATGGCTTCCACCCACTTAGTAAAGTACTCCATTGCAGTTATGATGATTTTGTGGCCATTGGATGAAGTGGGCATGATTTTGCCAATGAGATCCAATCCCCACTACGAGGAGGGCCATGGTGTGACAATTGGATGAAGCTCTTGAGCTGGAGCATGGATGAGGTCCCCATGTTGTTGACATTGTAGACACTTTCTGGCATAATCATGTGCTTCCCTTTCCATTGTGGGCCAATAATACCCCATCCTCAGTAGTTTCTTAGCTATGGTCATTCCGCTCAAGTGCGAACCACAAATACTGTTATGTACTTCAGTTAGAGCAGTTAATGCCTCCTCGACATTTAGGAAACATAGTAAGGTTCCTTCTATGCTCCTATGGTATAGAGTATCTCCTAGGATGAAAAATATAGATGCCTTTTTAACAAAGGTTCGTTTTAGGTTTGATGGTAGGTCAATAGGTATGACTCCTATACGAAGGTATGTGTAGATGTCATGGTACCAAGGATCATTAGGACTAACGATTTCACACACGAATTCTAATTCCAGTACCTCGAATGTGGGCATGAGAAGCTACTCTATCAAGAATTCATATTTTGGAACATTGTTGGGGATGTCCAGTAAAGACCCAATTGTTGCCATGTCATCTGCTGCTCTATTGTTGGCTCTAGGAATCTGCTCAAATGCGATTTTGATGAAGGATTCTTTGGGAGTCTCCACCAATTTCTTGTATGGAGTGAGCTTGTCGTCCTTGGTCTGATATTCATCATTGACTTGATTTATGATCAATTGGGAGTCTCCGTACACTTTGAGAGCTATGATCCATTGCACTGCTATTCAGAGACCTATAGTCAAAGCCTCGTATTCCACAATGTTATTAGTGCAAGGAAATGCCAGTTTGTAAGACCTTGGTATGAAATCCCCTTGTGGGGTGATGAAGAAGACACCAGCTCCTAATCCATGTTGTGTGTATGAGCCATCGAACTATAGTTTCCACTGGTCAGCTACGTTGAGATTGAAAATGGATTCATCTGGAAACTCTGAGACAAGAGGGTTCTTTGAATAAATAGGTGCTTCTGCTAGTTGATCTGCAATAACTTGACCCTTGATTGCTTTCCTCTCCACATACTCAATGTCATATTCTGATAATATCATTACCCATTTTTCCATTCTTCCTGTGAGCATTGCCTTTGATAGTAGATACTTGAGGGGATCAATTTTCGTGATGAGCTTTATCAACATGTAATGTCTAAATTTTTGAGATGCAAACACTACTGCGAGGTAGGATTTCTCGATGAATGAATAGTTTAGCTCATGCCCAACCATTGTTCTGCTGATATAGTAGATAGCCCTCTCGGTTCCATTTTCATCATGCTGGGCTAGGAGAGCTCCAAGGGATGCTACTATTGCTGATACGTATAGAATCAATGGCTTTTTTGGGATGGGTGGCATTAATACTGGTGGTGTTAGTAGATATTCTTTGATTTTGTTAAATGCCTCTTCACACTTGGTACACCGTTTGTATGTTACTCCCTTGTGGAGTAGGTGAGAGTATGGGTTCCGTTTGTCCGCTAGTTGTGCTATGAATCGTCAGATGGATTGGAGTCTACCTTGGAGACCTCTTAGTTGCTTTAATGTTTTCGGTGCTTCCATCTAGAGGATTGCTTTCACCTTTGCTGGATCCACCTCGATACCCCTCATTGATACTATATATCCTAGGAGCTTACCTAATTATACGCTGAAGATGCACTTATTGGGATTTAGTCTAACTTAGTATTCCTCCAGTCTGTCAAAGATAACACTTAGAGTTACTATGTGATCTTTTCTTTTTCTTGACTTAGCTAGAATGTCATCAACATAGTCTTTGACTGTTTTATGGATCATGTCATGGAATATCAATGTCATGGCCCATTGATATGTAGCTCCTGTGTTTTTTGAGCCGAATGGCATCATGTTCCAGTAGTAAGTCCCCCATGGACAAGTGAAGGCTGTCTTATGTTGATCCTCTTTAGCTATCATGATCTGATTGTAGCATGAAAATCCATCCATTAGTGATAACATCTCATGTCCAGCTGTCATGTCTACTATCATGTCAATGTTGGGAAGTGGGAAATCATCTTTTGGACATGCCTTGTTCAATTCCATGAAGTCTATACAAATTCTAATGGTTCCATTAGGTTTTGAAACAGGTATCAAATTTGAAACCCATTCTGGATAATCTATTGGTCGAATGAATCCTACATCTCGTAGCTTTTTTAGCTCCATTTTGACCAATAAGGCAATCCGAGGATGCATTTTTTGAAGATTTTGTCTAATAGGCTTTGCTTCTGGATACACTGCTAAGTGATGAACCACGGTTTTTGGATCAAGTCTAGGCATGCCAACATAATTCCATGCGAAGTTTATTTGTCTTTCCCTTAGGAAGGCTGCTAGGAGCTCTTGCTCTTCTGATAGTAGTGATTCCGCATAGAATGTGATATGTGGGGTCTCCTCTGTTCCTAGGTTGACTGGATTGCATTTTTTGACCAAGACTGCTGACTTTTCCTGATGAAGAGCTCTTAAAGGAAGATTGAATCCCCCATCCTCGGGTGCCTCAAAGAGGTTTTCACCATTGGATGCATCCTTTCTTTTTACTTTTTTCTTGTCAGAGAGTGCCATAGTGTGATTTTTACTCAAGGACTTGGATATTATTCTTAATTTCTCACTTTTGCGACTGAAGGATTCAATCGTTTCCCCATAATAGGCATGTGTATCCAACTCCATTATAAACCCTACTTTGTGATCCCCATTTGGAATGTTGTCCCGCAATCCCATGAATTATGAGAGTGCCTCATCATTTTTGAATGTATTGAGAATAGATGGTCCTCATTGGTCGTAGTCGATGAGTTGGGGATAGACTAGGCGGATCTCATAATTTTGATGGTCTGTTTCAAAGGATAAGGTACTAATCATGCACAAAGTGGTATCCTCAAAAAGCCTAGGTAGATTGGATATGGGGTCCTCATCATCACTACAACTATAGACGCCAGTTATATCAAAGGTATAGTTATTTAGAATACGACCTATGGATACTAGTAATCATAGTTCTGCTGCGGTTGGCTGACGAGGTTTATTAACCACTCTAACCAGAGGAATTCGACCACGTATGGTTATACTCAGAGGGGTACATCCAAGGAAAAGATTTGTAATTGGTTGCATCTCTGGCATGATATGTATTATGAGCCCATTGTCATTTTGTCCAAGTCATTGGTTTCTGTCGTAGCCCATTGCAAGCATCATTTGCAAAACCTTGCTTCTGTCATCCATTGGTAATTCAGGTAATAGTATTTCATCTTGATAAAGGATATGTGATGGATCTTCTTCAATAACCTCCTGGCCAAGGTCTCCCTAGCTTGTGAATTTAGGTTAGTCTTCAGGAGACGTTTGTGATGTGGAAGCTTGATCTTCTTGTGGACGTCCCAGTGATTTAGGAGATTGTGGTAACTCTCCTACCACAAAAGCATTATTAGGAAGCTTGTAGTTTCCACAGCCGTCATCCTGGATGATGAGCTTAATGTCAGAAATGGTGGGAATGGTGGGAGTGGCATGTTTCTTTGTCACAAAAGTGGATGCGAGAGTGGCAGGGTCGATGTATGATGTGGATGGGCCCT
This sequence comes from Sequoia sempervirens, assembly GCA_007258455.2. NCBI lineage: Eukaryota > Viridiplantae > Streptophyta > Pinopsida > Cupressales > Cupressaceae > Sequoia > Sequoia sempervirens. Next base: position 491,471,314 of record VDFB02281492.1, on the reverse strand, counting down.
CATCATTTTTTGGTACTTGGGGGATTTTTTAGTATTTTTCTTCAAGATTTTTGTAGTACGAGAAGGGTTCGAGATCTCCATGGATGGTAAATTCTTGTCCATTATGTGTAAATTTCACACATTGGTGGAAAGTTGATGTTACTGCTTTCATTGCATGGATCCATGGACATCCTAGGAGGATGTTATACGGTAAGTTAAGGCCCAAGACTTGACAAGTGGTTTCCATGAGAGCCGACCCTACTTGAATAGGGAGTTTGATCATGCCTTGAGAAACTCTTTCTTGATCATCGTATGCTCTTATCGTGATACCCTTCCCTTTGTCGATAGAATCTTTTGATATTTTCAACTGCTTGATGAGGCCGAGAGAACATATATTTAAACCCACACCTCCATCCACCAAGACCCTTTTGATTTTTCTCTTATGTACTATGGCTTCCAAGTGAAGTGCATGGTTGTGAGATGGTTGGGCGGGGAAGTCCTGGTTAGAGAATGTAAGGAGATTAGGCGTAATGATATTTCTGACCATAGCTTGGAATTGCTCCACATCAAGGTCTTCGGGGATAGTGGATGAGGCCAACGCTTCGTCAAGGATTTTCCTATGGGCAGGTGGGATTTTTAGAAACTCCATGATGGAGATTTGCACTGGAGTTCTCTTGAGTTGATCTAGGACATTATAGCCATTAGGAATAGATCTAGATGCGGGGACTTTGTTTGGCTGGGATGATCCTGTGATGGTTACTTTTCTGCCTCTTGTGGTGACTCCACAATCTTTGACATATGCGCCCTTGATAGTAATGACCATGCAGTTTTCATCTAGGGAGGCAACGACTATTTCATACACATGATTCACGTTTGAGTGGGTGCCTTTCCCTTTGTCTTTGTTATTGTTATTCCCTTTGTTGCCATGATTTGGCATCGAATTCGTATATATCTTAAGATCCTTATTTCCTGTAGGTTGTTCCACGTTTATGATTCGTTTATCGATGAGATCTTGGATGATGTTTTTGAGTCTCATACAATTGTTTTTGGTATGGCCTTTGATTTTATGGAACTTGCAGAGTTGATTCTCGTTATACCAAGGAGGTTTCACATCTAGTTCTTGGTAATTTTCAAATGTAGGAACCTGGATGAGTTTTTCATCGATTAGCTTTTTCATGATGTCTTGAAGTGGTTCCCCCAAAGTGGTGTATTTTTGTTTAGGATAACTCTTGCATTGGGGTCATCCTCTTTGCTCATTGAGATTATTGATTGTTGGATGATTTTTTTGGTGTTATGTTTGGATTTGTGGTGTGGGTGTATGTTTGCAAGGAGTGCTAATGACCACCTTGGCATCAACGACACCATCATTAGTAATTTTTTTGTTTCTTACCCACGTATGAGGTTTATCATTGTAATTGGATGGTGGGAATTTGTTTTGTTGTTCGTGGTATGATGTTGATTCCGTGGGTTGAGTCATAAAGGCTCTTTCGATTCTGAGTGCCTTGGGCATCAACTAATCATATGTGGTGATGCCCTAAACCTTGAGATGAAATTCCAAGCGACCGTCAAGGTTGGTGATGATAGTGCAAACTTGTTGTTCTTTTGGCATGGTCCATTTTCTCCGATTGGCCTTGGATCGCCATCATTGTAGGAATGAAGTGAAAGATTCACCCTTTCCTTGTTTTAGAGCTAAGAGTTCTTCTAGACTAACATCCATTGCAATGTTGCATGCGTAGTTCTTATGGAATGCATCTTTCTTGAAATGTTCTAATGCCTGAAGGTAGGCAAGAAAACCATTCCATAGCATGGCCTACCAAACTCCTAGGGAATAGTCACATTAGATAAGTATCATCCTATGTGACTTCCATGCAATGAACCTGGAATTCCCTTATGTGATCTTCAGGGTTTCCTGTCCCTCGATATTTGTCAAATTTGGGGATTTCAAATCCCTTGGGGAATGGTTTCATCACTATGCTCCTATCAAATGGATACAAACACAAGTTGCTTGGTGTCTTCGTTGTTGGCCCTGATTGAAGATCGAGCACTTGTTGTGAGAGCAAATTGATTTGTGTCGTCATATCATTTTGCGGATCAGGGGGTGGGATGAAAGTGTTTTGGGGTGTTTCAATTTTGGGTTGGATGGGTGGGTTGGTCGGTGTGTTGTTTGACATGTTGTTCAATGGTATCTGTATGTTCTATTGAGCTAGGTAGGCTTCCACCTACTTTTGTATGAACAATGCCTATTGTTGATCTTGTTGTTGTTGCGCTAAGATGTTTGACATGTTGTTCAATGGTATCTATATGTTCTACCGAGCTAGGTAGGCTTCCGCCTACTTTTGTATGAACAATGCCTGTTGTTGATCTTGTTGTTGTTGCACTAAGATTTGTGTTTGTTGTTGCATTTGTTGTTGTGCTTGTTGCTATTCCAACAATGCTTGTTGTTGGGCTGCCAATTCAACTGCTTCTTGTTGTTCTTGATATTGCTTTATTGCTTGCTGATATGCTTTCCATTGCGTTGCTTCTCTTTGTGCAAGAAGTTGTGCTTGATATTGGACTTGTTGTGCCTGATATTGAGCTTGCACTTGTGCTGCTTGTGCTTGGGCTGCTTGTTGTTGCAATAGAAGTTGTGCTTGAGTTGCCTTTTGTGCTTGCAATTCTTGTGCGACTTGTGAAGCTTGAGCGACTTGTTGTTGTTGCTGTTGCAATAAGGTTTGGGCTTGTTGCACCTGTAAGGTGGCTTGGGCTGCTTGGGAGGCTTGTGTAGCTTGAGCAACTTGTTGAGTAGCTAGGTATACGACTTTTTGTTTTTGCACTTATTGAAATACCCTTTGAAAAGCAGCTTGCAATGTTGCGTTGTAGTGACTTGATATGGTGGAAGTTGGTGGTGGTGGGGGTAGTGGTGGATTAAGAATGGCGTTTGTGGTAGTGGTAAGCAATGATGTTGTGTTGATTATTTGATTAGTGGATGGTGTTGTTGATGTGGTGGTTTGAGTGGTAAGTGGCAATGTTGATGTGATTGGCCCTTGAGAGACTATGTTTTGCGATGTTAGGGGAGTGTTTGATGTTGTTGTGATTGCTCGTGCATTTGTCGTCTGTTGTTGCGATGCCAATAACAAATTCTGAGCATTTGACATAAGGCTTTGGTTGATATTTGGGATGTTATTTTGATCGATACTTGGTAAAGGGGGAAGCCGTAAGCTAAGGAGTGGTGTGGATGATGATGGAAAATGCGAAAGTGGTGGAAATGTAAGAGGTGTGTGGCCTTACGAAAATGTTGTGGTGTTGAAAATGCCCTCTAGTCCGAACATGTCTCCTTCCTCTTGCAAATTTGTGAGAAGAGGAGTTTGAGGTGTTGTGCGAAAAAATGTTGATGATGGATCATAATGGAAAGTGAGAGGAACATTATTGTGTAATGGGTTGTTGAGTATGTTTTGTTCCAAGATGGTGTTTGTATCCAAAATTTGATTATTAACAAGGGGGTGTGTTTGAATAGCATTAAGAAATGCATTTCCCTTATTAACATTGGGTTGGGTTGGAGCAAAAGATGTCATGATTTGTGGAATGTTTTGGGTGATATTTTGGGATGGGGGTGTAGATGAGATGGGGATGGTAGATGAGATGGAGGGAAAATATGTCTCCACTATGGTACTCATGTCAAAATCCGAAGGTAATTTTGTTGCCTGCTTTGCTAGTTCAAGCATGTATAGTGAAGGGTTAAGCCTCATCATGATGTTAATGATTTTATGGTTTTCCGGATATTGGAGCATCTCAGTCATTTCTTTGTGAGACATCCCAAAGGTGAGGTCTTCTTCTTGGGCTTCTTCTTGTGGGTTTTGTGATGATGTTGGAATCTCAACTGTGAGATTTCCAGACCCAATGGGATTCATTTAAGGAGTGTTTTGACTTAAATCACTTGAAGCGGGTGTTTCTTTGTTGGCTTCCATGCTCTTCTTGTATTGAGATCTGGTTTGAACCATAAAACAAGGATCAATTTTTAAGAATGGGAGATGAATCTCTTGATTCTTATGGATCGATCTTTGTTTTATGTCTCAAAGTGGAAAATTTTAAGATATCTTAAGAATTGAAAAGTGATATGATGATGATGTAAAAGATGAATGATGTGGATGTTATGGTCCTTTGATAAGTCTTGAAGGAGATACTAGGCTTTTGGGACTTTCAGATATGTTTCAGATTTTGATTTTTGTTTTCCCTTGGGATTTGTCCTTGATTGATTTGGATTTTGAACAAATAGACCCTAAGATGTTTGGATGATTATCTAAGGGATATATTTTCTTGTAGGATGATAATTTGAATATGTGCGGGGAGAAGGATGCATCTACCCACACCTATCCAAACAAGATGATAGTTTCACTAAGCATATGACGAAGGATTCATCTACATATACTAAGCTAAACAAGATGGTTTTGATAAATTTTGATTAAGCATATGCAAAAGAATACATCTACATATACCTAGCCAAAGGTGATTTTGATAATGTTTTCAAGGATTTAGTCTCAAGGATTTTGATGATTTTGATATTTCCAAAAAGCCTTGCATTAAGGATGATTTCAAGATTTTCCAAAAGGTGATTGCGAGATGATGTTTGTTTTGATGTTTTAAAGGATGGATGAAAAATATTTTAATTTGCTTTGATCCTAAGGTGAACCTTAAAAAAAGACACTTTGTTTGCCTATACCTAGGTATTGAAAAACAAGCTTTTCTCTAAACAAGATGTTCAAACTCTTTGAAAATATTTGGGTTTTGGCAGTAATAGAATGAATACAAACCAAGATTGTTTCTTGAAGCCTTTTTGTAAAAGTTTAAAAGTAGTCTTTGTTTGACTTCGTATAGCATAGAGAGACGTTCTTGATGGGATTTATGACTAAGGGATTTCACTTTTGGTTTCTTGATCTTGATTTTGTGTGAAATTATTGGAGACACATGTGTGGGGTCCAATTGTCTTTAATCTTCACTTAATGGATTATTTTTACCACAAACACACTCTTGATTAGCTTTCAAACTAAATGTCCAATGTCTCAACTTCATCTCATTTCACAAGGTATATTATGTGAAACTTTGATGAATTTAAAGCAAGGGTTACCTATTATTTGACTTTAGTGGGAAAATTGAGATGTAAATTCAAGTGCTTAGAAACCTCTAAGGATGTAATCCAAAGGGAAAGCAATAACACGAGAATTTGGCCAATGGTATTTTCCCCCTAAAGGGTTTTAAATTTGGATGATGTTAAGTGTTTGTTTCCAAGATGTTTTCAAACAAGCAATGTAACATCCTAGCTCAATTGGTATGTTTTTCTTAGTGCGATTGCCTCATGCCCTTCGTAGTAGAAGAGATGATTTTACATGCAACCAATGATAAAATATAAAGGTATGTTAAGAATGAAGTCTTAACCTCTATATTTCAACCAAGATCGGACATGGCAAGTAACTTCTTGGAATCTAAGTTCCAATGCACCACTTTGATAAACTCGTTGGATGGACTAGTTGGCTTCTACAAACAAGGTTCTTAATGACAAGACATCGAGGTCATGGCACCTTGTGAGCATCCAACAAACCACTAAAGGCTTTAATCAATCCTACTAGGGGATCTTATACATTTTACAGTAGTACCCCATTTTGAAAGACACAGTATGGCTAAGGCCTACATACCATGAGGACTTGACAGTTTAGTCTTATCCATTTATATACCGACCCGAATGAAAAACTGGTTGGAGTCACCTCTGAGTTCTCCTTTCGGATGTGTCTCTTAGGAAGGCCCCTCTAAAGGTAAACAATAGTGAGCAAGCACATTCATGGTTCAATCGACCTTCGTTTAGAAACAAAGGGAGAACACACGCAATATACCTAACTCACACTCACACAATATCTTGTTCATTTTAAAACCCAAATCGAATATGTGGAGGCAATCTTTTATGCAACTTAATGTCATCAAAGAGACTTTTAGTTCTCAAGATCATCGTGAAGCCCGAGAGAAGTGCATATGCCTTTTTAGATGAGATTACGAAACACGAAAAACACATGTTCATTTTAAGCCTCAAAGAAATGATGAATTCGTTTTAAAGCACCAAACGAAATATGAGTTAGCTTAAAATAGAAAATTAAAGCATATGGCAAACTCTTCAAGAATTTTGAAATGTTCGTTTTAAAGCCCAAAATCAAAATGAGTTAGCTTGAAACAGAAAATTAAGGCATGTGACGAAAGCTCAAAGCATTTAAAAACGCTTTTGGGTTTCAAGTTTGATGCTTGAATCTTTAACTCCAATTTCTCTTTCATTTTCATCCAACTCCAATGCTTGATTTTAACCTTCACCTTCGTTAAACTTTGTTATCCTCCTTCGCTTTTCTCCTTAATTTTCCTATAAACATCACAAATAAAAGTTACACATGTACTGCAAAATGATAAAAAATTTACATAAGACATGTTAACCTTTTTGAGGAAACCTTAGACGAGGCACACGAGTTCTTTATGATGAAGATAACCCAATAATACAAGATTATTGACTTTTAATTCAAAATAGACAAAAAGAAAAAAAAAACCCAAATCCATACTATCAAGATTACTCAAGTGATGGAAACATATGATGTTATCTAATAATTTGAAAAAGATTTGAAACTTTGTCCACGTTTCATCATGACAACATTTTTAAGGCCGTGCAGACACTATACCAACTTTAGACCTATGTACATAATACATTAGATCATCAACATCAGATCATCAACAAAAAATTAATTAACTTGTCTTCTCAACTACGCATTCACACCTACGTTGATTATATCGCTACCCCACTCTAGAGTTAAGATCTTAGGTAATGATAGGATTAAAAAAGATTGATGATTTTGTAAACGATATAGAGCCTAAGCTACCATGTTGATGTGACCCCTCATACCGCTAATAAGTTAAAAGCTAAAATCTTCTTTTTCATTTAATGGCCGATCCTTGTGGCACTGTTAACGAGGCTTTGGAAGAAGAGCCTGCGGGATGGATGAGCCAGTAAACTGAATAGAATGAAATGATGTAGCCTGCAATACGAAAGGAACTTGGATTTTTCCTTGTATTCACCTATGGTAAAATCCAAGTTTGTGTTTTGCGCAGAAAGATACAGGTAATCTCATATATCATTAATTCATTCTTGTCACATTGATGTCGATGGAGGGCACCAAGCGCTTTGCTCATTATTTGCAGTAAAATAGCAATCTAAAAGATACGCCTTACCTGTCATATACTTCTACAACAAGATAATTTAGGGGATTTTGGATTTCGTCCTTTAAATATCTTTCAGAAGTTGCAGTTTCCACAGGATACAACTCCCAGTGGTTTTCACAGATTGTGCTTTTTTCGGGACAACCTTTGCATTTAATGCAAGACTATGAAATCGTTGAGAGAACATGCGCTGAAACTAACAAAATGGTTTAGCAGAATCAAACTAATCTTAAGAAGAAGACAAGAGCAACTGGCATCTATAGTAGGCAGGTATGAATGAGGAAAAATTGTTAATCGACGCCCAATAAAGGATGGGACATTGCTTACCTGAAGACAATTCAAAGTTCCTAGTATTAGGTTAGCCGCGTTCTTATCCTAGGAAAAAAAAAGACACCCAGGTCAAAAGAGGTGACATTGGTCAATTGGTCTAGACCACACAAACTCCAAAATCAATACCAGAAAAAGGTTTGTAAATTCATCAATTCTGGTATATATTGGGATTTCCATAGTTGGTCAATGGCTTTCTTGTGCAGAATAACCATGGTATTCTTGATGTTTCCAATGTGAAGAGAGGATCCAGGAGAAAGTGAAGAAATATTCAACATCCTGCATGAACATGAAGCCCATCTTATTGAAAGTCGTTGCTACATCAAAGATGTCACTAAGTCAAGGGCAATGTGATATGTTAGAAAAAATGTATCAGGTATAAAGAAGGCGCGCGAATTGTTAGACAACACTCCTTCAAGATATGCAACTGATATAAGATATGCAACAAAATGGATTTGTTGAATAGGCTTTAGAAACTTTTAAGCGAATGCAACTGTCAGGTGTAAAATCAAACTCCAAAACTTTTTCCCAACGTCCTCCCTATTTTTTAATGCTATGCATTTACAACAATACGTTGAGCGTGGGTAGACATATGAATGATCCAATCGAGGTTCGTAAAGCTCCAGGTTGTGATACACCTCAATAATGCTTGTCAGGGAGAAATAATTGACAATCTTGTCAAAATGGCTTACACTGCTGATGAGGAAATGGTCTCATGAACTGCCCTATATGCAGAAAGCATAAGCATAGAGAAGACATGTGAAAAAAATATATTAATTACCAGGAAAAGTGTGGTGTTTTATTTACAAGTATAGATTAAGACAAGGCAATATTACATAGTATTAGCAGAGATAAATCTCAAAAAATCTACGTAGAATCATTAAAAGTCTGCATAAATGTTTGACAACAAAAAAAGGTAAACCCTATCATTAACACATTATCATTTATGACCACATAACAGAGAACTTATTGCAAGATTGCGTAACCACCAAAAAGAAAACAAACACGACACGTAGTGTTTGATATGGCGTCCTAGAGGGATGTATCTATGATTTTAAGAACTGATAGAAGTAACTGAGGTATTTATGGATCTTTAGATTGGTAAATTTTTAATGTTGGTCGATGGGGGCAAGTCTGTCATGAAGCAGCTTACGGATTTTAACAAAGTTGTAAATGACATGTTGATATGCCAAGGAAAGGGTCTAAAGTAGCTCAGAATAAAATAAATTCAGTTTCTTCTAGAAAGCGCAGTCACTCAAAAACAAAAAAGCCAACATTCTATATATTAGAAACATTGTAATTATTTCCTCATTGAAGAAGATGTGTCTTAGTTACAAGAATTCAATGATTGAAATGTCCTTGTATAGTGTCAAAATCCATGTATAAATTGAAACAGAAAGCTAATACTTTATATTGTCATCTAATGCATTAATTAGAGACACAAGAATTTTGATTCCTATCAACATACAAATTTTAACGACTTAACAAAAAAAAAAAACTTTATATTCTAACAGTATTCATCAAACAAAAACAAATACTTTATATTGCCCTCCTTCTAGCGCCATTATGAAGCACATGTTAAAATCTACAAACACTAAACTCAAGCACGGGTTAGTATCTACAAATTCCTCAAAATGCTACTATGAAATAATGCAAAATGCCTTCTAACATGATAACAAAACAAACTAAACTAAAAGCATAAGAAATACATAATTCATACCTATTCCATATTGGATTGGTGCTATTGTGGAAAATAGCCCTTTCCCAAACCTTGTTGAAGCTCAAGTGATGAAATGTAAATGGTGAAGAGCAAAATTACTTCTCAAACCAAGAGAGTAACTTTGCATGAAAATATAGATGATAGATGAAGAATGAGGCCCTCAATTTATAGAATATTTTGACGAGAAGATGGCCAATGAGATGAGGCCACTTGTCAACTTGTGAGTGGTTGAGGAGTGAGCACATTTTGGCCAATGTGCCAAAATTTTTAAAATGGTTGAGTGGGGGGACATGTAAAACTTTCAGAATTTAAAATTCTGAGTGGGGGGACATGTAAGACTTCCATAATATAAAATTATGAGTGGGGGGACATGTAAGACTTTCAGAATTTAAAATTCTGAGTGGGGGGCATGTAAGAATTTAAAATTTTGAGTGGGGGACATGCCATAATTTAAAATTCTAAAAATGTTGAGTGGGGAATATTCCTCAAAGATTCCATGTTGAAAGAAAATAAGGATTTTAATAAATGAATAAATTGATTTATTTGTGCAAGTGGGTGTTTAGGTTAATTTAATCAGGATTAGATTAGCCTAATGATGATTAGGATGTTTTGACCCCTTTTGACTTGAATTTTTGATTTAGTAAATGAATAACCTTAGAAATGAAATTAATGTTGATGAACGGACCTAATTAACTGCATGATGCAAATTTTGCATGTCTACAATTATTATGGTTAATCAAAGAAAATAAAATATTTATTTTATGTGAACGTCACTATGGTATCCTTTTGGGATATATTCTCCTTTGAGAAATATGGGGCTCACTACATTCATTAAATGGTTGATTGTTTGCTTATGTTGACCTCATTTAGTTTCTTATTTTTTGTGTTTTGGAAAAGATATTTACATGCACATCATGTGTACATATTTTTTTGAATTAACATGTATCTTTTTGGAGCACTAGCAATTCCTATTATACTATTAAAATAGAGGAACAATACAAATATGTATCTAGATATTTAATGAATCATCCCTTGGAGAGCCCCTGATGAAGAAAATTATTTTGAATGGAAGAACAAAAGAGCTACCACTTAAGAATCTTCCAAAACATAGTTAGTCCTAACAAAAGGTAAGGATTTATAGTTACTTTCTATAGTTATACTATGAATGCAAGTATAAAATTTTAGTTAGGTGTTCTTTTAGGATCTTTATAGGACTTGAAAATTAAGTTTAAAGATTAAAAATAAGTTCAATGAGTTCTCTAACTTTAATTGAATCATGTTTTACTTGATTACATACATCTTGCATGATCTTACAATATATCAAGTTAATAATCCATTTTAATTCTAACTAATGTTTTCCTAAGTTGTGTTTATATGATATTTCTAGCTACCTAAATCTGGAGGACTTCATGGCATTCCATTTAGAAGTGAGACGCAATGCAAAGAGGGAAATTTCCCACTTTGAAGATATAAAATACCCATATAAAGTCACTAAGAAGATCCTTAAGGACTAGGAATTAATTTTAATCCCCATTATTCATATTTTTACACTTGATCAAATATTTGGTAATCTCCCTTTCAAAAATCTGTTAGATTTTTTGTATAAAGGGTTACCATAAGATATAGCAACCCTATCTATGTCAAAATTATGTTTTGATTAGCTCTTGCTGCTTAATTTTATTTTGTAATATTTCCTTGTTCTCATCAATACTAGAGAGAGTACCTCTTATGGGTGTTTAATGTTTTTATTCCACCATTTTAACCTACTGGTAAACCTTCTAATAAAAGGTGATGGATGATGGATGAAACCTTGGTATTTGTTGAATGGCATTATCAATATCTATTTAGGAGGCAATCCTTTTGGCATATCCCTAAACGTTACTATGTTCCTATGTATAATTTACTATGGGTTTTGTGATGCAGGGCTCTTTGAGTATTATAATTTTAACCCCCATATTAAGTATATTTTCCATTTAGCGTGATAGTACTAGTTGTACATACATTTTGTGCACAATCCTTTTAGTTCAAATATCAAGCTACTGTTTAAATGAAAATTCTTGAACATCTTTTAGAAATTGATTTCAACTATTCCTTGATAGTCTATATATTATGTACACATAGGCTTTGAGCGTACTTAGGCATGTCGATTGAACTATTCTCATGTGCAAGGTGTCAATGTAGATACGTATATTTAGAGGTGTCAAGACACCTCTTCCTACGTATTTGGTAGGAAACTCACCACCACTCCATGAGTGAACATTCCTATCCTCATTTCATTGAGGTTGATTGCCTACTTCATTCCTATTTATGTACAACTTCTTGATCTAATCTATGGGTCGACTATTATGAATTTGTGTGTTCATTGTGCTTGATTTTAATCTTTGATATTGTAGCTTCTTTCATGGTATCGGAGTTGGATGAGGATAATTGTAAGCTATGAGGTAAACTAGTTTAGTTGTATTATTTGATCAATTCATATGTGTAATAATTTACAGGAAAGACGTTTCATCCCAGTCTCGACTAGTATTTTCAAAGAAGGATTTTCCACTGCTACCCCTACAATTCACTTGCAGCTTCGACCTCTTATGTTGTGGCTTGATTTAGGAGCGGTTTCATCCTTTTTAGGTTCTTTTTGAAGGTGCAATCCTATTACCTTTACTGCATGCTATGAGTTTACTCTGTTGTAGGAAATTTTTTGTAGGTCTCAAACCCTTGATTACGTGATTTAAAGCTCCAATTTGTGATCTCTATTGCATGTCACACTATTTTCGGTGTGAAATCTCTAATCAGTAGCTTTCAAAACCTTAAGCCACTGGTGGTATGATCTTTAAGCCCTTGGTTATTTCTAACCCAAGGGGCTTAAATTTCTCCAACTTTTTCCTTTCTTTTTGTTTGGAGACTTTGTACTAAAATATTTTTCAAAAAAATCTGAATTTTTTTTTCTTGCAAGGAGGATCAATATTTTGTAATAGGTGGAAAACTTAAAAAATTCACAACTTTTGCTTGGTAACTTAGATTTGAGTGTTACTTTTTGCAAAATTGCTTATTATTTTTCCACAAATCCCAAGACCATATTATCACACTCATACTATAAAGTTCTAGTTTATGCCTCTTTTTGGTTAGTTATAAAGCATTATGTGTATAAAGTGCCAAATTTGGGGGGGGGGGGGTGAAACAAATAATCAAGGGGGAAATCTTGGTGTTTTTTTTTGTTTTAGATTATTGGTTCATGTGATCATGTCTCTCACCCTTAATCCCTTCCATTTGAGTATTCTGTAGAATGCTCTTAATAAATGGAAAAGAAAATGTGGATATTGTGGAAAGAAAATGCACACAAAAGAAGAATGTTGGCTTCATCAAATTGAGAAAATGAATTAAATTCTTATTAATCATCGTATTTCCTTAACTGATTTGCTTCGGTCCAGAAATGACCATACATCCATGGTCCCTCTTCTAGAATCTTCTATGGTACATGATCCGCCACACATCAACATTGTGTTAGGTATAATTGGGCATCATTCAAAGGCATCATCAACATCATTTCAGTATTTGGATTATGTGCAACATTCAAACACATTCATCTTACTTCATTTATATTCCTATCTGGAATGGGAATATATATTGCACACATTTATGGTTTTGTTTCTTCCCAAGGGGAGGAATGTTGTTCAACGTTCATGGATCATCTTCAATATCTAGTGTCGAGCATCTACCACCACTAACTAGAGCTCATCGCTTCACATTGTTTGTTGGGTTACATGATCTTCTCCACCTTCTCTCCTATGGGGAGAACATATTATACTTTGTGCTAGAAGTACTCCTTGGGGGGTTATTATGAGTCGCCCATCTATCACTTTTCTTCTTCGCTTGTGCATTTCATTGCATTTGCATCATTCTCTATTGGAGAGGGCTTTTTATTTCCCATTGGGTTTTTCTCCTTTACTCCACTTTTGAGAGATTTCCATTGTACTTGGGTACCTTTTAAGGCTTCATGGCTAGGACCCATTTATTTTGCATTTACATGGGTACCTCACCAGGCTAGTAGTCAGAACCCATTTCTTTCATACCCACATAACATAGATTCTTAATGGTGGGTTTTAGTGTATATATTTCACACACATAGGCTTTAATCCTACTTAGGTGTCCATTTACCCTTTCTCATACGAGGTGCCAGTGCAGATAGGTTTCCTTAGAGGTGTCAATTCACTTTTGACACCTCTTCCTACATATTTGGTAGGAAACTCGCAACCACTCGATGAGTGATGAGTCCTACCCTAAATTCATGGAGGTCGATTGCCTCCTTCATTCTAGTTTGAATATACACCTTGATATAATCATCAGGTCGACTATTATACAATTGTGTGTTCCATGTGATTGCTTTTAATCTTTGATATTACAGGATCTTTCATTCCTAGTGTATTTTAAACCATGAGACTCCCAAAAACTATTTTCTATAGCCATTGTGATGGTGAACATAGAAATATCTAGCATACATAGTCTCCCACAAAAATTTTAATCCCATGCAGTTCCCTAAAAAATGGGGTGTCTTTATTTTTCATATTCATAACATAAAATATTAGGGTTTGGTAAACAAATTAGTTGAATCATGTTGCCAATTTATTTTTGATTAAATTATGAGCACTACATTAGTTAATCAATATTGTCACGGTTGTCTATGCAAGTGTATCCTCTTCTATCACATCATTCCAACAAATAGGAAAGATAGGATGGGGGGTAGATTTAAGGTAAGCGTCAACATTTTCAATTTCTTGAACTAAGAGACTCTCATAACTAGGAAATGTATTTAATGAATGAATAACATGCTTTTTGACTAAGTTTTTCTTTGCAAACTTGGAAAAGACAGATACTAACAATTTTGAAAATTAATGCAATGAAATGACCTAGATGTGCAATAAATTGAAAATGAAATGTCGTAAATGCAATTTTGAATTTTGACAATGCACTGAAATGAAGCAATTTAAATGCAATGAATTTGTTGAAACAAAAAATCGGGAAACTATAACAGGAAAGTAACAACACCAAACCGAAGTTAAAAAATGAGATTTTAATGTCCTAAAATTGTAGATCTATAGCTAACTGGTTCTCATTCGCTAGTAAGGGCGAATGGGTCATGGTTAGGTCTTTCTGGGAGTTTTATGTCGATTTCAAACTAAATTTTGATGCCTTTTCAGATGCCAGAAGGTATAGATCAGGCCTGATGAGGGACTTATTTGCCAGTAAAGGTGAATGAGTCCCAATTAGGTCTTTTTAAACTATTTTTCAATGGTTTGCAAGCTTTCAGATATATCTTTCAGTTCCAGCTTGTAGACAGTGAAATGCAACTTTAGATTTTCAAGAAACTAAATGCAATAGAAAGATGAAATGCAAGACCTTGTTTGAAATGCAAATTTTCTTTGATTTTCAAGTGAAATTGAATGAGATCTAAATGAGCTGCAAATGACTACTTTGTTTTTGTAATTTTTGGATTTAATAAATGCAAAACAATGCAAATCTATACCCTATGTAATATGCTAGATTTCAATGCAAAACAAGAAACCCGTGTTCAATGGAAACCTAAATGGAATGAATGCAATATTTTAACTTAATATGCAATGAAAGACTCCAAAAATTAGAACATTGCAATGTTGAATGAGTCAAGTTCACCAAAATGAAATGGTGAAAAATAGAATATAATCCAAATGCAGGTGCAAGAGGAAGGATCACCTATTTTTGAAGGACCAAATCACTTTAAATTATGCAAAATAAGATGCTAATAACAACCAGAAATAAACCCTAACTGTTATAGCAACTATGAGGAATGTTTTTAGAGTATAAAAAACTGCGTACGTGGCCAACAAGTTGTTGTTTTAAAGCTATGGAGGACTCATTCGCCTTCAGGGGTGAATGGGTCCTTTTAGGGTTTCAGAAAAGTGATTTTAGGATCATTTACTTTGATTTCTGCACTCTTGAAATCCATGTTATCAAGTTTTGGAAGGAAACATTCAATTCTGTAGTGCTCTTTCCATGATCTTTCCACTTGAATGACAACTTTGAAACTTTGACAATTTTGACAACTTTGATAATCTTGCTCTTGAACCTATAAATCTGTAATCACACACTCAAGGATAGAAAAATTGTTGATTTCTTAGTGAATGAGGGTTTGGCTCAGTAAAACCACTTGTAGGAAATTAAACCAAATGATGAAATAAGATAATGAAGCTTGAATATGAAATGATGCAATTAGAATCTTAACATGATGATATGATCTTTGAATTGCTAGAATAGACACTTGAATTCTGCCTTGAAATGACTCTGAAGAATTCTCTAATGCTTGATCACTTGAATGCTTGAAAGTATTGGAATGAATTTCCTATATCTTGTTAGGAGAAAAAATGCTAATTAACCTCTCATTTATGCTAAATTAGGAGACTAACCCCAAAATTCAAAGAATTAATGCTGACACCAGATCTGAAAAGAAAGACAATTAAATTCCTGCCATAATGACGTTAAAAAATTAGGGTCTCATTAGGGGAGTACCCATTCGCCACCAAAGGAGAATGGGTCCTGGCTAAGTTTCTAGGACCAAGCTTCGGGGAGTTGAAGGAGGGCCTAAAACTCATTCTAGAAGAAATGAGAAAAGGGGGTCTTGTTAGGGGAGGACCCATTCGCCATCAGGGGAAAATGAGTCCTGGGTCAAGTTACTAGGGCAAAATTTTTCCCAATGAAATAATTTGATATATAATTTATGATTGTTAGGAGACACCCTCGGGAGGTGTCAAAATTAATGCCTAAAAGGGGGGTTAATAACTCCACTTAACCATAATGAATTAGGACAACCTAGATAAATGTGAAAGTGCTTTAAAACCCTTTACAACACTTAAAAAAGGTATAGAGTATGTACACTTTTATTTAGAAAGGGACCCATTAGGCTTAATTAAGCAAATAAGTCTTAGAAAAGCATGAAAGTGTGTTACAACACTTTACAACACCCTTGCAAGGGACTAATTAAAGCATGATTTAGTTAAATAAAGGTACTAGAACAGTGTGAATGCGTACAACACATTACAACACCACTCCAATTGAAGGATTGATAGTGTGTGTTTCCTCAAAATTGTTTATTGTTAGGGGATTGACACATAGTGAACCTTCATAGTACATTTTAATTAAATATGGCAAAAGAATTGATACCTATATTAATATAAATATTATATAAAATTTTAGCACGACTAGCTTAATGTCCCATAAGAAGATCAATTATTTTATATTCCTATCCTATAATTCCAAAACCTTGTACATACAATTAAAAATATAGGAAAGCTCACCATTTCCCTTAGGTTTCAACGTTCAAAACCTAGGTTCCAACACCGAACACCTTGGTAGTCCCAAAATGTACTAAGAATGAGGAGTATCTAATCTCTACCAGAGTTATGCTTAAATTATGAAGGACATGGAGTGTGGACCTATTTTAGATGAGTGGGGGTAGTGAGAAGAAGGTAATGGAGGAAAGGAATCTAACCACATATATGAATGAAAAAAATATAGGAAGGGAAGTGAATTCCATAGAAGAAATAAAAAATAAAGAGGAGACAAAAGTTCGTCACAAGGATCTAGAAAATGATTGTTCTAGATGGAGGTGGTGTGAACAGTTGACATTTGAAAAAGGGTGGATCAATGTAAAAATTCTATGAATTTGAAAGGATATAGGAGAAGCAAGTAGGTGAGGTAAATGAGTGTATTGATTATACGCGTACCTTTTATTAGGTTGTCTATTTTTCTACTCTTTATCTTAATATGTATGAACAAAAACATCCTATCCTCATGCCCTACAACTTCTGTGTCAATGAAGTAAAATAAAATTATTTTTTGATAGAAAATGGTACTTTAGGATCATAGATGGTATAAGAAAATGCTCCCTTTTATATGTATAAAAGCATATATTTGAATCAATTGTGGTGAATCATATAGTTTTATTTACTTTTGAATGCCTCTAGATCTACTCTAATCACATAGAGGGTCTTGATTCAACATAAAATTTCAATGGAAAATTTGAAACTTTATTTTGAAAGATTGATATGTTTAGGGGCCACCAATTGGAAAGCGAGCTAATTAGTCAAGTAGAACTCATATTGAAAACATACAATAATTTATAACAAATTTGAAATCATTGATGTTTCTATTATATAGGATTACTAGTTCATGGAAAATTCGACTCATGTAATGTTGTAGTTAATGTTCTTTCTAAATTGGGTCTTACCTATTCAAAATTCTTTTACCTTCTACTCGACTAGAGATGCCTGCCTTAGGAGCTACATTCAAAATACTAAATTTTGACGATTTCTTTGAAATAATCACAAGAGAATATGACACATTGATGCAAATGATGGGACATCATAGCAAGTCTTCAAAGTCTTATTTCTTTATTCTTAACTAATCATAGATGGGTCAAAATATTTTAGAGAGTTCATATAAGAATATAAAGGCTAATCTACCAACCTGTTGTACAAGAAGGGAAAATTATGAGTAGATAAGTGCATGAGAAAATGGGTTGACTCACTAATAGAACTTAAGAAAAATAATATCAATCAAGCAGATTCACCTACCACTAACTCCTTTTCAAAAGAAAATAATGGAAATGCTAAGGTTTCAAAACCATAACCACTCAATCATATCTATACACTTGGATAGTTTATTCAAGAGTTACACACCATATGGTTGCATCTAGAGAGACTTCACATGAATACAACAAGAGAATTTTTATCATACTGACTCCATGTTTTGATCCTAAAATTGACATCATGGGTTATAAGTATTTAGTAGAAGCCCATAGGCTGGGATGGACATTGACAAAAAAAAAGCTCTCATAACTGGAAGACCTGGTGGAGACGAAAAAAACTATGCTCAAAAGTTTTATCACCATCTGAGAGTAGAGATGTGAGCTCGATAAATGATTTGGAACATGTGATCAACAAGTTGATTTAATATTTGGTGGGTCTCTTTTTATTCAATTGGTGATGGCAAAAAACTCCTCCAACACTTTTGCAAGAATACTTTGGAATACAAATGAAATATTGATTAAGTTCTCTATTCATTAGATTTGATGAGAGAATATTAGTAATTGGGAACCTATGATGATGATAGCTATTAGTCATCCAAAACCTTGATCTTCTCGCAATTTTTTTTTTTGATGTTGTCTCTGCTCTGTGTAGTTCTTCTGACTACTTTTCTTCTAGGAATAATTGTTTATTTGGAATAGGATCCTTTTGCAATTTTTTTTTTCTAGTTGCAATAATTGTAAATCTATAAATTTTATAACCTAGTATAATTATAGGCATCCCTTCCATTTATAAAAAATAAATTGCTATTTTTACTAAAAAACATATTTTTTGGCCTAAAAATTGTTGGTTTTGTTCTCCACTTCTTGAAATGTTTTCTTAGCCAGGACTATTAATTCCTATTTGTTTATAGTGTTAATGCATATTTATCATATATTAACCAAACCTATATATGTATTCTTTGCCTCCTGATCACCCACATTAACTCTGTGTCCCTTCCCATTTAGTTGTCATGGTATAAATAAGTTACCCCTTGCATACAACACACTCAAAGATGCGAGGCTCATGAATAAAAGAATCAAAACATACTAGCCGAAACAAGAGGATAAGAATTTAAGACTTCAACCCAAACTAGCATTCAACCGAATCAACCAATCTCTCAAATTAACAACATTTGCATTGTACGAATATTGAGACAAGAGTGGAAACATCATCCACAACATATAGGACAATAAACCTAACCTAGTTTGAGGTTGTAGCGTTTGGAAGACTTGGTTTCCCAAAGGAAATTTGTGTTTAGCTATGTTGCAGTCTACATTTTCAAAGTTCTAATGTGTGGACATGTGCAACATAATTTAACACTATATTTGCCTCTAGAAAATAAAGTCTCCCCAATGCGAACGCATCACACTAGTAAGAACTAATGCAACATTAGCAACCATTCCATTTTGTAGAACCTACGAAAAATGTTAGTTGAGGAAGCTTTAAATATAGCCTAAGAGAGAACAAGGAAGCATCGTTTGAAGAAGCCTAGTGACTAACAATTAATTATTCTGACAACAACCCTTCCATTAATTAAGGATTGCAAAGTTATAAAGGCATACACAAGTTGAGTGGCTTATACCTTTACAAGCTCTACATGGCTAAATTTTTTCATAGTAAGAACTCAAGCATGTTTGTAGAAATGCCTACGTCTTTTTATGTGCGTGTTTGTCTCTCTTTGGACATTCATAGTCCATGCAAGCAAACACTTTTATGGAACGTTTTGAGGACTAATCAGAGTTCAAGTAACTCTCTCTCCCCCCCTCTCTCTCTAGAAGACCATTCATTGCATGATGACATCTTACATAATATTTTTTCATTGTCTTTAACATAAAAGGAGTTTATCGTACAGCCATACATTTACAATTTAATAAGTTTGGATAATGTTAGATTTCTTAGTAATTCTATTTTTGTCGCGGGATGCGAAAAACGAAAAGCGCGGGAACCATGTGATTGCCGAAAAGGACTCCTAAATTCTGTCTGCTATTGGCGAAAAATTTAGGAACAACATGCAAAATAATATTCGAAACTTTGTCGCCGATTCTCGTGCAGAGTACAGAAGCGGAAAGTCATTTATAACCAACGGCCTATCATCTTTGCCAATGTATTCTTAACTTGTAATTTGAAACCGGAATTGGCCGAAAGAAGTGTTGCTTCTGACCAGGTCGGTGGCCTCAAATCCCTCTGACTGCAGAGGCAAAACTGATTTTCTTCGGTATGGAGGGACAGTCTGCGCCACTTTATAACTTTTGTTGGAGCTCTTAACATTTAAGATATTATATATCAATACGTGAATATGTCTGCGAAAATCATGAAACATAAGCTCAACGTGTATTATTTATAGGTCAACTGATGTTGGATAATCCTATATGCCATTCATGTACATTACAGACACCGTAATAATGGCAGCGCGGTAACGTGCATATAACCATATTTTCAACCGGTGGGGTCGAGATTCCCCCTTTGCTACAAATTTTATCGAGGCTGATTTTCTATATAAGAGAGCCCAAAGCCATAGTATGTCATATAACCATTGCACATTTACTCTCATCGAAAATGGCCACCAACTAAGCCTTACAACCGTTGCTTCTTTTACTTGCTTTCTTTTTCTTCAAGTCAGTAATGGCGATATCAGTTAGAAGTTCTGTAAATATGACGCAGGCTGAAAATGCTGCTAAATATCATGTTGAGAAGCCAGAGCTTGTACTCCAAACGGTTGAAAGGTAAGCATGTCGCCTTTGAGATGCTTTAGACATTTTAGAGGATTTAAAGAATGCAATACGGAAATGAAACTTAATGCCTTACCGCATTCGGTACATTAATATGAAATGCTAAATTGCAAAGTCTATTGAACTTGCTTCTAGTTATTCTTATGCTGTTGCTCGGCGCTTTCCTTACTGTAATTTGTATAATAGTCTTCTTGGAACTGTAGTTGGTACGCAGCTGTTATAGATCAAATTCCTATTCCCCGTATCATGATGCCACTGGATAGTTAATGTTTGTCGTTGTTGAGATGGTGTAAGACAAATGTAGTGAAGCAAACTTATAGTATTGTTTTACAGCTAGTTTATGTTCCAGACACATGGGAGTATTTAAAAATCTCAAGAGCTACTGTGCAGGAGTTTAAATGGTTCCAGAAGAAAGCTGAGCTCGTGCGGAACGGGGAATCCCATCGACGATTGTTGGCGTTGCGACCCCAACTGGGTTAATAACAGAAAGAGGCTGGCTGATTGTGCCATCGGATTTGGCAAAAACGCCATTGGAGGTCAGCAGGGCAGATTTTATGTGGTTACAGATCCCAATGACTATGACCCCGTCAATCCCCGGCCCGGCACTTTGCGTCACGCTGTTATTCAAACCGAGCCTCTCTGGATAATTTTCCAAAGAGATATGGTTATACAGCTCAAGGAGGAACTTATCATGAATAGTTATAAGACAATTGACGGTAGAGGAGCCAACGTCCATATCGCAAATGGAGCTTGCATTACAATACAGGACGTGAATAATATCATCATTCATGGAATCCATATCCACGGCTGTAAACCTGCGGGAAATACAAATGTTAGGAGCTCCCCGACCCATTATGGGTATAGAACCAGGAGTGATGGAGATGGGATTTCCATCTTCGGAGGAAGTGCAATATGGGTAGATCACTGTTCCTTGTCAAGCTGCGCAGATGGACTGATCGACGCCATCATGGGTTCCACTGCTATCACCATTTCAAACAACCTTTTCACTCACCATGACAAGGTGCTCAACTGCTTGTTTGCTCTGCCATAAATTTATTTTTATTGAAAAGAGG
>VDFB02281492.1:491344882-491449574 GCA_007258455.2 Sequoia sempervirens | reverse complement strand
GTGTCTACTCATGAATCGAGATGACAACATCCCCAATCTTTTTGGCCAAATCTTGCAACCTATCTGTCATCACCCCCATGCCTTGAGCATGTTTACCTCTTTTTTGTGAACTAGGGAGTTGTTTCATGAGGTCATCCTCCATGAACCTCTTCATACCCATAGATTTTGCACTAGATTCACTCACTTTTTAAGGTTTAATTGTAACTAGGGTTTATATTTTGACCTCTAAAAATCCTAGAGTTTTATATTTTGTTTCAAAATTCAAACAAATAACCCTAACAACCTTAAAAACCCTTCTCTTGTACGATTCCTTAAACAATTTTGATAGATTTTTTCAATTGTAGGCAGATAGACAACTTACCCTAGAATTTGGACAAAACCCTAGTTCTTCGTTGCTTGAATTTCACCTTATGAGAGCTTCGTTCTTTGAATTGCTTGAATATGATTGCAAATGTGACAAGAAATAAAGCAATTCAATGTTTTATTGGCCTTAGAAAAGCAATAGATGAGCCTTAATTGCAACATGATGGCTTGTGTGTATGAAACAGACCATTTGCCGACTAGCCATTCTCATTTGAATGTTGATTGTTGATCTGAGTGTTTTAAAACAAAATCAACGGTTGTCGCATGCCTTTCTTACATCACATTTCCCATTTGAAATTGCTTTTATGAAACTTCGATGTGAAAGACGTACTGAGATGAAACTTGAGGATCACATGTGTCTTTCCTTTTTGCTTTATTAACCTGAGCACACTTTAGTTTTGCATTTAAGAACAAAAAACGCGATGCAATGAAATGAAGCCACCTATTTATCCTTTCGTCATCCTCCCATCGCCTATTGCATTTGTGCTGCTGTGAAGAAATTGCACTACGAAGAAATTGAGTGCTGCAATAGAAAGCGAGCACGTGTCCTTTTACAACCCACAACTTAGCGCATTTTGACTATGCGTTGAAAACTTGAAAATGCACTCTTCAGGAACCTTGCGATGAAATCAGGAGATGACACCTGTCCCTCTATATTTCTTTCTAACCACCGCATTTTCATTATGCGCTCAATGCTCAAGAATGCAATGTATAGACTTGGAATGATGAAATGAAATGCGGCCAAGTGTGATGTTGTTAATGGCCTTTTCTTAGTGCGGTTTTCCCCTACATTGACAAATCGAAACTGTGATACATAGAAGCTTTGCGATGCAATTGCTTTGTGACACTTGTCTTGTTGTGACATAGCATGCTCAACACACTTTGGTTCTGTACTTTAAGAATGAGAAGGCACTTCGAAGAGGGAGCGTGCTGTAATGAAAACACGCCACGTGTTGTGTGAAGAACTCTGCTTGTAGATGTTGAATGCACTGTTTGTGTGTTTTCTTGTGGTTTTTATGAATTTATAGCTTTTAAATAAAATGTTGCCAGGCAAGATTTAACAAGAAATAACTTGAAATATATAAGTGCTGCAAGGATTCTTATTCAGCATGAAATATATTTATATTGTCAATACAAAATAGGAGAATAGCTTGTAAACAAGGTTGCGTACCTGAATATGCCAGCAAGTCCTTATTTGAGAAATCTAGAAATCATAACCAACAATGAAAAATACTGATGAAATAAGCCAATTTGCTCCAAATGAAGGGTTTCTCCACCATGAAATGAGTGCCAAATGGGAGTACTAGTCTAGCCGCCCCAAATGTTGCTCATCTAGGCCAAAAGAAAGAGGCGTTTCAACCCCTAGTTCAAACACCCCAACTAGAAACAAGCATGCCTCCTAATGAAGATGGTGCGTGTTGTGACCTTTTTCACACATCGCCCCATTCAAAATGGGGACCCCCTTATTTTTGCTTCATTCGGGTCTTTTGGCTTGGGTTTTTTGATCTGTCTCTCTCTGTCTAGTCTTTCGTCTGGTGATGTACTTACCATTTGACCTAGGTTTGAATTTTGGCTAAGTCTGGAGCGTTTTATAATGAATTAGGGTTTACAATCTTCAGACAACTTTAAGGTCAATGTGAGTTGACTAATCAATTTCTGAGCTTAACACTGCTATCAGGATACTTCGAGCAGGCTCCCTCTAAATTTTCACTGAATTCTGACAATTTTCTATTTTTAGTAAGTGTCAATTGCGGGTTTGTTTTCTTGAGATTTTCAAATTTTGACGACTGCACTGCACTTTGAACACTACAAGCTACCTACTTGCCAAATTTAAGCTGAAACGACCAACTTGCTATTTTTAGTAGTTTTGCCTTCAAGGGCTATTTTTAGGGTTTGCATGCAAGATTTCTTAGCGCGTGTCTGCATAATCTTTCTGGGTTTTCCAAGAGCTTCGCAACGAGGTAACATGGAAGCAGAGTTGGTCACTTTTCAGGAACTTGTTATTTTTAGCCAGTTCTCGCATGTTGATGATTTTTCTGGGTTTTTCAAGATCTCTTAGGCAGTGTGACATGCAAATTCATCCAACAACTAGTTGATCACTTTTTCAACCACTTACTATTTTTAGGAGGTTCACTTCGGTAGTTGCCCAGCACTTCAGAATCACGAACTTGATGACATGCAATAGAAATGAAGTTAAACGAAGGTCATTCAAGGCACATGCAAGATGAATTAGGGTTTCAAGCTTCAGGACCCAAAATGAGGGGTCAAATGCCAAAATTTCCAAAAATCGAGGTATCCCATCGTGATCAACATCTTTCAAGGAGTCCATTGGTAAAATTTGAAGGCAATCGGGGCACTTACTATTTATAGTAAGGCGTTCCAGAAATAGGCTATAAATAGTAAGTCAACATCAGACGCTAGTGTGAACGGGCAGGTCTACCGATGAGGATCATAGCATTCAAATTTCAAGTCAAACGAAGTTGTGGAGGTCATAAAATTGAGCAGTTACTATAAATAGTAAGCCACCTCCAGAAACATGTCAAAAATAGCAAGTCAGCGCGAGGCATCGATACGAACGGGTCAAATAAGTGATGAAGACCCCATGGCGCGAATTTCAAGTCAAATGGAGTTGCAGAGATTCGAAAATCAAGCACTTACTATTTTTAGTAGGCCTGTGCAGAAGAATTAGGGTTTCCTAAAATCAAGGGCGAAACACGACAGTCATGTAGAAGCAGCATCCAGCCACAATCAACGCCCTTCAGGCAATCAACATGCAAAGTTTGAGCTCATTCTGAGCAGTTACTATTTTTAGTAAGTTGCTAAAAATAGCAGGTACAGGCAGGCATCAGGCCTCGAAAGTTCATCACATCACAAGGTTCGAGATAAAGCAAAAATCAAGCTTTTTGGAGCTTGAAATCGGTTCAAAATGCAAAATTTGATGAACTTTCTAAAAATAGAAAGTTAGGGCAAGCCAGGGCTAGCGTGAACAAATCACTCCAAATCAGGCGAAAGACATGAAATTCACTAAGTTTGAGAAAATTTGAAATCCAGCATCAAAACTCGCCCTAGAAGCTACCTGGAGATGATGAAAATTCTTCTAAGTCTGAAAGTTGAGGTAGGCATGGTGATATGCGCCCTTGGGGTTGAAAGATTGTTGAAATGTTGCTAAGTATTTAAAACTCAAAGCATACCCTCCCATATGCGCCCAAGAACTTTGGAAGAGAGTTGAAAATTCTACCAAGTCTAAGAAATTTAAAGCTACCTATGTGAAATGCGCCTTAAGGGAGGAGAGGGTGATGAAAATTCACTAAGGCATTTAAATTTAAAGCTCAACCCCTCATTTGCGCCTAAGGAGAAGAAGACACTTGAAAACTTTCTAAGGCGTTTGAAACTTGAAGGAGGCCCCTCCATATGCGCCTTGACGGGAAGATGAGATTGGAAAACTTTCTAAGTGATGAAAACTCAAAGCTCACCCTCTTATATGCGCCTTGATTAGTAAGAAGACTTGGAAAATGTCTAAGTATGTGAAATTTGAAACTCAATGCCTCAAGTGCGCCTTAGCTGTGAATAAGAGGTTGGGAAATTTGCCTAAGTCATTTAAAATGAAAGCCCACCTATCTAAATGCGCCCCAGCTTGGGCAAGTGATTGAGAATTTATCTAAGGCATCAAAATTGAAAGCTAAACACCCCAAATGCGCCCTAACATGGAGAGGAGTGAGAAATGTTCTAAGTATTGAAAGTTGGACATAGCATACCTCATATGCGCCCAACCTTGGAGGGGCCTCAAATTTTTTCTAAGTGATTTAAACTTATGCTCCAGGGCCTCAAATGCTCCAGGGCCTCAAATGCGCCATGGCTGAAGTTGGAAGGTGATGGAAATAAAACGTTGTAAGCTGAAAGCACTAACCCCCAAATGCGCCTAAGAGGATTGAGGATGATGAAAGTTGAAAATGAAGGCTCACTATGTCATTTGCGCCCAGCTAAGAGTGGAGATTTTGTAAATTTTCTAAGGCGTGCAAATTCAAAGCTTGCCATATCCAATGCGCCCAGCTTTGAAGGAGAAGGTTGGAAATACTCCAAAGCCACGAAAGTTTCTAAGTAGTAGAAGTTGAAAGAAGATCCCCTTGAATGTGCCCAGCCTATGGAGTTAGATAATTTTTTTTTTCTAAAGCGTTGGAATTGAAAACTCATGGTGTTATATGCGCTTAAGGTAAATGTTGACGTGGTTTTTGAGACCGCACCAACATAGAATAAAGTTTCCCAATGGATACCCCATCCTCTCTTGAACAAAGTTTCCTGCATGCTAAGATTGCGAGATAGATCATACATTTAACTCCAAGGTTCCTTAAGTGCGAATAGACTCAGTTGGCTCAATGTGATTTTGCTGGTATTTCAAGGGGACTTACACAAATGTTCGACAGTTGACAGCAGACAGCGGACTAAGGGCCTTCACGTGGTTCGAACGATTTGGCAAGTGAGCACAAGTTTCCTAATTCTAACCAGAAAGGAACTGAATTTAAAAGAGTGTAGGGCCTAAGAAGTTTATGTTCTACTCTAGAGCGTGGGACACGGCGATTAATTTTCACAGACTTCAACCCTGCTCCGTTTTGCCTCACTTCGGACAGCTTCCTCGGAACTGGTGCAATCTTCAGAGGAGTGACTCAAGATGTTCAGATCACGATCTAGCATGAAGACACCATCACGACGACGCATGCCAACATATAAACCATAATCGAAGTTCCAGTTGACCACGCAAGGCGAACCCACCGTTAGCGAGCCCGCTAGTGGTATGGACAAGCGAAGTCTTGTTCAAATCGAACACCACATTCCACAATTGCTAAGTACTTGCATGAAATGAAATCTACTTTACTTTAAGCTACTTCAAGATGCTACGTGAATTGGAAGGACGAAGAAGCCTCAACAACTACTCATAACAAAGAAGAAATCACCATCAATGAAAATTCTTTTATTATGAAAGCATACATGACAACTTCTTACAAAGTATCCAAAGGGAATACTTTCCTTCCTTTTCAATCTAAACTACTTTAATTTCTACTCTATCAATTTCTCTCTACTCCTCTAAGCTCTGCTTCTACTTCTAAATCTAATTTCTAATGAGATACAAATGAGGGGGACTCCCCCTTTTATAGTTGGCCAAGTCCAATGGACGGCTCAGATTACAATCGGCTGGATGGCCCAGATTGTGCCACCTCAGGCCTAAACAAGATTCGTCCTAAAAACCGCCACAAAGGAGAGTGGGGTAATAAATGAGCCATTAATGTCCATCATCCTTCTAGAAGATTCCCGTTTGTAGACGCGTTCACACTGCTCTCGATCTTCTTTCTTGACGTTGTTCTTCAACTTCTTCTTTGTCACTTGAGCTGGGCACATACGAAGTTTCAACCCTTAGCCATTTTCTTGCAACTTTTTTTCCTCAAGGTTGAAATGTCGTCTTGGATCACTTGCTTCATATTCCTAAGTCATCGCCGTTTGGTCTCAATGTTTCTCCTGCAAAACAAGCAAGGAGAAGAGCATTAGAATGCTTTATAATATAAATTTAACTTACTTACCAGGATTTTCGCACTTTAACTTCCAAGAGTTCATCGTTTTCCTCTAGCACAACTTTGCTTTCTTCATGATTTTCCAACATCTTGACTTCAACTGTATTCCCCTTTACTTTTCCAGCTGAGGTGTTCGCAATTTTGATCTCACTTATCCCTGGCTTAGGAAAACTATCTTCACGAAGAATTTGAGCAAATTCACCTAGGCAGTTCCTTTCAAATTCATCATCTGGAGAATTTCACCTTGAAAACACATTTTCTTCATTTTGCCTTAGAAATTTTTTCAAATTTCCCTTAGGAAATTCATCAATCCTGTGCCCATCAAAAATCTCCATCTTGAAGGCCTCGACGAAGCATGGAAGACTTTAAAATCAACTCCTCATCGATAATCTTCGATACCCAGAAGAAAATTTCCTTCAGAACGCGTCGAACTCATGGGTGCACAACGAACGGGTTCATTTAATTTTCTTGAACTTTGAACCTTGGAGAAATAACTGTTAACAAATTTAATCCCGTTCTTCATCTGTGAATATTTTCTTTTTCTGACTCGAAAATATTTTTAAATCCATCCTGCAATGCCAGCATCTTCATCCTTGACACACTTTACTCATCTTAGGAAATTTCATCATCTTGCAATTCTAGGCGTATTTTCTAAAGGAAGGAAATTTTGTGCCTTAGAAAATTTTGAATCACTTAGCACTTTTGAAAATTTTGCCTTAGAAATTTCTTTATTCACCTTCAATCACTCTACCTGTGGTGAGGAAAATTTTATTTTGCTTCACGCCTAACATGTCTTGTTCATATTTCCATCACCTTGTATTTTACTTCATACTTCCATGAAGGATGGGCCCATTTGCCTTGTCATAGAGAACATTCTCAACGCCTTAGTATATTTTAATCTCCCCTTCCAACGCCTAGCTTATTTTATTTTCACCACCTTGGCAATTGTCATTCCTTGGCAATATCATTTTTCACTTGGCGCATATCCCACTTCATGGGGAACATATTTCCAACGCCTTACATTAATCATTTCACCCTCAACACCTTTATCTTTGCATGGCGCATATAGAGGTAGCAAGAGGACAAGCTTCAAACGCCCAGCAATATTCATCAACTTTACCTTATAGGCTTAGCATTTCCAACGCCTACCAACACTCCCTCTTACTTTATCCTTTGGCGCATTTCACACTTGAAGAGGATGGAATATTCAACGCCACCCTTAACCTCTTCTTGTCCTTGGCG
The DNA here is from genome assembly GCA_007258455.2 of Sequoia sempervirens. NCBI lineage: Eukaryota > Viridiplantae > Streptophyta > Pinopsida > Cupressales > Cupressaceae > Sequoia > Sequoia sempervirens. The sequence continues at coordinate 491,442,408 of VDFB02281492.1, read as the reverse complement.
CATTTGAGAGGGTGAGAGGGATTTCAAATTTCCAACGTCAAACTTTGACTCTCTTCCCTTGCTAACTTTGGGCGCATTTTGCATGATGTGGAGGATGAAAAACGTTGACCCCTTTGACCTTTTTCATTTTGGGTGCATTTGAACATGCATGAAGGATGGGCGCATTTAGGGGGTGGTGGAGGATATTTCCATGCCTTAGAAATTTTTTCCATCAACTCTCTCAACTTGGGCGCATTTTGATGGGGGTGGAGAATGAAGTTTGTTGACTTTTCTTTGACTCATTTGCTTTTGGGCGCATTTGAGCTCTTGAGAAGGATGGGCGCATTTGGAGGGGGCAAGAGGATGAAATTTTAACTTAGCCATTTTTTAAACTTCAAACGCCTTGCATGTGACTCTTCACCTCCCTCACTTTGTCTTTACATGCCATGATTTGGGCGCATTTTGCCATGCAAGAAGGATGAAGATTCTTGCCTTAGAAAATTTTGAACTTCTTCCTAGAGTGAGGACACATTTAGCCATGGGTAAAGGATGAGAGTTGATACTTAGAAATTTTCTAGCATGAGACCTTGAGCTGGGCGCATTTTCATGTTGATACAGGATGAAGCCTCCGACTTAGACATTTTTTTACCTTCCTCTGCCAACCTCCCATGCCTTACTATAAATAGTAAGTCTCTCAATTTTCACACTTCAGAAGCTCAGGTCAACTTGAAATTCTGAACACTGGATCCTCATGACTCCATCAACCCGTTCACACTACTACTCTAAGCTGACTTGCTAAAAATAGCATATTTCTGGAGGTGATTTGCTATTTTTAGTAACCTCTCTTTTCTGGTACCTCCACAGCTCCGTTTGTCTTGAAATTTGAATGAGGCGCTCCTCACCATGTGACCTGCCTGCTGACACCAATGCATGCACCTGACTTGCTATTTTTAGCCTATTTCCAAAATGACTTACTATAAATAGTAAGTGCTCCGTTTGACTTCAAATTTTACCAGCAAAAAGCATGAAGGATGCTGATCGCGGTGGTTTACATTGGTTTTCGAAAATTCTGACTTTTTGCCCCTCTTTTCAGGTCCCGAAGCTGGAAACCCTAATTTGCTCTGCATGCGTATCAAATGATCTCCGTTTGTTCTCGTTTCTGTTGCATTGCGATCAGCTCATGATTCTAAATTGCTGGGAAGCAGCTGTCGGGACGTACCTGCTAAAAATAGTAAGTTTCTTATTGAGTGATTATCTCCGTTTGCATGTCATATCACTGCGAAGCTCTCGAAAAACCCACAAGGAATCATCCGACATACAAAAGAAACCCTGACATGCAAACCCTAAAAATAGCCTCCGAAGGCTGAATTGTGAAAGTCGTTATCTCGCTTTGCATGTTATACCATCGCGAAGGTCTCGAAAAACCCAGAAGGAATATGCAGACATGTAGAGAAAAACTTTGCATCTAGGCCCTGAAATTTGCTCCGGAAGCTAAACTGCTAAAAATAGTAAGTCCTCTGTTTCAGCTCAAATTTCGCACGTGAGAAGCTTGGTGTGTTCTGAATGCAGTGTGGCTGTCGGATTCTCAAAAATGCTGAAGGATTGCTTGTAATTGCACACTTACTAAAAATAGTAAGTACCTCAGAATTTGATGAAAATTTGCTGGGAGCCTACTGGGGCACACTGACAACAATGTTAAGCTCTGTTTTCAATTTATTCACTTCGTTTAACCTCGAACTGACTAAAAGACTCAAAACCCTAATTTTCAGACTTGGCCAAACTCATGTTTAAACTCAACGGCAAAGGAATCCCCGGAAAGGCAGACAGAAACAAGAGAACGAGAGAGACAAAACCAAAGCCAAAAGACCAGAATGGAGCAAAAATTAGGGGTCCCCATCTTGAATGGGGTGATGTGTGAAAAGGTCACAATAGTAAATAGGGGAGACTTGACAGAATTCTAAGTGTGACGAGTTGGAAGTGACTACCTTGAATACGCCCTTGCTAGAAAATCTTTAAGTGTTGGAAATTAAAACCTTGAGGGCTCAAATGCGCCTGGCTGGAGGGGGGTCATTATTAAAGTTTGAAAATTTCATCTAAGTATTTAAAATGACCTTCCATATACGCCTAGAGATTTGAAGCTGGAGAAATATTTTAATGTCAAAATTGAAATCTCATGATAATAAGTCCGCCTAGGTTTAAGTATGGCTTTAGGGAGTTTTCTATGGCGTTGGAGATAAAATGAGGTTTGCCCATTAAAATTTAATTATAATTATTTTCGAAAGTCTAGAAATTAAATTCCCCCTTTTTGGTTAGACACATGAAGTTTTGAAGTCGGGAGATATTTATCAAGGGGGAAATATTTTAAAAAATATTCTAGAAGGAAAATAATTTTTGCCTGGTGATTTTTTTAAAATGCTGGAGCTCGCGAGTGATGAAGCTTTTTCGGGCGAAGTATGAATTTTTCTAAGGCGTTGGCAAAATAAATAAAATTGTCTCAAGTGAATTAAATGGCGTTGAGATTAAATTTTAATAAAAATACGCCATTTTAAAAAGGTGAAATTTTTAATGCTGGAGTAAATTTTAATGAGTTTCTCAAAATTACTTCAGTTAGCTGAAAATAACTTGTAGTCGAGGAGGGAAATTTTAAATTCAAACGAGGAAAGAATTTCCCAGAATAGCTAATTTCTATGACGACTCTATGACAGCTGAGAATATTCTCTCCTAAAATTGGAAAATTTCTAAGTAGTGGGGGAGTGAATTAATGGCAATTGCTAAACTGGGTGGTTGCTTTCAGTTATAAAAACTCCGAAGCTCTTCATTTTTCTTCACAAATTGCAGAGTTGAAAATTGTGCTGACGCTGAAAGTGATTGCTGAAGTGGGTGAGAGATTTATGAGTTGAATTATTTTTCTAAGTTGCTGAAGTTGAAAGTTGAGAGTGCTGAGAGGAAGTAAATTCTGAAGTAGAAGTGCTGAGTTTGATTTTTTCGAAGTTCTGAAAGTGTTGTAGCTGCGAGTCGCTGAAGCTTGAAGTTTTAAATTTCGGTGTTGTATTTCTCGAGATGGCTGAAAGTCGAAGAGGAGATGCTGCTGGAACTAGCAAGGCTGCAGCCAGAGCTGGCAAAGAAAGTGCTTCCAGGCAGGCCATTATTAAACAACTGAAGAAGTCTTTTATCCCCGAATCAAAGTTTGTGTCAAAGTTGGGAGGTCTGACTGACACCAACCTCGGTTCATTCAACCTCGAAGCATTTAAGAGAAGAATATACGGTCAAGGTGGTTATCCTCCGTCGGTGACTTCACACAATATTGTAAGGAGCGGGTTATATGCAGCTGTTGGTTTTCCACCAGCAGTTCGATGTCATGAGCTGATTATGGAGTGTGCAAACTACTACAATTCGGACCATCGGACGATTGTTTCTCCAGAGGGCAAGCTGCTGGCAAATTTCACACCTGATGCAATTGGCAAAGCATTCGAGATTCCAGTTATGGACAAAATGTTGTACAAGTCCAAGGAGAGAGCCGATAAGATGTATGCTACATCTTTTGATAAGTATGCTAAGAGGATCAACACAACATGGATGAGGAAGCCTAAGCCTCCTGGCGCCAAGCTGCCAAAGCAAATTATTTTAGAGGAGCTGAAGTAGGAATACTGTGATTTGATCATGATGCTCAGCCGGGTGAATAGTAGCCCACAGGCGTATGTTTTCGAGCCTTGGATGTTCTTCTACATCAGCGTGGTGCTGGAGGGAAAATAATTTGTGGATTGGGCGCAGATGATCAGCGACAACATTAATGAACAATTTAGAAACCTGAGGAGAACAAAGACATTCTATATGAGCTCGTATGTCATTTATATGTTGGCTCGAATGACGAAATATAAGGGGCTGACGTACCAGGAGTCGATCGGATGCGGTCACGGTCAATTCAAAATCCATCAAGCATGTAGGCAGTTACATTTGACGAGCACCTGACACTTCAAAAGAGTGAACGATGCCTTTACAATGTACATCACGAGGACTCTTCAACGGAGAGTGCAGCAAAGAATATCCAAAGAGGCACAAGAGTTGATCGAGGAGTATGGGTTTTGGTTTGTCCAATTCCCAAAGTTCACGTATATAAGGCTGTTGGGACACCATTTGTATGCCTACCAACTACCAAGGTACCCCACTGATACAATGGTGATGCTTGAAGTGTCTAGGCAACTCATGGCCTATGACAAAATTATAAGAAAGACGGAGGATTGCACTTTCCTATTGTCATGGGAAACTCGCTTGAGGATTGCCCCTCTTTGCAAGCAGCCAAGGAGGCAGAGGATGAATTGCAGTTCTACTACCTCACTCTGCATACTAGCTGACAAGATTTTGATCCTCGAGGGAAGATTGGAACTGTGCAAGGTGAAGAATATAGGCACAAGGCTCATTTGGAGGATTTTTGGGCAAATGCACAAGATGAAGCTAAAATCAGGAGGAGGATGTTCTCCAGATTACCCCTGAAGCTGATCACAGAGTGTGAGGTGGTCCAGGTTCCGGATCAAGTTGATGAAGATGCCATAATTACTCACCCAGATTATGAATCAATAAAGAACACACCAATCCCACCACCGGATTGGGCAGAGCCGGAGGTCACAGACTTAGACACTTTGTCTATAACTGTCTTAACTTTCACAAGGAGCTGGGTAGATGGGCATGTTCACAGCCTAAAGAGAAGATCAATTGCCCTTACATACAATCTCATGGGTGATCGAAGGCCACCAGTGTCAGCAAGGAAGAGGAAACAAATCGCCCAAGCTGCGGAGCCACAATAGGAGGAAGAACCAATTCAGCCTGAGCCTCAGAGAACAGAGGAAGCATCGCCCACGCAGTTGTTGGCTCGCTCTTCAAGTGTACAAGAGGTGTCAGTATTTGCAGATCAGAGGGTTAGAGTGGCTGAGGAGTAGGATATGGAAGAAGTTAACCAGCCATTATCTAGAGAACTTGATAGTCAGAGTGCCAATGCTCTTGAGGGTGCCGATCAGCCAGATGAAGGAGAGGAAACAGAGACTGACATTCGCTTTGATCGTGCACTTGAGGCAGCCTTTGAGGATGAAACGATACCTGACGTTCGGGGTTTTGAGGAGGATAGCCAGCGTATGGAGATAGATGAGTCTCAACCGAATGTTGCTCAAGAAGAAGTTCATGAAGTTGAAGCAACAGAGGAGCAGCCCCTTATTGTCTATGGCGCTTAGCAGAATGTTCCCATCTGGCTCACACGCGTGATAAGGAGAGATCAGGAGGATGACACCGACCCGACAGTAGAAATGGAGGAGCTCCTGAATAGAATAAGTGGGTCACCTAAAAGAAAGAGAGCCAGGAAATATTCCAGGATGGAAACGGATGAGGCTGGTTCTCTCACTCTCCATGTTGCAGTTCCAAGGGAGGAGTGTGATCTAGGTGATGTGATGCATGAGAGTTACACTGTTACTACAATTGAATTAGGGCGCCCCACTGGAGCACAGGTGGTTGAAGAGGCTGAAAACTCCTTCCAGGCGTTGAAAGATAGGCTGCAACGAAAAGAAGGAAAGTACAAGAAATTGAAAAAGGAACATAAGGCATTAGTTGGGTATGTGCGGCATCTAGCACAACCATGTGCTTAGGAGAACCCAACGGTGGGACTTCCAGCTGAGCTACCACGAGAGTCGATCAACGGGCTTGAGGAGATGAAGAGGGCCATTTAGGAGGGAGACAAATGGGTTGGTGGTGTTCGTACTGAAGCCGAGAAATTCATTGTAGATCTTGTCTCCTCTTTTCAGCATGCTTCCAGTATCCTCTCTCGTTTGGAGAACATTGAGCAGGCTTGGGATGATACTCATATATTTCAAGATAAGACTATTCCACGCCTGGCTGCTCTAATGCCGATACCAATGTAGACTTTGGTTGAGGGGGTGATTCAAGCAGGTGATAGATATGATTTTCCTGGCTGGTATTCTACTGCATTCATTGGCTGAGGTTTCTTCGACATGGCAAAGACGGAGTCGGCTAAGATCAGGAAGGCTATGGGGAATATTCATGAGGGCATCCTCAATACATTGGAGGCATTATTCACCATAAGGCTAACTCCCGAGGAGGTGGAAGCTGATGGATTGAAGGGAAGATTGCAGCCGTTCCTCTAGGAGATGAGGGTGTTCGCTCAGATTGACTTTGAAAATATCTCCACATTCTCAACCATTATGCAGAGCACATAGGAATCCATTGAGACTTGGAGAAAATCTTGCGTCCGGCGGGAGCAGACGATCGCTATCCTTGAGTATCAGCTGAATCTTACTCCGGCGATCTCTGAACAGGAAGTTGATGCGGTGCTGGCCAGATTTGTTGCTTATGCGGTCAGAGAGAAGAACAATGGAAACAGAGTCATGAATGAGAATCTTTTGGAAGGATAGTGAGCATTAATTGCCCATAGTGGTCAAGGAGGAATCTGCTATTTTTGTACTCATTAATTACGCCACTCCACCTTCTGGCGGTTTTTAGGGCAGAATCTAGTCTAGGGCTGAAGTGGCTCGATCTGAGCAGTCCATTGTAATTTGATCTGGACCATCCATTGAGATTGGCTAGCTATATAAAGGGGTCCCCCCTCATTTGTACATTAGTTAGACTAGAGATTATAGATCAGAGAGTAGAGCATAGAGAGACAGTTTAGAGTTAGAATAGTTTTATTGCATGGCATTGTTTGAAGGAGAAGGAAAGTTCTCTCTTTGAGAATTTTGTAAGGAATTGTTACGAAGACTATTATAATAAAAGAGTTTTATTGATTGGTGAATTTGTCTTTTGTTATGAGCAGTTAGTGAGGTTTCTTCACCCTTCGACTTCAAGTAGGATATAAGTTAGAGTAATTTTCATGCAAGTAGTTAATTGTGGGTGGTTGTGTTTGATTTAAGTGAGCTTCATTTAATCCATACCACTAACAAGCTTACTGATGGTAAGTTTGTCCTGCGTGGTCAAGTGGAATTCTCTTCAGACTTAACTTCGATCGTGATTCACATGTGGGTATGCATTGTTTTGATGGTATTTACATTGTTGAGTCGTGATTTGAACACCTTCCGTTGCTCCTTTGAAGATTGCACCAACCTTGTTGAAGCTGTCCAACGTGAGGCAAGACAAAGTTTAGTTGAAGTCCATTGAAGTCAAGCTCAACGCCTCTTGCATTTAGTCTAGGATATAAATTTTCTAATCTCCGCAGCCATTCAATTTAGTTTATTTTTGATTAGTTTTAGGAAAACGTACCTCATCGCTAAATCATTCACGCAAAATGCCCTTCTAGTCATTAACCTGCTGTCAACTGCAAATATCATGAACAATTAATTGTGTAAGTCCCCTCGTAAAAACAACATATCAGAACGAACCTACTAAGGGTATTCCAAAACATTTTAGAACCTTGGAGTTGAACGTGCGATCTTTGTTGCAATCTTAGCGCACATAATTCTTTGATCAAGAGAGAATGAGTAGCCTTCAGATTACTTTGTTCTGCTGATTGGTGCGGTCACAAAAATCACATCAACAGTACGATCAACAACAAAAGTTCTACAACTTGGTTATTGGTGTGTATGGCTTATGAAATAAGGTGCCACAACTGATAAGCCCCTTTCCTTTATTGAAATTTGCAAATAACTCAAAAGTAAATCCGATTTAGGCACAAATGGACTCCAAAATGAAGCCCTCTCTGTAGCAATGATTCAGTTGGTCTTTCACAGCTTCAAGATTGCAGAACACTGAAGAATTACCGCTCTCCAATGGTGAAAATTGTTGAAACCCTTGTCTCAGGCACAAACACCAAGAAGCCAAGAAAACAATGTCAAATGATCAATGATAATGAGGTCGACTTGTCTTGGCTTTTAATATTTTTCCTCAAAAAGGCACGACTTTCTCTTGAATATGTTTTAAAACACTTTATACTCTTTTAAGATACTTCATCTCACTTGAGTGTACCTTTTTGTTTTACCATTTAATTTCACTTTATTAAATTTAAGTGGCTCACTTTTATAAAGTTAAAATATAACTTTATAATATCCCTTTTAATAATTAAATATAACTTAACCACTTAAATATTAATATCTCCCTCAATACTCAGTATTTTGACGTGTCGTTTGAAGCTGGGGTCAACACTATATAACCCCCATGTGTCCAAGTTCCCTAAATAAAAAGAGCATCATTTCTAGATTTATTTACTATAAATAGTAAGTCCCTCAAACTAATAAGCCAAACACTGATCTGCAAAGGCCTAGAACTGAACCCAATACTAAACTGAGGAAATGGAGGGACAACAACCTCCATTAATGGCCACTGAGACCCTCTATCCAAACATATTAGCCTACGAGGGTCCAAGGAATAGGCTAACCCATTTGCAATTGATATTGACTAGAGTGGGGACATTACATGTTGAGAGCTAGTGAGCCCCATGGAGCACAATTTCACTTTGCACTTGATATTACAAAATGCACTCGAAAGGGATAGAGCAATGCAATTAGAAGCCGCCATTTGTCTTTACCTTACTCACATTGGCTTGACACATTTCTCTATGCGTTCTTTTTAGGAAACTGCGATGTAAAGAAGCATTGTGACGCAATTAGGGGTTGCCTCATGTCCTTTTATTAACCCCAACTTAGCGCAATCTCACTATGCACACTCTTCAGAAGAATGTGATGCATTAAGGCAACACACTGCAATATTGTGCCAACACGTGTCTCACCTTTATCAATACCACCCAATGCATTTCAGCTATGCGCTATAAAAATGAAAATGTGACGTAAAGGAGGAATGCGATGCACTGAGGGCAGAACACATGTCTTGAGTAGACTGAGTTTTAGAACTTAAGTGATTTATTTCAAGCACTTGCATAAAGTTGTTTTTAAAGGTACGTGCCTAGGGGATGAAGGGATATGGGGTCATGTAAGGCATCTAGACTTAGGATTTTATAAAATAATCCGAGACCACGAGTTTAAGCAATGACATTAGGTACAAGGGATTGGTGAGTACATGGATTTAAAACCCATAAGCTATTACTTGAATGATTGGGAACCGACAACAAGAGGTCAACATGAGTTTAAAACAAAAGTGCAAGGGTATTTTTGAAGTTAGGGTTTTAGAAGGGTTTTCGCATAAATATAAACCCTAAACAAGGTTAAAACAAGCCCTAGTAAAGCAATACACCGTTCAGAAGCTCAAAATAGGTATAAAAAATTAGAGGCCAAGGAAAAAATTTCAGAGAGTTCCATTGGTGGCTATAGTTGGGGATGCTCGCTCAACAAGAACAAGGCAACATCTTAGAGACTCCGGAGAAGAAAACCACATATCAAAACAGTGCAAGACAAAACAAAACCAGGCAGAAAAAACCAAAGCAAAAGGACTTGTACAAAATAAACATATAATACATTTGTGCATGGACGAAACATATTTAAAGAGAAATATGGTTTCGAGAACTGTCCATGCGCTAGCAGTTCAAGAAATTCTCCAATGAGGTTTTGCAGAAAATAAGAATCCTCACCATGGGTATTGCTAATAAGATATGGTTCGAGCCACAAAGCATCAAATTTCCCATGCTTTCCTGAAATATTCCGAGCCAAATTTTTTCATTTTTTCACAAGTTACAAGTTACATTCAATACACCCGTTAACGTTAGAAGATAAACCCAAACGTATTGAAGCAACTCTAACTAGTATGGCGCCGATGACGGCGGGCATTGGTCAGAGGATCTTCTACTCTAAATGCTGGAAAAGGAACTCGACGTCAAGTATGTGCTACCCAATCCAATGTGGAGTGAGGGGCGACCATATGACGGAGTGATTACAAAAAGCAATGCTTGAAAAGAACTACTGAAAGCTGAAACACTCAACACCCAGAATGTGCTTGCTGACCCAGAGTGGGAGAGTAGCTACCATAGGGCGGAGATGGATTAAATACAATATCAAATGCTGAAAGAAAGAAGAACATTACAATCTGATAAGCAAGAATCTAAATGGCTGTCAGTACTACTGCCAGCATACAATTTGAAAGATGATAACTTGCTATCAATTACAAATCAGCATATGAGTAGTTTGCAACAATATTAGTAAATCCCTTTGTTGAGAAATGAAACTTAAACGGGAATGTTATTAAACAGATCCAACCTGATTCCAAGCTTGGCCAATCCTCAATGAAGTCTCCACAACGCTTTGAAGAATTCTCACCACCATCCGATGAAGGAATTGGCAGATTTCTCCACACTATATATCAGACCTGCACCTTTCGATGAGAAACCAGCAACATATAGATCTCTTAAATTGCTCGGAACTCCCTTAATACTTACTCAAATAACCTGATACTGAAAGCAAATCATACATATGATGGAGGCGCTCAAACCTATATCAAAGAACAGACCTAGAATGCAAGTATTATTTAATGCACGAATTTCAAGAGAACTGAAAAGTACGGCTCAACCAGAAAGGGCGATTTCTATATTAAAAATCAGATCCTCTTCTAAAAAATCTATAAACTTGCATACATGGGCGCCTAGCCAAAATGGATGGAATGGAACAATACCCACAATGGATTTTTTTGTCTTTTTGGATTTATGAGTAAAACATCAAATCTGCTAAAGCTAAAATGCTACAACCAGAAAACTACAATATGCCAAATCTGAACCTAAATAGACGAATGCAGATTACAATGCACGATTTCCAATGAACTCACAAACTAGACTAAAAATCATCACTAGTTGTCTCACAAACAAGAAGCGATGCCCGAGCTAGGAGGCCTTCATTCCTCGAAGCCAATCCAGAGCCAATCCGGCAGCATAACAGTATAGTAGACCAAAGATGGTGAAATGATGCTCCAGTCTCCTTTTTATAAGTTTCGGTTGACTTCACGAAACCCTAAAAACCAACTCAATGACCAAACCCTAGCTCTTTCTTCAAGATGGCGTCCTTTTCCCTTTTAGCTCAATATTCATATTTTAATTAAAATCAACACCTTGATAAATGCGCCCATATTAACTTGCTTTGACTTTGGAAAATTCATCAAAAATTAAATATATCCTTAATGATGGCGCCACCCTTGAAGTCCACCTTTTAAAATGACATTAAGTCATTTGACTAGGCCAAGGTGATAAAATAACATTTAAATTATAATGTTATTTTTTAAGTGAAATGAGCTCAACACCCCAAAACTGCATTCTGAAGCTTGAAACTGAATACGCCACTTGAGTCAACTGAAGGGGAAAGTCAACTGCCTGAGACCATCCTGTTTACTGCCAAAAATAGAATTTACTAAAAATAGTAAATTCCTGGACCCTAATTTTACCTTCCGACTAGCCTTCGGGTTTCCAGAAAAAGGCCAACGGTCACAGGAACGATCAGGTTTGAGAAGGGGACATTACATTTCCTTTTTCCTATGCACTTGCATTCCATAAAAGGACCATATCTCCTATCTGAACCTTTCTTTCAGTAGCCTTCTTGTCAAATAGATGCTTGATTTGCTGCTGTAACTTGCCATTTTTCTATTGTGACATTTTTATTGTTTCATCTGGTTGTGTAAGTTGGTTGATTCTATTACTCATTGCATGAAAGATGTCTTCATCTTACTCCTGGATAAATTTGTATACCTGCAGCAAATTATTAATAGACATTCTTGCCTCCAAGCCATAAACCAATTCAAAAGGAGATTGACCTGTAGCCTTTTTCATTGTCACTCTATCAGCCTACAAAGCTTGTGTGAGTTTGGAATCCCAGGCTTTCTTATTCTTCTCTATCATTCTTTTTAAGATTTTCATTAAAATCTTGTTGCTGGATTCTGCTTGACCATTTCCTTGAGGATGATATGGAGAGGCATAGGAGAGTGTTATCCCATACTAATTGCAAAAGGTTGTAAGATCTTCAGATCTAAAGCACATTGCATTATTAGAAACTAATTTCTCTGGCATTCCAAATTTCGTCAGAATATTGTTGATCAAAAATTCTATTACAACTTTGTTGGTAGCTCTTCTAGTTGGTGTGACTTGTATCCATTTTGTAAAGTAATTAGTGGCTACAAGAATCCAACTATGTCCACCACTTGATTTTTCAGTAATCTATCTTATGAAATCAATTCCCCATTGTGAAGGGAGCTTTCACAGATATTGGTCTCAAAGGTAGATTACCAGAGAACTTCAACTTCCTTGAGAACCTTTGGTATGCGTCACAACTTCTAATCAATTTGTGAGCATCTTTAAAAACTGTAGGCCACTAGTAACTTGATCCCAGGACTTTGTGGGTTGTGGTTTTTGCCATGTAATGCCCTTCGCACACTCCATTATGCATTTCATTCAAGATTTCAGTTGCCTGCTCCTCATTCACACACTTCAACAAGATTCCCTCTTGATTTCTCCACCAAAGTTCATTATCTATAATTACATATTTAATGGCTTGTAACTTTAATGTCCTCTTTCGGTTGTTAGTCATATTTTTTGGACAAGACATATTTTGCAAGTAGAACACAATATCTCTATACCATGATGAAGTTTTCATGTCACATTCAAAGGATGCTACATTTATCTCAACATTGTTGATTTGATTAGCTTCAAGATTTGACTCAACTATGAGCTTAGCTAATCCTTGCCCTCTGACCAATTTAGTAATTTAGATGTCAATATTTAATTCTTTTAGTTTGTTAATCCATCTGCATCTTCTTCCCGTTACCTCTTGCTGAGTGAATATATCTTTTACTGTAGAAGTTAGAACATATGCTGCAATTGTAGCTCCCACCAAGTAAGACCTAAATTTTTTTAATAGTCTTAACCAATGCATAAGCTTATTTTTCTATCATATCATATTTTAGCTTAGCAACTTGTAATGATTTACTGAAAAAGGAAATAGTCTGCTCAAAACCTTCACTATTTTTCTGCAATAAGCCTACAACTATGGGATGGAATGAAGCAAATGAAAATAATTGAAAAGGCTTTGAGAAATCAGGAGACTTTAACACGGGAGCTTCTTTTATGCACTGAAATACTTTGATAGGTTCTTCATTCCATGTAATAGATTCTTTCTTTTTCAACATCTTTGAAATGGCCTTGGTGATTTCAACAAAATTAGTTACAAATCTTCTCACAAGATTAACCTAAAAAAAAATGACTATATACCTTTGACAGTTTTAGGTTGTGAGATTCTATCAATTGTTGCAACTCTTTTTGGTTCTATTCTTACTCCATCCTCTGAGACAATGCGACCTAAGAGCTTTCCTTCTATCACACCAAAAGCACACTTCTAAGGATTGAGAGAAATCCCTTGTTCCAAAGGTCTTATAAAAATACTTTCCAAATGCATACAATGGTCTCCCTCCTCCTTTGAGTAAGCTATAAGATCATCCTAGTAAACTACCATGAATATATCTATAAAATCAGAGAATGCCACATCCATTACTCTTTGAAAAATAACATTTGCATTTGTCAAACTAAAAGGTATTCTCACATATACATAAGTTCCCCATGGTGTTATAAAAACAGTCTTGTATTGCTTTGATTTTTTGACCTTTACCTGGTTGTATCTTGAGAAACCATCCATCATTGATAACAATTCACAACCAACTTTTTGTAGCGTTGCCTCCATATTAGGCAATGGATAGTTATCTTTTGATGAAGACACATTTAGGTTTCTAAAATCTACACACAATTTAATGTCTCCATTCTTCTTTCTAACTGGCACTAGATTAGAAACCCTTGTGTAGTGTCTGATTGGCTTAATTATTCCTCCATCTCTGAGTTTCATCAATTTTTGCTGCATTTTGGTGCTAATGTTGGGTTGACCAGTTTTTGCTTTTGCTTGAAAAGCTTGGCATCAGGTCTTAAAGGAACTTCATGTTGAAATTTTTTTTCTCTCTATGCCTTAAAATCATCTTATGACCATGCAAAGACATGTTTATATTTTCTCGATAGAGGAATAAGCATTGCTATGATTTTAGGATTGAGTTTCTTGCCAATATACACCTTTTTTGGTGCACATTCAGTTCGTAAGTTGACTTCCTCTAAATCTTGTTCATGGGATGGACTTGGTTTAACATTACATTTATCTACATTATCAAGACTCTCTCTAAAGCCACTAATTGTTTGGGAATCTTTTTAGTCTTCAACTGAATCACTTCATTAGTGAAATAATTCAATTGAAAACAAATAAGATCCCGAAGGGTTTTGTAGCCCTAGAAAGAGTTTTTGATAACTTTGATAAAAACAATGCTAAACCAACAATTCCACATGAACAAGACTTGGAGGAAATAAAATTAAGAACTGAGAATGCACCTAAAAAGTTGTACATTGGAAAAAGATTAAACCCTAGGATCAAAATGATGCTTGTTTCCTTGCTCATGAAATATAAGCACATTTTTGCTTGGTCATAGATGACTTGAAAGCCTACAGAGAGAATTTGTTTTAAGATGAAATTCCTCTCAGTGTAGATGCCAAACCATTTAGGTCAAAAAAAAGACCAATCAATCCTACACTAGCACCCAAGATGCAACAAAAATTAATGAAACTCATCGATGAAAGAATCATCAAGCCAATCAGACATTCTACATGGGTTTCAAACTTAGTGCTGGTGAAGAAGAAGAATGGAGATATCAGATTGTGTGAATTTCAGAGATTTAAACATATATTCATTGAAAGATAATTACCCATTGCCAAACATGGAGGCAATGTTGCACAAAGTGGCTAGTTGTGAATTATTGTCAATGATGGATGGATTTTCAGGGTAAAACCAGGTCAAGGTTAAGGAGTCTGAACAATATAAGATTGCCTTTACCACACCATGGGGAATTTATGTTTATGTAAGAATGCTTTTTGGTCTGACAAATGTAGGTGCTACTTTCAAAGAACAATGGATGTCACATTCTCTGATTTATAGATATTCACAGTGGTTTATGAAGATGACCTAACAACCTACTCAAAGAAGGAAGATCATTGCATGCACCTGATTTTTTTTTTTTTTTTGCTAGGGCTTTGGAATATGGTATTTCGTTAAATCCTAAAAAGCGTGTGTTTGGAGTGATTGAGGGCAAATTGTTAGGTCACATTGTATCAAAAGAAGGGATCAAGATTGATCCTGAAAGAGTTGTAGCCATAGATAAAATTCCTCAGCCAAAAACCATTAAGGGTATTCAATCCTTTTTTGGACAGGTAAATTTTGTAAGGAGATTTGTGACAAATTTTGTAGAAGTCACAAGGTCCATTTCAAAGATGCTGAAAAAAGGTGAATCTATTTTTTGGAGTGAAGAGCCAAGAAAAATATTTTAAAGCATAAAGGAAGAAATAAAGAAGGCTCTTGTGTTAAAGTCTCCTAACTTTGCAAAGCCTTTCCAATTGTTTTCTTTTGCTTCATTCCATACAATTGCTGCAATTCTATTACAAAAAAATAATGAAAGGTTTGAGCAGCCTATTTTTTTCTTCAATAAATCATTGTAGGCTGCAAAATTCAAGTATGATATGGTGGAGAAATAAGTTTATGCATTGGTTAAGAAAGTGAATTTTTTTAGGTCTTATCTAGTGGGAGCCACGATTGTGGCATATGTCCCAAATGCTGCTGTGAAATATATCTTCACCCAACAAGAAGTGATTGGAAGGAGATATAGATGGATCAACAAAATCTAAGAGTTTAATATTGACATCGAGATAACAAAGTTATCCAAAGACAGGGGTTAGCCAAATTAATGGTTTGTTCAAATTTGGAAGCTAACTAGATAAACGGTGTTGAGAGAGATAGTGCATCCCTTGAATGTGACATGAAGTCTTCTCCATGGTATAAGGATGTAGTGTTTTATTTGCAAAACATGTCATGTCTTGAAAGTATGACTGATAATAAAAAAGACACTAAAGTTGCATGCTATCAAATATGTAATCATAGAAAATGAGCTTTGGTGGAGAAACAAAGGGGGCATCTTACTCAAGTGTGTAAATGAAGATCAAGCATTTGAAATTTAAGATGAGATGCACAATGGTGTCTATGGAGGCCATTACATGGCTAAGACCACTGGTCACAAGGTCTTAAGGTCAGGTTATCAGTGGCCTACAGTCTTCATAGTTGGAATAGATTTAATTTCGTTGCCTTAGGGCATCAGGCACCCTATTTCATTTAGGTTTTACCTTTTCCCTTTGCTGTGGCAGGTATTAGGTGGCATGCATTCAGCCTAGGTGTGCTACATGCTTTGGCTAGGTGTGTTTACAAATAGAAAGAATGGAGCTATGTACCTCCCTGTACTCCTATAGGAGTAGTCTAGCCCGGTGAAGGGCCATATACTTTGCATATGTACTCTTTTTTGTGTCCAATTTCATTTAGAGTGTATTTTTTTGTGTACTTTGCAATGATTGCTTCTATTTTTTGGACATTGTAAGCATCTATTGAATGCACTTTTTTTATTTGCAAATGCATTAAGATAAAGTGTCACATATTGTACTTGTTATTTTATGGATCTTGCATAGCATGTACCATTGTTGGACTCAGTAATTTATAAAGTGCTATGGGGGGTTTGTTGTGCCTTGTTATTTACAATCCGAACCTTGTCTACCTTCATGTGAATGTGTCTTGTTTTTTTAACACCCTTTAGAGCAATGTCAATTAGGTAGTGTTGATGGGTGTTTTTGCACCTTCTCAACACAGACAAAGCACAAGTACAATGTCTCTCTCGAAAGGTAATTTCTGCAACTGAGTTTTAGAAATTACCCCAAGGTCTCTTGGGTGTTAGGTCATGACAATGCTTGGAATAATTCAGTTGGTTGATGTGATTTGTTGGTAATACAAAGAGGTCTTTATGGTTCACAAAGCATGGGAAGTTGGGTTTGCAAATGGAGTTTCAGAGTGCTAGAAATGAATGAACAATAGTTGCGCACTCAGAACAACAAGCTGAAACTTAATTTAATCACCAAGTTTGACATTGTTGTGGTGCTTGGAATCCTACACTAACAAAGATTTAAAAGAAATAGTAAAAGAGGAAAGCATTGAGAAAAGTTTCTAACTCTAAGCTATGAATGAACAATAACAATGGAGGATGCTACAGTAGATAGATTCCCATAAAACTAAGTTTTGCTTCACTAAGAGAAATCTACAGTTACATAAAACCAGTGCAATCTTCTAAGGTCCATAGATTTTCAGATTGTGCATTCACTTCAGGAACATACAATTGAACTAAAGTGCAGCAAATAAACAAGTCTAGGCTAACTTTACACAACAGTTTGTCATCAACAAATGCCAAAAATATGGGCAAGAAGTCCATCAAATACCATAGCAACAACCACCATTAAATCCATTAGAAACTAAAAAACTAAGACTAACATGGAGGTTGAATGCATGCAAAATGAGCAAGCTCAAAGAAAATGCCCAAATTCATGCGATGCTTTCTTCTATTGCTGCAAAATGCTTCTTACAACAATTCACCACCCTTTTACAAATGAGGAGCAAGCCCTTATTTATAGTTTTCCAAAAGTGAAATGAATGGCCAAGATTAATTTGCAATGAATGACCTAGATTCAATACAGCGTAGGGTTTCACCTACCCCCAAATATATGACAATATAAAAATAGACTTTTGTCTTTTTCCCTATTTTTTCTTGTAATCTATTTTGTCTTGTAGCTACTGTAGTTATTTTTTCTTGTAGCTGCCTTCTCTATTGTAGCTGAAAATTGTTGAAATCTACCTTTTTGTTGATGTGTTTGCAACATTTCTTCATTCAATCAAGTAAATCCAATTGCAGATTTGTGTCAATGAGAAGTAGATATGTTGCTCATAATCCTAGTGGATAGCTCTTTACCATCATCATTTGTATAGAACAACTTCCTCTTGCTCTTCATTTTGGTGGATAGCTCTCTGATTCTTCGGCGTTGACTTCTTTGGCATGCATTCATAGATAAGAAGATCCTCTATTTTGGTAACCTTAGATCTTTGTTGGCATATTTCATATGCGAGCCTTTGTGACATAGCATCTTCTGTAGTAGGGTTGACCATCACCTTTTGATTGAATTCATCAATGTTCACGTACCCAAGGTGCGTGTCCGAGACTTTATCCCAAGTGGAGGTGAGCTTGGAGGTGCACTCCACCCCATGGAACTGATACTTCATTTGTTCCTTTTCTTCCTTTCCTCTTGGAGTCCTTGCAGGCTTTTTTCCTTTGTCACTCTTTCCCACGGGCTTTTCTGATGATACCTTAGTAGACTCCATAAATCCTGCACACACGGAGTGTAGTAAGTGTTTTTACATATAACAGGAAAACATCAGTTAAATCTTGCAAAACCAAGGTTAGATCCCTTTATACATCCTTAAAAGATCATAAAATTATCTTTTACTTTTGAGAGCTCATTTGGATCATTTATGCAAATGCAGTTCTAGGGGTGCGGGTTTCGTCGAGGCGGAAGCCATTAGGAGCCAGCTTGGGGAAGGGCGGCACTGGGGTTCTAGAATCCTGCAGACGGCCACCCGTAGTGAGATTTCCGCATAACTTGTTTGAAAGGAAAATTCGCTAGGGAATGATTAAGCACGTGCGGAAATAAGCCACAAGGTACTTGGCGCTGTTAGATTAGGCCTTGATACTTTTGCGGGTTTGAAGGATGCGGGCGTAGTGGGGTGGAAGTACGTTGATGCTTTGCCTCTAAATAGCGGCAATGGATGGATGGCGCCCTGCATGCAAAGTTTTGCATAGTGAAACCTGCATGGTAAATTTACTTCATGAGTTCATTTTCTTTCTAAGTTGGAGGTTGCGGGCCTCAAAATCGAGCAATGCGGGTTCCAGGCAGTGGAGGGGCACTAAGCACTCGTCATTAAGGAACGACTTTAACAGGGCAGACTTTAGACTGCGATGTCTTGCATAGGTGGACCCGCTAGAGTGATTTGCTCAACAACCTATGACACATGTTTTAGGACCGACAATAACGAAGGCGGGCCCGGGGTCTGCATGGTGGGAGGGCGTGTGAGATTTGCCGTCAAAGAACGGCGGTGAAATAATGACCACCTGCATGGAAACTTCCTCAAAGCCACAACTCTTAGCAATTTTGAGTTTTTTCAAATTAAGCACATGAAAGATGCATTAGAAGGGTACCTAGACCTATTCCTCAATGATTTGATCCCTTTCGAAAAATGCGGAAATTTGGAATGCAGAAGCGGTGGCGTACAGCGCTGTTAAAAATGACATTCCACACACAAAAACCCACGGACGAGGACCCGCACAGGGAAACTCGCGGACGGTGACCCGCAGTGAAATTCCCGCAAAGTTACAAAACTTAGTAAATTTGAGATTTTCAATTTTAGCATGTGGGAAAAGGGGTAGAAGGAGTGTCTAGACATATTTCCTTACGATTTGACTCATTTTGAAAAATGTGGAAATTTGGAACGCGCGAGCTGTAGGGTCTAGTGCCATTAAAAATGACATTTCACAAACGAATTTCTATGGATGAAAACCCGTGAACGACTTCTTGCAATGAAGTTTCCGCAATGTCTAAACACTTAGCAAATATGGCTCAAACCCCTTTAGGATTATAGAGACATCTATTTTATGGACCCTAAATGTTGAAAACTTAAAGTTTGTACCCCTCTTTTGAAATGCAGAAATTTGGAAGGTGGAAGCCGAAGGGTCCAAAGCTGTTAAAAAAATAAAATTGCATTCCACACATGAAAACTTGCAGACGACTCGCACACGGAAACCTGCGGATGGTGATGCACAATGAAATTCCTGCAAAGTTATAAAACTTAATGAAACCTTTGCAGTTCACTTAGGTATCACAGAAACATCTCAAATCCATAGGAAACTTGTCCGTGTTGTGACCTTTTCACACATTGCCCCATTCACAATGGGGACCCCCTAATTTTTGCTCCATTCTGGTCTTTTGGCTTGGGTTTTTCTCTCTCTCTCCCGCTCTGTCTCTTTTTTGATGTCCGCCTTTCAAGGGTTGCGCCCGTCAGTGAGTTTAAGCAGGAAATTGACCAAGTCTAAAATTAGGGTTTCATCGTTTCTGGTCAGTCCAAAGTCAAACGAAGTTAATATATTGAAAATTGAACTTAATGTTGTTGTCAGTGTGCTTCCAGCAGGCTCTCAGCAAATTTTCATCGGATTCTAAGGTACTTACTATTTTTAGTAAGCATGCAATTGCAGGCAATTTGTCAGCATTTTTGAGATTCCAACGGTCACACGGCATTCAGGGCACCTCAGACTGCTCGCGTGCAAAATTTGAGCTGAAACAGGCAACTTACTATTTTTAGCAGTCCGACTTCCGGCACAAATTTCAGAGTTCAGATGCAAAGTTTTTCTTTGCATGTCTGGATATTCCTTCTGGGTTTTTTGAGACCTCCGCGATGATGTAACATGCAAAACGAGGCGACCACTTTCAGAATTCAGTCTTCCGAGGCTATTTTTAGGGTTTGCATGTCAAGGTTTCTTTTGCATGTCGGATGATTCCTGATGGGTTTTTCGAGAGCTTCGCGATGGTGTGACATGCAAACGAAGATACTCGCTCAGTAAGGAACTTGCTATTTTTAGCAGGTGTGTCCCGGCAGCCGCTTCCCAGCAGTTCAAAATCACAAGCTGATCGCAATGCCACAGAAACGAAGAGAAACAGAGATCATTTGATACGCATGCAGAGCGAATTAGGGTTTCCAGCTTCGGGACCCAAAAAGAAGGGCAAAAAGTCAGAATTTTCGAAAACTGGTGTAAACCACCGCGATCAGCATCCTTCAGGCTATCTGCTGATAAAATTTCAACTCAAACGGAGCACTTACTATTTATAGTAAGTCGATTTGGAAACTGGCTAAAAATAGTAAATCAGGTGCATGCGTCAACATCAGCAGTAAGGTCACGTGGTGAGGAGTGCCTTATTAAAATTTCAAGTCGATCGGAGCAATGGAGCTATCAGAAACAACAGGTTAATATTTATAGTAAACCACCTACAGAAACATGCTAAAAATAGCAGGGTGATTAAAAATGGCAGTGTCGACAAGGCAACAAGGTTATGAGGATGCAGTGTGCAAAATTTCAAGTCGTTCCGAGCCTCAGAGATGCAAAATTCAGAGGGCTTACTATAAATGGCAGGGCATGAAATACTGGCGAAAAACAAAAAAATAAATAAATTCTAAGTCTGGAACTTCATCCACCAGCCATGGCAAAATGCCCCTAGTTGATGAGAAGGCATGGAAAATTTCTAAGAGTGTTGAGTTCGTCCAGTACACAGGCCAAAATGCGCCCAAGGAGAGAAAGTCAAAGGAAGTCAACGCCTTCTCATCCCTCTGCCTAGCCCAAATGCGCCTTCAAGCATATGCCAAGCGCAAAAAAAATTCTAAGTATGAGTTCATCCTCCATCAGGGGCAAAATGCGCCCAAAGCACAACTGGTCAAAGAAAAGTCAACACGTTTATCCTGTAGGCATGGAAAAATGCGCCCAACTTGAAGAGGAAAAAGTTGAAATTTTTTCTAAGTGTAGATATCCGCCACCACCTTCAAAATGCGCCCAAATTGCAAGTTCATCCTTCTCAGGGGGTAAAATGCGCCCAAGTTGTGAGTGGTCAAAGCAAAGTCAACGATTTTCATCCTCTTCCCTAGGCAAAATGCGCCCAAATGCATGCATGTCAAGACAAAAAACGGAAGGTGAAGGGTCACTCAAAGGCGTTGTTATCCACCAGCTAGGTCTAAATGCACCTAAGAAAGAAATGAGTCAGAAAGTCAACATTCTTATCCTTCAGCTACATAAAAATGCGCTCAAGTTAGAAGAGGGTGAAAAGGTCAAAGGAATTCGTCCTCCTCAAGGGGTGAAATGCGCCCAAACAAGCTCAAGTGAAGACAAAAAGTGGAATACGAAGAGTCATCCTCCCGGCATGTCTAAACGCGCCTAGATTGAGGTGTAATAAGTGAATGAAGGTGGTAAATAAGGTGAAAAATACTTCAAAGCGGGGAAAAGGTGGTGAATACTAGGCGTTATCCTCCATCAAGTGCAAAATGCGCCCAAGGTGGTAAGTCTTAGACGTTTTTTTTTCAAGACGAGTGAGGTGGTGAAGATGAATATTGGGCGTGATTTTTGAATTTCCTCCTCAAGTGTGCTAGGCGTCAAAGGTGATGAGTGGTATAAGTGTTAGAAAATATTGCCAAAAGGTGGAATTAAATTGCTAAGGCGTGGTAATATTATTCTCCAAATGCCATGCGCCAGGGATGATAAGGTGAAATAAAGTGTAAGATGAATGATGAAATATTTCTAAGGCGTTGGAGTTCTAAATAAAATCGCCTTGCTAGTGTGGAGTAAAATGCTAGTGTGGAGTGAAGAAATAAAAGTGTGCTTGGCATGAATAAAAATTTTCTAAATGAAGTTGATAAAATATCCAACACTGGCGAATGAACCAAAATTTTCTAAGGCAAAAATATTTCTCCCTTGGAAAATACGCCTAGAGCTCAAGGTGGTGAAATTAATTTTCTTCTCAGAACACTGGCAAATTTTTCAGGGATGAAGTCAGAGATGATGATAATACAGGATGAATTCAAATTTCTCAAGCTGGAGCAACATAGAATGATCACAGGCGAAGAATGGATTTAAATTTGATAGAATAATATTTTCTAAGGTTCAAAATTAAAAAATTAAATGAACTCGTTCGTTGGGTACCCATGGATTCGAAGCGTTCTGGAGAAAATTCTCTTCTGGGTACTGAACATTCGCGATGATAAGATGGATTTCCAGGTCTTCCGCACTTCGCCAACACTTTTTCAGTGAAGAATTTAATCAGTGCTCAAATTGTGAATTTTCCTAAGGGAGAATTTAAAATTTTCTAAGGCAAAGATGAATAAAATGTGTTTTCAAAATGAATTTCTTCGAATGATGAATTCAAGATGAGTTGCCTAGGTGATTTTGATGGAATTCTTCGAAGATGAATTTTTCCAGAGATGAAGAGTTAAATTCGAATTTCAAGTGACAGAGCTCCGGTTGGTGAGTTAAAAAGATGGATTTAAATTAAATTTTTCGAAAACAAATTCAAAGATGCCAGTCAAAGTTGAACTTCTAGAAGAATAAGATTCCTGACGTCGAGTGACAAGTGTCAGAAATACCAGAGAGGGAGAATTCAAATTTTTGAAATGGAGTAGTGGAAGTTTAATGCATTGGCTAAAATTGGCTCCTTCTAGAATTCGATTTTGGGCTATAAAATGGAGGGGTCTCTCACTTGTTCTTCACAGCTGGAGAAGTACGAATTTGTTCTAAGTAAAGATTGTTGCTGAGGCTTAAGGAATTCAAATTTTTACTGAGGAGTGGAGTTTGCTGAAAGTTGCTGAGGATTGAGACTTTTGGAGAGGCGCACTTAGAGGTTGCTGGAAGTATTCGAATCTGCAGTTGAAGAGGATGCCTTGCAAAATCTGAAGTCAAGAAAGTGCGCACTTGCTGGTTAAAGAGGCTTTTGCTGAGGTGCAAATTCAATTCATTCGTTGCTGAAGGTTGGAGTGGCCTGTGCTGAGAGGACGCCTTGAGGTGAATTGCTGAGAATTTTCAATGTGCGAACTTGCTGATTGCTGATTGCTGGTTTGAAGCGCGAATTAATAGAAGTTCAAGTTGTTGAAGAGTTGCTAAGTCACTAAAAGTCCACTTAGAAATCCTTTCTAAGTGTTGAAGTTCGAATTTATTGAAGAAGAGAAGTTGAGGTTTGCAAATAAGAAAGTTATTGCAGCTTCTAGAAGTCGAATGCAGCCCCTACACAATGTCTTATCTTATTTTATAAATTAATTTGCTGATGAAAGTTTGTTATTGTTTGCAGATGGCTGAGGCAAGGACGACTGGCAAGGACAATGGTGCATCCAGGCAGGCCGTGATCAAAAAGCTGAGCAAGACATTCATGCCAGAATCAAAATTTATTTCAAAGTTGGGCAAGCTGACAGACACCAACTTGGGCTCTGTCAACCTGGAGACCTTCAAGAACAGAATGCTGGGCACTGGGAGTCATCGACCTTCGACTACTTCGCACAACATTGTTCGAAGCGGGCTATATGCAGCTGCTGGTTTCCCACCAGCCATTCAGTGCTTGGAGCTAATAATGGAGTGCGCCAATTACTATGAGAAGGATCATTGGTCAATCATGTCACTGGATGGCCAAGTACTAGCAAATCTTACTCCTGCTGCCATTGGTGAGGCTTTCGGGATCCCAGTGCACAGGAACATGATTTACAAATCTAGAGAACGGGCTGAGCGGATGTATGCTTCCGCATTCGAGAGATGCACGGAGACAATTAACACTCACTGGATGAGCACTCCCAAATCTTCTCAAACGAAGTTGCCCAAGCAGATCATAGCGGAGGATTTGAAGCAGGAGTATTGCGATCTCATCATGATGCTGAGCAGGGTTGGTGGATGTGCACAATCATTCATTTTTGAGCCTTGGATGTTTTACTACATCAACCTGGTGCTGGAAGGAAAAGATTATGTTAATTGGGCCGAGATGATCAGTGATAATTTACATGAGCAGCTCCTAAGCCTCCGAAGAACGAAGACATTTTACATGAGCTCTTATATTATCTATATGTTGGCATGGATGACGAAGTACAGGGGAATCTCTTACAAGGAGCCTGTCGGTTGTGGCTCCCACTAGTTTAAAATATATGATGCTTGTCCGCAGTTGCATTTGGCGAGCACAACTCACTACAAGCGTGTCAACTATTCCTTCACCATGTATATCACGAGGTTGCTTCAGGAGCGGTTGCATCATAGAATCTCGAGGGAAGCCCAAGAGTTGATTGAAAGGTATGGGTGTTGGTTCATACAATTTCCGAGATTTTCTTACATTAGGCTGCAAGGTTTGTCATCATATCCATATAGGCTGCCTAAGTACCCAACAGATAGAGTTTTAATGCTAGAGATATCTAGGCAATTGCTTGCCTTTGATAAGATTCAAAAGAAAAAGAAGAAGGGAGGGGTAGAATTTCCAATCGTTATGGGCAACTCGGATGAGGTGTGTCCCTCAATACAGGCAGCTAGAGAAGCTGAAAGTGAACTCCAATTTTATCATTTCTCATATCATACAAGCCGACAACACTATGACCCACATCATAACATCAAATGGGTACTGTCAGAGGAGTTTAAACATAAGGCCACCATTGAGGATTATTGGGCTGATGCAGCTGATGAGATTGAAATTAGGAAGAGAATGTTCTCTAGGTTGCCAATTACTTTAATCAGAGAGTGCGAAGTGGTGCCGGTTCCAGACCAGGTGAATGAGGATATGGATGTTGTTCATCCGAATTATGCAGCGGTTAGCGATACTCCACTTCCACCTCCGGATTGGTCAGAACCTGAGGTTGCTGATTTAGATACACTTTCTATTCCGGTCCTGACATTCACTAGGGCTTGGGTTGATAGGCGTGTAAACAGGTTAAAGAGTAGGTCAATTGCCTTGACTTACAATTTGATTGGAGATCACAGGACGCCCACCACTGGCAGAAAGAAGCAGATCACATGAGGTCCAGAGTCCAGAAAGAAGGAGATAGTTCGACAGGAGCCCACTCAGCCAGAGCCTCCACGAGTTACAGTTGCATCACCATTGGAGACACGCTCTCCAAGTATACAGGAGGTCTCTTTGTTTGCTGATCAGAGGAATGCATTGAATCAGGTGCAAGAGGTACAGGATAATATTCAGCCTCCACAGAGAGAGTCAGTTGGCCAGAGCGTCAATGCACCTGTTAGGGCTGATCAGCAGGATGATGAGGGGACTATTACCGACCCTCAGTTTCAGCAGGAGTTAGAGGTGGCTATGAACGATGATGATGATATTGTTTCAGGAGACACTCAGCCACTTGAGGACGATGAGCCTCGCCAGAATGATGAAGAAGTTGAGCAAGTTTGAGAAGTAGAGGCACAGGAGCAGCAGCCCTTTGATATACAGTATGATGTGCTTGATTGGCTTAAGGATAGAATGAGAAGAAGCCCTAGTGAGGAGATTGATCCAGCAGTTGAGATGGAAGAGTTCTTGAACAGGATCAGTGCACCTCCACAGAAGAAGAAGGCAAGAAATTTTTTGAAGATATCCACTGAAGAGGATGGTTCTCGTACTCTTCATGTAGCTGTGCCACGAGTCGAGTGTGACCGAAATGAAGCAGTACCTGAGAATTATGTGGTCACGACTCTGGATTTGGTACGCCCTACTGGTGCGCAGATTGTAAAGGAGTGTGATAACTCCTACCTCGCCCTCAAAAACAGATTATTCAAGAAGGAAGGAAAATACAAAAGGTTGAAAAGAGAACACAAGGCTTTAATCGGGTATATGCAGCAGCTGTCTCGTTCTCGAGGGCATGATGTTCCAGTAATAGAGCCTCCAGCGGAGATACCTAGAGAGTCGATCAGTGGCTTGATGGAGTTAGGAAAAATGGCACAGGAGGCAGACAAGTGGGTCACAGGAGTTCGTGCCGAGACTGAGAAGTTTATGGAGGACCTTGCTTTTGCTTTTCAGCAAGCCTCTAGTATTTTGGCACGGATAGATGCAGTGGATCATGCTTGGGGCGATGCTTCTATCTATCAGAGCAGGGTAATTCAGCGTCTTGAGGTATTGAGGCATGTCCCTTTGCGATTGCTGATTGATGGAGGTGTCATTCAGGAGAATGACTGGTATGATTTTTCTAGATGGTATTCTTCGGCTATCACAGGGTGTGGCTTCTTCGATGCGGCATAGGCGGATTCAGCCAGGGTACATAAGGCTATGGCCAATATTATAGATGGAGTTCAGAATACCTTTTGAGGCCATATTTGCTAGGCGGTTGAATCCAGATGAAGTTAATCTTGATAATTTGAGGGGTTTGTTGGTGCCTTTCTTTTCAAATGTTAAGACCTTTGTACAAGATGATTTCGAGAATACTTCTACCTTCTCCACCTTGATCCAGAACACACAGGATTCTTTGATTGCTTAGAGAAAATCTTGTACGAGGCATGAGCATTCAGTCACAGTGTTAGAGTTTCAGTTAGATTGCATTCCACCCATTTCAGTTCAGGAGGTTGAGGCTGTGCTTGGCAGATTTGTTGAGTTGGCAGTCAGAGAGAAGGCAAATGGGAATGCACTACTGGACGAAGATCTTCTAGAAGACTGATTATGGGCATTAATTGCCTTTACTATTTTTGGGAGTGAGTGGGAATCTTTGATTCATTTAATGTACCACTCCCCATTCTGACAGTTTTTAGGGTTAGGGCTGAGGTGGCACGATTTTAGCCACTCTATTAATTGTAACCCTAGCCGTCTTTTGGGACTTGGCTAGCTATATAAAGGGGGAGTCCCCCTCATTTGTAATTCATTAGGTCAGGCATTAGCATTAGAGCTAGAGATTGGAGAGATTGCATAAGTAGAGCATTGTAGACATTTTGCATATTAGAGAAGAAAGAAAGTTTTCTCTTTGAAAACTTTTGTGGAGATTGTTGTGTAACACTTTTCATGATAATAGATCTTTTCATTGATGGTGGAATTCATCTTGTCATGAATAGCTAGCAAGGTCTCTTCTTCCTTTCGTATCCAAGTAGCGTAATTTTCATGCAAGTAGTTTACTTTGATGTGTGGTGGTTTTATTGAGGTAGCTTCACTTTATTCCATACCACTAGCGGCTTGTTGATGATAAGTTCGCCTTGCGTGGTCGATTGGAAATTATCTTGAGTTTAACTTCGATTGTGATTTGTATACTTATATGCGTCGTTGTGATGGTGTACGTATGCTAAGTCATAATTTGAACATCCTTTGCTATCCCCTTGAAGATTGCACCGATTTTGCTGAAGTTGTCCGACGTGAGGCTAGGTGAAATTTGGTTGAAGTCTGCCAAAACGAAGCTCCAAATATCTTGCATTTAGAATAGAACATAAGTTTCTTAGGCCCTATACTCTTTACTTTCCGCATATTTCTGATTAGTTTTAGGAAAACGAACCATATTGTCCAATCATACACGCAAGAATCCCTTTCAAAGCATACACCGACTGTTAACTGCAAGAACCCCGAACAATTGCGTAAGTCCCCTCGTAAGAACACAGCAAAACACATCAACCAAACTGAGCCTATTTGCATTAAAGGAACCTTGGAGTTGAAAACATGATCTTACTCGCAATCTTAGCATGTTGAATACTTTGTTCAAGAGGGAATAGGGTATCCGTTGGGAAACTTTGTTCCGCTGTTTGGTGCGGTCACGAAAAACCACGTCAACAGTCCCCAAAGTCAAAAAATGAAGGAAAAAACAAAGCAAGCGAGAAGGGACCAAGCCAGTAGGAGCAAGGCAAAAGCGAAAAGAAGGGGGTCCAGTTGTGACCTTTTCACACATCGCCCCATTGCAAATGGGGATCCCCAGTGGTTTGCTAGTTTTTAGGGTTTTGTCTCCACGCAACGATTACATGAGGTCACTTCTTTTAGAGTTTCAAGTTAGTCTTTTTGCGAGTTATTTGAGCCAAGTCAATAATCCATGCTTGAATCAGTGCATAAACGTCATGGAAGTGCTCAGAAGGTCTAGGAGACGAAGATTGCCTGTGCTTTGGGCCAATTCTGACACTTACTATTTTTTAGGGATTTTGCTTTTTTGCTTTTTCGTATTTTCATTTTTGGCATTTTTGGACCAAATGGGCTTCCCTATTTTTGAGGGATTTTTCTTTTTCTATTTTTAGAAATTTCTATTTTTAGAAAGTCAACCTTGGTCAGCGAGTCAACTTTCCATCTTTAGAACGAAAAATCAGCCAAAAAAATTCAAAAAATCATTGAAAAATCAAAGTGAAAATCGAAAAATCAAATAAAAATCCATGAAAAGCATGGAAAAATATGGAAAGCCAGTTCAAAATCAGTCAAAATCATGAGAAAATCGACAAAAAAATCAACTAAAAGGCATGAAACCTGTGATAAATTTTCCTAAGTCTGAAATAAAATTCGCCAGCAAGAAGATAACATGTTCAGCCATTGAAGAGGTCGGCCCTTAAAATAAGGGACATGGCATAGAGGTGAGGAAGTCCGCCCTTGCCTTGATTGAAAAATGGCAAGCCTCCTTCAAAGTCCGCCATGCCTTGGAGAAGATGGCATAGACCTTTCAAAGTTCGCCCAAGCCTTAAAGAAGAATATCAAAACATGTGTGAAGTCCGCCCTAAAATTGAGGGACATGTCGACGACTCTTCAAAGTCCGCCTAGCCTTGGCAAGGCACTTGGGAAGTCCGCCTAGGCATGAGAAAGAAAAAAATTTGAAATTTTGGCTAAGTATTGTTGTGACCTTTTCACACATCGCCCCATCCAAGATGGGGACCCCCTAATTTTTGCTCCATTCTGGTCTTTTGGCTTGGGTTTTCCTCTCTCTCTCTCTCTCTCTCGCTCTGTCTCTTTTCCGATGTCCGCCTTTCGAGGATTGTGCCCGTCATTGAGCTTAACTGTGAAATTGACCAAGTCTGAAAATTAGGGTTTCATCTTTCCTGGTCAGTCCAAGGTCGAATAGGGTGAATAAATTGAAAATTGAGCTTAACATTGTTGTCAGCATGTTTCCAGCACGCTCCCAGCAAATTTTCATCTGATTCCGAGGTACTTACTATTTTTAGTAAGTGAAATTACAGGCAATCCGTCAGCATTTTTGATATTCCGACAGTCACACTGCATTCAGAGCACCTCAGGTTGCTCGCATGCAAAATTTGAGTGAAAACAGATAACTTTCGATTTTTAGCAGTCCAGCGTCCGGGACAACTTTCAGGGTTCATATGCAGAGTTTTTCTTTGCATGTTGGCATATTCCTTCTGGGTTTTTCGAGACCTTCGCAATGGTATAACATGCAAAACGAGACGACAACTTTCAGAATTCAGTCTTCCGAGGCTATTTTTAGGGTTTGCATGTCAGGGTTTCTTTTGCATGTCGGATGATTCCTGATGGGTTTTTCGAGAGCTTCGCGATGGTGTGACATGCAAATGAAGATAACCACTTAGTAAGGAACTTACTATTTTTAGCAGGTATGCCCCGGCAGCCGCTTCCCAGCAGTTCAGAATCACGAGCTGATCGCAGTGCCACAGAAACGAGAGAAGACAGAGATCATTTGATACGCATGCAGAGCGAATTAGGGTTTCCAACTTCGGACCCTAAAAAGAGGAGTCAAAAGTCAGAATTTTTGAAAACCGGTGTAAACCACCGCGATCGGCATCCTTCAGGCTATCTGTTGGTAAAATTTCAAGTGAAACGGAGCACTTACTATTTACAGTAAGCCAATTTGGAAACTGGCTAAAAATAGTAAATCGAATGCATGCGTCAATGTCAGCCGGCAGGTCACATGGTGACGAGTGCCCTATTCAAATTTCAAGTTAATCGGAGTAGCGGAGCTATCAGAAACGAGCAGTTACTATTTATAGTAAATCACCTTTAGAAATAGGCTAAAAATAGCAGGCTTGCTAAAAATAGTAGGGTCGACAGAACAACAAGGTCATGAGGATGCTATGTTTAAAATTTCACGTCGTTTTGAGCTTCAGAGATGCAAAATTGAGAAGGCTTACTATAAATAGCAGGGCATGAAAACTGGCGAAAATGAGAAAAAATTCTAAGTCAGGAACTTCATCCTGTTGCCATGGCAAAATGCGCCCAGATAGATAAGGAGGCATGGAAAATTCCTAAGGGTGAAGCTCGTGCACCACACAGGCTGCCAAGCACGAAAAATTTTTAAGTATGAAGTTTATCCTTCATCAGGGGCAAAATGCGCCCAAAGTACAAGTGGTGAAAGAAAAGTCAACACTTTAATCCTGTAGGCATGGGGAAATGCGCCCAGATAGATGAGGAGGCATGGAAAATTCCTAAGGGTGAAGCTCGTGCACCACACAGGCTAAAATGTGCCCAAGCCTGAGAAAGTCAAAGGAAGTCAACGCCTTTCATGCTTCTGCGTAGCCTAAATGCGCCCATCCTCTTCAAGGGGTAAAATGCGCCCAAATTGCAAGAGAGTCAAAGTGGTCAAAGCTTTTTATCCTCCTCGATAGGCAAAATGCGCCCAAAACAATGCATGTCAAGACGAAAAGGGTGAAGTTGAAGAGTCATCCTCCTGTCTAGCCTAAATGCGCCCAAATTGAGGTGGTAAAGGTAAGTACAAGGTGGTAAATGAAGTAAAAAAAGTGTTGAAAATACCTCAAGGCGTGGTCAATGTAAGGTAAATGCTAGGCGCGCCCAAGGTGGAAAGTGTTGAAGATGTTTTCCTAGGCGTGATTTTGAATTTCCTCTTCAAGTCCCAAATGCGCCTAAGGTGGTAGGTGTTAGAGAATTTCTCTAAGGCGTGTGAGGTGGTGAAGACAAAATGCGAAGGCGTGGTTTCAAATTTCTTCTAAGTAATAAGCGCCCAAGATGATATGTGTGAGAAAATATTGCAAGGTACTGAAGATATTCTCCTAGGCGTGATGGAATTTTCTTCTAAGGCGTTGGAGTTTTTAAGTAAAATTGCCTTTGAAGTGTGAAGTAAAATGCAAATGGTGAATGAGAAATAAATTGTGAATAAAATTTTCTAAGTGAAGTTGATGTTCTTCTCACTGGCAAACGAATAAAATTTTCTAAGGCAAATTTTCAAAATGCAAGATGATTTAAAATTTTCTAAGGAAAAAAGATATTTTCTCCCTTAGAAAATACGCCTGGAGCTCAAGGAAGTGAAATTTTCTTTCGTGAAACTCGAGCAAATTTTCTCAGTGATGAAGTCAGAACGATGATAATGCAAGATGATTCAAAATTTTCTCAAGTTGGAGCAACAGGATGATCACAGGTGAAGGATGGATTTAAATCTGATAAAATAATATTTTCTAAGGTTCAAAATTTAAAAAATTAAATGAACCCGTTCGTTGGGTACCCATGGATTCGAAGCATTTTGAAGAAAATTTTCTTCTGGGTACTGAACGTTTTGCGATGATAGATGGATTTCCAAGTCTTCCGCACTTCGCCAACACTTTTTCAATGAAGAATTTAATCAGTGCTCAAATTGTGAATTTTCCTAAGGGAAAATTTAAAATTCTCTAAGGCAGAGTGAATAGAATGTGTTTTCAAAGTGAATTTCTCCAAGTGATGAATTCAGGATGAGTTGCCTAGATGATTTTGATTGAATTCTTCAGTGATGAATTTTCCAGAACTGAGGAGGAGTTTTAATTCGAATTCATGTGACAGAGCCCGGGCGGTGAATTAAAAAGATGGATTTAAATTAAATCTTTTTGAAAATAAATTCAAAGATGCCAGTCAAAGTCAAGTTTCTAGAAGAGCAAGATTCCTGACGTCGAGAGACAAGTGTCAGAAATACCAGAGAGGGAAAATTCGAATTTTTGAAGTGGAGTAGTGGAAGTTTAATGCACTGGCTAAAATTGGCTTTTTCTAGAATTCGAATTTTGGCTAGAAAATGAAGAGGTTTTTCACTCATTTTTCACAGTTGAAGAAGTCGATTTGCTTTGAGTAAGTTGCTGAAGACTGAGTGTTGTTGAAGCTTGAAGAGTTTGAAATTTTGTTGAGGATTGGAATTTGCTGAAGTTTAAATTTGAAGTTGTTGAGACTGCTGAAGAGGGACGCCTTGAGTTGCTAGTGCAAGTGTTGAAAGTTTGAATTTTGCTGAAGTCAAGAGGGGCGCACTAGCTGATTGCTGAAGCTTAGTGTGTTGCTGCCAGTGCTAAATAGGACGCCTTGAAGCAAAGAAGTTACTGAAAGTTTAAAGAATACGAAGTTGTTGAAGCTTGTGAAGTGCGCACTTGCCAAGTAAGAAGTACGAATTTATCAAAGTTGCAGATTGGAGTTGCTGAAGAGTAGTGAAGTCACTGAAATTTACTTAGAAACTTTTTCTAGGTGTTGAAGTTCAAGAGAAGAAGCTGAGGTTTGCAAATAAGAAAAGTTATTGCAGCTTCTAGAAGTCGACTGTAGCCCCTACACAATATTTTATTTTATAAATTAAATTGCTGATGAATGTTTGTTGTTGCAGATGGCTGAGGCAAGGGCGACTGGCAAGGATAACAACAGTGCATCCAGGCAGGCTGTGATTAAGAAGCTGAGTAAAACATTCATGTCGGAGTCAAAGTTCATTTCAAAGCTGGGCAAGCTGACGGACACCAACTTGCGCTCGATCAACCTAGAGACCTTCAAGAACAGAATGTTGGGAATTGGAAGTCATCGACCTTCAACCACTTCGCTCAATATTGTTCAAAGTGGGTTATATGTAGCTGCTGGTTTCCCGCCAGCCATTCAATGCTGGGAGCTGATAATGGAGTGCGCCAATTCTTATGAGAAGGATCATCGGTCAATCATGTCACCAGATGGCCAAGTACTAGCCAATCTTACTCCAGCGGCCATTGGTGAAGCTTTTGGGATCCCGGTGCATAGGAACATGGTTTACAAATCCAGAGAGCGAGTTGAGCGAATGTACGCTTTTGCTTTCGAGAGATGCACGGAGACAATCAACACTCACTGGATGAGCACTCCCAAGCCTTCTCGAACGAAGTTGCCGAAGCAGATCATTGCGGATGACTTGAAACAAGAATACTGTGATCTCATCATGATGCTGAGCAGGGTTGGTGGTTGTGCACAATCCTTCATTTTTGAGCCTTGGATGTTTTACTACATCAACCTCGTGCTAAAAGGAAAAGATTACGTCAATTGAGCCGACATGATAAGTGATAATTTGCATGAGCAGCTCCTGAGCCTTAGAAGGACGAAGACATTTTACATGAGCTCTTACATCATCTATATGTTGGCACGTATGACGAAGTACAGAGGGATTTCTTACAAGGAGCCTGTCGGTTGTGGCTCTCACCAGTTCAAAATATAGGATGCAAGTCCACAGTTGCATTTGGCGAGCACAACTCACTACAAGCGTGTCAACGATTCCTTCACCATGTATATCACGAGACTACTTCAGGAGCGGTTACATCACAGAACCTCGAGGGAGGCCCAGGAATTAATTGAAAGGTATGGGTGCTGGTTTATACAGTTTCCAAAATTTTCTTACATTACGCTGCAAGGTTTTTCATCGTACCCATATAGGTTGCCTAAGTACCCAACGGATAGAGTTTTAATGCTAGAGATATCTAGGCAATTGCTTGCCTATGATAAGATTCAAAAGAAAAAGAAGAAGGTAGGAGTAGAATTTCCAATTGTCATGGGCAACTCGGATGAGGTGTGTCCCTCAATACAGGCAGCTAGAGAAGGTGATAGTGAACTTCAATTTTATCATTTCTCATATTACACCAGCTGACAGCACTATGATCCGCATCATAACATCAAATGGGTACTGTCCGAGGAGTTTAAACATAAGGCCACCATTGAGGATTATTGGGCTGATGCAGCAGATGAGATTGAAGTCAGGAAAAGAATGTTCTCTCGGCTGCCGATTACTCTGATTAGGGAGTGCGAAGTGGTGCCGGTTCTAGACCAGGTGAATGAGGATATGGATGTTGTTCATCCGGATTATGCAGCTGTTAGAGATACTCCACTTCCACCTCTAGACTGGTCAGAACTTGAGATTGCTGATTTAGATACACTTTCTATTCCTGTCTTGACATTCACTAGGGCATGGGTTGATAGGCGTGTAAGCAGATTCAAGAGTAGGTCAATTTCTTTGACTTACAATATGATGGGAGATCATAGGACACCCACCACCGGCAGGAAGAAGCATATCACACGAGGTCCGGAATCTAGAAAGAAAGAGCTAGTTCGACAGGAGCCTACTCAGCCAGAGCCTCCACGAGTTGCGGTTGAAATGCCCACACCATTGGAGACACGTTCTCCTAGTATACAGGAGGTTTCTTTGTTTGCTGATCGGAGGAATACATTGAATCAGGTGCAAGTGGTACAGGATAATATTCAGCCTCCACGGAGAGAGTCGGTTGGCCAGATCGTCAACGCACCTGTTAGGGCTGATCAGCAGGACGATGAGGGGACTATTACTGACCCTTTGTTTCAGCAGGAGTTAGAGGCGGCTATGAACGATGATGATGATATAGTTTCAGGAGACACTCAGCCACTTGAGGACGATGAGCTTCGCCAGAATGATGAAGAAGTTGAGCAAGTTCGAGAAGTAGAGGCACAGGAACAGCAGCCCTTCGATATACAGTACGATGTGCCTGATTGGCTCAAGGATAGAATGAGAAGAAGCCCCAGTGAGGAGCTTGATCCAGCAGTTGAGATGGAGGAATTTTTGAACAGGATCAGTGCACCTCCACAAAAGAAGAAGGCAAGAAATTTTTTGAAGATATCCACTGAAGGGGATGGCTCCCCTACTCTTCACGTTGCCGTGCCACAAGTTGATTGTGATCGAAATGAAGCAGTGCCTGAGAATTATGTGGTCACGACTTTGGATTTGGGACGCCCCACTGGTGCACAGATTGTAGAGGAGTGCGATAACTCCTATCTTGCCCTCAAAGACAGATTATTCAAGAATGAAGGAAAATACAAAAGGTTGAAAAGAGAACACAAGGCTTTAATCGGATATATGCATCAGTTGTCTCGTTCTCGAGGGTAGGATATTCCAGTTATAGAGCCTCCAACAGAGATACCCAGGGAGTCCATCAGTGGCTTGATGGAGTTAGGAAAAATGGCACAGGAAGCAGACAAGTGGGTCACAGGAGTTTGTGCTGAGACAGAGAAGTTTATGGAGGACCTTGCTTTTGCTTTTCAGCAGGCCTCTGGTATTTTGTCACGGATGGAGGCAGTTGATCATGCTTGGGGCGATGCTTCTATCTATCAGAGTAAAGTAATTCAGCGTCTTGAGGCATTGAGACATGTTCCGTTGCGATCGCTGATTGATGGAGGTGTCATTCAGGAGAATGACAGATATGATATCTCGAGATGGTATTCTTCAGCGATCACGGGGCGTGGTTTCTTCGACGCGGCACAGGCGGATTCAGCCAGGGTACATAAAGCTATGGCCAATATTATTGATGGAGTTCAGAATACTTTCGAGGCCATATTTGCTAGGCGGTTGAATCCAGATGAAGTTAATGTTGATAATTTGAGGGGTAGGCTGGTGTCTTTCTTTTCAGATGTTAAGACCTTTGTACAAGATGATTTCGAGAATACTTCTACTTTCTCCGCCTTGATCCAGAGCACGCAGGATTCTTTAGTTGCCTGGAGAAAATCTTGTACGAGGCATGAGCATTCAGTCACAGTGTTAGAGTTTCAGCTAGATTGTGTTCCACCCATTTTAGTTCAGGAAGTTGAGGCTGTACTTGGTAGATTTGTTGAGCTTGCAGCTAGAGAGAAGGAGAACGGGAACACACTGCTGGACGAGGATCTTCTAGAAGACTGGTTGTGGGCATTTATTGCCTTTACTATTTTTGGGAGTGAGTGGGAATTTTTGATTCATTTAATGTACCACTCCCTATTCTGGCAGTTTTTAGGGTTAGGGCTGAGGTGGCATGATTCTGGCCACTCTATTGATTGTAACCCTAGCCGTCTTTTGGACTGGGCTAGCTATATAAAGGGGGAGTCCCCCTCATTTGTAAGGCATTAGAACAGGAGATTAGAATCAAAATTGAGTTAGAGCTAGAGACTAGAGAGTAGAGCATTGTAGACATTTTGCATAGTGTGGAGATGAAAGAAAGTTTTCCCTTTGAAAACTTTTGTGGAGATTGTTGTGTAACACTTTTCATGATAATAGATCTTTTCATTGATGGTGGAATTCGTCTTGTCATGAATAGCTAGCAAGGTCTCTTCTTCCTTTCGTATCCAAGTAGCGTAATTTTCATGCAAGTAGTTTACCTTGATGTGTGGTGTTTTATTGAGGTAGCTTCACTTTATTCCATACCACTAGCAACTTGTTGATGATAAGTTCGCCTTGCGTGGTCGACTGGACATTATCTTGAGTTTAACTTCGGTTATGGTTTGTATGCTTATATGCGTCGTTGTGATGGTGTATGTATGCTAAATCATAATTTGAACATCCTTTGCTATCCCTTTGAAGATTGCACCAATTTTGCTGAAGTTGTCCGATGTGAGGCTAGGTGAGATTTGGTTGAAGTCTGCCAAAATTGAGCTGCACATATCCTGCATTTAGAATAAAATATAAGTTTCTTAGGCCCTATACTCTTTACTTTCTGCACATTTCTGATTAGCTTTAGGAAAACGAACTATATTGCCAAATCATACACGCAAGAATCCCCTTCAAATCATACACGGACTGTTAACTGCAAGAAGTCTGAACAATTGTGTAAGTCCCCACGTAAGAACACAGCAATACACATCAACCAAACTAGGTCTATTCGCATTAAAGGAACCTTGGAGTTGAAAGCATGAACTCACTCGCAATCTTAGCATGCTAAATACTTTGTTCAAGAGAGAATAGAGTATCTGTTGGGAAACTTTGTTCTGTGTTGATGCGGTCTCAAAAACCACGTCAACAAGTATTTTAATACTTTAGAGGGAGAAAATGCGAATTTTGGCTAAGTGTAAAAGCAAATGCTTGAGAAAGTCCGCGATGCCTTGATGGAAGATGGAAAGGACTTGAGGAAGTCTGCCTAGGCCATGGCAAAAGAAGTGTGAAGTCCGCCTAGCATAAGAAGGAAAGGAAAGATTGGTTGCATCAATTAGATATGATTCCAAGGAAAATATACATGGCAAAGAGGCAAGAAAGTTCGCCTTTGGCTAAAGGAGGTTAAAATTTGTCTAAGTATCATGGAATTTTGCCCAAGGGAGACATCTAGACACATACTTTGCCTAGAGAAATTCGTCCAAGGAAGGAAAATATTGATTTCGGCATGAGAAAATGTGCCTTGCACAATTTAAAGTCCGCCATGGCAGAAGAAAATGAGGATCTGGCATAACATTTAATGACGAGATGGCTAAAATTTTAACTTGGCTAGACGAAAATTGAAAGAAATTTGGAAAATAAACATTTAGCCAAAGAAAAAAGGAGAAAAATTAAAATAACCATGGGTCCAAAACCGAACGGGTTGGAAATAAATTAAATATTTTAATATTTTAACAATCTATTTCCAATACTTAGAAATTTAAAATGCCTCCGACAAAATGGAATTCGCCAGAGATGTATCGGAAGAAAATAAATTGCGCTGGACAAAGATAAAATACATGGGCAAAATTAAATTTGCCATGAATTAAAACTTGGAAAAATTCAATTTAATGAGACATTTAATATTTTCAAAATTTCGAAAATCAAAGATAAACAAAAATTCGAATTTTCTAAAATCAAAAAGATTTGCTTGGATAAAGCTCGCCATGGAGTTTTTTTGGGAAAATAATGGAAACTTGCCTAAAAAACAAATCGAGATCAAGAGAGAAAGAGGTAGTTGCTAAAATAAATCAAATTCTTCAGCATTATAATGAGTTTCAGCAATTCATTTTTCATAGACACAGCTGAAGAGAAGCTAATCTCTCAAAATTGTAAGACGATCAATTTGTCTGCAGGCAAGATCGATTTTCTTAGAAGAAGGAATAATTTTTACGTTGAAGAAGTAATTTTTCCGAAGAAGTGAAGAAGTTCTTGGCTGAAAGTCGAATTTCTTTACAAGACAGGCGCACTTAGTCACTTGATTTTTGGTTAAATTCTCAAAGTTTAAATCTGATTTGCAGCCAGAAGTTGTTTCTGGAGGTTTGGAGTTCAATTGGATGAATTCATGATTTCTCCTTCTATCTTTTCCAGCTTGGCTAAGTTCTGGCTAAATTTCAATAAAATTCATTTACTTTCAGCTTGCTTTTTCATAGAAGTTTAATTATTTAATGAGCTGAAAGTAAAATATTCGAACACAAGGCACGAAAATGAATTATTTAAAAAAAAAAGTCTTTGTATTAATGTTAGTATTTTTAGTGCAGGTTGATGACCACGGCAGGAGAATCATCGAAGAAGGCGCCAATGAAGTTCGCTAGGAAGGGGGTACAACGAGAGTCGAAGATAAGTTCAAAGTGGAAAAATGTTGCAGACACCGATCTAGGACATGTTGACTTCATAGAGTTCAAGAAAAGAGTATATGGACATGATGGACTTCCTACATCAATTGCCAGACGAATGGAATTTTTCAAGCAGTTGGATTCCCGCCTGCGATGGACTGTGCCGAGTTGATGGTAGAATGTGCCATCCATTATAATGCTCAGAAAAGACAAATCATTGCACCTGATGGAAGAGTTCTGGCTCACCTTGGCGAGGTGGCAATTCAAGAGACATTTGGCATCCCGGCACATTCCCGTACCACCTACAAAACCAAGGAGGAAGCCAAGGGATTGTATGACAGCTAGTCAGAGTTATGCGCCACAAATGTTAATAAGGCATGGTTGGAGAAGCCTAGAACATCAATAAAAAAGATGCCTAAGAGGCCACGCCGGACAGATTTTAAAGAAGATTATGGGGACATCATTTTCATGCTGAACAGGATAGTTGGCAACCCACAAGGTGCATATTTTGAAAATTGGATGTATTACTTCATAGATGAAATCACTTTCGGCGTGAAGATGTTCAACTGGTCCCGAATGATAAGTGACAATCTTCACGAGCAGTTGACTAATTTGGAAAAGACTAAGTCTTTTCACATGAGCTCATATATTGTCTATTTATTGGCTAGGACATATAAATACCCAGGACTGGTTTGCAAAGGCAAAGTTGGCAATGGAGAAAATGAACTCAGGCCTTATGATTGCTACCCGCAACTTCAACTAAGGGAGAAATCTCATTTTAGGCGAGTGCACGATGCTTTCTTAATGTACATCACAAGAACACTTCAGGGAGGAACGCATCAAAGGTTGAGTCAAGAGGCAAAAAGTTTGATCAGTAAGTATGGATCCTGGTTTATCTAGTTTCCTAAATTTGCATATGTCAGGATCCAGGGATTCACTGGAAATCCCTACAAGTTGCCTATCTATCCGACAAATCGAATGATTTTGCTTGAGGTCCTGAGGCAGCTGGAAGAATACCAGAACATCCAGAGGCCGAGTAAGAAGGCGGCTGTTACATTCCCATTCTTTATTGGGAATATGTTAGAATCCTGTCCGTCAGCACAAGCAACTGAGAGTGCCAAGCTGGAAGTCCAGTGGTACCCATTCACAACCTATAAGTCTAGGGCCAATTTTGACCTGCATCATCATATTCGAACAGTGGATGGGAGGAGATACAGACATAGGGTGGAACTGGAGGAATTTTCGGCAAATGTCGCTGATGAGTGCGAAGTCAGGAGGAGATTGTTTTCTAGAGTGCCAGTAGACTTTATGAGGGCAACCGAACTTTGTCGGGTGCTTGATCAGTTGCAGGACGATGGAAATTTTGTCCAGCCGTGCTTCAAGGAGAGCCGACCTCTTCCTTCCGTGAAGTGGTCAGAGCCTGAGCACTCAGACTTGGCGACATTAATGAGACCGGTGATTAAGTACTCTCAGTGGTGGGTTGACCATCATGTCCAGGAGTTGAGACAGAAAAGAATAACGCTCACGTATGATTTACTGAGCGAGACGGAGTTGTACTCCAATGCTGGCGCATCCCATTAGGATGATTTGGTTGAGATTGGCGAGAAGAGGAAAGAGGTAGTTCGAAGCATAGAGTCTGCTCCAAAACGACAGAGGATAGAACCATCTCGTTCTGCGGCGTCTAGGAACATTGATGAGTTGGTAGCTACCGCAGATGAATCCTTGGCCGAAATGATGAGACCTTCTGCAATTCAGGAAGAGAACAATGAGCCTATCTGTTGTGACGTTTTTCACACATCGCCCCATTGCAAATGGGGACCCCCCTAATTTTGGCTTTGCTTTTCGTTCGTTTTGTCGTTGTCTCTCTTTTCTACTGTCTGTCTTTTCGGGATTGAGCCCGTCTTTGAGCTTAAAATATAGATTTTGGCTAAGTCTGAAAATTAGGGTTTTGAATTTTCCAGCCAACCTGAAGTCAAGTGAGATGAATAAATTGCAAATTGAGACTAACACTGTTGTTAGTATGCTCCTAACAGGGTCTCAGCAGAAAATTCATCGAATTCTGGCAACTTACTATTTTTAGTAAGTGTGCAATTGCAGGTGATTCTTCAACATTTTTGAAATTCCGACAGTTACACGACATTCAGAGCACGTCAGGCTACACAAGCAAAATTTGAACTAAAACGAACAACCTGCTATTTTTAGCAGTCTAGCTTCCATAGCAGATTTCAAGGTCTAGATGTTACATTTTCTGATGCATGTCCGGAGATTCCTTCTGGGTTTTTCGAGACCTTCGCAGTGATATGGCATGCAAAGCGTGATGATGACTTTCAGCATTCGGTCTTCGGAGGCCAATATCAGGGTTTGCATGCAGATATTTTCAGCGCATGTCGGCATTTTCTTTCTGGGTTTTCCAAGAGCTTCGCAACGATGTGACATGCAAATAGAACTGACCACCTTTCGGAAACTTACTATTTTTAGCCAGTGCGTGCATGTTGAAGATTTTTCTGGGTTTTTCTGGGTTTTTCAAGACTTTTCGGGCAGTATGACATGCAAGATCATCCGACAGCTGGTTGATCACTTTTCAGGCCGCTTTCTATTTTTTTAGCAGGTATCATTTGGGCAGCCGCTCAGCACTTCAGAACTGCAAACTGACCATCATGCAACTGAAACGAGGTCAAACGGAGCTCATCTGAGCAAACATGCATAAAATTAGGGTTTCGAGCTTCAGCACTAAAAATGAGGAGTCAGAGGTCAAAACGTTCAAAACTGAGGTATCCATCATGATCGGCATCCTTTCGAGAGTATGTTGGCAAAATTTGAAGGCAATCGGAGAACCTGCTATTTTTAGTAAGGCATTTTGGGCAGGGGCTATAAATAGAAAGTTGATCTCGGCGTCAGCGTAGACAGGCAAGTTCACCAACGACGGGCACACTGTCCAAATTTCAAAACGAACAGAGCAAAGGAAGCCTCAGAAATGGGCACTTACTATAAATAGTAAGTCACTTCAGTAGCAGCTATAAATAGCAGGTCAAAGTCAAGTCT
Source organism: Sequoia sempervirens (assembly GCA_007258455.2). Taxonomy (NCBI): domain Eukaryota; kingdom Viridiplantae; phylum Streptophyta; class Pinopsida; order Cupressales; family Cupressaceae; genus Sequoia; species Sequoia sempervirens. The sequence goes on along the minus strand of VDFB02281492.1, from coordinate 491,400,614 downwards.
CAGTATAAACAGGTTAAACATGTGATGAAGACCCTATGGCGCGAATTTCAAATCAAACAGAGTTACAGAGAATGAGGAATCAAGCAGTTGCTATTTTTAGCAGGTCAGTTAGGGTTTCCCAAAATCAAGGGCAGAACCCGGCATCCAGGCAAGAACGACGTCCAGTTACGATCACCATGCTTCAGGCATTCAACACACGAAATTTGAAGGCATTCTGAGCAGTTGCTATTTTTAGCAGGTTGCTAAAAATAGCAGGTACAGGCAAATATCAGGCATCTCTGGCATAAACACATCCCGAGGTTCAGAACAGGGCAATATCAGGTCAGAAGTCAATTCAAAGCACAAAATTTGAAGAACTTTCTAAAAATAGCAAATTGGGGCAAGCATGAACGGGTCACCCTAAATTTGGCTAAGGGCATGAAACACGTCAAATTTGATAATTTTTCAAATCCGGCACCAAAACTTGCTATAAGGAGCTTGAGGGAGGTTGACAGGGATGAAAATTCACTAGGGCACAAAACTTGAAGCTTGACCCTTCAAATGCGCCCTTAAGAGGAGGTGGTCATGAAAATTTTACTAAGTGCTTGAGATTGAAAGTCTAGACCCATAAATGCGCCTTAGCAACCTTGATGAGTTTGAAAACTTTCTAAGGCACCCAAAATGGAAGTAGCAGGAGGTAAATGCGCCTTAGTTTGGAGAGATACCTTGAAATTTGCCTAAGGCATTGAAACTGAAAACACAACCTCCTAAATGCGCCCCTCTTTGATGGGACTTCAAGATTGTCTAAGTGTCAAATTGGATGCTCCATGGGTCAAATGCGCCCTTGAGGGAGGAGTTGATGAAAATATTCTAAGTTTTGAAAACTGAGAGCTCCACCCTCCATATGCGCCTTGAAGAAGAGGAAGCACCAAAAATTTTCTAAGGCGCCCAAAGTGGAAGTAGGCATGCTAAAATGCGCCTTAGGAAGAAGGGTAATTGAAAATTCTCCAAGTATTGACAAAAATTGGAAGCCCAGCATGCCAAATGCGCCCTTGGAGGGAAAGTGGCATTGAAAATTTTTCTAAGTATACAAAACTTGATGTAGGACCCTCCAAATGCGCCCAGCTCAGGAGAGGAGATGAAAAGGCTTCTGAGTGGCAAAAGTGAAAGTATCACCCATGAAATGCGCCCTTGAATTTAAGTGTGGAGAATAAAATGTTCTAAGTGTTGAAAAATGAAACTAAAAGGGGTCATTTGCGCCCATGGAAGAAGATGAGTCTAGAAAATATTCTAAGTATTGAAAAGTGAAAGCTTATAGGGTGAAATGCGCCTTTGAGCTTGAAGAGTTTCTAGATACTTTAAAGGCCCTCCCAAATGCGCCTTGAAGTTGGACCATCCATATGCGCCCATGTGCCAAACTGGAAGCTTGACCCCTCTAATGCGCCCCTCTTTAAAAATTTAAGAATTTTGCCTAAGTGTTTTAAGTTGGACGTTGACCCATCCATTTGCGCCCATGTCAAAACTAGAAGTATCATATGGCATATGCGCCCCTAATTGGAAGCTCATCCTCTTGTATGCGCCTAAGGAAGAAAGACGTTGGTAAAAATTCTAAAGTGTGAAAAATGAAAGTTCACACATGCATATGCGCCCAGGAGCTAAGGAGGCCAAGTGTTGAAGAAAATTCTAAGTGTTAGAAAATGGAAGTTGACCCTGTTAAATGCGCCTTTGTGCTTAAAGTGTTAAAACTGAAAGCTTGGACCTCTATATGCGCCCATGATGAGATTGAAAGTTGCAGGTGGTATATGCGCCTCTGAGTGACAAAATTGGAAGCCCAGCATGCCAAATGCGCCCTTGGAGGGAAAGTGGCATTGAAATTTTTTCCAAGTATACAAAGTTGGATGTTGACCCTTCAGAATGCGCCCAGCTCTGGAGGAAATTTTCTAAGTACAAAAGCTTGACGTAGAGGGTCTCATTTGCGCCCTTGAGCCAGGAGTCTTGAAATTCTCTAAGTCACGCAAACTGGAAGCTCCACTGGTAAAATGCGCCCTTGAGCTTCAAGATAGTTGAAAATTTCTAAGTGTTTTGAAAATGGAAGTAGAGGGGCCTAAATGCGCCCTAGCTTGGGAGGTGGATAGAAAAATGGTTAAGTGTAAAAAAATTGAAAGCCCACCCTCCAAAATGCGCCCTCACTTGAAGAGGGAGTTAGAAATTTCTCTAGGGCACGAAAATGGAAGCTCCAGGGGCTAAATGCGCCCAGGGTCATGAAGAAATTTCTCTAAGGCATGGAAACTAGAAGTGGACCCCCCTGAATGCGCCTTAAAAGGGACACTTGAAAATTTTCTAAGTTTTGACAAAAAAAAAATTGGAAGTAGGCCATGAAAAAGGCGCCCAAGAACTTGAATGAGATTGAAAAGGTTTAAGTGCAGTGAAATTGGAAGTTCAACCTCTCAAATGCGCCCTTGAGGTTCAAGTCTTGAAATTGTCTAGGTTTGAAAGTTTGAAGCATCCCCCTTCAAATGCGCCCTTGAAGGGAAGAGAGGATGAAGGTGAAAATATTCTAAGTCTTGGTAGCTAGAAGTTCCACCTCTTAAATGCGCCTTTGACTGAGGGAGTTGGAGAATTTATTAAGTATTTCAAAATTGAAAGCATGACCCCTTGAATGCGCCTTAGGTGAAGAATTGGCAGAGGAAATTTCAAATGTTCAAAATTAGAACCTCAACACCTTATGTGCGCCAGACCTTGATAATGATGAGTTAGCAAGTTTTGACTAAGTCGTTAAAAGTGAAAGCACAGGGGTTCAAATGCGCCAAGTTTGAGGAGGGCTAGAAAATTTTACTAAGTGTGAAAAATTTGAAGTAGAGAGGTCCAAATGCGCCCCTGGGAAAGGATGAAAATAGGTTGGTGAATTTGATCAAGTGATGAAAATGAGACTTCAAGGGGCTAAATACGCCTAAGTCATGGAGGGAAGTCCTTGAAATTTTCTAAGTTAAGAAAACTAGAAGCCTGCCTAGCCATATGCGCCCTCAAGGTATTAGAAGGCAAGTGGAGATTCCAAGGCGTGATGCATGCAAAGTAAAAGAGTCCAAGGCGTTGAGCTAGAAAATATGCTAGGGCTTGGAAGATGATAAAATTTTTAGAGGCAGGGATGAATTTGCCAGGCGAGGAGTCTGATGATGCTAGCTTCGCGGGGTTAATAAATATGTTCAAGTCAGAGCACAAAGAAATGTTCACAGATGATGAAATGGATTAAATTTGATGAAAAAATTATTTTCTAAGGTTCAAAATTCAGAAAATTAAATGAACCCGTTCGTTGGGTACCCATGGGTCTAGCGCGTTCTGAAGGAAATTTTCTTCTGGGTATTGATGATTGTCGATCAGGAATGGATTTTGAAATCTTCTACACTTTGTCGAGGCCTTCAGGGTGAATATTTTTAATGGGCGCCAGGTTGATGAATTTCCTATGGGAAGCTCGAAAATTTTCTAAGGCAAATGTGAAGAAAATGGGTTTTCAAGGTGAAATTCTCCATATGATGGATTTGAAAGGAATTGCCTAGGTGAATTTGCTCGAATTCTTCGTGATGATAATCTTCTCAAGCCAGAGATGGATAAAGTCAAAGTTGTCGGAGCTCCAGCGGGTGAAATGAATTTCTTCGGGATGCAGTTGAAGTTGTTATTGTCCAAAGGATGATGAAATTTGGCTAAGGCATGAGGAATTATGAAGATGGCAAAAGTTTGCTAGTGGGGGCGATGAACGTGAAAATCAGGTAAGTAAGTAGGTTATGTTATGAAGTGTTCTAATACTCTTCTCCTCGCTTGTTTTGCAGGAGGAATGTCGAGGCCAGAGCGCGATGTTCGGAGGTGGTGAAGCACGATGATATTACAACCTTCGGAGGAAGATAAAGTTTTGAAGGAAAGTTGCAAGAAAATGGCTAAGTGTTGAAGAAACATTTTCAAGACTCAAGGTGGAGAAAAGAGCGAAGTTCGAGCAAGATTGAAGAACAAAGTCAAGAAGAAGATCGAAAGCAGTGTGAACGCGTCCGTAGACGGGAATCTTCTAGAAGGGTGGTGGCCGTTAATGACGCATTTATTACCCCACTCTCCTTTGTGGCGGTTTTTAGGGCAAATCATGTTTAGGGCTGAGGTGGCACGATCTGGGCCATCCAGCCGATTGTAATCTGAGCCGTCCGTTGGACTTGGCCAGCTATATAAAGGGGGAGTCCCCCTCATTTGTACCTTGAGTAGACATTAGACAGTAGAGAAGATTAGAGTAGGAGTTAGAATAAAGAGATAACTTAGAAGTAGATTGATAGTGTAGTTGGAGGAGAAGGAAAGTTTTCCTTTGAAAACTTTTGTAAGAAATTGTCGTGTAAAACTTTCATAATAAAAGATCTTTCATTGATGGTGAAATTCATCTTTGTCGTGGATAGCTAGCGAGGTTTCTTCATCCCTTCTACTTCAAGTAGTGTAGAGTAGTCTAATTTTCATTCCATGCAAGTAGATAGTAATTGTGGAATGTGGTGTTTGATCTAAGCAACTTCGTCTATCCATACCACTAGTGTATTTGCTGATGGTGAATGCGCCTTGTGTGGTCAACTGGAATATCATGTACTTAACTTCGATCATGATTTGTATGTTTATATGCGTCGTTGTGATGGTATTTTCATGCTAAGTTGTGATATGAACATCTTGAACTACTCCTTTGAAGATTGCACCGGTTCTGTGGAGGCTGTCCGAAGCGAGGCAAAGCAGAGCCTGGTTGAAGCTTGTGAAGTTGAGCCCCATATCTCATGCCTTAGAGTAGATTAGAGTCTTCTTAAACCTGCACCATTTCATTCAGTACTTTCCGGTTAGAATAGGAAACAAGAACTTCATAGACAAATCTTTCGAGCTATTTGAATTCCTTTCTCCGCTGCCGAACAATTCCGTAAGTCCCCTTGAAATACCAGCAAATCACATCGAGCCAAACTGAGCCTATTCGCACTAAAAGAACCTTGGAGTTGAACGCACGAACTTTCTTGCAATCTTAGCGTGCGGAATACTTTGATCAAGAGAGAATAGGGAAGCCGTTGGCAACTTTATTCTGCGTTGGTGCGGTCACGAAAAACACATCAACACTATCCAGTTGGATAACGATGAGCCCTCATCACCTACGGGCACAAAAATACTAGGTTCAGATAATGAGATGGAAGTCCAAAATGATGGCTTCAAAGAAGGAATGATTTCCGCCCTCAGAGGAGTCTTGGATGTTCCAAATGAAGAGAATGTTCAGGAGGAAGATGGTATCGAGCAGCCTACCATTCCGGATTGGCTAATAGAGAGGATGAAGATTCAGGCACCAGTAGAGGTCCAAGAAGAAGATGATACTGCGGATTTCTTGGCAAGGTTGGAACAGGTTGCAACTAAGAAACCTGCCAAGAAATTTTCTACCATTCAGAGGGACGAGGCCGGCAGTCGTTCCATACACACCGCAATACTAACAGTGGATAAGCCACAAGGTGAGATCACTCCCCAGGAGTACGCCATAACCACTATAGACCTTGGCCCAACCAGAAAAGGCCAGGAAGTGGAAGAACTGGACAACTCCGTCTCAACTGTTAAGGCGAGATTGGAAAAAGAAGTGGCGAAAAAGAAGGAATACAAAAGGGAGGTCGAGCGCCTGAAGGAGTACATACGACATCTAACCCAGCCACTCGATCAGGGTGATGCAGTAGCTCCTCCTCTTCTTAATCGCTCGCAGGAAATGGCCAAGGATGTAGAGCAAGGGATGGTCACGGCCAAGGAGGCCCAGGAATGGATGGTAAGTGAGAGCATGGAAGCAGCTTCGTTCATGGAGAAATTGGCGCTTGCCTACGGACAAACTTCTTCTTTTCTTTCCAGATTGGTTGATATGGCAGAAACTTGGGACAACCTTCCAGACATTCAGGAGAGGCTCATTCCATGCCTCAAGGTACTGAAGGGTGTTCCAAGGGAAGAGTTGGTCGAAGGAAAGGTGATTGCTGCAGGAGCAGCTTATGATTTTCACCATTGGTTTTGGGCAGTGACTATACGGAGAGAAATTCTGGAGAAGGCAAAGGCGGATGGGCTCAGAGTTGAGGATCAAGTTAAAGAAATCCGGGAGAAGATTTATATGATAGCTGCAGATGTGTTTGACCAAGAAATTGTCCGAGAAAACGACATGCAGCTGGAGAGGTTGAAGCATAAGGTTCAGGAGGTTTTCTTCTCTGCTACTGAACCAATTCTGAGACGGGATTTCGCAAAAGTGGCGAATCTCTTGGCCATTCAGAATGATTTTGTGAGGCAGGAGGCGGATTGGGAGAACACCTTCGCCAAATGTTTTGAGGATTTAGATGGACTTGAATTTAGGATTAGCATGCTGCCGCCGGTCACGATGGAGGAAGTTGTCACGGTCGTGACCAGATTCATCGATCACAATGCTGCCCAAGAAGATAGGGACACCTTTCTTTGATGATAGCTTCAACTGCCACTTCACTGCTTGTTACAGCTTGTTTACTGATTGTCAACTGATGTTATTTTGGGCAACCCTAATTAGGGTTGGGTTGTATTAATCTTGGCCATTGATGTTGATTTAATCTTGGCCTTTCATTTGATTTTGAAAACTCTATTTAAACTGGTGATCTCTCACTTTCATGGGTGTGGAGACAGTGTATGAAATTGTTGCATTGAGACTATTTCCGATAATAAAAGCTCTTATGCATGATTTGCTTTGAATCACTTTTATTGTCAAGTAGTAAGCAAGGTCGCATAGCTTCTACTACCATAGATTAGAGTTAGAATTAAACTAAGTAGAATTTGCTTTGAATATTGGTTAAGTGCATGCGAGATTGATCGTATAGATTCAATGGTGAAATATTGCTCATACTTTCTTCGGATGGATGATTTGCATTCGATGCATAAAGTTAGCTTGACCTTGTAATTGTGGAAGCTTAACTTCGGTCTCACTCGAGGCTTGAAAATTATAATCACACCCCTTGAAGATTGCACCCACTTTGCGTAGTTGTCCCAGGGAGTCGAAACAAAGCGTGGTTATTCCTTTCACCAAATCTTTATTGTCTCTTAAATTCCTAGGCGTAGAATAGATCCTCTAAACCCTTATCCTTTTTGCAATTTTTTTTTGAGATTCGAATTGAAAGTCCCCATTGAAGAAGCTTTTAATGATAAATCCGCCTAAGTCCCAAACTTGTGAAGAATTCTTTAGCGTAAGTCCCTTTGTGTATTACCAACAAATCAGAACGCCCATTGAGCTTATCCACACGTCAAGACCTGACAAAAGAAACCTTGGAATTGCCATATGATCTTTTCGCAATCTTAGCATACGTGGTGGTTTTTCAAGAGAGGATCGAGTGTCTTTGGACATTTTATTCTGTGTTTTCGGTGGATAATAAAACGTATAGCAACAGGTCCCTACCTTCGGTGGGGTGTGTGTGCAAAACATGCACAACAAATGGCGATTTGGCTGGGGAAATGCTCCAGAGCATTTCGATGACAAATTGGCATCACGAACCCAAAATTTCTGGTTTCGACCTTCACGCTAGAACAAACAAACCGAACACTCGACCAAAGGATCAAAACCATTAGTCAACCTATCTTCCGTATGTTGAAATTCCTAGTGTGTGTAGATGTGTTAATTTCCCTCTTTTAGCCACTACGGGAACTTAAGCTTCATTGAGTTAAGCTACGTAATTTATTCTAACTGCAAAAGCATTTGGGACATTGCCTCACTACCAGTCAAGTGTCCATAGCCCCAACGAGGTTGTCGCTGTGATTCTCCCGAGCATTGCTTTACTGTCTGTTGGTGTTTAAATTCGCACCTCTGGAATGTGTATTTGAAACAGACAGCTATGCATAGTAAAACTGCTCTTCAAATTAGGAGGGGAAGCTCCCTCTTGCTGATGGTAGGAAAGAAAGTAAATTAAAACTAATTTGCCTATCTTTTTGATTCAGCTAGAGCACAAGGTTTATAAAACACAAACGCCGTAGCTGAGATTTTCTAATTAAGAATTCCAACTATGATTAACTTAAGCTAAAGACGTTTCTAACTTCTCAAGTAATACACAGAGCAAGAGAAATTACAAATGAACAAGGTTGATTCTCTGACAAAGGCCTAAGAGAACTCTTTCTCAACAAACATCTACACACTTCAATGTAAGTTGAAATTAAGATCACAAAAGCATAACAAAAATAACGGAAATCTGAGACGTTATACCAAGGCAGAGGAGGCTCATGATTTTATTTCTCAAACTTTTGGAACAAAAGATTACACTGAACACATGCACGGAACAAGAACTTGCAGCTAAAGAGGCTTGCAAACTTGTTCTTACACAAAAGGGACAACGATTACAACAACTACTTGTTGGCTAAAAGAGACTCAACAATTCGCTATCATAAACACAGTTGAACAACACTGGATAACAATAGAAGGCACTTAGGCTCAGCGTTTTGTTATCACTAGCATGGTTCTAACACAAAGTGAACTAACACTGAATAACAGCTTGCTGGCTAAAAGAGACTCAGCAATTTGCTATCACAATAACCGTTAAAGAAAACTAATGAGCAAAGGCTCTTATTTATAGGCAAGCAGAGGAGTAGGGAACCCTAAAATCTCCTTGCTTTTACAACTAGGGCTTGCTCAGCAAGTAGACTTTATTTCTAAATCTAGAAAAAAGATAACATCTAACACCTAAGAAAGCAGGAAAAGTAGGAAATGCCAACTATTACATTTATCTTCTTTCTCTTCTTCAAAGAATGGATAAGAATAGTTCCAAGAATAGAAAGAAAGCGGAAATAAAGCTTCTAGATGAAAGCCGCTTTAAATCTCAATCATATCCGCTAAAAAGCAGGAAATTGGGTCTTGGTCAGGTGCATTGATACTATCTAAGGCAATATTTCAATCCTCCAAGATCTCTTCGCCTTCTGTGATCAAACCTAGAGAATCTTTCACTTCTTTGGCTGCTTTATGAGTTTTATTCTTGAAAAACATCGCTGCCCCAAAAGATGACTCACTAATTGATAACTTTGCGGCTTTGCAACTTTATGCTTCTGACACTTCCCCTGATTTCCAACAGAAGAGTATTGCACAACTCTTTCCTGATACCTTTCCTTTTTCTCATATCACACCTCCTCGTGTTCTTCAGCTGAGATGATGAAGTTTTGATACAGTGCTAATTTGGTCTTAAACTCGAAGGGAGTGTACTCCATATTGAAAACCTTGAAGATTGATAGTAAACTCACCTATGTTCAGACAAGCTTTGAGCAACTTTCTATTTTTAGAATGCTGGTTTTTCTTCCTCCAACGTACAAATTTTGGAAATTTTTTCTAAGATATGGGTTTTGCTTAGAATTTCGTTGCAAGACAACCTAGATCGTTCATTTTTGAAAATCTTGAATTTTGACTGAAAAAGCAGCAAACCCTAATTTATTCAATCTTTCACCGAAAAAGGTGGCACCTGGGTTTTGTTCAGAATACAATTAGAAATGGACCCAATTGATCAGATTTGGAAAACACTGATGGCTGATCGAAAATGCAGCCAACCCTAGAATTTGAAATTTTCTTGAAAAAGCTGTGATATGGGTTTTCTTCAGAAGACTATTTTGAGAGGACCCAGATGATTAAAATTTGCAAACTCTGAAGATTTCATTGACATGCAAGGAAAAAGAAGCTGCTGCAACTTGATGAATTTCTCCAAAAATTCTTTAGAAGAATGAGATGAAGAAACCCAGATGGCTGAAAATTAAAAATCTTTGACCTTCTTCAAAAATTTGATCTTCTGGATGAAAAAGCATGAAAAAGCAAGGTCTTATGTTGCTGGTCTGAAAATTATTCATGAAAATCAGCAACCTTGAACTCTTGAATCTTGAAATAAAACCTCAAAGTTGCTGCTCCACTTTTCTTCTTTGGATGCCACCTCCAAAAATGATGAAAACTGAAAGGAAGAGATGTCTTAAATAGATTTAGGGCTTGAAATAGGTTTGCTTTCTTTTGCTTTAATCTTCAAACCCTAAACTCAGCTTGTTCAATGAATTTAGACATTCATCTTTCCCTTGCCATTTTGAATCTTTTGAAAACTTTGAAAATTTCACTAAGGCATTGTAAGTTGGCCGCCCTTCTTGGCTAGAGGTGCCTACTTCATTTAGATTTAACCACTTTTGTGAGTTTTTCAACTTTTCTTCCATTTTGACCCTTGGTTTGATCCTGATTTCTGAATGTTCAGTTGAAACGGTGGACGAGCTAAATGATTCATCGTGAAGCTCGACTGATTCTGAGAAAATTGTTCTGGAGGCGTCTCTGGCGAAAAACTTCGTTTTGACCTTCAAATTAATGGGAGCCTATTTCCTCTAGGGGCGCCCATTTTGTCTAGAGTTAGCCATTTTTCTGATTTTCAAGTTCTTCCTTTTCCCTTTGATTTTCTATTGAAATCCTTGTCCCGGGAGCTATGCTGATCCGATTGACTGGCTGACAGGTTCGCTGGATAGCTTGGCTGAATCCGATGAAGTGATCTTAGAGACTTTATCATCAAATTCCATCATTTCTAACCTCAAAAGTTTGGGCGCCCTTTCTCTCCAGGGGCGCCCAACTTGACCAGACTTAGCCATTTTAGCATTTCTTCATCAACTCTCTTCTACAGACGATCTCGTCAAATCCGGGGACCCGGAGCTCGGATTGGCTGATGACTGGGCTTGTTGTGGAGCTGAAAAGAAATCAAGAGGATCTTCTGGAGACACTTCTGTCAAAAAATTGAATTTAGGCCTTCAAAAGCTTGGGCGCCCCTAGCAAGCTGGGGCGCCCAACTTCACCAGAGTTAGCCAATTTCTCTGTGTTTTCACATTTGCTTTTGAATTTTGATTTTTTACTCGTCAAACCCTCTGTTCAGCCTTCTGTATCTGATGACTGCCAATTCCGATTGACATTCTAATGATCTCATTGGAGAGCTTGATCAACTGTGAAGAAATCGTGTTAGAGCTTCTTCTGCAAATTCATTTGTTTTGCCCCTTGAAATCTTGGGCGCCTCTTCTCTCCTGGGGCACCCAAAACCTCCAGACTTAATCATTTTCATTAGATTTTATCTTCATATTCAAACCTTCATTCTGTACCTTCCACTTGGATTTAGATTTGCCGGAGAACGATGTAATGTCCCCATTTTGGCCATACGCTCTTCTTTGACTGATAGCCTATTTCCGGAAATCCGTAGGTTGATCAAAAGTGAAATTAGGGTTTCCTTGCTTGGAGGTTTGTGGCATTTCTAGGTATTTACTATTTTTAGTAAATACTAATTTTCGCAGTGGTTCAGTTGTCGCTTTCATTAAGTCTTGATTCCAGCTCAGTTCTGCTTTCTGTTGGTTTTTAGGTAAACTTACTATTTTTGGCAGTGGCTATTTTTAGTAAGTCTAATTTTGGCAGTGGCATCATCAAGTTCAACTCAAGTCATCTTGTTATCCATCAGTCTCAGTTTGGCTTTGGGTTTGGTTTTCTCCTTGGACTGAGTTTCAGACTTAGTCAATTTTCATGTCTTAAAGTTGTACCCCATGCCTAGGCTTGATGACTTCAAGTTGTTTTAAAGAAGGGGACATAAAGGGGTCAAGTGAGCATTTAATTATTTAATAAATGCTTTATTGTTGCAATATGAAATGGATGCCTAAAGGGGAAGTTGAATGATATTTTATTATTTCAAAAGTAAAAGGCAAAAAGGTGGCGTCCTTTTTGGAAGTTGAAGTGATTCAACTTCTTGGAATTTGAAGAGTTCTTGTTGCTTCATTTGCCAACAAAAGCTTATATATTGCTGCTGTTTGAAGAGCTGATTATCCAATGTTTATGCTAATGTTATGCTGTCAAAATGACAACTTGTTTAATACTTCGAGGGATGCTTACCTCCTAGTTCCAATCCAATTTCGTGTTTGAAAGACAACACCTAGTTGGTCTTATTGCTGCTTCTCAATCAGACTAGCAGATTGTGCTTCAAAGTTGGTGAATTTTGGTGAGAATTTCAGTTTTAATGTTGCTGATGTATACACAGCTGAAGGTGTTTTTCATTTACAGCTTTTGATGTGAATTTATTTTGGTTATGGGTATTTGATCCTTGCAATTCTATGCTAATGGCGATCATATTTGGAGAATTTCAGAATTTAATTCCAAGTATTTGATTTTTAGCAAGAGAAATCGCCCCTCTTGAGGGCCGTACCATCTTGAGAGTGCTTTGGGATTCGTGCAAAATAATATCATGAGTTTTGATGCAGTTTTGTGGTTTGAGTTTGGGCGCCTATCCTCCAAAGAGACTTTGCATTTCGTTTCATTCAATTCAGAGGTATATTGAAGGAGTTGTGATCATTTTTATGAGTTTGCTGTTTGCTGATAGACATTTCCAGATTGCAGATTTTTATATCAGACTTGTTAGTTTTTGATATAATGCTGGTTTGAGCTTCAATTCTTCATCTTATATCATTGTAAATGTTAGAGGAAGTGATACTCTAACTGTTTAATGTTCTTGGAAGATTATCTATTCTATTTGCAGCTGTTCTTATTCTTTGTAAAGCTAGTTAGTAGTACTAACAGCTCTTCCTTTACTTGCTGCAATTTTATATCTGTTTTACACTCCCACAATTGAGTGGTTGAGTTTTAGAATAAACTTATATCTTGTTTGTAATTTCCCCCCACGTTATAAGTGGTTGTGTGGACAGTATTCCCCCCACGTTAACAAGTGGAAGAGTGGATTTAAAGGCTAGCTTGCTGCCTAATAATTGTTGTAAACTCACCCACTGAATAAGTGGAGTATTCCCACCACTCTGTGGATGCCCGCCGCAGCGGATGAATTGTTTTAATTGTAATCTTTTCGCCCCACTGTTTGGTGGTAGTGAGGAAATGCTTTTCATGGCTGGTTATCCGCCTATCAGTTTCTAGTTTTCAAATTCAACACTCCATCATATGTTAGCACCTCGCCCTCAGTGGGATCTTGAGTGCACATTCTTGACGTTGAGTAGTTTTCATTTCAAGTTCAGATTTTTATTTGGAGCTAACGCTAACTGAGTTGATTAAGTGCTGGTTATGTGTGTTAATTCATCGAAAAAAATTGGTTAGCATATTTCAAACGACAAGTCGGATACTCTGAAGAAGACACCCGTTGCAAAGCTGCCTGAATTCTGGAGACATTGAGCATATTTGCAAATCCCTACAGCTGAGTTAGACCCCTCAACAAACTGGGCGCCCCTGGGCACCAGGGGCACTGAAAACTTCCAGACTCAGAAAATTTTCCGTTACTTTCATGATTTTCACTTCATCTTCTGGTTGAAAATCCTCTATTTGACCTCGAATTCAGGATGACTGGATGATCCGATGACTGCACTGCCGGATTCGCTGTGGAGCTGGGAGAATTTTGAACAACTTTGCTTGGAAGGTCGAACCCTAATTTCATTGTTTGATGCCCTAAAAAGATTGGCGCCTATTTCCTCTTGGGGGGCCCATGTCAAGCAGTGTTAGTCAATTTTAAGTAGATTTCACCTTCCTTCTTCATTCAACATGCACGTTCATCATTTGATATTCCGTTCAATGTTTGATCATTGAATCTGATGCTTGGCAGCCAACTAACCTCTATTGATGACTTCAGAGCTCCTAATATGCTTCTGAAAAAGCAGAATAGACCCACTAGGGAAAAATTGATCTTTTTGAGATTCTGACTATATCGGCCTGGTATGGAAGTATTTTGAACCAATCAAAACTAGTTTGGACCCTGGCTGACAAATTTTCTATTTGTGGAAATTTTCCATTTTTAGAAAATTTTGCCAGTATCCATTTCGAAAGAAACCTAGAAAAAGTTACTATTTTTTTGAAAATTTCTAAAAATAGCAATTTTCCTAAAAAGTAGGGATGAAAAACTAAGATCTGGGTTTTGTAGACTTGGTTGCTTTGAGCAGACCCAGATCGTCAGATTTTGGAAATTTCGAGTTTTTACCTCTCATGCGAGACATGCAAACCCAAATTTTGACCTTTTTTGACAAATTTAACAAGACTTTTACTCATTTCTTCAAAATGTATAAGTGTAACAAAAATTTTAATTTTGGGGTATAACACTGTCGGTCGGGTGTCTATAGCCTCGGTAGAGTTGTTCATATCCTCCTGAAAGTTGAATTTTCTTTTGATTTTCAATGTTTCTTTTCTTTTGTTTATTTTGATCTCTTCTTTTCATTACAACCCGCAAGCAATGAAGCTTGCACTCAGGACTGAGAATCACAGTGGCGTTGAAGCAAAATTTTAGAATTTTCACTTAACTCGACTTCGCAAAAGCACCTATACAGCAACCGTAGGATTCTTTAAGGTGTGCGAGATATAAGATTTCAGAATACATCAGAATTAGATTGAACCAACGACTTATCCCCTTCGAATCAAGCATCCAGGTCACTTGATACTAACAAAAGACCTTTACCATCCAATCTAAAAACTTGATTGAATTTTCTCAAAGAAATACTTAGAACAACCCTAGGCAACATAAAATAGGTTGTTGCGCCTACAAACATACCCAACAGGAAACAAAGGGGCCCTGAGCAAAGCAACAAAGCGGAAGAAAACCAAAAGCAAACTATTCTAAAGCAACAACCTAAACTAACCAAAGCAGGAAAGCGAAGGCAAACAATAAGGAAAACTACTCTAAAGCAAACTAGTCTACACCAAATCGACTAACCTAATGAAAGCAGGAAAGTGAGATATATACATGAATCCTATACTACTCAAAACAAACTATGCACAAAGATATTTACAAAGAACCATGTTCAAACAAAGTGAACTAACAACTACGCCGTAGGATTTCGCAATGCATGCACAAGCGGACGGGTGATCGTGATGGTTCTAAGCCATGCAAATTCATCCTTATATTCAGAAAAAATGAATCTCAATATCGCAACATTCAAATTCAATAACACATCCAAGAAGAACTAAAAGTTGAGGCGGTTCATCAAGTCCGTGATCAATCAACAAACAAGTTCGTCTTCCCTTGTTCCCATAATTAAAATGATAAGCCTAATCATTCATAAGAGCAGGGAAAGATAAAACCTGGATGTAATCATGCAATGGGAGCAGTATTTGACGATTTGGAGTGTGCGTGGCATGATCAAACCATGCATCAACAACTTTTGGAGGACATAGCATCCCAACTGCATTATGATTTTGCAAAGCACAATCAAATTGATCAGGCATTAGACACTGTAAGGAATTAAAATTTTCGAATTCAAGGAACATTCTACCTGATCTCTAGTTTGCATAAGGCTGGGAAAATGATTCAGAAAATCCATCTTCCAAGCTCCCATGGGGGTTCGCAACCTCCATCGGTTGTTCTTCGAGGAGATACACTTCGTCTCGTTGATCCTATGTAGTCCATGGCTCCACCTAATTGTTGTCCTCAAAAGGCAGTATGGTGTCCTGTTGCATTTACCTCGTTCTGACTTCAATTTGATAGTGCCTCATGTCATAAAAACATGCTATGGACGAATCTTTTCTATTACAAGCCTCAGAATGTGCAAGAGGATTAGCAATGGATAAGGCAGAAAGACTCCCAGTTGCATCCTATAGTCGGCAGGGTATATTGTCCTTGTGGGCAGCTGCCAAGACCTCCCTACCTTGGTCTTTTCCTCTTTGCAACTGATGTGGATCATCAGGATGTTCACTTGTTTTCTCTTGTTCACTGTCGCTGTGAATGGAAGCATGGTCCCTTTCCCAATCTGGGAGCTCTAATGCTTTGCCATCCAGAGGTTTGGGTGATATGTCTGCATCACTACCATCTTTGGAAATGTACTCCTCAGTGTCGCTATACCTCTATGGCACAATTCCAAGTGGGAAGAAATCAGTAAGTGACACTAGCTCATCAAGGGGATTGGAGTATGGCGAGTGATTTCCCTCTGAGAATTCCCCATACAATCTATCATCAATTGTGTATAAATTCTCTACAAGAGGGGAAGACTCTCGGTGATCGATGGACAACACTCCCATTTGATCTGCTTCATCGTCTGGAAGTTCGGGACTATATTCGTCTGGAAGTTCGGGACTGTATTGTTCTCTTTTCGTTGCTGTCCCAACATCCTCATGTGAGTTGCACTCAACTAGACTTACTTGTTGACTCATGTTCTTCGACCTCTAGTTCACTTCTTGAAGCAACAACAAAAGGCCTTGCATTTGGATGTTCCACTTGTTCTCTAACTTGCTTGATGGCATCTTGACATAAGTCGCACGTGAACTCCGAATGCACCAAGTCATGGAGCCTACACCATCCCGGCAGCAGCAGCACCTCCAAATCTACTTGGTATCCCAACTCTGACCAATCCCTCATGAGTCTTGAGACGAGTTCACTATATCTTTCCACCACTAGATCTTCATCATCAATTGGGGAGGAAGCTTGATGGTGGACAACCTCTGCTTGTGGTTGTTCCCATTCTCTCAGATCTTCTTTGTTAGATGTCTTATTTCCCTTGTCTATGGAGAAAAGGTCTTCTATTCTCATTTCTCTTAAAATTTCATCACTATTCTCTGCTGCCCCAAGAGTTTCAGCCTCCTTTTGGTTTTCAACATTTACATTCACTGCCCCAGCATGCACAGTTGCAAATTTTTCTGACTCATCTTCTGTGTATGGCCTTTCAACTGCTAACTATTTTTCTGCTTGAGTGGATGATTGTTCTTTGTTGGGAGTTGGCTGCTCAATCTTCTCAATCAGGTTTGGACAACTCCTAACTTGGTCAATGATGTTTGCGCATGAAGGGCAAGTTAGCTCCAAATGGGGTGCATTATGGACCTTGCACCGCCCAGACATCAGTACTTCTACTAAGTTTAGTCCATCCTCAATGCTTAGTTGTTCCTGGACCAACTCTTCAAATGCCTTTGCTGTAATGTCAACAAGTTCTTGTTCTGGATCTGAAAGAGCTAAGGGTTGATATATTTCCTAGAAGGGGATTTCTCCTTGCAAAACCATTTCAATTCTGCCCAAGAATGTTAAACATTCCATCTCATTATGTCTGCGAGTGCCATGAATTTTGCATTTTTCTGACAATGCAAAGTGCTGCAATGACCTCTTCAATCTCCTACTTAAATCTTCTTGCAGCTGAGTGATGTTAACTTGAAGTTGTTGCTCCATCTTAGCTCAAATGTTGCCTTTGTCTCCAAATTTTCTGATTTTTTTAAAAAAATCTGCTTATGATGAGATCTTCTCTATCTCAGATTTTACTTGAAGGTACATTCAACTTCCAGCTTTGTAGCCTTGTGCTCAGCCAGACCCTTCTTCTAGTGCCAGTTTTGTTGATGGGCGTTTTTGCACCTTCTCAACACAGACAAAGCACAAGCGTAATGTCTCTCTTGAAAGGTAATTTCTGCAACTGAGTTTTAGAAATTACCCCAAGGTCTCTCGGGTGTGACGTCATGACAATGCTTGGAATAATTCAATTGGTTGATGTGATTTGCTGATAATCACAAGGAGGCTTTTATGGTTCACAAAGCATTGGAAGTTGGGTCTGCAGATGGAGTTTCAAAGTGCTGGAAATGAATGAACAATGGCTTCCCACTCAGAATAGCAAGCTGAAACTTAGTTCAATCACCAAGTTTGACATTGTTGTGGTGCTTGGAATCCTACACTAACAAAGATTTAAAAGAAATAGTAAAAGAGGAAAGGGTTGAAAAAAGTTTCTAACTCTAAGCTATGAATGAATAGTAACAACGGAGGATGCTACAGTAGATAGAGTCCCATAAAACTAAGTTTTGCTTCACCAAAAGAAACCTACAACTACACAAAACCAGTGCAATCTTCTAAGGTCTATAGTTTTTTAGATTGTGCATTCACTTCATGAACATAAAATTGAACTAAAGTGCAACAAATAAGCAAGCCTAGGCTAACTTTACACATCAAATTGTCATCAACAAATGCCAAAAGTATGGGCAAGAAGTCTATCAAATACCATAGCAACAACCACCATTAAAATCATTCAAGAAACTAACAAACTAAGACTAACGTGGAAGTTGAATCATGCATGCAAAATGAGCAAGCTGAAAGAAAACACACAAACTCATGCAATGCTTCCTTCTATTGTTGCAAAATGCCTCTTAAAACAATTCACTACCCTTTTACAAATGAGGAGCAAGCCGCTATTTATAGTTTTCCAAAAATGAAATGAATGGCCAAGATTAATTTGCAATGAATGGCCCAGATTCAATACAGCTTAGGGTTTCACGTAGCCCCAAATATATGACAATATAAAAATAGACTTTTGTCTTTTTCCCTATTTTGTCTTTTAGCTGTCTTCTCTATTGTAGCTGAAAACTGCTGAAATCTACCTTGTTGTTGATGTATTTGCAACATTTCTTCATTTAATCAAGTAAATCCAATTGCAGATTTGTGTCATTGAGAAGCAGTTATGTTGCTCCTAATCCCGGTGGACAACTCTTTACCATCATCATTTGTACAGAACAACTTCCTCTTGCTGTTGATTCTGGTGGATAGCTCCCCGATTCTTTGGCGCTGACTTCTTTGGCATGCATTCATGCATAAGAAGATCCTCCATTTTGATAACCTTAGATCTTCGTTGGCATATTTCATATGCGAGCCTTTGCAACATAGCATCTTCTATAGTAGGGTTGACCGTTACCCTCTGCTTGAATTCATTAATGTTCACGTGCCTAAGGTCTGTGTCCGAGACTGTGTCCCAGGTGGAGATGAGCTTGGAGGTGTACTCCACCCCATGGAAGTGGTACTTCATTTGTTCCTTTTCTTCCTTTCCTCTTGGAGTCCTTGCAGGCTTTTTTCCTTTGTCACTCTTTCCTACGGGCTTCCTTGATGATCCCTTAGTAGACTCCATAAATCCTGCACACACGGAGCGTAGTAAGTGTTTTTACATATAATGAGGAAAACATCAGTTAAATCCTGCAAATCCAAGGTTAGATCCCTTTATACATCCTTAAAAGATCATAAAATTCATCATCTTTTACTTTTGGGAGCTTATTTGGATCATTTGTGCAAATGGTGGCCCATGTGTGTGGGTTTGCCCTAGGCGGAAGCCGTTAGGAGCAGCTTGGGGAAGGGCAGCGCTGGGGTCGTGGAATCCCACAGATGGCCATTTGCAGTGAGATTTCCGCATAACTTGTTTGAAGGGAAAATTCTCTAGGCAATGATTATGAACCTGCGGAAATAGGCCACAAGGTACTGTTGATGTGATTTTTATGACCGCACCAATTAGCAGAACAAAGTTTCCCAACGGATAC
Source organism: Sequoia sempervirens (assembly GCA_007258455.2). Classification (NCBI taxonomy): domain Eukaryota; kingdom Viridiplantae; phylum Streptophyta; class Pinopsida; order Cupressales; family Cupressaceae; genus Sequoia; species Sequoia sempervirens. The sequence continues at coordinate 491,381,401 of VDFB02281492.1, read as the reverse complement.
CCTATTCTCTCTTGAACAGAGTATTCAGCGTGCTAAGATTGCAAGTGAGATCACGCTTTCAACTCCAAGGTTCCTTTAATGCGAATAGACCCAGTTTGGTTGATGTGTATTTGCTGTGTTCTTACGAGGGGACTTACGTAATTGTTCAGAATACGTGTAGTAACCACCAATGTATGCTTTTGAAAGGGATTTTGTATGAATGATTTGGCTTTAGAGTGCAAGTTTCCTAAAACTAATCAAAATTATGCGGAATTTGAATGGCTGCAGAGATTTCTAAAATCTAAACTCTAACCTAAATGCAAAGGGTGTTATGCTCAACTTCAATGAACTTCAACAAACATTGTTTAGCCTCCAGTTGGACAGCTTCAACAAAGTAAGTGCAATCTTCGAAGGATATGAAAGATGTTCAAATCACAATTCAATAGTGCAACTACCATCACAACGATGCATAACTACACATGAACCTTGATCGAAGTTAAGTGTAAAATGTACCAGTTGACCACGCAAGACGAGCTTACCATCAGCAAAATCGTTAGTGGTATGGATAAAGAAGCTCACTTACATCAAACATAAACATCCATGTCTAACTATTAGCATGAAATTAAATCCTAGTTGAAGTCAAAGGAAGAAGAAACCTCACAAACTATTCACAACAAAGTTTGAATTCACCATCAATGAAATGCTTTATTATGATTAGCCTTTTTGTGACAATCTCTTACAAAATTCTCAAAGGGAGAATTCCCCTTCTTCAACAATGCAATGAAAACTACTCTATCTCAAAGTATCTACTCTCTATTCTGCTTGAAATCCACTATGCTGACTACTCTCTGATTCTAACTATTATATTACAAATGAGGGGGACTCCCCCTTATATAGCTGGCCAGTCCCAATGGACGGTCCAGATTGAATTACAACGGAGGGCTCAGATCGAGCCACCTCAGCCCTAGACGAGTTTGCCCTAAAAACCGCCAGAAGGTGGAGTGGCGTCATAAATGCTCCCAAAACTAGCAGATTCCTCCTTTGACCATCATGAGCAATTAATGCCCACTACCCTTCTAGAAGATTCTCGTCCATGACTCGGATTCCCTTGTCCTTCTCTCTGACCGCGTACGCTACGAATCGCACCAGCACCTCATCGACCTCCTCCTCAGAAATTGATGGAGTAAGATTTAGCTGATATTCCAGGATTGCCACCATCTGCTCATGCTTTTCACAAGATTTTCCCCAAGTCTCAATAGAATCTTGTGTACTCTGAATAATCGTTGAAAACATAGAAATGTTTTCAAAGTCAAGCTGGGAAAATGTCCTCATCTCAGAAAAGAAAGGTTGTAATCTTGCTTTTAATCCTTCCACCTCCACTTCCTCATGAGTTAGCCTTTTTGCGAACAAAGCATCCAACGTGTTGAGGATACCCTCGTGGATATTCCTCATTGCCTTCTTGATCCTGGTGGACTCCGTAGCTGCTGTGTCGAAGAAACTCTTCCTTGTGAATGCTGCTGAATGCTACCCACGAAAATCATACCTATCGCCCGCTTGGATAACTCCCTCATTCACCAAAGTCTGTGTGGGCACACGCATCAAAACAGCCAGGCGAGGGATAGTTTTGTCTTGAAAAATATGGGTGTCTCCCCAAGCTTGCTCGACATCACTAAGGCGTGAAAGGATACCAGAGGCACTCTGAAATGCTGAGACAAGATCGGTCATGAATTTTTCTGCCTCAGTACGGACACCACTTACCCATTTGTCTCCTTCCCGCACTGCTCTCTTTATCTCCTCAAGCCCACTGATTGGCTCTCGTGGCAATTCAGACGGAAGCTCTACCACTGGATTCTCTTGAACGACTGGATGTGCTAGATGTTGCACATATTGGACCAGCGCCTTGTGTTCCTTCTTCAATCTTTTGTACTTTCCTTCCTTCTTCACCAGCCTGTCCTTCAATGCCTGGAATGAACTTTCAGCCTCTTCCACCACTTGCACTCCGGAAGGACGTCCTAATTCGACTGTGGTGATCGTGTAATTTTCCGGCATTGCATCACTTAAACTATAATCTTCTCTTGGAACAGCAATGTGAAGGCTGCGTGAACCTGCCTCATTAGTTTCCATCCTTGTGTACTTCCTTGCTCTTTTCTTTTTGGGCGACTTGCTAGTCCTGTTTAGAAGCTCTTCCATTTCAACTGCAAGGTCCACATCATCATCCTGGTCCCTCCTGATCGCCTGTGAAAGCCAATTGCGTTGAATGTCATAAATGATAAGGGGCTGCTCCTCAGTTGCCTCCATTTCCCGAACTTCCTCTCGAGTAGTATTCTGTTGAGGCTCAATTATTTCAACATTTTGATCACTTTCCTCGTGAGCTCCAACGTCTTCATCTCCGAAGGAATAGTCAAAGTGGGTGTCCGTATCCGTTTCTTCCCCTTCATCTAGTTTACTAGCACCTTCAGGATCATTGACACTTTGGGTATCCAACTCCCTTGGCATTGGTTGGTTAACTTCTCCAACCTCTAGCTCTTCATTCCCTCGAGCCCTCTGATCAGCAAATAATGAAACTTCACGCACACTAGAGGAATGGGACACCAATTGAGTCGATGACGTGTCCTCCGATCCCTGAGGCTCTGGCTGAACAGGTTCTTCTTGCCGCGGTTGTGGCTCTTCTTGTGGTGGCTGTGGCTCCGGAGGCTGGGCAATTTGTTTATTTCTCTTTGCCAATACTGGTGGCCTTTTATTTCCCATGAGGTTGTATGTGAAAGCAATGGACCTCCTCCTTAGTTTGTGAACACGTTCTTCTACCCAAGCCCTTGTGAAAGTCAAGACTGGAATAGACAAGGTGTCTAAATCCGTGATCTCCGGTTCGGCCCAATCTACTGGTGGAATCAGTGTGTTCTTTACTGCTTCATAATCCGGATGAATCAGCCTGGTATCTTCTTCTACTTGGTTCGGCACTTGGATTACTTCACATTCTCTAATCATCTTGAGTGGCAACCCTGAAAACGTTCTTTTCCTAATCTCGGCCTCACTTCCAGCATTTGCCCAAAAGTCTTCCAAGTGAGCCTTGTGTCTGTATTCTACACCCTGCACCGTTCCAATCTTTCCCTTAGGATCAAAATCTTGTCGGCTGGTATGAAGAGTCAACTTGTAGAACTTCAATTCGTCTTCAGCCTCCTTGGCTGCCTGCAACGTGGGGCATTCTTTGAGTGAATTTCCCAACACAATGGGAAAATGCAAGCCTCCTTTCTTCTTTCGCCTTATGATTTTGTCGTAGGCCACCAATTGCCTAGACAACTCGAGTAGTATCATCCTGTTGGTGGGGTACCTTGGTAATTTATAGACATATGAATCGTACCCTGGCAGCCTCAAATAGGTAAACTTCAGGAATTGGACGAACCAAAACCCATACTCCTCTATCAGCATCAGAGCCTCCTCGGATATCCTCTGCTGTAAACTCTGCTGAAGGGTTCTTGTGATATACATAGTGAAGGCGTCATTAACTCTCTTGAAGTCACCTGTGTGAGTGAGATGCAGCTGCCTGCAAGACTCGTGAATGTTGAACTGATTGTATCCACAGCCAATTGGTTCTTGATATGCCAACCCTCTATACTTTGTCATTCGAGCAAGCATGTAAATAACATACGAGCTCATGTAAAATGTTTTTGTTCTCCTGAGACTCCGGAACTGTTCGTCAATATTATCACTTATCATCTGCGCCCAGTTTACTTGCTCCTTCCCTTCGAGCACCACGCTGATGTTGAAGAACATCCATGGCTCGAACACAAATGATTGTGGACTGCCGTTAACCCTGCTGAGCAGCATAATGATATCGCAATACTCCTGCTTCAGCTCTTCTGAAATTATCTGCTTTGGCAGCCTTGCAGCAGGAGGCTTCGGCTTTCGCATCCAAGTAGTGTTTATCCTCTTCATGCATTTTTCGAAGGATGTGGTGTACATCTTGTCAGCCTTTGCCTTGGATTTATACAACATATTGTCAGTAGCAAGTATCCCAAACGCCTCGCCAATCGCGTCAGGAGCGATGTTAGCCAATATCATACCATCCGGAGAACTGATAGTCCGATCATCCGAGTTGTAAAAGTTGGCGCACTCTAAGATTAACTCAGGACAACGAACTGCTGGTTGGAACCCTGCTGCTGCGTACAATCCGCTCTTCACAATGTTGCGCGAAGCTTCTGTAGGAAGATTGCCACCTTGTCCGTACATTATGCGCATGAAAGCCTCGAGATTGAAAGGCCCCAGGTTGGTGTCCGTCAAGTTGCCAAACTTTGACAAGATCTTCGATTAAGGAATGAAGGACTTCTTCAGACCCTTGATAATTGCCTGCCTGTAGGCGTTTTCTTTGCCAGCTTCGTTGTTTCCAGCCTTGGCTCCAGCTTTGCTGGTTCCAGCAACATCAACCTTTCGTCCATCAGCCATCTGCAAAACGAAAAGCAAACATTACACTTCGAACTATTTTAAATAAAAATCACGTGAGGTGGTTGGCGGATGAAGTTGGCTGCAAAAATAAATGTAAGTTAATATCTTCAGCATTGTTACACCCCGATTGTATAGCTACTATTCATAGGATGTACATTGTAAATGTTGAATCTTTCTGTTGAATAAAGTGAAATGTTCTTGTGATCAATTGGATGTATCCTAAATGATTGTCTCTTATCTGATGCTTCTGTTATTGTAATTCTTGAATGAAATTAGCATATTGAGTTATGGAATAATGTTGTTCTAACCTATTACAATGCTTAATGTATATTACCTTGGTTTTGAGCAATTGATTTCCGTTGTCATCTCATGATTTGCAGGAGACAGGTTCGTACCTCGAGACAGAGGAGAGATATCACTCGGGGAAGAACTTGGTCGGGTAAACAGTAATGGATACCAACTGAACATACACACACAAGCCTTAGAACTGAGTAAGCTAAGTCATTGTTTCTGGTTAAAGGTAAGTCATCCGTAGGCTTGTCTCGTATCATTAGGAGTCGTGTCTTCTTCTGAATGTGTAAACAAGTGATGCATGCCAATATAACCTTATAACTGATAAGTTCTGGTTAGAGGTGGATATGTGTATTTGTACATACGAATACGATATGTACAAGTACCCATAAGTACGTTCATGTCGATACAAACGTATTAAGCAGATGGATATGCCATACGTATGTGTCGATATAAATGTATTTATGGATACTTATACATGTAGTATATATACAGATATATATACAAGTATACATACCCACGGCTAACAAGATAAATGAATTTGATATTATAATGATATCTTGTCTCTGAAATTATACGAATACATATATATTAATTTACATGTTTAATGTATAATATAAATGAATATATATGTATTAATATAATGTTAAGTATTTCAATATATTTAATATTATATTAAAATATTAATATAATATAGTTTAAAATGTATACAATATTATTTAAATTGATAATTTAAATAATTATGCATAAACTATATTATGTAAGTATTTTAATATAATAAACAAATATATTTAAATAAAAGATTGGTCAAAATCAAATGAAATAAAAGTAAAACATTGTAAAGCACGAATGCCAAATCTGGGAAGAAATTAAAAATCGCGGATTTCATAAAAATCACGAATTGATAAGAAAACGCGAATTTTTCTAGAATGTATTCTTTGAAGTGTTAATCTTCAAATATGAGCCTGCATATATGCGCCATATTTACTTTGAAAAATCTATTAAAATATTAAAGTTTTACCAAAGCGAAATAAAGAAGAAAAACGCGAAAATGCAGAAGGTAAAATGAAAAACGCGCAGGTAACCCGCGCGACTAGGGCCAGACGTCTAAAAATGGCCGATTCATCTCTTGCTTGGAGAATAAGAGGAAATCTGTACGCCATTTGAGCAAGGAAGAAGTCAGAAAGGAAACTTGGCATTTAACCTAACTGTAAAAACGCGCCAGTTGAAAGTTGTCACAGTTTTAACAGCCTGAAACAAATTCGAATTAAAATGAACTTCTTGCTGTCAAACATGGAGGTCGAAACCCTCACCAATTTGATACACGTTTATAGTTTGAAATATTCTTCAACCTGCTGGCAGTCCTGGCGCCATAGAAGGTGGAAATCAGTTTTAAAATGAACCTATAAATATACCTGCGTTTTGGCATTCTTAGGCACACGAATTTACAATCAAGTTCTTGAGCATTTCATAGCAAAAGAGAGAATTCGCCATAGTAGAGAATTTGTCAAGTACTTTGTTAAGGAAAGGTGTTTTCTGATCATAAGAGCAGAATTTGAAATTGCTGGTTAAGCTTTGAATAAAAGAGGAGTAACTGGGAATTACACTGTTACTGTGTTGAGCTTTTGGTGTCAAGAATCCAAGCTGGAAGTGGTCTGAATAGAGGCCAGTGAAGGAGTTATCTTCCCAACTTGTGGAAAGCTAAAGCAGGCATGCTAAACTCTTACTTTTTATGTTAATCTGATAATTCTCTGAAATTTAGTCATAGCTAGAAAGAAATGAATATGATTATCTCAAGATTGAACTAAAAGAATAATAGTTTCTTAACCATTATCATGAATTTAGTCTTGTCATGGCTTTTGTTTGGCTTTTGTTGTCAATAATGTACACTTTACATTGGTTAATGGAAAGCAAACTGCATTGAGTTTTAGTGGCTCTGTATAATGAGCATATGCTTGTGTTTAAATATTAAATACTAGGGTTGAGTCAAGAATATTTGCAAGATATACTCTACAACTTAATACAAACAACTTAATCAAGTTATTGTATCCCTAGGATGTGTATATCCTGAATTAGGGCGTCAGTTGTAGTAACTTGATAAATAGATTCATTATACTCGTAGTAAAATGTTGTAGGAAGTCTAGGGTACGGACTACCCCGATAGACCAACCTACGCGTAGAACTAAGATAGCCTTAAGTCAAGTTGAACCTGGCTAGTGAATGTGACATATGACCTATGTTCTTCATTGAACGTAAACACTTTGGCCAAAGTAGTGTAAGGAACCATTTAGTTGTTGTACTACACTGTCAGTTCACCGTGATTCCGAAATACAACCTAGTTTGTGATTTGCCGTTAGCACGAAAGCTAGTTTTGTAGAATCACAGCACTATGTCCAGTTGGTAGTCATTAAAGGTTACCCAACCAATCTCTTCTTCGAAGGGAGGGCCGTTCATTGAAAAATGATCGTGCGGGGGACCGCATTATAAGTCCGTGGTTGGCGGAAAAACGCTCGAGTGATGTTTCTCCTCCATGAACACCCGACGGATGCTCCAAAGCTTGACAGGACGGATTCCTGGACCTTCTTATTTCTATTGGTGTCAAAAGCCTAAGGGCTATGTATGTATGTTTCTCATCATGCTTTGTAATTTCATTTGAAATGAAATAGTTTATAGATGCAATAAATGTTTCTTATTTATGTTTTGAAAAGAAATTGTTTGTTCAAAATGGTATTGTTCTTACTTTTAAGTATGAATTGTAAAGTTTTAATTTTATCGTACAAGTGTGTTCGTTACAAGCATCAAACTTCGACTTCAAACCTCGGTATAGTTAAACTTCGAATTTCAACAACTTGCAGCCAAAAGAAATTTTCATTTCTCTGTAAGAAATTAACTTCAACAATTTCAACTTCGGAAAATGTGTTAAGTTTCAGCAACGTTTAAATCAACAACTTCGGAAGTTATACATCAGCAAATTTAAAATCAGCAAGCTTGCAAGTTATAAATCACCAAGTTTCAAATCAGCTCTTCAACAGTTATAAACCAGCAACTTCGAAGAATTTTGAAAGTTTCAAATGAGCAAGTTCGAATCAGCAAGTTTCAATAATTTCATATCAACTTTTCGAGAGTTAAAAAAAAATCAGCAACTTCAAAAAGTTTTAGCAATCTCGAATCAGCACTTCGAAAGTTATACATCAGCAACTTCGAAGGCTTTAACAATTCTAAATTTGATTTGATTCTAACATTCAGCAACTTCGGAAGTTTAAAGCTCAAATAATTTCGAATTCAAACAATTTTGACCTTCAGCACGATTAAATGATTTCAGCTTTTTCAACTTTCAACTTCGAAAACATTTCAACTTTCAGCAAAATATAAAGTCTCAACAACTTCAAATACTTACCTCAGCAACGTGGAGAAATAAAAATGCTTAACACTTCAAACTTTATTTCGAATCGCAGCAACCTCGCAACTCAGCAACTTCAAGAAATTCAACTCTCAGCAACTTCGCAAACTTCGAGAAATTCAAGCCTCAACAATTTCAATCTCTTGAAAAATGAACCTCGCACCTCACACTTTCAGCAACTCTCAAATTGAAAATATTAAATCTTACACAACTCACCAGCATAAACTTCAGCTTCGAATCTTGTGAGATGAGAATGAAAATCCTCAGAGTTTTATAGCCAAAAGCTGGTGCTAATTTTAGCAGATGCCATTTATTCTTTTCATCATGACCGACGCATTTGCTAAATTTAAAAGGGAATATTCCAGTCGTCTTGCAGTTGTTATGACAATTTGCTATTTAGGGAGATTCTTTCCTCAATTCAAATTTAAAATTCCCTGTTGACTGCCAGTTACCTTAGGTAATTTCGAGAAAATCATTTTTACTCCGATTTGAAATAATCTCAACTGCCTTTTTAAAATGGCATATTTAATTTATTAAAATTTTAATTTAAATGCCATTTTAAATTATTTCACCAGCACCCTTTAAAAATTCGACGTTAATACCTTGAAATGGCTAGGCGAAATTTATTTTCCATCCATAATTAACTCCGAAATACATTCCCCATGTTTAAAATCGTCCAAATTTTCAAAATCTCATGGGTTTTAAATTTAAAGGGGAATTTAAATTTAACTTAGGAAAATAATTAGTTAAATTAAATTTCTCAAAATTAGGCAAATTTTAAAATTAATCGCCTGGAGAAATTTTATTACTCATCCCACGCCCTTTTAATTTATTCTCACATTACGAATTTGTCGAGCTTTTTAGCCAAATCTCCAATCTTATCCTGGCCACGCCTTAAAAGCATTTCCCAAGTTTAGGCGTATTGAGCACTTAAAATTTTATTTTAAAACTCGCCTTAGACATCTTTGATCATTATTAAAACAACTTTGGGTCCAGGCGCATTTTATCCCATGAGCATTTAAATTTTTCAGATTTAAACAAAAATTCACTTAAGGCGCATATTGAATGGTGAGATTTAAGTTTACGCCTTAGAGACATTTCGACGCATGTGTGATCTCCACTTGAGGCTCAAGGCGCATATATAAGGGTCCACTTCCCTTTCGTTGCTTCAGGAAACTTTTGAAATCTTAGTAACATTTTAAATTACCTCTGTCAAAGCTAGGCGCACATAGAAGATTGGACTTTTTATTCGAGGGCGCATTTAACCCATTGAACTTCAAATTTCAAAACACTTGGAATGTAATCCATCCGTCTTCAACTTGGTGGGCGCATACCATATATCAAGCCTTCAAATTTCGATTTCTTATGAATTTCCTTTTGAAAACGCATTTGGGCGCTTATGGCATGTCCAACTTTGAGTTTTATTCTAGGCGCAAATAGGAGAGGCAACTTTCATTCTCAATACTTAGAAATTTTTTTTCGAATCTCCAATATCTTCACCTTGCCAGGCAAATTTGGACCCCAGTGCTTTTCAGTTTTCAACGACTTTAGAGAAATTTCTAACTCCTTCCTCAAAGAGGGGGGCAAATAGAATGTGTGGCTTCCAGATTTGTCATGCTTAAATAATTATGAGTCAAGGCGCATATGGGTGTTTATGCTTTCAATTTTGAAGACTTGCTGAAATTTGATTCTGGCCGTATGCAAGGTAGTCTCCTTCCAGTTCATGACTTGGAAAATTTTTGATACCTCCTTACACTTCAAAGGCGCATATCACATATGCAGCCTCCAATTTATGCCTTAAAAGAATTTCGAGTCATCCATCCCTCTGAGGCGCGTATGGAACTTAGAGCTTCTAGTTTTTCAATCTTTTTCCTTCCAGGCGCAAATGCATGGTGGTGGTTTCAATTTGTGGCGCATTTGGTATCACCAACTTCCAATCCATGCCTTAGGCGCAAATTAGATGGGAAGCATTTAATTTTGGAGTGGGGCGCAAATGTGGATGTATGTTTTCAGGCGTATATACCATGTTGAGGTTTCAATTTTAACACCCCAAGCTTAGTGGGCGCATATCCAATGTTGAGCTCTCAACTTCCAACACTTAGGCGGATTTTCAAGTCTTCCAATTCAAGGTGCCAATTCCATCCTCAGGTTCAAGTCCTTGCCTTAGGCGCATTTCAAACTCCAACCACCTTGGGCGCAAATTAAGGGTTATGCTTTCAGGCGCAAATATCAAGCCAAGCTTCCAGTTTGAAGAGGGGCGCAAATTGACCCATGGACGTCCAGTTTTCTTGCCTTGGAAAAATTTAGGGGCTCTTTGCAAAGTGGGGGCGCATTTGACATGTTGAACTTTCAGTTTTCGCACTTAGAGAGTTTTCGACTTATCTCCACAGGTTGGGCGCATATAGCCTGCTGAGCTTTCAGTTTCGTCACTTAGGCAAATTTTTAAGTCCCCACAGGCTTAGGCACATTTAGGCCCATGGACTTTAGTTTTGACACTTAGGCAAATTTTTAAGTCAACACCAAGGGCGCATTTACCATGTGCAACTTTCATTTCCAACACTTAGTGAAATTTCAAGCCCAAGGGCGCCTTTGACCCAAGCTACTTCCAGTTTTCCAGACTTAGTCAATTTTCTGCCTCTCTTCAGCTTCTCAAGGTGGATTTCAATGCTGGATTCCAAATTTTATCCGTTTTAGTGAATTTTATGCCCTTTGCCAGATTTAAGTTGATTTTCCTCTGTCAACCCTAATTCGCCCTGAGTTTCTATTTTTAGAAAGTTCTCCAAATTTTGCGCCGTCAACTGAATTTTGACCTTGGAAAGCCGGATTTTTGCCCTGTTTCGAATCTCAACTGAATTGTGCTGTTGACACCCCGATGCCTATTTGCACCTGCTATTTTTAGCAACCTGCTAAAAATAGAAATTACTTAGAAAGCCTCGAAATTTCATGTGCCAATTGCTTGAAGCGTGGTGATCGTAACTGGATGTTGTTTTTGCTTGACTGTCCAGTTCTGCCCTTGATTTTAGGAAACCCTAATTTCTCTGTCTTGACCTGCTAAAAATAGCAATTATCTGATTTCTCATTCTCTGCAACTCTGTTAGCCTTGAAATTCGCGCCACGGATCCTTTATCACATGTTTGACTCGCTCTTGTTGAGATTTGATGCTGACCTGCCAATTATAGCCGCTTCTGAAGTGACTTACTATTTATAGTAAGTGCTCGTTTCTGAGGCTTCCCTAGCTCCGTTCGAGTTGAAATTTGGACAGTGTGATCCCTGTTGGTGAACTTGCCCGTCTATGCTGACGCCGAGATCAACTTTCTATTTATAGCCTGTGTCTGGAACACCTTACTAAAAAAAATAGCAAGTTCTCCGATTGCCCTCAAATTTTGCCAGCAGACTTCCTGAAAGATGCTGACCACGATGGATACTTCAGTTTTGGATATTTTGATGTCGGACCCCTCACTTTTAGCTCTCAAGCTTGAAACCCTAATTTTATGCATGTTCCTCAGACGAGCTCCGTTTGACCCCGTTTCAGTTGCATGACGATCAGTTTGCCGCTCCAAAGTGTTTAGTAGATGTCCAAGTGGTACCTGCTAAAAATAGAAAGTGGCCGAAAAAGTGACTGTCCGGCTGCTGGATGATTTTGCATGTCATACTGCCCGGAAAACCTCGAAAAACCCAGAAAAACCCAGAAAAATCTCCAGCATGCAAGCACTGGCTAAAAATAGTAAGTTTTTGAAAAGTGATCAGTTCCATTTGCATGTTACACTGTCGCGAAGCTCTTTGAAAACCCAGAAGGAATATGCCGACATGCGCTGAAAAAGTCTGCATGCAAACCCTAATATCGGCCTCTGAAAGTTGAACGCTGAAAGTTGTCACCCTGCTTTGCATGTCATATCACTGCGAAGGTCTCGAAAAACCCAGAAAGAATCTTTGGACATGCATCAGAAAATGTAACATGTAGGCCTTGGAATCTGCTCTGGAAGCTGGACTGCTAAAAATAGCAAGTCATCCGTTTCTGCTTAAATTTTATCGGAAATGAACTTGAAGTGTTCAAAATGCAATGGAGTTGCCAAAATGTGAGAATCTCGAGAAAAATCAACCCTAAACTTACACTTACTAAAAATAGAAAGTTGGCAGAACTTAGTGAAAATTTAGGGGTTACTTGCTGAAAGCATTATAATAGCACTGTTAGGCTCAAAAGCTGACCAACCAACTCAATTCGATCCCGAAGTGACCTAAAGATGTGAAACCCTAATTTAAGACTTGGCCAAATTTTTTGATTTAAGCTCGCAAACGGGAGCGTCCCCCAGAAAGCAGATAGCGGAAAAGAAGCAGAACGAGAGAGAAAGACAAAAACCAAAGCCAAAAGACCAGAATGGAGCAAAAATTTAGGGGTCCCCATCTTGAATGGGGCGATGTGTGAAAAGGTCACAACAGGTACTTGGCTCCGTTAGATTAGGCCTTGATGCTTTTGCGGGTTTGAAGGATGTGGGTGCAGTGGGGTGGAAGGACGTTGATGCTTTGCCGTTAAATAGCGGCGTTGGATGGACGACGCCTCGCATGCAAAGTTCCGCATAGCGAAATCCGCATGGTAAATTTCCTTTATGAGTTCGTTTTCTTTCTAAGTTGGAGGTTGTGGACCTTGGAGTCGAGCAATGCGGGTTCCGAGCAATGGAGGGGCGCTAAGTACTCGCTGTTAAGTATCGACTTTAATAGGGCGAACTTTAGACTACGATTGCCCGCATGGGTGGACCCGCTAGAGTGATTTGCTCAAAAGCCTGTGACTTGCATGTTTTAGGACCGATAGCGGTGAAGGCGGGCCTGGGGTCCGCATGGCAGGAGGACGTGTGAGATTTTCTGTCAAAGAAAGGCATTGAAATGACGGCCACCCACATGGAAACTTACTCAAAGCCACAACTCTTAGCAATTTTGAGTTTTTTCAAATTAAGCACATGAAAGATGCATTAGAAGGGTGCCTAGACCTATTTGTGAATGATTTTGACCCCTTTCGAAAAATGCAAAAAATTGGAACGCGGAAGCCGTGGGTTCTAGCGTTGTTAAAAATGGCATTCCACACACGGAAACCCACGGATGATGACCTACACATGAAAACTTGCGAACGACGACCCACACATGGAAACCTGTGGACAACAAACCGCACATGGAAACTTGCAGACGACGACTTGTAGTGAAATTCCCTCAAAGTTACAAAATTTAGTAAATTTGACATTTTCAATTTTAGCACGTGGGAAAAGGGGTAGAAAAAGTGTCTAGACATAGTACCTTAAGATTTGACTTATTTTGAAAAATGTGGAAATTTGGAAAGCGGAAGCCATAGGGTCTGACGCTGTTAAAAACGACATTTCACAAATGAACTTCCGCGGACGGCTTCCCGCAGCGAAGTTTCCACAATGTCTAAACACTTAGCAAATTTGGTTCAAACCCTTTTAAGATTATGGAGACATCCATTTTATGTACCCTAGATGTTGAAAATTTAAAGTTTGTACCCTTGTTTTGAAATGCGGAAATTTGGAAGGGCAGAAGCCGAAGGGTCCAAAGCTGTAAAAAAAAAAAGAAAAAATGGCATTCCACACATGGAAACCCGTGGACGGCGACCCGCAATGAAATTTTCGCAAAGTTAGAAAACTTAACGAAACCTTGGCAGTTCACTTAGGCATCACAGAAACATCCCAAATCCATTGGAAACTTGTCTCCAAAGTCAAAAAAGAAGGAAAAGTGAAGCAAGCAAGAAAGGACTAAGCCAACAGAAGTAAGGGAAAAGCGAAAAAAAAGTGTCCCTGCTTTCGACGGGGTGTGTGCAAAACATGCACAACAAGTAGACCCTATTGTAGTTGAGAGAACTATCTTGTGCATCTTTTGATATTCCTTCTTCCCTTTCTTGTTCTAATTGTGACAAAGTTTTAGTGAAGTCATACCTCTATCTTGCTAGCATTAATGGGGGTATCATATTGTTAATGCTAATGATTCCTTGGGTTTTCTTTGGAGTAATCTATATATCTAATTTTTATTCCTATAAATTGGGTGGATGCTGTTAGTTTTAGGATCAGATTTGAAATAAGCTGAAATACAACAACACATGAACAATAAACACAACACTTCTACCCTGCGAAAACCCTCCTACTCGAGGGAGAAAAACCCAGCAAAATATATATCTCTTATATATAAATATCAGATGAACAAGAGCAAAAATCTGCTTTACAAGTTTGGCCTTACTCAAGGCTGAATTATTACAAATAATAGCATCACTCCTTGATGCAAATATACAAATGAAATATGATCCTCCTTGAAATTGATCTGCTGCTATAAGATGGTTTGCTGCTCCTTCTTGAGAATGACTTAATTGATTGATCAAATAGATGAACATCTCCTTTTATGTATACAATGCAAGGAGACTCTTCACAAGCAAGGTGACTCTTCACCTAGGTCGGCCTTTTTTTATAAATAGCAAATATAAAATATAATTTTGTAATAAGGTCGACTTGCCTTAATAATCATTTATTATATTAACTTAGGAAAAAATATCTCTCTAAGCTAAAAACACTAACACTCCCTCTTAGCTTGGTAGGTATTTTCCAGATATCTTTGTCATGGAGTCTCTCAACATGATGCCCACAATGGCTACACCCATTTGTGGAAAGCTCAAAGGTTCATCGCGGAGTCTCTCAACGTGATGTTGTCATGGAGTCTCTTAACATGACGTCCACCATGGCTACTCCCATGTGTGGAAAGAAACACACGTACAAGTGCCCATCACGGAGTCTCTCAACATGATGTCGTCATGGAGTCTCTCAACATGACGTCCACCATGGCTACTCCCATGTGTGGAAAAACACAAGTACAAGGGGTTCATCATAGAGTCTCTCAACGTGATGTTGTCATGGAGTCTCTCAACATGACGTCTCATCTCAGTCTCAGAGATGAACAAGGGCTCACACCTCATATTTCTCTGTCTCAGAGAAATGTACACTGCAAGGGCTTTCACCTCATACTTCTTCGTCACAGAGAAATATACACTAACAAGGGCTTTCACCTCATACTTCTCTGTCATAGAGAAATATACACTAGCAAGGGCTTTCACCTCATATTTCTCCGTCTCAGAGAAATATACATTACAACAAATCTTCATGATGATGTGACTCCCTCTGAAGCTCCAAGTACTTGCATCAACCTCCTAACCTGCTCGTCCAAGGTTGCTTCTGTTGGTTTGTTAGACTCCCTCTGAATGTTATTTCCTCCTCTTCGAAGAACTTGATCGCAATTTGTATAGGTTCTTCCTCTTCGAGAGATGTCTCCAGTGAAGTTTATCTCTTCGGCCTGCATGATTTCCTCATAAGATGCCTCAAGCTCTTCCTCCCTTAAATTCCTTAGGCAGTCTCTCATCATCCTTTTGCGCTCCTTGATCCGTCCTGGAAGCATTTTAGAGAGATTATTAATAGTTCATTGAATTATACCATCCCAAAGAGAAATACCAATGCATACATGATTCATTATTCCCAATGCATGAACTACACAAAATTTATTCAAAGGTATAGACATAAAATACTTATCTCTTTAATAGCACTCTTCAAATCTATTTCAAGTGATTCCAATTCCTTGTTGCTAACACCATTAATACCTAGAGGAGTCGACATATTGGCTTCACATGTTAATCGGGTCAATTTAGTTTTCTATATTGGCTAACCTGGATCCAAGCTTGAGTGTGAATCTCAACAATGAATATTTTCCCAAATCTCAACAGCTCCATATATGCAAGGGTTACGATCCTGGGACCTGTGTTGGGTAAATCATTACATCTTCTCAAGTCGACCATGTTCAGGTTTTCGTCAAAACATGGCACACATCCTCCTCAAACTGCTCTGCCTAATCTGATTAGGTCTTTTCGAAACCCGCTCTGATACCATGTTAGTTTTAGGATTAGATTTGCAATATGTAGAAATACAACAACACATGAACAATAAACAGAACACTTTTACCCTGGGAAAACCCTCCTACTCGAGGGAGAAAAACCCAGCAAAATATATATCTCTTATGTAGATATCAGATGAACAAGAGCAGAAATTTCCTTTACAACTCTGGCCTTACTCAAGGCTGAATTATTACAAATAATAGCATCGCTCCTTGATGCAAATATACAAATGAATATGATCCTCCTTGAAATTGATCTGTTGCTATAAGATGGTCTGCTGCTTCTTCTTGAGAATGACTTAATTGATTGATCAAATGGATGAACATCTCCTTCTATGTATACAATGCAAGGAGACTCTTCACAAGCAAGGTGACTCTTCACCTAGGTTGGCCTTTTTTTGGATAAATAGCAAATATAAAATATAATTTTGTAATAAGGCCGACTTGCCTTAATAATCATTTATTATATTAATTTAGGAGAAAATATCTCCCTAAGCTAAAAACACTAACAGATGCAACGACTGGTTATGCATGCATTTGATGCGATGGAACACACATCGTATAGACACTTGCATTCCTATTTTTGCAGGCGACCTTCTATCTTTAGCTGATCAATATTACTGAGGCTATTGGCACTTTCATTTTCACTTACCAAATTATTGCCTTGTGGTATTTTGATGCCAATGCACCATTTGTGGATTGCTTGAGTTGTGTCGTTGGAGTCACTTGTGTAGATTGATGTGCGATTTGAATTTTTGAATATAAACTTGTTGCTTTGTTTACCATTTGTGCATTGTTCAAGTAGTGTTGTCGGGGTCGTTCATGCAAAGTTGTGTTTTGTTGATCTTGATCTTCATTGTCTTTAGAGAGGAGGTCCTTCAGTTTCTTACACTACATAAATTATATATTTGTTTATTGTTTGCAACTTCTTTGCGCATATGTGGTGTTCTTCATGTTCATCTTCACATTCTACTCTTTTTGAGACAACTTTTGGAGGCTTTTTAGTGCTTTTCATGTTTTCCCTCTTATGGAGACATATTGTATCTTGGTGATGGAAGTTGTCCTTGGGGGTTTTGTTGAGTCCTCCTTCCTTGCTTGACTTGTACATGTTTTCTTTTCATGGTTGTTTCTCTCTTTTAGAGAGGGTTTTTTTCTACAAATTTTTCTCCTTTACTTCGTTTGTGAGAGATTTGTTTATACATGGGTACCTAACATGGACATGTTGCTGGGGCCCACCCTTGCATTTTTGAATGTTCTATCATTCTCTCTACATGTCACTTAGAGGGGGTGTTGGTGTGAACATGGTATATTATCCACAGGTTTTTCAATTTAGGATCTATTCACACTTAGTTTCTCAAGCCAGTGTTACAAGACTTAGACTTGCCTCAAGTTGGGCAAGTTGATTTTTGACTCGAACTCGGACTCAACACCCATGCTTGACAAATTGAAAAAAAACATGAAATATAAAGATTTTGAAGGATTGTAATGTCCCTAATAGGGATTACACTAATTTTAACCTAAATTACCAATTTTCCAAGCAAACAATGGATTTAGAGGGTAGCTTGGCTTGATTTAATCCTTGCAAACAAGTTAGAGAAAAATTGCAACAATCACTTAACATGTAGAGTATCATGATTAAACATTAGTAAATCCATAGTAAATTCGTTAATCTAATTATTGCCTTATCCGAGGGATGTTCAACCATGGGTGAACATGGAAGAGAGTGACTTGATGGGGTGTCCTTAGCCTCTCTAGGCCCAAAATCAGTACCCTTTGGAGTAAAAGGTAGTACCCATTTGGCCTCATGTGGCCCATGTCATTCATATGAGGTGGCCTACCTAGTGAGGATTCTAATTTTTCCGTTATCCCCTCATCTTGCCATCTTTCCCCATTTCGTCATGATTGGTCTCCTTATATTACTATACCATGATAGGGGGTTAGGTTACAAAGGAGTGTTCTGGTAACCCAACTCTCCTAGGCCCAAAGGCAATACCCTTCTACTAAAAGGCAGTACCCCTTTGGCCTCCTTGGGACTACTGGGTCCCCCATTATAGAATACATTGGTCCTCCCTTATAGGACACATTGGTCCTCCATAGAACACTTAGGTTCTCCATTATAGAATACCCTTCTACTAAAAGGCAGTACCCCTTTGGCCTCCTTGGGACTAGTGGGTCCCCCATTATAGAATACATTGGTCCTCCCTTATAGGACACATTGGTCCTCCATAGAACACTTAGGTTCTCCATTATAGAATACCTAGGTTCTCCATTATAGGACGCTTGCTCCTCTATTATAGAATCATAGGTTCTCCATTATAGGACACTTGATCTTCCATTATAGAACACATAGGTTCTCCATTATAGGAGGTGGCATACCTAGGGAGTGCCCCATCACTATTCCCTTTGTAATCCCCCTTCTTCTATCATGGTGCAAACACACACATAGCAATTTAATCAAATTAAGACTTGCAAATAATCATTTCAGTAGACATAATGTTGTATGAGTGTGCCATCATACAAAATAGTAATATGCATGAATTATTGATACTTTTTGCTAAATAAATCACACAATAGATATTCTGTCCATACATGGGTTAATAACCTTATTTACTAAATAAATCACATCATACATATTCTACTATATTAACTCACAATTCTGCAGGCATAAGAGAATAAATGCATTGTGTTCTTATCTGCATATCAATCCCTTCTTATCTACCTTTCCAATCACTGCCTTTGTTGAATGTCTGTTACTCTTAACATATCTTTAATCACGACACATTAATATAATAAATTGTGCCTCGTTAACATAATAATCTTACTTGGATAGCTGCATTTACACATTCTTCTTTTTATGTGAATAAGACAAAGTATTTCCCCGTTTTGAATAAGACAAATTTTGTCTTATTTGACTTCTCTTTCCTTCCTATTTCCCAGCGATGCCCTCTTAGAAGTTCATGATTTTTTTTTTAAATATCCCACGATCTGGTGGGAAGTCGAAGCCCTTCCAACTGTGGTGTCTTTGAATAGTCGTGACTCTCTCCTTTATTCTTATCGCTGAATTTAGGACTTCTTTTAATATTAAGCTAATCAATCAATGCCATGATTAATAGTTTATTATTTTCTGCCTATAATCTTGGCCGATTTAAATGGCAATCTTCAAATCGTTGCTCAAGGAAACCAATGTATTTTAGTTGTTGCTTATGTGTATTATTGATTTATTAAAACATAGTCACAATTTAGATATTAATAATAACACTTAAGATTAATTATTCTATTTTGCTAATTGCATTATAATTATAATATTATTAATGATAATTATAATTATAATATTTAAATTGCAATTACTCATTTATTTTTTTAATATTCATTTGACTTTGTTATTTGTATTTTAATATTTCCTATTTCGTGTTACGATTTCGGGGGACACGACGGTCCTTCCCTCTCAATTTTGCTTGTCCTCAAGCAACTTAATATCTCAGTTCCCTTCGTGAGGATATTAGTTTGAATCTATAGTTTTACCTCATTATCCAATTTCATGTTCCATCTTTTCATTCAATTGGAGGTTATCATCTTTCTTCTATGTTAGGTACTAAGTATCTTGGAAAAGTATTTGATTTATTGAACCATATCAATTTATTGAATTAGTATTTCAAAACTTTATAACTTAAAATCACATGAATCATAAATTAAAGTAGGCAACCAAGTAGCTCAACCAAGCAGGGAAGTAGCTCAACTAGGCAAACAAGTAGCTCAAGCCAGCAAGCAACCAACTCAAGCACATAGGCGAGTAGCTCAAACAGGAAAACAAGTAGCTCAAGCAAGAAAGTGACCAACTCAAACACACAAGCAAGTAGCTCAAGCACACAAGCAACCGGCTCAAGTAAGTAGGTAGCCAGCTCAAGCATGCAACCAAGTAGCTCAAGCATGCAACCAAGTAGCTCAAACACGCAACTAGCTTAAGCAATTTGACAAACAACTTTTTTTACATTTTCATAGTTTATTAAGCATAAAATAATCATAAACATAATGATGAGTTCCACCATGCATCACAAATACATAATGACTAGCTCTAACATTCATCACATGCACAATGGCTAACTAGCACATCACAATGGCTGACACACACATGTCCATAATGCATCCCAGATAGAAAGAATATCGATGCATTGCGCACTACATCGTAGGTCCTATCCCTTCCTCTGATCTTTTGCACCATTGGACAAATGGGAAGAGGATTCGATGCATCCCATACTACACTGCAAGTCCGTCCTCAACCCCACAAGGCTATGTATATAGTTTGACAATTGGGAAGAGGATTTGGTGCATCCCATAGTACAACATGGGTCCGTCCACCATCTCAATGTCACCCAGTAAACACGAGTACACAATAAACACTTGAAGTTACAAAGTATATGCTAGGTATACACAGTTGCATAAATACATGTAGGTCACAAAGTATACACATGGAAGGCATAGGCATATGGAGACGCATTAGTGGCCTACTTAATAAGAAGGCTTGAATAGTTAATTCTAATTAGAGTTTGGTTTGTACACAGGTTGGCAAGAACATGCTCTGATACCTGTTGATGTGATTTTTGTGACCGCACCAATCAACAGAACAAAATAGTCCGAAGGCTACTCCGTTCTCTCTTGATCAAAGTATTCCGTGCGCTAAGATTGCAAGAAAGTTCGCACGTTCAACTCCAAGGTTCCGAAATACTTAGAATACCCTCAGTTGGTTTGATGTGAATTGCTGTTTTCACGAGGGGACTTACACAATTGTTCAGGATTCTTGCAGTTAACAATAAATGGTTGGAAGGGATTTGTATAATGTGGATGATTTGGCAATAAGTACGTTTCCTAAAACTAACCAAAGGTGAACGGAAAGTAAGTGAGTGTAAAGGGTAAGAAGGTTCTAAATTCTATTCTAAATGCAAGATATGTGGAGCTCAATTTCAGTAGACTTCGACCGAATTTCACCTAGCCTCATGTCGGACAGCTTCAGCAAAATTGGTGCAATCTTCAAAGGGATAGCAAAAGATATTCAGATTACAATTTAGCATACATACACTATCAAGACGACGCATATAAGCATACAAATCATAATCGAAGTTAAACTCAAGATAATTTCCATTCGACCACGCAAGGCGAGCTTGTCATCAACAAGTTGCTAGTGGTATGGAATGAAATGAAGCTACCTCAATAAAACACCACACATCCAAAGTAAACTACTTGCATGAAATGAAAATTATGCTACTTTATGCTACTTGGATCCGAAAGGATGAAGAGACCTTGCTAGCTATCCATGACACAGACGAATTCCACCATCAATGAAAAGATCTATTATCATGAAAGTTTTACACAACAATCTCTACAAAAATTTTCAAAGGGAAAACTTTCCTTCTTCTCCACACTATGCTAAGCTATCAAACAAAATGCCTCTCTGCTCTAGCCTCTACTTTGATCTCCAATCTCTAGTCTAATCTAATTCTAATGAGATACAAATGAGGGGGACTCCCCCTTTTATAGATAGCCCAGTCCAATGGACGCTAAGATTACAATCAAAAGAGTGGCCAAGATTAAGCCACCTCAGCCCTAACCCTAAAAACTGCCAGAATGGGGAGTGGTGTAATAAATGAGCAAAGATTCCCACTCACTCCCAAAAATAGTAAAGGCAATTAATGCCCACAATCAGTCTTCTAGAAGATCCTCGTCCAGTAGTGCATTCCCATTCTCCTTCTCTCTGGCTGCAAACTCAATGAACCTGCCAAGTACAGCCTCAACTTCCTGAACTGAAATATGTGGAATGCAATCAAGCTGGAACTCTTAACACTGTGACTGACGTCTCATGCCGTGCACAAGATTTTCTCCAAGCAACTAAGGAATCCTGTGTGCTCTGGATCAAGCTGGAGAGAGTAGAGGTGTTCTCAAAGTCATCCTGTACAAAGGTCTTCACCTCTGAGAAGAAAGGCACCAACCTACCCCTCAAATTATCAGCAGCTACCTCATATGGGCTCAACCGCCTAGCAAATATGGCCTCGAAAGTATTTTGGACTCCATCAATGATATTGGCCATAGGCTTCCGTACTCTGGCTGAATCCGCCTGTGCCGCGTCGAAGAAACCACGTCCCGTGATTGCTGAAGAATACCATCTGAAAAGTTGTACTTGTCATTCTCCTGAATGACCCCTCCATCAATCAGCAACCGCAAAGGAACATGCCTCAATGCCTCAAGACGCTGAATAACCTTGCTCTGATAAACATAAGCATCTCCCCAGGCCTGATCAACTGCCTCCATACGTGCCAAAATACTAGAGGCCTGCTGAAAAGCAAGAGCAAGGTCCTCCATAAACTTCTCTGTCTCAACACGAACTCCCATGACCCATTTGTCTGCCTCCTGTGCCATCTTCCCCAACTCCAACAAGGCACTGATTGACTCTCTAGGTATCTCAGGTGGAAGCTCTATCGCTGGAATCTCTTGCCCACGAGGACGAGACAACTGCTGCACATATCCTATCAAAGCCTTATGCTCTCTCTTGAACTTCTTATACTTTCCTTCCTTTTTGAATAATCTGTCCTTGAGGGCGAGGTAGGAGTTATCACACTCCTCTACAATCTGTGCACTTGTGGGGCGTCCTAACTCCAAAGTTGTAACCACATAATTCTCAGGTACTGCTTCATCTCGATCACAATCAACCTGTGGCACTGCCATGTGAAGGGTGCGATAGCCATCCTCTTCAGTGGAAATCTTTGAAAACTTTTGTGCTATCTTCTTTTGTGGAGGCGTGCTGATCTTGTTCAAAAACTCTTCCATCTCAACTGCTGGATCAATTTCTTCGCTGGGGCTCCTTCTCATCCTCTCTCTAAGCCAATCAGGTATTGTATACGGTATATCAAATGGCTACTGTTCTTGTGCCTCTACTTCACGGACTTGTTCAACTTCTATATCATTCTAGCGAGGCTCATCATCCTCAAGTGGCTGAGTATCTCCTGAAACTATATCATCATCATCTTCCAAAGCCGTCTCTAACTCTTGTTGAAACTGAGGGTCAGTAGCAGTCCCCTCATCAGTCTGCTGATCATCTCTACTAGGTGCGTTGACGCTCTAGCCAACTGACTCTCTCCGCGGTGGCTGATTATTTTCCTGTACTGCTCGCACCTGATTCAATGCATTTCTTTGATCAGCAAACAAGGAAACCTCCTTTATACTTGGAGAACATGTCTCCAATGGCGTGGGTGATTCAACTGCAACTCGTGGAGGCTCCGGTTGAACAGGCTCCTGCCGAATTGGCTCTTTCCTTCGAGATTCTGGACCTTGTGTGATTTGTTTCTTCCTGCTGGTTGTGGGTGTCCTATGATCTCCCATCAAATTGTAAATCAATGCAATCGACTTGCTCTTCAGCCTACTCACACGCCTGTCAACCCATGCCCTAGTGAATGTCAAGACCGGAATGGAAAGTGTGTCCAAATCTGCTATCTCAGGATCTGACCAATTCGGGAGTGGAAGTGGAGTATTTCTTATTGCTTTATAATCTGGATGGACAACGTCTATGTCCTCATTCACCTGGTCTGGTACCAGAAGACTTCACACTCCCTGATCATGCTTATTGGCAGCCTAGAGAACATCCTCTTCCTGATCTCTGCTTCGTCTGATGCATTAGCCCAATAATCCTCAACATTTGCCTTGTGTTTAAACTCTTCTGACAGTATCCATCTGATGTTGTTATGTGGATCATAGTGCTGTCTGGCAGTGTGATATGAAAAGTGATAAAACTAAAGCTTACTCTCGGCTTCTCTAGCTGCCTGTAATGAAGGACACACCTCATCGGAATTGCCCATGACAATTGGGAAGTCAACACCTCCCTTCTTTTTCTTCTGAATCTTATCGTAGGCAACCAATTGCCTAGATATCTCTAACATTAATATTCTGTTGGTTGGGTACTTAGCAGCCTATATGGATATGAGGAAAATCCTTGCAGCCTAATGTAAGAGAACTTCGGAAACTGTATAAACCAGCACCCATACCTTTCAATCAATTCCTGGGCATCTTTCGAGATTCTGTGATGCATCCGATCCTGAAGTGTTCTCGTGATGTGCATGGTGAAGGCGTCATTGGCACGCTTGTAATGAGTAGTACTAGCCAAATGCAATTGCGGACAAGCCTCATGAATTTTGAATTGGTGAGAGCCACAACCAACAGGTTCCTTGTATGAAATTCCTCTGTACTTCGTCATACGAGCCAACATGTAAATGATGTAAGAGCTCATATAAAATGTCTTCGTTCTTCTCAAGCTCAGGAGCTGCTCGTGCAAGTTGTCACTGATCATTGCAGCCTAATTGACGTAATCTTTTCCTTCCAGCACGAGGTTGATGTAATAGAACATCCACGGTTCAAAAATAAATGACTGCGGGCAACCTCCAACTCTGCTCAGCATCATAATGAGATCACAATAATCCTGCTTCAAGTCGTCTGCTATGATTTGTCTTGGAAGCTTCGTACAAGAAGGCTTGGGATTACTCATCCAGTGAGTATTGATTGTCTTTGTACATCTCTCGAATGCAATAGCATACATTCGTTCAGCTCGTTCTTTGGACTTGTAAACCATGTTCCTGTGCACTGGGATTCCAAAAGCTTCGCCAATAGCTGAAGGAGTGAGGTTGGCAAGCACTTGTCCATCTGGTGACATGATTGATCTGTGTTCCTTCTCGTAACAGTTGGCGCATTCCATCATCAGCTCTGGACACTGAATAGCTGGTGGGAAATTAGCAGCTGCATACAATCCGCTTCGAACAATGTTGTGTGAGGTGTCCGAAGGATGATGATGACCAATTCCCAGTATCTTATTCTTGAATGCCTTCAAGTTGAAAGAGCCCAAATTGGTATCAGTCAGCTTGCCCAACTTCGAAGTGAACTTTGACTCTGGCATAAATGTCTTGCTCAGCCTCTTGATAACTGCTTGTCTGGATGCACCATTATTGTCCTTGCCAGTTGTCCTTGCCTCAGCCATCTGTAACATAATAAACATCCATCAGCAAATTAATTTATAAAATAAATAAAATATAGTGCAGGGGTTGCCAGTCGACTTCAAGAACTTGAGAAACTGCAATAACATTTCTTATTCGCAAACCTCAGCTTCTTCTCTTCAACAGATTTTGAACTTCAATACTTAGAAAAGATTTCTAAGTAAGCTTTAACTTCAGCAACTTAGCAACTTCAAGCTTTAATAAAATCGCCCACTTTACTCTAGCAATCAGCAACTTCAAGAGACTTAGCAAAGTGCAGATTTCAGTAACTTCACTCTTGCAAGTTCACACTTCACACTTTCATCAACTTCAGATTTTCAAAACTTAGGAACTAGACTTCAATTCGCACCTTCACACTTTCAGCAAATTAGCAAGTGCGCACCTCTAGCTTCAGCAATATCCTTCTTCAAATTGAAATTCCTCACTTGCATGGCAACTTCAAACTTCAGCAATAAAATGGAGCTTCAACAACTTACAAGTTTCAGCCTTCAGCAACTTGCAACGCCTTTCACCCACTTGCTTCAAAAAATGCGAATTTCTTCAACAATTGCAGCCACAGCAAAATTTCGAATTCCTTCAGCAATTCAGTCTTTAGCAACAAACTCAGCTTCACCTTCAGAGCAAATTTGAACTTCTTCAACTATGAAAAAGAAGTGAGAAACTTCTCAATTTTATAGCAAAAATCGAATTCTAGAAGGAGCTAAGTATAGCTAATGCATTAAATTTCCACTACTCCACTTCAAGAATTCGAATTTTCCCTCTCTGGTATTTCTGACACTTGTCCGAGAATCTCAACCTTCTAGAAGTTCAACTTTGACTGGCATGTCTCATTTTACTTTCGAAAAAGTTTAAATAAATCTCATCTTTTAATCCATTTAATTCCCCAGCAGAAGCTCTGTCTTGCAAATTTTAAATTTGAATCATCTTTGACGCTCTGGAAAATTCATCTGTGAAGAACTCGATCGAAATCATCTAGGCAATTCACTTTAAATTCACTGTCGAAGCATTCTCCTTTCAAAAACCATTTTATTCAAATTTGCCTTAGAAAATTTTAAAATTTTCCCTTAGGAAAATTGACAATTCGAGCACCGATTAAATTCTTCATGCTGAAGGCCTTGGTGAAGTGCAGAAGACATGGAAATCCATTTCTCATCACAAACGTCCAGTACCCAGAAGAAAATTTTCTCCAAAATTTGTCGAATCCATGGGTACTCAACGAACGGGTTCATTTAAATTTTTTAAATTTTTGAACCTTAGAAAATTATTATTCAATCAATTTTAATCTTGTTCTTCATCTCTGTGAACATCCGGTTGCTCTGACTTGAGAAATTTTTTAATCCGTCTTGCAATGCCAATATCTTTGACTTCATCACTGGAAAGTTTGCTCGTGCTTCAAGAAGAACTTCATCACCTTGATGTCCAAGCGTATTTTCTAAGGAAGAAAATATTTTGCCTTAGAGAAATTTTGAATCACCTTGCACTTTGAAAATTTGCCTTAGAAAATTTTATTCGTTTGCCAGTGGTGGAAATTTTATCAACTTCACTTTTTAATTTCATGAAGGCGCCTAGCATATTTTATTCTTCATTCGCCACCTTGCATTTTACTTAACACTTGAAATACGTTTTTATTTAAAGCTCCAACGCCTTAGCAATATTTTATTTTTTTACTCACCACCTTAGGCGCATATCATGTGTGAAGAAGGATATTCATCTTGCCTTTGAAATTTTTTTCATCACCTAGCACCTTCAACGCCTAGAACATTTAAATTCCTCCTCTTTGTGCCTTGGGCGCATATTACCCTTGCTAGAAGACTTCACTTCCAACGCCTAGGCAACATTTATTTTTAATTCCACCCCCACACTCCTTATTCACCCTTTAACTTACCTCAACTTGGGCTCATTTCACACTTCAAACACTCTTGACTTTTTGACTTTGTAGGGGCGCATTTGAGAGAGAGAGAAGAATGAAACTTCAACGTGACCCTTGAGCTTCCTCATTTTGTCTTCGCATGCCCTCTTTTGGGCGCATTTGAGCCTAGGAGGAGGATGAGCGCATATAAGAGGGTGAGGAGGATGTTTGAATGTTCTACGCCTTAGCATGTGACTCTTCACCTTCCTTATTTTTGTCCTTACATGCCCTCTTTTGGGCGCATTTTGCATAGGGAGAAGGATGAAAAACTTTGACTCCTTTGACCTCTTTCCTTTTGGGCGCATTTTGGCACATGTGCAGGATGGGCGCATTTGGGGGGTGGTGGAGGATGTTTGTACTTAGAAAATTTTTAACATTCAAACTCTCAAGGTGGGCGCATTTTGATATGGCTGAAGGATGAACTTCTTTGACTTTCCTTGACTTTCCAAGCATGGGCGCATTTGAACCTAGGAGGTGGACGAGTTTCATACTTAGAATTTTTTAGCATTTTGCTTCCACCAACTTGGGCGCATTTTACCCAGTGAGTAGGACGAAACTCATGCCTTAGAAATTTTTATGCTTCCTCATCAACTTGGGCACATTTTCAGGTAGCTGCAGGATGAAGTCCAATACTTAGCCATTTTTCCTTCTTCGCCAGCTTATCCATGCCTTACTATTTATTGTAAGTCCCTCAATTCCTGCATCTCCGAAGCTCAGATCGATTTGAAACTTTGAACACTGGATCCTCATGACTCCATTACCCTGCTGACACTGCCATTTTGGAGTTGACCTGCTAAAAATAGCATATTTCTGGAGGTGGTTTGCTATTTATGGCAACCTCTCATTTCTGGTACCTCCACAACTCTGTTTGCTCTGAAATTTGAATGAGGCGCTCCTCACCATGTGACCTGCCTACTGACATCGACGCATGCAACTGATTTGCTATTTTTAGCCTGTTTCCGAAATGACTTACTATAAATAGTAAGTGCTCCGTTTGTCTTCAAATTTTACCAACAGATAGATTGAAGGATGCTGATCGCGGTGGTTTACATCGGTTTTCGAAAATTCTGACTTTTTACCCCTCTTTTCGGGTCTTGAAGCTGGAAACCCTAATTTGTTTTGCATGCGCATCAAATGGTCTCCGTTTGTTCTCGTTTCTATTGCATTGCGATTAGCTTGTGATTCTGAAGTGCTGGGAGGCAGCTGCCGGGATGCACCTACTAAAAATAGTAAGTTCCTTAATAAGCGATCATCTTCGTTTGCATGTCACATCATTGCGTAGCTCTCGAAAAACCCATAAGGAATATGCAGACATGCAAAGAAAACCCTGACATGCAAACCCTAAAAATAGCCTCGGAAGGCTGAACTCTGAAAGTTATCGGCTTTGCATATGCTATATACGGTCTCTGAAAACCAGAAGGAATCTCCATACATGCGTTGAAAAACTTGCATCAAACCTGAAATCTACTCCATTTGAGCTAAAAATAAGAAGAGTTCATAGTTTTAAGCTCAAATTTTGTCTGCCGGAGGCAGGTTTGATGTCATTACGAATCACGGTGTGACTATACTCCGAATTTCAAAAATCTTTGAAAATTTTTGTAGTACACTTACTAAAAATAGTAAGTTACAGATAAGTGAAACCGATTGGAGACCTATTTGGAAGCATCTTGATACCCGTCGGTCTCAATTTTTTGATTTATTCACTTCATTTCAATCCTCGAATGACGGAAAGATTGAAACCTAATTTTTCGAACAGCCAAATCCACGTTTAAAGCTCAAAGGCAGAACGTCAGGAAAGGCGGATAGAGAGAGAGAAAACCAAAGCCAAAAAGGACCAGAATGGAGCAAAAATTAGGGGTCCCCATTTTGAATGGGGCGATGTGTGAAAAGGTCAAAACAATACCACTTGTAATGTCCCTAATAGGGATTATACTAATTTTAACCTAAATTACCAATTTCCCAAGCAAACAATGGATTTAGAGAGTACCTTAGCTTGATTTAATCCCTACAAACAAGTCAGAGAAAAATTACAACAATAACTTAACAGGTAGAGTATCATGATTAAATATTAGTAAATCCATAGTAAATTCGTTAGTCTAGTTATTGCCTTATCCTAGGGATGCTCAACCATGGGTGAACATGGAAGAGAGTGACTCGATGGGGTGTCCTTAGCCTCTCTAGGCCCAAAAGCAATATATGGGACTAAAGGCATTTACCCCTTTGGCTTTCATGGCCCATGCCATTCATATTGAACCATTATCACAAAATGTCGCCAGTTCAGTTCATCCAGGTGGTCAGTCAGTTATGACAGGCTTGTAGGCTCTCACTTTGATACTTGGTAAAATTTGTGAAAAGTCGCGGTTGTTTGAAAAGACAGCGGCTTTCTACTTCTTTTGGAAAATTGACTAGAATTTAAAAAAGTGCAAGGAAGTAAAGAAATCAAGCTGCATAAGTGATTTTTGTTTTTGGTCCACAATAAAACTGATTTTTAAAGCCAGCCAGGTGCACTATCGGACCAGCGAATTACGACTATGGCATTATTTTAACACTTTTACTTTTCAAACTGAATCTTTTTTGTGCAATGGTCTTTGAATTACGCGCCTGCTTACTTTTTCTTCGATTAATGAATTTTTGACTATGGCGTTATTTTAAACTTTGCCGTTTTTCGGGCACCAGATCATTTTTATTACCGCAATGGTCTTTGAATTGCTGCTTACACTTTGGCGGTTTTAATTTATCTCTTCAAGGCTTTTGCTCTATTTCCGTTCAGGACCAGTTCTTTGCTCCCACATCGTTTTCCATGCCTAGTTGCTTGTTTCACACTTGCTCAACATCGTTTCTCACTTCACGCTTCCCAATGCTACTTTTTTCTACTAATGCCTATTGATTCACCATTCTTGCAGTTTCTCTCCAGATCTCGTCAAGTGATTCCGAAGCTGATGTCCTTTTGTAATGTCCCCATTTTTAGCTCTACACTTTTCAGTGATTGATGGCCTTTTCCCGGTGCGCTGTCAGCTGGTTAGAGGCAGAATTAGGGTTCCCGACTGTTTGGTGGGTTCTTTTGACGATTCAGGGTTTTGCTTGTTGGAGTTTGGGTGTTTGGATTCTGGATTCCTCCTGGGTTTTCAGAGAGCTTCGCAGAGGTATGACTTGCAACTGCGTCGGGCAACCTTTTCAAACTTACTATTTTTAGTAAGTTATGATGGCTACATCCTGAAGTTTGGGATTTTGGATTGCGGATTCTTTTTGGGTTTTCAGAAACCTTCACAATGGTGGCGCATGCGCTTTGATCAGGGTAACTTTCAGAATTTACTATTTTTAGTAAATTCTATTATTGGCAGTTGACATGTTGGTTTCAGTTCAGTTGATTCTCTCCCTCTAGCGGCTTAGTTGGTATTGATGTTTCTGGCATTTTGGTGCATTTCTGGAGAGAAGTATTTTAATTAAAAAATGTTATAATTTAATATTGGGACCCCTTGGCCTAATGAGACAACTTTATGTTGTTTTTAAAAAGGGGACTTTTGAGGGTGTTTATTTCATTAAGAAATATTTGATGTTCTTAAGTCAAAAAATGCTCAAGAAGAAAAGTACGCCATCCTTGGAGAGCTTGATATTTTATTTAAAAATGATTTATATCTCACTTGAAATGGGACGCCACTTTATGCTTGGTCAATGGTCAAAACCTAAAAAGCATCTTGAAGTTAGGGCGCACCTACTAGAAGCTTCTGGAAGGTCTTCTCAAAGTTATAAAAGGGAGCCTTGGGACTTCACTTCTCTTCTTCTGACTTGAATATTGTTATGTTGCCGAAATGGTGCTGGGACTGCTTCGAAGAATGAATGCCTCCTAGCTTGGCTCATCTTCTTGCTTGAAAGATAGCAACTAGTTGAGAGATAGTTTGTAATAGGTTTGTCTTGCATTTTCAGTTGAGTATCTTGCATTTTGGAGTTCTAGTTTGCATTTTCTGTCTCATTTTGGAGTTGCTGAATATCATAGCTGATTGTAAGAATTGCTCATATCTCATGAAATAAAAATATTATTGTTCTGGGCATTGCATAAATCCTTTTCTCTATGTGGGGCGACCATTCTTGCAAAGTTGTAGATTTTTTAATGCTGATTTGAATTTTAAAATGCAAAATCGCCTCTCTCTTGGCCGTACCATTCTGGTCTGCCTGGCAAAGGGTTAGAAAAAAAAAAACTTCAATTTGTTAGCTGTTTCTTGGTCCAGTCTTCATTGCCATCATTATAGCTTTCATTTGCATCAAGTCTCATGTCATTCCGACAAGTATTGAGTGAGTTGTGAGTTTTTTGGTGAATTCTAGGGTTGCTGATTGCTTCATTTCAGTTGCTGGTCTGTTATATTAGTCATAGATAAATGCAGATTTGTGAGAAGTTTGAGTCTAGAGAGGTTTGTCAAGCATTGAGGAAGTCTTACTAATTATTGCAGCATTGAAGAACTTGGATTATTAGGCTTTGGCAAGCATTTTAACATATTGTAAGCTGATTAGTAGTACTCTCAACAATTCTCCTCTCTATCCTTCTCTTACTTTATTGTACTTCCCGCTGAATAAGTGGAAGAGGCTGGCTTGCCGCCTATTTACATTTGAATTGCATTGTAGTTCTTGCATCTCCGCCCTATGGTAGCTCCATTCCCACTCCGGGTTTGAAAGCACATTCTGGGTGTTGAGTTTACTTTCAGCACTTGTAGTGGTAGAGATCCTCTGACCATATGTTCATCCATCTTGGGCACATTCTTGGTTAGAGTTACTTTGCAGCATGCATTGAGATCCTCTGACCATATGCTCACACCTTGCCCATCTCGGGATCCTGGTGTACATTCTTGGTTAGAGTTGTATTCCGCATCGTTTTGGTTTAAGCGCTAACCCTAACGGATGTGTGTTGCATTGTTTATTGTAAAATAAAAAAAGTGAAAAAATTGGTTCGGAATTTTACAGTGGTATTAGAGCCTGCATCCTGCCATCCTGTGCCCATCAAGGTTCAGTTGACAGTTGAATGACAGAGAAATCAGTTTCTACATCAGAGGTCAGAACAAAGTTCAATTTAGCTTTCAGAAGTTTCAAAGATGTTGCGTTTTCTAAGGTCCAGGGATCGTGAGAAATCAGATTCAACTATTGTATCTGAGGAAGGAAAGGTTAGTGATGCTGTAAGGGATTTCATTGAATATGCCAAACAGTTTAAAAAACAATGTGAACATGAGGCTGCCAAACTCCGTGAGCAATATCAAAACATGCTAGATGATCATAGATACAATGTTTCATTTGATTCCCATTTGAATTGTGTGGCGTTACTGAAGCCTGAAAAGTCCGAGATGGTGGACCACATTAGGAAAATGATAAAAAGGGAAGCAGAACAAGGTTTGGTTGAAGAATCAAAGAAGGAAAAAGATGAAGTGCCCATTTGTGAATTGCAGCCCACAAATATGCAAGTTGAAAAGAAAAATCAGTCATCTAGAATTCAAGATGGCAAAAGCAAGGTGCACATATCACCTCAAAATGAATGTGAGCTTGATGAAGATACCTTGGCAAGTGAAGAGTTAAGGGTAGAGCGCTATAATACTTCCCTTGACTTGTATGTAATAGGAAGTGATGAAGATCAGCTCGGTGAAAAGAACATAACAGTAGTCTTGAGTCCTAATAAGGATTCAACCTATGAAGGTCTTGAAGCTAAGGGTTTCACAGAAGATTTCAGTAGTACTATTGTATGGGATGAGTTTGCTGAAGAAGAGCAAGTAGAAGGAAATACTGATGGTGCCTTTGAATCAGCCTATGACGGTTGCCAAAGTGATAATGTTGGTAATGATTCCAACATGATTGTACCATCTTGTGTTGAAGATTTGGTGATGGATAGTTTTCCTCTTGTTGCTGTCCAAACTCCTCAAGAGTTTTCACAAGCAGAAATTATGAGAAGTGATCAAGGAGACCTTTTTGGTATGTGTTGGGTGAAAATTATGTAATCAGCTTTTTGATAGATTACACAACTTGGACTTCAGCCACAGCTATGTGAGATGTAAATCTCTCCTCTCGGAATGGGGAGGCGCCCTTCTTACTGCTAACAGAAGCGATAGTAAATCAAACAAATAATTACAAAATGTACATGAAACTTACGAAGTGGGGGGGGGGTGTGTTACATTCATCCTTCTCTCTTTTTTCAGAGAAGATGTTTACAATGCTTCACTGTTGAAAGTTCACAATTCTTGATAACCTAAAACTAACAACTAGCAGTAATACCAATATTTCTATCTCGTCAAAGCGAAGCGTAGAGATACCAGAAGTGATTAATAACAAACAAATAAAGTAAAAAGGGAAAGCTCACGAAGGCACAAAGTCGTTCCGTAACTTTTTCAATGTTGGATCTGTGCAGATGTACCGTTTGCCGCGTTAGAAGCACAAAGTCTTCTTAGACGCAGCAATTCTTCGAACAACATGAACGATTACAAGCACAAAGTCTTGTAGATCATCCAACAAAAGTATCCAATAGCACGAACGATTACAAGCACAAAGTCTTGTTGATCCTTCGACAAAAGTATCCAAGAGTATGAATAATTACAAGCGCAAAGTCTTGTAGATCATTCAACCAGAACATGCAAGAGCATGGATGATTACAAGCACAAAGTCTTGTAGATCATTCAACCAATGATAAACAGAAATACAAATGCAATCTAAATAATAAATGTAACACAAAGTTTACATAAACTACTTAGAGTCCTTCAGATTCTTCAAACTAACCACTACCAAATAAGATCAACTCACAAAAGTATTGAATCCAACGCAAAGTTTGGCTTGCAATTCTTTTCTTTATTAATCGAATCTCATTCACAAAGCATGAACGCAAAGTTTCACAAATTTGCTTCAAAAAGGGCAGCACTTCGTTGCAAAACACTAAAGGATCCATTTACAATGAAAATCCCTCACATTATATAGAAAGAGGGATGAGCAAAAGAAGGAAAGAGATTGAGAAAATCAGGGAAAGTTAGGTGAGTGATTTTAGGAGATCTCACCTAACTTTGACCAAAGTCAAAGTGTAATTTATTTTGAAAATATTACATCTTTGGACTTGGTGTAATTACAATTTACAAAATGACATTCGAAAATGTCGAGAAATATTTACAAGATGCATAATGGGATGCACCGAAAATGTCTAACACTGGAGAATAGGGGGTTGCTTCACGTTTCTTTGCATTGGGAGCGGAAGTCTTCAAATTTCCTCCTAGTCTCCTGCACAAACTTCTCATGCGGACCAGCAGTTATGTAATCCACAATGGTGTGAATTCGTGGTCGATCATAGCGGATAGTATGAACAGCTACTTACTGTCAAGATCGTCTTGAGTTTATCCAATGTAGGCCTTGTATCACAAATGATGTTATTGAAGCTTCACGAGAAATCTGAGCTGTCAATCAAATTCATGATAGCTTCGCGCCGAAGGTCACGGGATATTTACGTGGCGGCGGGAAGATGCGATTTTCCTCAAGAAGTTGACGAGCAACTCTTTGTTGCCTAAGAGATAGTGCGATGCCGTGACATCTTCCTGTACTTGGTGAAGATCTTCTGTGAGAGATTGAACCACTTGAATTATGTGTTTCAGTGATTCTCTTACCTCAACGAATTTTTCTTTGTCAGGAATTACCCCGACCTCCACCAATTTGCTGAGCTTTACCTATTTCATTTCCGACCATGACAACAGGCATTTTTCCATGTCTTTGTGCTCCTGGGAAAGTACACTCTTTTCTTTATCAAGCTCTGTGGAGAGCTTGGCCAACATGGTAGTTTTCTCATCTGCAGCCAAAATTATCTGAGATCCGTGTTCAATGATCTTTTCAACAAAATCATGTAACACCCTACCTTTGCAGGCGAATTTCTCAACTTTCTTGACGGCTGGGTCTTCAATATTTACCACTATCAGCGGTTGTGCATT
Organism: Sequoia sempervirens; assembly: GCA_007258455.2. NCBI lineage: Eukaryota > Viridiplantae > Streptophyta > Pinopsida > Cupressales > Cupressaceae > Sequoia > Sequoia sempervirens. The sequence goes on along the minus strand of VDFB02281492.1, from coordinate 491,346,499 downwards.
ACTTGGAGAACCTGCAAGTCTCTTTACAACAGTGGCATAATGCTCTGCCCTCTGCTTGTACATGTTACGAGCTTGCTCTACTTTATCCAACCTTCCTGCCAAGATATCCAAAGTGACTTGCGCATCGGCTTTTGCACTTTCGTTGGTAACCTTGCCAAGCTGGACCTTTGTTACTGTGTAGTCCTCCATATTGACATCACCTTCTTCATTTGGTGGTATGCCAATTTCAGCATACTTGTGGCCAGACTTATCAACGTTCAGCCTTGAGTATACCTTTGCCTTTTTCTTCCCTTTGGCTTTTGGAAGAACTATCTCTTCGAGGTCGAGCTCCTCTGGGGAAATCATTTGCTTTTTACGCTTCGACACTTGAGATATTAGCCAAGGAGGAAGAAAAGAAGTGTGAACTTTTGGATTTACTATCAATTCGGTCGCCATTGCTACTTCTGAAGTTATTGTCACATCTGAACTCACCATAGGTATTGTGACAATTAGAGAAGTGTTTGTAATCATTGCTCCTGTAGTTGACACATTGAGCTGATCACGCATTGACTCATTCATGAAACGATTGAATTCGTTTTCAGAAGTGATATCATATGTTGGTAAAGACAAGCTAGGAATGGATGATGGAGGGCTTGACAATATATCAACCGTATGGATGCTTGTTACTGAAGGAGTATCAAGCTGGGTTGATGCTGTAGGGATAGGGGATATCTCGACTGCAGGAATGCATGTGATAGGAATAGGTGACGAGGGAACAGGAGGTGGAGGAGTTCTTGAATCTGGAGGGGTATGAGGAACATTTGAAGTCACGGGCGATGATGTTCTGGGAATTTCCTCAATTACATTCTCAGGAGGAGAAGTAATTATTTCTTGATCATGCCCGGGTTCCTGTTGATCACCCTCTTGTCTCTCCGATTCTGGTTTGCCTTCTAAGTCACCTTCAGATCCTTCTTTAGAATCTTCATCAGAATCTTGCCCGCTTTCAGAAATCTCTTCGGCATCGGAGTCTGCTTCTGCTGAATCTTCATCTTCAGCAGATTGGTCACTTGAATTTTCTTCTTCATCGGAATCTATCTCCTCTAGAATAGGCTTTTTACCCTTCGAGTGAGATGGATTAGATTCCGTGATTTCTGTCTCTGGGACAGCCTGGGTATCTTTCTTGCCAATAGTGAACTTAATCCTAGGACCTCTTCGTGAAGAAGTGGGAACGACCGCTGATTTGTTTTTGTCGCGGAGTTCTTGCTGTTGGCGAGCTTCTGCTTTGGATTCCTCTCCTTCTGAGTCTGTTCTGAAACTTTTGATTGCATAACCATGTTTATGTAACCATTCTTCTGTGTTGGCTAGGATTGGTCTCAGCCTTTCTCTCATGCTAGTAACCTCTTTCCTAGACCATTGTATTGCAGGCAACGGCCTTTTAGCAATGCCTTGCTCATCATAGACAGCATTCATGATATCACCTGGATCCTCAAAATCCTCTGGTAGGTCAGCGATACCAAGATCTCTGATTTGTTGAACTGTCAATCTGCAATAGTCCATTTTTCGAATGGCTTCTTCATCTCTGCAATCTGCCCAGATGTCTTCAAAACGGTACCTATGTTGGTGACCCTTTTGCAACTT
>VDFB02281492.1:491267673-491344782 GCA_007258455.2 Sequoia sempervirens | reverse complement strand
TTTCTTCCCTTTGGCTTTTGGAAGAACTATCTCTTCGAGGTCGAGCTCCTCTGGGGAAATCATTTGCTTTTTACGCTTCGACACTTGAGATATTAGCCAAGGAGGAAGAAAAGAAGTGTGAACTTTTGGATTTACTATCAATTCGGTCGCCATTGCTACTTCTGAAGTTATTGTCACATCTGAACTCACCATAGGTATTGTGACAATTAGAGAAGTGTTTGTAATCATTGCTCCTGTAGTTGACACATTGAGCTGATCACGCATTGACTCATTCATGAAACGATTGAATTCGTTTTCAGAAGTGATATCATATGTTGGTAAAGACAAGCTAGGAATGGATGATGGAGGGCTTGACAATATATCAACCGTATGGATGCTTGTTACTGAAGGAGTATCAAGCTGGGTTGATGCTGTAGGGATAGGGGATATCTCGACTGCAGGAATGCATGTGATAGGAATAGGTGACGAGGGAACAGGAGGTGGAGGAGTTCTTGAATCTGGAGGGGTATGAGGAACATTTGAAGTCACGGGCGATGATGTTCTGGGAATTTCCTCAATTACATTCTCAGGAGGAGAAGTAATTATTTCTTGATCATGCCCGGGTTCCTGTTGATCACCCTCTTGTCTCTCCGATTCTGGTTTGCCTTCTAAGTCACCTTCAGATCCTTCTTTAGAATCTTCATCAGAATCTTGCCCGCTTTCAGAAACCTCTTCGGCATCGGAGTCTGCTTCTGCTGAATCTTCATCTTCAGCAGATTGGTCACTTGAATTTTCTTCTTCATCGGAATCTATCTCCTCTAGAATAGGCTTTTTACCCTTCGAGTGAGATGGATTAGATTCCGTGATTTCTGTCTCTGGGACAGCCTGGGTATCTTTCTTGCCAATAGTGAACTTAATCCTAGGACCTCTTCGTGAAGAAGTGGGAACGACCGCTGATTTGTTTTTGTCGCGGAGTTCTTGCTGTTGGCGAGCTTCTGCTTTGGATTCCTCTCCTTCTGAGTCTGTTCTGAAACTTTTGATTGCATAACCATGTTTATGTAACCATTCTTCTGTGTTGGCTAGGATTGGTCTCAGCCTTTCTCTCATGCTAGTAACCTCTTTCCTAGACCATTGTATTGCAGGCAACGGCCTTTTAGCAATGCCTCGCTCATCATAGACAGCATTCATGATATCACCTGGATCTTCAAAATCCTCTGGTAGGTCAGCAATACCAAGATCTCTGATTTGTTGAACAGTCAACCTGCAATAGTCCATTTTACGAATGGCTTCTTCATCTCTGCAATCTGCCCAGATGTCTTCAAAACGGTACCTGTGTTGGTGACCCTTTTGCAACTTTTTTCTGACATCTCGGTAGTCGAAATCAAACCTATACCTGTAGGTTTTGATGGTCATGATCTGCATTTCAGCATAGATAGACTTAGCTTTTTGTGCAGTTTGGATAGTATATCGGCTGATGGTCAGTGGGAACTTGAACCCACGCTTGTGGTTGCTTCTTCGTTCTTTCTGCACTGACATCAACTATCTGCATGTTTCCATGAGAATCCACTTATCCGAAGGATAACGTGGTAGCATGTAGGGACAACCGGTGTAACAAGCTACTCTCAAGTAAGTAAATGTTGGGAATTGGAGAAAAATGCATCCAACTTTACTTACTACCTTATAAGCCTCATCGATACTCTTCTTTCTTTCTAAAGTCAATAAAATTGAAGAGTAAGGCGCTAGTAAGAGCATCGCCAATTCGCCCCAAATGATGAAAGCTCTTCACCCAATTATGGAAATATCTTACACACCTACTATCATCCGATTCTTTGTAGATAGACTGGGAATTGTTCATCACAAAATTACCGCTGCGACACCGTAAGAAGTCGCGAACTTCAATGTAGAAGGAGCATTGATCAACTGCTCGTGTATCTCATCGCTGATTTGTTTGCCCCAGTCAATATGCACCTTCTGCCTTCTTATGATCCTGATGTATTCATACATCCAATCGTGAAAAGTGGATGATTCCGCAAGCCTTTCACCCTGCTTAGAAACGTGATCATATCCTTGACGTCATCTTTGAAGTCACTTCTCAGGAGTCCTTTCGGCCATCTAGAAACAGATGATCTAGGCTTCTTTAACCATTGAGTGTTTATCAACTGTTTAGCTTTATTGGGATCAACATCAAAGATCTCCTGTGCTTTTGATATAGAGATGTCAATGTATTTCTCCATATGAGGGACCTTGAAGATAATATCAAAGAAGTCGGGGTCGAGTCTCAGAATCTCGTGCCCGGAAGAGTCGATCACGCTTCTGCTTTCTCTGATGTAATGAGACGCAACTTGGAGAACAAACTCGGTATTGTGCGCAGCTGTAGGGAACATCGCCACCAAATGGAGGTTGTTGTGTACGATTGCTCTCATTGAATCAGGAAGAGGCTTCGTCTCGGTTAGCTTTGAGAAGTCAACCAAGTCTTTATGACCAACCTCTGTATCTTTTATCTCTTCAACTTTGGAAAGCACCATAGTCGGCGGATAGACACCTTGATATTTGTGCTTCATTTTGCCTTTTGCTTTTGAAGAAGAAGGAGGCTTCGTAGCAGTCATCAAAAGGAACTGGAACTCTGATCACTCTTGATTTGACGATCTTTGAAAATAGACTGCAATCCGTTTAGCCAGAACAAACACCAATGGTTAGGAAACATGGGAAAGCGTGAAATGAGCACGAGGATGGGAAAGCATGGAGCGGATGACGAGGCACACAAAACGATGCACAAAGGCGGAAAAACGAGGCTCAAGAGTGCACTGGTCGAAAATGAAGTTTATCTGGGAAGAATTGGAGAAAACCTAGAAAAAGTGTAAGGGCGCTAAAATTCAGCGCCCTTACATCTCTGGAAAATTGCTTTTCATGCAAGGGTGCTAAATTTTAGCGCCCTTACATCTTGTAGTGTTAGGAAAATTTTTACCTTTTCAAAATGTCATAGCGCTAAAATTCAGCGCTTCTGCTTTTTCTTGACAATTTTGAAATGCAGATGTAGGAATGAATGGCGAGGGCGCTCGTGCTTGGCAAATGCAATTTGTTTGAATCATGAAAGCTTTTGAAGACTTGTCTCAATATTAATGCATACACATTCAAGGGTTTCATCAAGAAATCTTTCTTTTTTGAGATTTCAAAGTTCGCTCCACAACGTATGAAGAGAGCGACATGAATAACGTGCTTAACAGGCACAAAAACGTTGGAAAGATACAAATCTGTGAGGAGAATGAAATTAAAATGAAACACAAGAATTTGCGTTGTGAAAGAATAGGGAGAATTAAGAAAAGCGGATGAAGAGAAAACGCGAATGGAGAAGAACACAATGCGTAGGGAGAAAAGAAAAGAATGCGTAGGGTTCTAAAAACGCGAATAAAGAACATTAGATCATATACAAAAAGAAAGAAGAAGACTATGCAAAAAGACTTACCCGAACCAAAGCACGAAGAATGCTGAAGAAGAATGCAAAACCTCAAAAACGTGATTTGTAGTTGAGAGGCAAACTCGCACAGCAAGAGGAAGAAAAGAACATGAAATGTAAACAATGAAAATGGCGAATCATACTTTTAAGTGAAGGAAAATTAAAAACCTAACTCAAGTCGAGCAATAAATCTAGGCACGAAAAGTGGCACGATTGACGAAAAACGCAAAAACATGAAGAAACGTGCCAAAGACATGAAAAAGAGTTAAGTGGCGAAGAAAAGTGTAATGGCGCTAAAATTTAGCGCCATTGCACTTTTTTGGAAATTTCACTACATGCAGGGGCGCTAAATTTAAGCACCCTTGCATTTTCCAAACTTAGCCAATTCAGGGCAGGAGCGCACTTTTTCAGTGCCACTGCATTTTCCGTAATTCACTAAGTACGAATAGTGAAACTTCGCGAAAGATCTTGTTTCGAAGGTCTTCGCGAGGCGAACATGGGGGAATGCTCGAATTGACTATTCGAGGCTTGGGAACGCATTTCGAGGTGGCTTGAAAATCACTTCGTTATGCGTGCTTGAACTTCACGAATCCTAGGAAACAGACAAGTTTCGTAGGGGGGTTATCCGTGGAACGAGCGCTGCTAGATTCCGTGATAACAAAGTGTAACGACCGTGGCAAGATGCTGCTTTTGCACGACTGTCCTGTTCCGCCCTTGATTCTAGGAAACCCTAATTTCTCTGCCCATGCTTGCTAAAAATAGCAATTGCCTGATTCTCCATTCTCAGCAACTCCGTTTGTCTTGAAATTCTTGCCAAGGGGTCCTCATTGCATGTTTGACCTGTTCATACTGAGACTTGATGTTGACATGCTATTTATAGCTGCTTTTGAAGTGACTTACTATTTATAGTAACTGCTTGTTTTAGAGACTTCCTTAGCTTCGTTCGAGTTGAAATTTGAATGCTGTGAACCTCGTTGGTAAACTTTGCCTGTCTGCGCTGGCGCCTGAGATTGACTTTCTATTTATAGCCTGTGTCGAGAACACCTTACTAAAAATAGTAAGTGCTCCGATTCGATTGCCTTCAAATTTTGCCAGCAAACTCCTCGAAAGATGCTGATCATGGTGGATACTTCAGTTTTGGACATTTTGACGTCTGATTCCTCATTTTTAGTCCTCAGGTTCGAAACCCTAATTCTCCTGCATGTTCCTCAAATGAGCTCTGTTTGACCTCGTTTCTGTTGCATGTCGATCAGTTCGCGGTTCTGAAGCGCCAGGCAGCTGCCAAAGTGGTACCTGCTAAAAATAGAAAGTGGTTGAAAAAGTGATCGATCGGTTACTAGATGATTTTGCATGTCACACTGCCTGAGGGATCTTGAAAAACCCAGAAAAACCCGGAAAAATCATCAACATGCAAGCACTGGCTAAAAATAGTAAGTTTCTGAAGAGTGACCAATTCCACTTGCATGTTACATCGTTGCGGAGGTCTTGGAAAACCCAGAAAGAATATGCCTACATGTGCTGAGAAAATTTGCATGGAAACCCTAATATCGGCCTCCGAATGCTGAATGCTGAAAGTCGTCCTGCTTCGCATGTCACATCATTGCGAAGATTTCAAAAAACCCACAAAGAATCTCCGGACATGCATCAGAAAATGTAACATGTAAACCCTGGAATTTGCTCTGGAAGCTGAACTGAAAAAAATAGCAAGTCGTCTATTTCTGCTCAAATTTTGACATGGATGAGTTCAAGGTGTTCAGAATGTAATGAAGTTGTCAGAATGTGAAAATCTTGAGAAAATCAACCCCAAGTCGACACTTACTAAAAATAGAAAGTTGGCAGAATTCAGTGAAAATTCAAGGGAAACTTGCCGGAAGCATTCTAACAGCAGTGCTAGGCTCAAAAGTTTGACCAACCAACTCAATTTGACCCTAAAGCAATCTAAAGATGTAAAACCCTAATATCATATTTGGGCAAATTTTACGTTTAAGCTCGCAGACGGGAGCATCCCCGGAAGGCAGCTAGCAAAAAAGAAGCAGAAAGAGAGAGAGAGAGAGAAAAACCAAAGCCAAAAGACCAGAATGGAGCAAAATTTAGGGGGTCCCCATTTTGAATGGGGCGATGTGTTGAAAGGTCACAACATGTCCCCATTTTCGTGAGCATCAGAGTTCATAAGGATTAGCCTATCATTTGACCCTCGTAGGCTAACAATTATGGATAGAGGGTCTTTTGTGGCAGTTATTGATGATTTAAAGACATTACTCTTGAGCTAGATTTAGGTTTTGTCCTTTGCACAGGTTATTTGACTCAGATTGGCACACTTACTATTTATAGTAAGTTACTATTTTGGGAGAGTCAGGGTTCCTATTAATAGAAAGACACCTGGGCAGAGTATTTTGGCAGTGTCGACCTTGATTTGGCCTTCGCAGCTATTTCTAGACTCAGTTTCACATACTTACTATTTATAGTAAGTCACTGTTCAGGGTTTCTATTTTTAGACGGGCATCCGATCACATGGAGAACAGGGAGAGTTGACTCCTGGCTCAGACGACTTAACAATCAGACAAGTACATCTAGAGATATTAAAGTTTAAGTGATTTAAGTGATTTATTTAATATTTTAATATTATTATAAAGTTATAAAGTAACTTTATAATAATAAAGTCACTTTAATATATTAAAGTGTGTTAAGTGAATAATTTAATGTGGGAATAAATCTTTTATCCCACATTGGCCAGGAAGGTGTTTGAGCTCTCCTAAGGAAAGAATAAAAAGAGAGGTAAGATCTCATTCTCAGCATCCAGTTGATGAATGTTATTTTGATTGATTTTTATTGTGGAGCCTAGGGCTTTCGCAGTTTTCTTCTTTGATCATAGGAAACGAAAACTTCCTATTGATAGCATAACTGAGGGAGTGAAAAATCTCTTGAAGGGTTGCAATTGAGGAGAGGATAATTCCGTCCTTTCATTTGTGCAAATTGGTGAAGTTTTCCACAAGGGTTTTAAAAGATAATCAATCTCAGATCAGAATTAGTGTTGGCTGTTACAGTACACGTGAATAGTGCCACGCTACAGTAAAACGCTACAGTAGTGTGTATATTTGTGGAGTTAGAGGTGCTTTGCATTTGAGGATTATTGTATCATTCATTGGCATCGATTTCTTCATGTTATCAGATCATTTGGAGGGCAGGTTGCAGATCTGATATAAATGTTATCAGGAAATTAGAGTCATAACTGGGACGCCTTTGGAGGCTCGATTTTGCTTGTGGAGCCACATATGTGCATTGATTCTCTCATTGCATTGTTGCAGATTATTCTAAGAGGGTCTGAGATGATTCTACTTGCATCTGGAAGGAGTTTGTGGCAGATTACAAATTAATTCAGAGGTCTGAAGCTAAAACAGGGGCGGCCCACTCTAGAGGTGCGATTTCATGAAAGGGGCAGTAAAAAATTCTAATAAAATCAGAGAAGCATTGTGGGAGGTTGAGAAGGCTAGGTGCAACAACAAGAAGGTCATTGGCGTCATCAACAAGACAAATCAAAACATTTTGTGAAGGCTGCTAACAATACCAGGTTCCATCGATATTATATTTGCTGAGTCATTTCATCTTAGTTAAGTTGCATGGATAAGTCATCATTGTAGATGCTTTTCATACATTCAAGTTGGATTGCGTATGAGTCTATCGCTGTTCCAAGACAGCCATTGTCTATGTCATTGTAATTTCAGATTGTATGGGAAGTCAACATAAGGGATTGCATCTCGCATTCGGCAATGGAATGATTTCATATTGACAAATATAATCCTTGGAGATTGGCTGTATTTGTATATGGGAACGATAAGTTTCATATCAGCATTCACTATTTGCACAACAAGTGTTTGATGCAATGTCAATTGAATAGCATTCTTTTCCAGCTCATATATTGTTGCATGCCAACTGTTTGACATAATGACACTTGGCTGTAGAAGACTAGTTTGCATTTAGAAATTATATATTTGCTTGGGAAAAGGTTAAAAGAAGTCATTTATGCATTGGGATATGAGTTTAGACATCATAGAAATTATTTGTAAACATTTCTTATGCATTTGTCATCTATTACGAAGCATTAATATCAGACTAATAACTCAGACCAGCTTGCATGTGAAGTATTTGACAAAATAACCTAAGCCTATATTCAGCAATTTGAGGGCAGAACTTGCAAGGGTCATGTCATCCCATGATTTAATACAAATTATGAGATTAATTTTCATATAATAATCTGTAAACAGAAAGTGATTGTCTTTTTGACCTTCCCAATTTAGGGTTAGTGAGTTTCGACATCCAAATTAAAATGAGTAGCTTTCTTCAACAACTATCATTTTTATATCACTAGTCATTGCTATATGGTCCCACAATGCACTTATATGAGGACCTACATTTGCAATACATTAAACCACAATTCGCAAACTCAGACTCAGAGAGTACTTGGAAAAACTCAACACGTTAAAAAACACTTAAATTTTTGAAATAAATATAATTTTTTGAATAAATATAAACTTTATGAAAAATATAGCTACAAAATGAATCAAATGAGTTTGGTGGGGGTTTGGGGGAAACACCCCTGGTTGGGTGCAAGGGTTTGGGGGATATGGGGGTCTAGGGGGTCGAGGAGTAGCGCCCCCGCCACCAAACCCAAATTAAGGCCTTTGAAACCACACAAAACTTCATCCTGCACACCATTTTCATCCTCCCAAATGGTGTGCAGAAACAATGTATTTTTGAGGGTTTAAAGAGAAAAAACGCGTCAAAACCACATTCCTGGCACGCTTTTTATCCCACATTTTCTACCAGCAATTTTCAGGCAAAAAATCAGCGAGTTTTTCTTGAAAAATTGGTGAGTTTTTCCGAAAAATTGATGAGTTTTTGTGGTTTTATCAACGAGTTTTTGACCCAGCCGAATCATGTCTAAACCCCTGAGTTACTCGCTAAGGTTTTATCCCAGCGAGTACTCGCCAAGTATGTAAACCATGCATTAAACTATTGATTTTGATGATGTAACATATGTGGTTTGAAATGCCAAACCTGAAATTTTGATACACTGATCTTTCTAGATGTAGCATTCTACTCACATGGATTGTGGAAGGTTGAGAAAACATAGAAGGGATCTCTATTTGAGATCCTTCTTTTCCTTTAGTACTTATTTCAGTTGTTTGTATTGTTAGGGTATCTTTCTTATGTTTAGGTTTGATTATAAAAATACAAATTTCTTACTACAACTTACCAATTTCTTGCATATCTTGGTGTTGATTAGGGAAAGCTTAGGGAGTACTTCAAGTATGCAATATCTATTTTCATGAACAATTATAACGACATTTGCGGGACTTGCTTCATAGGTTTCATGGAATTGGTAAAGATATGGAGTTTTGTCAAGATTCAACTACATAATTTTTTAGTCTAACCTATTGAGCCATACTTCATGCGCAGTTGACACAAATCCATCTCTCATTAGCATGAATATTCCACTTATAACTAATTGCATCTAGGTGATGCTCATAGGGGTGAGGCATCAAGATTTCTCAAGAGGTCACCCATCCCAATATTACTCTAAATCAAGCATACTTAACTTGGAGTTTCCCTCAAGATGAAGCCCACTTAGCTTGCTACCCCATTTGCAAAACCTTCAACAAGTGTTGTGCCTAATGACCATTCATTATAGAGCCGCTTTAACTCATCCAATGACAAGTAGGAGGTATTTTTGCAGTGTATTATACTATTGTGTTTTGTTAGGATTCAATTGTATAGTTTTTGAGTCAAACTCATTGACCCATATTCCATGAGTAGTGGTTCACACAAATCCATCTCTCATTAGCATGAATGGTCCACTTAGATCTTATTGCATATTGGTGATGCTCGTAGGGGTGAGGCATTGAGACTTCTTGACAGGTCACCAATCCCAATATTACTCTGACTCAAGCTTGTTGGAGTACGGGAAACACTAAGGGGGGGGGGGCGGCGGCGGGGCTGAATCAGTGTTTCAATAATCAATTTCAACATAATGATTCTTCAAAACACTTAAACTCTTTGAAAACAATAAATGTTCAGTTTCAAGAATATAATCATATGTGATAACCAACCTTCAGATTTTTAAACAATATGTAAACTCAAATGCTACAATGTAAATAAAGGAAACAATGTAATGTCCCCATTTTGCGAGCGTTAGAGTTTGGTGGATTTATCCTATTATTTTGACCCTCGTAGGTTAACAGTTGTGATTAGAGGGTTGCTTTTGGCAGTTACCTTGAGTTGTGGGACATTACTCCATCGGTTGATTCAGGATTGGGCCTTTGCAGAGACTTACAGAGTGATATTCAGGCACTTATTATTTATAGTAGTAAGTCAAGCAGACAGGGGTTACTATTTCTGGTAGGGCACCTGGCTCAGTTGGCAATCTCGGTTTCAACCCAATTTGACATTTTGGTGAGAAAACAGTGAATATTTGAGCATTTAATGATATTGGGGAAATATTAATGTTATGACTTTATATTATAAAGTCAATTTATAAAGTTAATTAATTAAATGGCTTATTATAAAGTATTTTATTACTTTATAATAAAAGAATGATATTATTATTAAATGAGTATTTATTACTCATTATAAAAGGGGACGCCATTTATTAATTAATAAGCCTAAGTTTTGAGAAGGACGAATTTATATTATTAAATGCTTATTGAAGTGCTTTTTTTGGGGTTGAGCCTTTGAGGAGAGTTTATATTTCTCAATGAGACAAATCGAACATCATTGTGAATTATTCTAATTTGTCTTTTATTCTCTCTGAGAACATTGGAGTTTGTGAAACAAGGGTTTCTGCAAATTCACTTCATCTATTGGCAGTGAATCCCAGGATCGTGCGATGGATGGACTTGCAGTGACTTTGGCAACAGAAGTGTGTGAAGATTTGTCATAACAGCAGCTTCTACCTTACCAGCCGAGCCATCTTGTAAGGTACATAGCAGCAGTACCTTTGATGATATTGTGTGCGAAGTTGATAGCACACACGATGTTGCTTATCAGTTTGTTGAGCCAATTTAGGAGTACGAGTCAATTTATTGTTCCAGGGATTTTGAGATGGGTGATTCAGATTAGCATGGAATGATTGTGCAGTTTGTGAATAATCCATTATTTGAGTTTAATGGTGGATTAGTCTATATGATAATCCACTCTTCGAGTTGGAAACTAATCACACTCCTGATACTAGGTCGGTTTTGGGCAATGATCACAGTGTTTGGGATCTTTCCAATGCATCAGGGTTCCAAACAGGGCTCATGGAGGAGTTTTACAGTGTGTACACGGTGAGGAGTGTTTATAGTTTTTCCATTGATCCACCTGTACAAGATTCGTATTTGATGCACAATTTTTGTACGCATGATGATTCTCTTTGCACAGTCGAAGGAAGCAAATCATTTATGTGCTCAGAGTTACCATCTTCAGAAGGTCAGGCTAGAGGCTGCAAGTTCCCGACTGAGTCGTTTGCAGGGGATTACTTGCAGGATCAGAGGTTGGTTTTCCATTATGCTGGTGTGTACTTGACAGAGTTTGCTACTTCTGGGTTTCATGGAGGTGGTAGTGGCAGTGGACATGATGGTTTGGTTAGTAATCACATCCTTGGGAGTTTTAGCGGGACTACCGAGAGATGTTGTGTTGCAGATGCTTCACGATATCCTTACTTCATTTTGATGGATGGATGCGAGTACCGTTTATATTGGGATCCAGGTGGCGACAGGATTGGTACTGTGTTTTGGATGGGTCTTAGTGGATTGCTTCACCACTTCTGGCATGGTGAAGTTGAGATCAGAGTAGCGCAGAGGAAGTCGGAGGGTATTGTTGATGTGTTTTTCGTGACCGCACCAACGCAGAATAAAGTCGCCAATGGCTACCCTATTCTCTCTTGATCAAAGTATTCCGCATGCTAAGATTGCAAGAAAGTTCACGCATTCAACTCCAAGGTTCTTTCAGTGCGAATAGGCTCAGTTGGCTCAATGTGATTTGCTGGTATTTCAAGGGGACTTACGAAACTGTTCAACAGCAGAGGAAGGGGTTTCCACAATTCGACAAATTTATCAATGAAGCACAGATTTCCTATTCTAACCAAAAAGTACTAAATTTAAATGGGTTGTAGGGTTTAGAGAGTCTAAATCTATTCTAAGGCGTGGGACATGGCGATCAATTCTCACAAGCTTCAACCAGGCTCTGCTTTGCCTCGCTTCGAACAACCTCCACAGAATTGGTGCAATCTTCAAAGGAGTAGCTCAAGGTATTCAAATCACAACTTAGCATGAAAATACCATCACAACAACGCATATAAACATACAAATCATGATCGAAGTTAAGTACATGATATTCCAGTTGACCACACAAGGCACATTCACCATCAGCGAACACACTAGTGGTATGGATAGACGAAGTTTGCTCAAATTGAAGACCACATTCCACAACTAACATCTACTTGCATAAAATGAAATTATTCTACTTTAAGTCACTACTCGAATCAGAAGGACGAAGAAACCTTGCTAGCTACTCACAACAAAAGACGAAATTCATCATCAATGAAAATTCTTTTATTGGGAGAGTGTTCACAACAATTTCTTACAAAGTTTTAAGGAAAAACTTTCCTTCTTCTTCAACTACTCTATCAATCTATACTAAGCTACTTCTAATTTGTCTCTCTATTCTAACTTCTACTCTAATTCTACTGTCTCATGAATGTACAAATGAGGGGGCATGCCCCTTTATAGATGGCCAAGTCCAACGGATGACTCAGATTACAATCGACTGGATGGCCCAGATCGTGCCACCTCAGCCCTAAACAAGATTCGCCCTAAAAACCGCCGCCAAGAGGAGTGGGGTAATAAATGAGCCATTAATGGCCACCATCTTCTAGAAGATTCCAGCCTTGAAACGCGTTCACATTGCTCTTGATTTTTTTTTCTTGACGTTGTTCTTCAACTTTGCTCGAGATTCCATTCTTTTCCATCTTGAGTTTTGAAAACGTTTCTTCTCAACACTTAGCCAATTTTCACAACTTTTCTTCCTTCGAGGTTGAAATGTAGTCTTGGAGTACTTGCCTCATCGCTTCAAGTCCTCGTGCTCCAGCCTTGACGTTCATCCTGCAAAACAAATAAAAGAAGAGCATTAGAACACCTATAACATGAATCCACTTTACTTACTTGACCTCCATATTTTGATCAAGGGTTCGTCGTTTTTCTCTAGCCAACTTTGCTTTCTGAAATTCTTCATGCTGGGGCATATAACACTTGTGCATCAAATTTCAATGCCTTAGACAAAATTTCAACTCCCTCAAGGGCGTACTTAAGAGATGCACTTTTGAAAATCATCTTTCGAGAGTGTTAGCTTCAACTGCATCATCTTCAAGGAATTCACTTTACCAGCTGGAGCTCTGATACTCAATTTCGTTCATCTCTGACTCTAGAAGATTAGTCCCATGAAGAATTCAATCAAATTCACCTAGACAATCGACTTAAAATTCATCCGCCGAGGCATTTTATCTTCAAAAAACATCATTTATTCCCTGCCTTAGAAAATTTCTCAAATTTTCCCTAGGAAATTCACCCACCTGGTGCCCATCAAAAATCTTCACCTCGGAATTCCTGGCAAGCTGTGGAAGACTTTGAAATCCATTCGTCATCGCAGACGTCCAATACCCAGAAGAAAATTTCCCCCAGAAAGCATCGAATTCATGTGTCTCCAAACGAAGGGGGGTACATTTAATTTTGAATTTTCAAACCTTAGAAAAAAAAAAATTTCTCTATCAAATTTAATCCAAGCGCACTTCCTTGCTCTGACTTGAAAAATTTAATTATCCCTGTGAAGCTAGCATCTTCCAAATTTCTTCTTGCCAATTTTACCCATGCCATAGCACATTTAAATATTCCTTCAAGTTGGGCGTATTTTCCTTAAGGTGATATTTAAATATCAAAACTTGGGAGAAAATAATATTTTATCAACTTTGCAAGGGTGCTTACTCTCCTTCCAACCCTTTTGGTCACATACATGTCAAAGTGGACCCACCTCCAAGGCGTTGGGCTCTCTCTTTGTCTTTATATGGCGCATTCAAAGGGTACTGATGCTACTTGTCCTCTTCTTCATGCACACGCCTTGCATGGACATCTTTGCATGGAGACGTTTTGTCTTTATTCTCCTTTGCATGTATTCAACGCCTTGAATACTTGCTTTGACCTTTCTTCTTTGCATGGGCGCAAATGAGATGCTTAGCTTCAAGTTTGGAGACTTAGAACTTTTCGACTTCTTTCACTCCAAGGGCGCATACATAGTGGTCTCCTTTGAGTTTCTACACTTAGAATTTTATCCCCTCCATCTTCTCTTCAAGGCGCATATGGGACCCTCTTCTTCCATTTTCCACACTTGGAATCATCTTCTAGTTGACATTCCCATGAGGGGCGCATTTAAGGGTGGGGACTTCAAATTTAGAATATTTAAAAACTTTCCCAAGCTCTTCATGCAAAGCAAGGCGCATTTCACCTTATAAGCTTTCACTTTTCATGCCTTAGAATATTTTAATCTCATCTTGTCTTCCATGGGCGCAAAAGACCCCTTCTTGTTTCAATTTTTAGCTCTTAGAATAATTTCCAAGTGACTCCTCAAAAGTAAGGCACATTCACCAGGGTCTACTCCAAATTTGCAATACTTAAATTTTTAATCACCCTCTTCTCAAGTCAAGGGCGCATTTGGAGACTTCTACCTCAACTTTCAAGACTTGGAAAATTCTTTTAGTCTCTTCAACATGCAAGGGCGCATTTTGGAGGTGCTACTTCCATTTTGTGACACTTAGAAAATTTTCAAATTCCTCTTCTTTTCCCATGCGCATATGGAGGGTGGAGCTTTCACTTTAAGCATTTTAAAAAAAAGTTTGTAGCTTCCTCCTTGCTCAGGGCGCATTTAAGCCCCTCTACTTTCAGTTTCACTTGCCTTAGGCAGAATTCTTACCTTCTCAACTCCTCCTCCCTCTCATGGCGCATGTAGGGGGGTGTGCTTCAAATTTTGATGACTTAAACAAATTTCAATCTCTTCAGGCAAGGCAAGGTGCAAATGGGGGGTCTAGCTTCAAGCTTTGAATGCCTTAGTCAATTTATTAACCCACCTTCATGACTTTGGGCGCAAATCTACCCTTGGACTTCAAGTTTCTATCACTTAGAAAATTTCTAGTCTTCAAGCTTAAGGGCGCAAATCACATGTTGAGCTTCAAATTTTGTAAACTCTAACCTCAAGGGCGCACTTCACCCATGGAGCTTCTAGTTTCAACACTTGGTAAAATTTTCATCAATTTATTCTCTCAAGTTTGGGCGCATTTGCCATGGGGAGCATCAAATTTTCTGTAGAAACCCCTTGTTTCCCCCTGTTCCTGAATCTGATGTTTTTTTTGTTTGTTTTTGCGTTTTTGAATGTTTTTGAGGTTTTTGTGCAATAAATGAAAATTGCGATTTTTGAAAGAAATACAGAAGAAATTTAAATAAAATAATATATCTCTGGAAACGATAGATTTTGTTGCTAATAAGGAGGCTAAGCAATTTATTGATCTTCAGAGACAATTACAGTAATGATCCACTAACATGCAATACAAAAAGCAATGATATTTATGAAAACCTGGTTTCTTCCTTGCTGCAATAATGACTGCTGGTAATGGTACGGCTGCAATAAATTCTTCTCTCTCCCTCCTTCTGATGATCCCGAAAGGTTCCAGGAAGATAGACGCCCCAACTGGAGAAGATAAACTGAAGGAATAGAAGGCGATTTGCTTGCTCTGGAAAGTACGCCTCTTTTTGAAGTACGGCCAGGTACAGATGGTACGGCCTGAGTACAGCAGCAGCATAAATAAAAAGTTACGGCCTCCTCTGAAACCTCTGGATATGTAGAATATATGCGCCTGGATTGCAAGATGACTTCTGGATAAGAAACTCTCTGAAACCCTGAAGTTTAAGTAACTCTGAAGCTCTGTAATTTCTTCTGGATGAAGAAATCTCTCAACTGGCAATAGATCAGGTAATATCTCACACCCTCTGAACTGCTTTCAATGGAGATGGCTCGTTCCCCAATGAATTCGAGACTGAAACCCTAAAGCTTCTTGCTCAGACCAAACTTGATCAATTTCAATAACTCAATATGCATAATGGCTCGATTCCCAAGGCAAATGCATTATACACTTGAGAAGTGCGATTTCCTTAATAATAGGGAATCATTAAAATTCAAACTTTTAATTCTTTCAATATTTCAATAGTTCAACTCAAATTTTTAATTATAAGATATAATTAAAAATTGACCCCCTTTCATGATGGGCAACCCCCTTCAGCCAAATCACTTAAGTTATAATAAAATATTATAACTTTATATTATAAACTCCAAATAATTAATATTTAATTAATTCAATTAAATATTAATATCTCTCTCATTATTCATCCGATGCCCGATCCGTCTGAAGCTGACGAACACTGAAGTGATTCTGAATGCTAACAATCCATATTGCTAAAAATGGCAAGGGTCTCACGCTGACTGCCAATAACTGCTAAAAATAGCAACTTATGCAAGAAGTGTCCGAACGAGCCCGAACGAAAGCCAACTGATCAAACTCTGCCAACTGAAGCTGAGCCAAGCTCCAACATGACCCTCTATCCAGTCTATCAGCCTACGAGGGTCGTATGATAGGCTAATCCTGTGCTCGGAGAGATGTCAACCAGAAGGGGACATGACATTTTCCATACTTAGAAGATTTTGAGTCACTTTCAAAGTGGGGCGCATTTGACCCTCTGAGCATCAAATTTTGAACATATGATTAAAATCCAATCTTCCAAGTCCTTGGGCGCCCATGGAGGGGTCAACTTTAGATTTGACCTGTGAGTCTTCACTTTTGCCTTAGTAGAGTTTTTATCCGCCTTTAGCCTTTTAAAGCAAGTTTTGATGTTGGACTTGAAAATTTATCAGTTTTCTCGAATTTCATGCCCTTTGCCTGATTTGGGGCAACTCGATCATGCTAACCCTAATTTGCTATTTTTAGAAAGTTTGTCAACTTTGCACTTCAAGCTAATTTCAAGCTCCAAAAAGGCTGGATTTTGCTTTGTTCTGAACCTCGGGATGTGTTTGTGCTACTAATGCATGATACCAGCCTGTACCTGCTATTTTTAGCAACCTGCTAAAAATAGCAACTGCTCAGAATGTCTTCAAATTTCATGTACCGATTGCCTGAAGTGTGGTGATCATAACTGGATGCTGCTTTTGCACGACTGTCCTGTTCCGCCCTTGATTTTAGGAAACCCTAATTTCTCTGCCCATGCCTGCTAAAAATAGCAAGTGTCTGATTCTCCATTCTCTGCAACTCTGTTTGTCTTGAAATTCGCGCCAAGGGGTCTTCATCGCATGTTTGACCTGTTCATTCTGAGACTTGATGTTGACCTGCTATTTATAGCTGCTTCTGAAGTGACTTACTATTTTTAGTAATTGCTTGCTTCTGAGACTTCCACAACTCCGTTTGACTTGAAATTCGAATGACGCGCTCCTTACCACGTGACCTGCCTGTTGACGTTGGCGCCTGCTACTGACTTTCTATTTTTAGCATGTTTCTGAAATGACTTACTATAAATAGTAAGTGCTCCGTTTGCCTTCAAATTGTATCAGCAGATAGCTTGAGAGATGCTGATCGCGGTGGTATACATCGGTTTTCGAAAATTCTGACTTTTTGCTCTTTTTGGGTCCCGGCTGGAAACCCTAATTTGTTCTGCATGCATACCAAATGACCTTCGTTTGTGCTCGTTTCTGTTGCATTGCGATTAGTTCGTGATTCTGAAGTGCTGGGAGGTGGCCGCCGGAATGTATTTGCTAAAAATAGTAAGTTGCTAAAGGAGTGATTATCTCTGTTTGCATGTCATACCACTGCGTAGGTCTCGAAAAACCCACAAAGAATCACCTGACATGCAAACAAAACCCTAACATGCAAACCCTAAAAATAGCCTCTGAAGGCTGAATTCTGAAAGTTGTTATCTCACTTTGCATGTTATACCATCGCGAAGGTCTCAGAAAACCCAGAAGGAATCCTCAGACATGCGTTGAAAAATTCTTCATATAACCCTTGAAATCTGCTCTGGAAGCTGAACTGCTAAAAATAGACTGTTGTCCGTTTTGGCTAAAAATTTGCAGATGAGTAGCCTGACATGTTTTGAATGTAGTGTGACTGTCGAAACTTCAAGAATGCTGAAAGAATGCTTGGAATTGCACACTTACTAAAAATAGTAAGCTGCTAGAATCTGATGAAAATTTCAATGGAAACTTGCTGGAAGCACACTAACAACAATGTTAGTCTCAAATTTCAAGTTATTCACTTCATTTGACTTCAAATTGACCAGAAGACTCAAAACCCTAATTTTTCAGACTTGGCCAAATCTCACGTTTAAGCTTGAAGACGGGAACGTCCCCAAAAAGATAGACAGCAAAAAAGAGAGACAACGACAAAACAAACTAAAATCAAGCCAAAATTTCAAGACAACGCAAAAATTACGGGTTCCCCATTTGCAATGGGGCGATGTGTGAAAAAGTTCACAACAGGTATTAGGCATGGCAGACTTCCATTCCAAGATATTTTGCGCAATTATGTTTACGCTGGTGCTACAGGAGTCAGAGATGTGTGGGACATTTCACAATTCTTCTTTTGGGCCTCACGAAGATTGGAGTTTCTTTGCAGTGGAGATTGCTTGGGGACAAGCAATTTCAAGGAGGGTAGAGTGTAATGTCCCCATTTTGCGAGCATTAGAGTTCGTAAGGATTAGCCTATCATTTGACCCTCGTAGGCTAACAGTTATTGATAGAGGGTCTTTTGTGGCAATTACCGGTGATTTAGAGACATTGCTCTTCAGCTGGATTCAGGTTTTGGCCTTTGCATAGGTTATTTGACTCAGATTGGCACACTTACTATTTATAGTAAGTTACTATTTTGGGAGAGTCAGGGTTCCTATTAATAGAAAGACACCTGAGCAGAGCATTTTGGCAATGTCGACCTTGATTGGGCCTTTGCAACTATTTCTAGACTCAGTTTCACATACTTACTATTTATAGTAAGTCACTGTTCAGGGTTTCTATTTTTAGACGGGCATCCGATCACATGGAGAACAGGGAGAGTTGACTCCTGGCTCAGACGACTTAGCAATCAGACAAGTACATCAAGAGATATTAAAGTTTAAGTGACTTAAGTGATTTATTTATTATTTTAATATTATTATAAAATTATAAAGTAACTTTATAATAATAAAGTCACTTTAATATATTAAAGTGTGTTAAGTGAATAATTTAATGTGGGAATAAATCTTTTATCCCACATTGGCCAGGAAGGTGTTTGAGCTCTCCTAAGGAAAGAATAAAAAGAGAGGTGAGAGCTCATTCTCAGCATCCAGTTGATGAATATTATTTTGATTGATTTTTATTGTGGAGCCTAGGGCTTTCGCAGTTTTCTTCTTTGATCATAGGAAACGAAAACTTCCTATTGATAGCATAACTGAGGGAGTGAAATATCTCTTGAAGGGTTGCAATTGAGGAGAGGATAATTCAGTCCTTTCATTTATGCAAATTGGTGAAGTTTCACAAGGGTTTTTGAAGATTATTACTTGCAGATCAGAATTTTTCTTAGCTGCTACAGTGGCGTGAACAGTGATTTGCTACAATACCCGCTACAGTGCACACGAACAGTGCTGAGCTACAGTACCCGCACTACAGTGACATGGTGAATATGAGTTATATATTTGCAGATCAGAAGTTTGAAGATTATTATTGAAGAGTATTTAATTGCTGTTGAATGGAATTCATCTTTAGTATGTGGGATTTCATATTGAACATCTTGGAGGATGAATGGTATCATATTTTGGTTTACCATCAGTTCTGATATTCTATTTTCAGTCATCCTTACCAGCCCTTAGGTAGCTCGATTTGGCATATGGGAGCTACATCTATATTGGTTTCCTCTTGAGCATTGAGGCGCTACAATATATGATAGGAGGCGTTGGTTTTTGAAGCCACAGATCATTGTTTGAAGCTGAAAGTAATTTATTATCTGAAGATTAGTTCCAGATGCAGGGGTGGCTCTCTTGAAGGGGGCGATTTTGAGAAAGGAAGGAAAATAAAATCTAAGAAAATTCTGGGAGCTTCGCTGGATGCCTTGGAAGCAAGGCGCTGCATTGTAGATGCCAGAATCAACATTTATGAAGAGAATAGAATTATTTTGACTCTGTAGCAGTCATATATCAGGTTCCGTTTTCATTATTGTATTGCATTTAGGAGTAATAATTCCATCATCTGATTTGTTCAGCTCACTGGCAAAATAGTACAGTTAGGCATCTCGATTAAATTATTCTTGTAATGCTGGTACAGTATGAAGATATAATTCAATCAAGTATAAAGTTAAGTTGCATTGTAACTAGCTTATGCATATCGATTCATAAATAAAGAGGCTTGGTATTTGTATTGAAAACATTGTAGTAGGGATTGCATCTCAAGAAAAGATAACATCAGTTGGAGTTATAATGATCATTTGAACAATGTATGAGGATGTATGTCAATTGTTTGACATAAGGCTTTATAGGCTATATATGCATTTATCACAAGTAGTATCTCATTTATATGCATTTGAAAACACCAAACTTGATTGCATTACATCTAGTAATTCATTTAGATATTAAGGAAGGCATTCGTAAAACATCACTTGTGCATCTATCATCGATTATAAGCACTAGATCAGATTGATAACTCAGACCAGCAAGCTCAAAGTTTGCATTCGAATTGTTTGACAAAATTTCAAGGGAACAAAGATGAGTTTTTGAGTCAGCTTAGGCTAGGCTCATCACAGTGGACAAGCAATTTCAGGGAGGGCGGATTGTAATGTCCCCATTTTGTGAGCATCAGAGTTTGGTGGATTTAGCCTATTATTTTGACCCTCGTAGGCTGACAGATGTGATTAGAGGGTTGCTTTTGGCAGTTACCTTGAGTTGTGGGACATTACTCCATCGGTTGATTTAGGTTTGGGCCTTTGCAGAGACTTACAGAGTGATATTTAGGCACTTACTATTTATAGTAGTAAGTCAGGCAGACAGGGGTTACGATTTCTGGCAAGGCACTTGGCTCAGTTGGCAATCTTAGTTTCGACCCAGTTTGACAGTTTGGTGAGCAAACAGTGAATATTTGAGCATTTAATGATATTGGGGAAATATTAATGTTATGACTTTATATTATAAAGTCAATTTATAAAGTTAATTAATTAAATGGCTTATTATAAAGTATTTTATTACTTTATAATAAAAGAATGATATTATTATTAAATGAGTATTTATTACTCATTATAAAAGGGGACGCCATTTATTAATTAATAAGCCTAAGTTTTGAGAAGGACAAATTTATATTATTAAATGCTTATTGAAGTGCTTTTTTTGTGGTCGAGCCTTTGAGGAGAGTTTATATTTCTCAATGAGACAAATCGAACTTCATTGTGAATTATTCTAATTTGTCTTTTATTCTCTCTGAGAACATTGGAGTTTGTGAAACAAGGGTTTCCGCAAATTCACTTCATCATTGGATTTTGGAGAACGTTCCCTCTTTAGAATCAGACATACTGAGGTTGTGAAATACCAGTTGAAGCTTGTCCATCAGGGTGACTTTATTCAGAGGTCATATTTGTGCTTACAGAGGAAGAATCAATAAGGGTTTTTGAAGAAAAAGTATTGAATTAAAAGGGAGGTCGATTTTCAATCTCATCCATCAAATCTCAGACATATTTCCTTTCAACCGTATGACTTCATTAACTTCAGCTCAGGCCGTACCTTTCAGCATTTAGGCGTGTGAACTTGGAAGCTCAGTCGCCTTGTTTTTTTGGCCTTCTCTACTTCCATTGGGGGCGCATATCACTCTGGAGGCATTTGGCGTCCATCCTTGGCTGGAGATCATTGTTTCACAGGCGGTTCGAGCTTTTCATCTATTTATTTCATGGCTGCAAATAAACCAGGTTTTTGAATTAATTAGTGTTGCCTTTTTGATTGCATGTTATCATTCCAGTGTTGTAAACATTCAGAGAGCCAATAAAAATCATTGCAATCATTTTAGAAGTCGATTTTCTCAAGAATTTGTATGCTTTATTTTTCTATACATTTTAGAATCATTTTATGCAAAATCGCATTATTTCAATAGATTGCAAAAACCACAAAAAAATACAAAACACTCAGAAAACCAGCAAACACAAAAAAATCAAATTGCATTCTTAGCATCAGGGGGGGTTGAGAGACACCTGGTCTCTCACAAACAACAAGATTGAAATGCATCCACAAAAGAATCATAACACAGTGTTTTTCTTGAGTGGAAAACCCTCATAGGGATGAAAAACCACTTGTAAAATGCCTCACTGGCTACAAAATGCCTCACTAGAAAAGATCAAACTTGTCTCACTGACATGATCTTTTACAACACATTCTCAAACATGAATAAATCAATTATAGAGGGTTACTCTGTTTCACTGCATAACATTTCTTCTTTTCATCTTAACACATTCAATGTCCTCAAGATTCATTACATTGGAATCTTCAAAACACAAAATGTATCAGATTATACACTGCATTGTTTTGCATACAGTTTTGCGAAACAACATTTCAGAATTCTGCTCATAAACTCAACTTGATATCTCTGTGAAAGCACCAAACCAATAACAGTAACATATCACTATTTTTATAACAATCAAAAAATCCCCAACACTGCCAAATGTCATCATAAAAACTGAAAGTATCATAACCGTTTTTGTCACCATGATGTCTTTGCTTTCATCACATTAAGCAGTTGTTTGTGAAAGGTAGACCAGATATCAACCAACTTTTATCAAGTCGACATTTAACATACAAAGCACTTGTAACAGCCCTTTACATATAGTTGACCTTGTGGAATGACAAAGTATGTAGACTATACAAAACCCATACCAAAATAACACATAGCCCTATGTTCTTCATTATGCAAACAGCAGAGGGTTTGAGACACAATCCGTGTCCTAAGCAACAACAGAATATAACATATGAAATGTTTATGGCGTGCCCTAGCAACAGGGTTAAGAAGACACAAAACAATAAACCCGAATACAAAAGAGTAAGTGACTCTATATGACACCACAATGAACATGAAGTCCAAGGTCGATAGCACATACATAATGGAACTCAAAGGCCGACAATAGTAAAACTGCTCAAGACTTGAATAAAGAACCCGAGTTACAAATCGAGCAGCAAGGCAAAGACCAACAAACCCTCAACTAATTTTCAGACAAATATAATGCAACTTAATCAATGAAGGTCGACTTATCTGGAGAAACTGAAACCACAAGTTTGCTGCCCGAAACCCATCCTTTGCAACCGCAATACCACCATTTCTCTGCATAAATTCTTCAAGCCTGTTGTGACCTTTTCACACATCGCCCCATAAAAGATGGGGACCCCTATTTTTTGCTCCATTCTGGTCATTTGGCTTTGGTTTTGTCTCTCTCCCTCTCTTTCTGTTGTCTACCTTTCGGGGATTGTGCCCGTCTGTGAGCTTTAACGTGAATTTGGCGAAGTCTGAAAATTTGGGTTTTGAGTCTTTTGGTCAGTTCAAGGTTGAACGAAGTGAATGAATTGCAAACAGAGACTAACATTGATGTCAGTATGCTTCCAATAGGCTCAGCTAAATTTCATCAGATTCTGAGTACTTACTATTTTTAGTAAGTGTGCAATTACAGGCAATCCTTCAGCATTTTTTGAGAATCCGACAGTTACACTGCATTCAGAACACACCAAGCTGCTCGCGTGCGAAATTTGAGCTGAAACAGACAACTTACTATTTTTAGCAGTTCAGCTTCCGGGACAAATTTCAGGGCTCAAATGCAGAGTTTTTCTTTGCATGTCTGGATATTCCTTCTGGGTTTTTCAAGACCTTCGCAATAGTATAACATGCAAAGTGAGACGACAACTTTCAGGGTTCAACCTTCGGAGGCTTTTTTTAGGGTTTGCGTGTCAGGGTTTCTTTTGCATGTCGGATGATTCCTTGTGGGTTTTTCGAGAGCTTCGCGATGATGTGACATGCAAATGGAGATAATCACTCAGTAAGGAACTTACTATTTTTAGCAGGTGCGTCCCGACAACCGCCTCCCAGTAGTTCAGAATCACAAGCTGATCGCAATGCAGCAAAAACAAAGACAAACAGAGATCATTTGATACGCATGCAGAGCAAATTAAGGTTTCCAGCTTCGGAACTTGAAAAGAGGCGCAAAAGGTCAGAATTTTCGAAAACCGGTGTAAACCACCGCGATCAGCATCCTTCAGGCTATCTGCTGGTAAAATTTGAAGTCAAATGGAGCACTTACTATTTATAGTAAGTCATTTCAAAAACAGGCTAAAAATAGCAAGTCAAGTGCATGCGCCGATGTCAGCAGGCAGGTCACGTGGTGAGGAGCGCCTCATTCGAATTTCAAATCAAACGGAGCTGTGGAGGTACCAAAAACGTGAGGTTACTATAAATAGAAAAACACTTCCCAAAATATGCTATTTTTAGTAGGTCAATTTAGAATGGCAGTGTCGACAGATTGTTGAAGTCGTAAGGATCCGGTGTTCAAAATTTCAAATCAATCTGAGCTTCGGAGATGCAGGAATCAAGAGACTTACTATTTATAGTAAGAAGCTGGCGGGGCGAGAAAAAGTGGCTAAGTCCAAGAAATATCCTACTTCACCTTGAATATGTGCCCGCTTCACAGATTGATGAGAAAAAGTTCTAAGTCTGAGGCTTCATCCTGTATCAACATGAAAATGTGCCCTCAAGGATGAAGAAACATAAAAAATTCTCTAAGTCTGAAAGATATCCTCTAGGATTGGGTAAATGCGCCCACATGCAAGCTAGTAGCATTCAAAAATTTTCTAAGTATGAAATTCATCCTCCTAGAGGCATCAAATGCGCCCACTTCCCACTCAAGTCAAAGAAAGTCAAATGTTTTATCCTCTTCCACTGGCAAAATGTGCCCAAGAAAAGAAAGGGTAAAAAAAGTCAACGAATTTCATCCTGGTCACATAGCAAAATGCGCCCAGCTCAAGGTAGAGGCATAAAAAAAGTTCTAAGCGTTGAAAGATTCTCCACCATCCCCCAAATGCGCCCATCCTTCATGTATGCTCAAATGTGCCCAAAATAAAAGAGGTCAAAGGAGTCAACAAAACCCATCCTTCACACATAGCAAAATGCGCCCAAATGGGGCCATGTGAAGACAAAATAGTGAAGTTCAAGGGTCATCCTTCACACATGTGATATGCGCCTAAGGTGAAGTGTAAGGTGGTGAGATAAGTGCAAGGTGATGTAAGTGTTGCTAGGCGCTAAAAGTGCCAAGTGATGAGATTACTAAGGCGTAGACTTAAAGCATATCCCCCTTGACATGCAATATGCGCCATTTTAAATGAATATGAGGTGAGGCGTGGTAAATGAGATAAAGGTGTTGAGGGTGGAATGATTAATGCTAGGTGTTGGAAACATGTTCTCCATGAAATGTGATATGCGCCCAAGTTGTTGGGGTGATGAATAAAACATGCTAGGCGTTGAAAATGCCAAGGTTCGTGAGGATGGAGAATATTGTTGGGCGTTGAAATTAAAATATCCCTCTCAGTGTGCTAAATGCGCCAAAGAAGTATGTAAGGGTGGGGTAATGAAAAATATGGCCTAGGCGTTGAAGTTTAAAAAAATATTCTACTACATGTATAAGGTGCGCCTAAGGTAAGGGTGAAGATAAAATACAAGGTGGTGAATAAAATAAAGGATGTGCCAGGCGTTGGGATTAAATATCCTCCATGACATGTGCCTTCAGGAAAATCTTCTAAGAGAGTTGATAAAATTTTCTCGCCAGAGCAAAATGGAAGAAGTCAAATAAAATTTTCTAAGGCAAAATTTTCAAAATGCAAGGTGATTTAAATTTCTCTAAGGCAAAGTATTTTCTTGCTTAGAAAATACTCCTGGACATGAAGATGATGAAGTTTTTCTTGAAGCACGAGCAGGGTTGCCAGTGATGAAGTCAGAAGATGTTGGCAGTGCATGAACAATAAAAATTTTACAAGTCAGAGCAAAGAAATACTTCAAGATCGAAGAACAAGAATAAATTTGATGAAAGAATATTTTCTAAGGTTCAAACTTCAAAAAAATTAAATGAACCCGTTCGTTGGGTACCCATGGATTTGAAGCGTTCTGGAGAAAATTTTCTTCTGGGTATTGAAGATTATCGATGAGGAGTTGATTTTAAAGTCTTCCATGCTTCGCTGCAGCCTTCAGGATGAAGAATTTGATCAACACTTGAAACAATGAATTTCCTAAGGGAAATTTGAAAATTTTCTAAGGCAAATGTGAAGAAAATGTGTTTTCAAGGTAAAATCCTCCAGACAATGAATTTGAAAGTGATCGCCTAGATAATTTTTGATCAAATTCCTGATGAAAGAATTTCTTCTTGAGTATGAGTTGGATGAAATATCAGAGTGAAGTGCGCTAGGCAGAATATAAGATGGGTTGGGAACTTGGTTAAGGCATGAAGAATTTGATGAACGCTTGGAGATCAAAGCATGAAAATCCTGGTAAGTGAGTTAAGTTTACATTATGAAGTGTTCTAATGCTCTTCTCCTTGCTTGTTTTGCAGGATGAACGTGGAGGCCAGAGCACGATGACTTGAAGTGGTGAAGCACGATGATATTACAACCTTCGAAGGAAGATAAAGTTCTGAGCTTCACATGAAGGAAGAAAAAGTTGCAAGAAAATGGCTAAGTGTTAGCTCAAGTGACAAAGAAGTTGAAGAACAATGTCAAGAAGAAGATCGAGAACAGTGTGAACGCGTCTACAAATGGAATCTTCTAGAAGGATGATGGACATTATGGCTCATTTATTACCCCACTCTTCTTGGTGGCGGTTTTTAGGACGAATCTTGTTTAGGGCTGAGGTGGCACAATCTGGGCCATCCAGCCGATTGTAATCTGAGCCGTCCATTGGACTCGGCCAACTATAAAAGGGGGAGTCCCCCTCATTTGTATCTCATTAGAAATTAGAATTAGAAGTAGAAGCAGAGCTTAAAGGAGTAGAGAGAAATTGATAGAGTAGAAAGTAAAGTAGTTTAGATTGAAAAGGAAGGAAAGTCTTCCCTTTGGATACTTTGTAAGAAGTTGTCATGTATGCTTTCATAATAAAAGAATTTTCATTGATGGTGATTTCTTCTTTGTTATGAGTAGTTGTTGAGGCTTCTTCGTCCTTCCAATTCACGTAGCATCTTGAAGTAGCTTAAAGTAAAGTAGATTTCATTTCATGCAAGTACTTAGCAATTGTGGAATGTGGTGTTCGATTTGAACAAGACTTCGCTTGTCCATACCACTAGCGGGCTCGCTGACGGTGGGTTCGCCTTGCGTGGTCAACTGGAACTTTGTGAAACTTAACTCGATTATGATTTATATGTTGGCATGCGCGTCGTGATGGTGTCTTCATGCTAGATCGTGATCTGAACATCTTGAGTCACTCCTCTGAAGATTGCACCAGTTCCGCGGAAGCTGTCCGAAGTGAGGCAAAACGGAGTTCGGTTGAAGTCTGTGAAAATTGATCGCCGTGTCCCACGCTCTAGAGTAGAACATAAACTTCTTAGGCCCTACACTCTTTTAAATTCAGTTCATTTCTGGTTAGAATTAGGAAACTTGTGCTCACTTGCCAAATCATTCGAACCACGTGAAAGCCCTTAGTCCGCTGTCTGCTGTCAACTGTCGAACATTTGTGTAGGTCCCCTTGAAATACCAGCAAAATCACATTGAGCCAACTGAGTCTATTCGCATTATCGGAACCTTGGAGTTGAAAGCATGAACTCACTCGCAATCTTAGCATGCTGAATACTTTGTTCAAGAGAGGATAGAGTATCCGTTGGGAAACTTTATTCTGTGTTGGTGCGGTCTCAAAAACCACGTCAACAAAGCCCTAACTCAACTTTGAACCACAACCTTGTGTGTTTGCAAAATAACAACACTTAGTGCAAAGTGTTGACAAAACTATTATGTCGGCGTTTTCATTATAACCTCTCACGTTTCAAATCAAAACATATCATTATGTTAGTGTTCTCAATACCTTTTTCCTTTGCAAGTCAAAACACACTAATATGTCATTGTTAGACATTATTTGCATGAATACAATAAACTTCATAATGTCCAATAATATATATTGGTCTACTTAATCAAGTACCAAAATAACCTAGTGAATATGATAAACCAACATAGTAACCAATGCTCAAGAACATATGTCGTTCAAAGCAAACCAAGACTATAATGATTATTGTTTTTTCCATTATGATGAAAACCTTCAAAACTGTCTTTTCAATGAAAAATAATAAAAAAAAACATTATCAAGTCCCCTTTTCACACATTATGCTTTGTGTCTTCAAATGTATCAAAGATCAAGACAAGTCCCATGAAACAATGTTGTCTTAAAGGCCCTGAATAAATGTTACCTCAACACCAAAACAATGTAGATGTTAGTCACCAAGTAACAAACTGTGTTTCATGTTCTGCATCAAAAATAACCAGAATAACTCAATGTATGCCACCTCTGTATATGCCAAAATAAACACATGACATCAAATGCCAAAACCAATGTCAAAGAGGTCAACAAAGCTTAACCTAGAGTCTCCCTCAAGATGAAGGCCACTTAGCTTGCCACCCCATTTACAAAACCTTTAGCAAGTATTTTTTAAAGCCTCTTTAGCTCACCTAATGACAAGGATTCATTTTTGTAGTGTATTAGATTATGGTGTTTTATTAGGATTTGACTTCATGGTTTTTTAGTCAAACTCATTGAACCATATTTTATGAGTAGTGGTTCACATGACCCATCTCTTATGAGCATAAATGGTTCACTTATTGCTCATTACATCTATGTGATGGTCATACAAGTGAAGCATTGGGATTTCTTGAGAGGTCACCTATCCTAGCACTACTTTGACTCAAGCATGCTTAACCATCGAGTTTCCCCCAGAACAAGCCCACTTAGCTTGCTACCCCATTTGTAAATCCTTTGAAAAGTGTTGTTTCTTATGAACCATTCATTAAAGAGCACCTTTAGCTCATCCAATGACAAGTGGCAAATATTTTTCTCAATGTATGAGATTACAATGTTTTATCAAAATTCGACTACATATTTTTTGAGTTAAACTCATCGGTTCATATTCCATGAATGTTCACATGAATCCATCTCTCATGAGCAAGAATGCTCAACTTAACACTCATTGCATCGAGGTGATTCTTTCAAAGTTGAAGCCTTGGGACTTTGTGGGAGATCACCCATCCCAGGACTACTTCAAGTCAAGCATGCTTAACCATGGAGTTTCCTCCAAGATCAAGCCCACTTAGCTTGCTATCCCATTTGCAAAGCCTTCATCAAGTGTTGTGCCCTATGAACCGTTCATTCTAGAGCCCCTCTGGGTTATCCAATGACAAATATAGGATATTTTTTAAGTGTGTCAGTGTAAAGACCCCTTCCAAGTTTGACAATATTTTTCGATTGTTTTCAGATTGACAAATGTTCCATTTTGTCAAGCATATCTCATTCCATTGCATGTAATATGACAACATTCAAAGGAAATGTAAAGACACATTTAATGACCACACTCCACAACTTCATTCTTTCATATTGGACCGTCAAACATTGCTATATTTGCAAATACACAACTACAGTCTCATATTAAACCAATCTGAGCAATAAGAAGGAGCAGCTATGCATGTAATGACACTCAGAAATTCACTACAGCAGTGTATGTATTACAATTTGTGACCATTCTGAGAACAGCAGCAAAAACTATGCAAAGATAGATATATTTCTGATTGGTAACAGTATAACAGCAATATGCAACTTCAGAAATATACAAATATATCAGATTATCACTCAGAACTAAATACCTAGTCAGCAAAACCTCCAAACTGAGTCACTCCCAGGTGTTGAAGGTCGCCTAGCAACAAGATGCGCCGAGAATAGAAAATGGCGGCCAGTATGAGACTACCAGCTATGCCAGCAGTCACATCCAGGTCTGCTTTTATGCTCAGAACTGACCAAACACCAACAGCAGCAGATATAATGCCCTTGTTCTCAGTCTACAGCTCCAATAGAGGTCGATATTTGCCCATATAGAACCCGTGCCTTCTTCCTTAAACTTCCACAACCTGGTATCAAGGTTTCATGCCTCCTTGTATATGCTCACATCTCCCATATTGCTATCGCAGGAGTAACAGCAAGTTCACTACCTAGTTCACACAACCAGCTTGCACAGAAAGGGGTTTAGTGCTGGAAATGGTTAGCTACAGGACCCTCCAATGAAGTCGCCCAAATTCTTAAAATGGTAGCAATAACCTCCTCTGAAATCCACGACCAGGGTATGAAATGCCAATCAGAAATATAAACCCCTGAATATGTAGGAATATGGCGGCCAACTGTAATGCAAACCCTCCATAAACCTGGACGCCAAACCTCAGCCTCAAACAATGATAATATATATCATTCTCTTCCAATTTTGTCTCCGCAAGAGACTCAGAAAATTGCTATAATGCCCAACTGGAAAACCTGAGTGATTTCCCCTTCGAACCAACTAGGGTGGAATCATTTCACCACCCAAACTTGATGCCCTAGGGTTTCTCTTCCCTAAGACCAACTCCAAGAAGTTCTCCAAAAGTGAGTTTGAGAAAAATAAACAAGCATAGTGCAAAAGAGCTCCAAAATCCTCTTTTATATCATTCACTTTATTTCCCACTCAATAAATAAAATAAAGTGACTTTATAAAGTTACTTTTTAATATACTTCCAAAAGTCACTTTATAACCCATTTAATTAATTATTTAACATTACCTTTTTAAATGTACTTTTCCTGCCAGGTAATATTAAACAATTAAATAAATTGATTCCCTTTTCCTGACTATAGCCTATAGAAATTAAATAGGCTAAAATGTGAAATATGCCCCTTAAAATTTTCTTGATTTTCAATAACAAATACAATTTAACCAAGCACCCGTTAAGGTTAGTTTAACCCAAAACGTTGCATGAAAGAATGCTAACCAAGAATGCGCCCTAAAACCACTTAAGGAGGAGGGGCGGGCATATGGTCAGAGGATCCCTAGGATCTACTGAATCAAAGATTACAAAGATTACAACTGAAAGAGAGAGACTAAACTCAACACCAAGAATGTGCACTCAAGATCCTTTAACAGGCGAGGTGCTAACATATGGTGGAGTGCTAATTGCTGAATTGAAAGTACTTAGGCGGATAACGAGCCATAAGAGAATTTCCACACTACCACCAAACAGTAGGGGGAAAAGACTACAATTAAAACACTTCGTCTGTTGCGGCAGACATCCACTTAAGAATGGGGATTCACCACTTGACAGTGGGTATAAGAGGAGAATTAGTAAGTTCTTTTTTTCCACACTGGCGGTAAACCATCCAGGGGCTACAATGTGATAATTAAACACGAATAAGCAACAGCTAAATAGACTGAAACAGTACTACTGTTATTAGCTTTACAAAATGAGAAAGAGCTGCAAATTACATGAGGATTACAATAGTTTTGAAGCACAAAGAAGTTGGATGATCCCACATTAGATAACTATCCAACTTATTGAAGAAAGAACTGAAAACTCAAACTGAAGCAAGTCTGATAAAAAATCTGCAAACTGAAAATGAATTACCAGCAAACTGTAGCACACCAATTTGTTCATAACTTCATCCTATCTTCACCAATTGACATGGAATCAATTATAGCAGCTTCTAGGAGTAAAGGCGCCCCTGTTCAGACACAAAAACTGCACCAAAGCCTCCATATTTATTAATGCACGCATCCCAATATCATTATGGAAATGTACGGCCTTCAAGAGGGGCGATTTTCTCTTTAAAAATCAGAAACACATTAATAAAGTCTAAAACCTCTTGGAGAGGGTCGCCCAAGGCTTAGAATCATATAGATAAAATACCCATATGGGAATAGAATTTACCCAAGGAGCTGCAATCAAAAACGTCCTTCAGCCATGACTGAACCTGCAAGCTCCAAACTGAAAATAACATCAGAATTCTTCTACAATGAAGCTCAATGTGCACTTCTGAATGAAGCACACTCTCAATCCACCATTTAGGGAACCATAGTTTCAGGCCTGAAGAATGGAGACAAATTGCTAAGCTTTCCCTTAGCCAGATTCTGGATTTCAAACCAACAGCATAACTTTACAATATTTCCAAAGATCATCAGCTCTTCAAATAGCAGCAATATATAAGTTTCAATTGGCAAATGAAGCAACAAGTGTAATGTCCCCTTTTCAAGCCTGACAGTTTCTATGACCGTTAGCCTTTCCTTGGGAACCCGGAGGCTAGTCGGAAGTTAAAATTAGGGTTTCCTAATTTTGAGGAGGTCATTGTTCGGAGATGATAGTTTTAATGGCGGATTCCTTCTGGGTTTTCAGAGGGCTTCGCAGTGGTATGTTCGTCTCAGCATTCAGAGTACTTTTTGGAATTTACTATTTTTAGTAAATTCTATTTTTGGCAGCTTGTCAGATGATGTTCAGCTCGGTTGACTTCCTGTTTCAGTCGTCAGATGTTTGACTCAGTTTTGGCTTCAGTGCATCTCCGGAGGGATAAGCTAAGTTATTTCATTAAAAGGCACATTTAAATATTATATTTTAATGTTGACCTTGGGCCTAGACTTAATAACTTAAGGTTGTGTTTAAAAGGTGGGTCCTTGAGGGTGGCGCCCTCATTGAGAAATGATTTAATATTTCCTAAGTCAAAACAAAGGTTTGAGGGGCGCTTATTTCAAAAAAGATGATATTTAATTAAAATATCAATTCTTAATGCTTTGAAGAGAAAGTACGCCTTCTTGAGGAGATGAAGGATTTGACCTAAAAGAAGATGTTAGGGTTTCGTGAAGTCAAACGAAACTTATAAAAAGAGGGCTTGTGCATCAGTTTTGGGCATCTTGGAAAATACACCGTTATGCTGCCGGATTGATTCTGGATTGCTTCGAGGGATGAAGACCTCCTAGTTGGGCATCTCTTCTCGTTTGTAAGACAACGACTAGTGATGAATTTAGTCTAGTTGTGAATTCATTGTATTCCGTGCATTGTAATCTGCATTAGTATTGTTAGTTTCAGATCTTGCATGTTAGAGGTTTTCTGTTTTTTGCACTTTAGCTACAGCAGACCTAGTATTTCATTCATATTTCCAAAAAGACAAAAATATACATTGTGGGTGTTGCATAAATTCATTGGTCTAGACTAGGCGCCCCATTGTGCAAGTTTGTAGATTTTTTGAAGCATTGTCAGATTTTATAATTGAAAATCGCCCCTGTACCTGGGCCGTACCATCTGCAGATCCTTGGGATTCGTGCCATTAAATATAATCTGATCTTTGGTTCTGTTTCTTGTTCCTAAGCTGGACGCCATCATTCTACTTGTGTTTTGCATTCAATTTTAGATTGTTTGATTGAGTTTCAAGGGAGATACGAACTTTCCAAGGAATATCTATTGCTGTTCTATGATGAAAAACACAGGTCTGTCAGACAGAATGAAGAAAGCTGCATCTTGTTCTTGACGAGTTTGAAAGGATCTTAAGATCTTGCGGCATACTTCATCATTGGTGGGCAAGCTTCAAAAAGGTTGGATCTATTAATTAATTCCTTCAATTTCAGTCTCTTTTCTCAGCAAAGGAATGTTCTAATATTATTGCAAGTCTCTCATATGTTGAATTGTAATTGATAAGCGAGTTGTAATCTTTCCAATTGTATGCTGGCAGTAGTACTGTCGGTCTTAGATTCTTGCTCAGTCAGATTGTAAGGTTCTCTCTTTCAGCATTTTGTTATTGTATGTAATCCATCTCCGCCCTATGGTCGCTACTTTCCCGTCTTGGGTCAGCAAGCACATTCTGGGTGTAGAGTAGATTCAATATTCAGCATTTCCTTCTAGTTTGCTTACAGTACTAGTTGAAATAGTATAACTCCGCCCTATGGTAGCTACTTCCCATTCTGGGTGAGCAAGCACATTCTGGGTGTTGAGTAGTTTCATTATTCAGCATTTCTTTCAAGCTTTGCTTTCTGTAATTTCACTCCGTCATATGGTCGCCCCTCACTCCACCTTGGATTGGGTAGCACATACTTGACGTTGAGTTCCCTTCTGCATCGTGAGTTTACTTTCTTGCACGTTTCGGTTTATCCATCTAACCTTAACGGGTGCATTTGCCTGAATGTTGTAATCTGTTATTTGAAAAACGAAAAAAATTGGCTCGGTATATTTCAACAAGAGACTCTTCAAATTCCAAGAAGTTGAATCACTTCAACTTCCAAAAGGGACGCCACTTAAAGCATTTCACTTTTTGAAATAATAAAATATTAATCAACCTCTTTTAGGCATCCAACTTCACTTTGCAACAATAAAGCATTTAATAATTCATTAAATGCACCATTGACCCCTTAATGACCCCCTTTTAAAAACAACATGAAGTGATCATTCCTAAGCATGGGGGTACAATTGAGAAACATAAAAATGACTAAGTATAAAACTTAATCCATGGAGATAACCAAAGCCAAACTGAAACTGAAGGATAGCAAGATGATTTGAGCTGAATTGTTGATGATGCTACTGCCAAAATTAGACTTACTAAAAATAGCCAACTGCTATAAATAGTAAGCTCACATCAAAACAACAGAAAGCCAAACTGAACATTGAACTGCAAAGGATTGAACTGCTGCTAGACAGATACTGCCAAAAGATAGACTTGCTAAAAAATAGCGAACTGCTATAAATAGTAAGTCTGCACAACAACCTTAGAACGCCAACTGAGCAGT
Source organism: Sequoia sempervirens (assembly GCA_007258455.2). Taxonomy (NCBI): domain Eukaryota; kingdom Viridiplantae; phylum Streptophyta; class Pinopsida; order Cupressales; family Cupressaceae; genus Sequoia; species Sequoia sempervirens. The sequence goes on along the minus strand of VDFB02281492.1, from coordinate 491,310,457 downwards.
ATCTAAAAGAGGAAACCCTAATTTTCCTACGGATTTCCGGAAATAGGCTAAATCCAAAGGAAGAGCGTAGGGCCAAAATGGGGACATTACAAAATGTCCTCAAGGTGATCATTGAGAAGGGGACATTACAATCAGATTATGGTGTTTTATCAAGATTCAATTATGTAATTTTTAAGTCAAACTTATTGACCCATATTTCATGAGTAGTGTTTCACAAGAACCCATCCCTAATGAACATGAATGATCCGCTTAGCATTCATTGCATTTAGGTGATACTCATAGGGGTGAAGCATTGGGACTTTTGGGGAGGTCACCCATCCTAGTACTACTTTGACTCAAGTGTGCTTAACCATGGATTTTCCCCCAGGATCAAGCCCAATTAGTTGGCTACTCTATTTGTAAACCCTTTAGCAAGTGTTGTGCCTTATGAACCATTCATTATAGAGTCCCTTTAGCTCATCAAATGACAAGTAGGAGGTATTTTTGTAATGTATTAGATTATGGTGTTTTATGACAATTTCACTATTTGGTTTTTGAGTCAAACTCATTGACCCATATTTTATAAGTAGTGGTTCGCATGAACCCATTTCTAATGAGTATGAATGGTTGACTTAGCATGCATTGCATCTAGGTGATGGTCACAAGGGTGAAGTACTGAGACTTCTCGGGAGGTCACCCATACGAATACTACTCCAACTCAAGCACATTTAATGATAGAGTTTCCTCTAAGATCAAGTCCACTTAACTTGCTATCCCATTTGCAAAACCTTTGGCAATTGTTGTGCCCTATGAGCCATTCATCACAAAGCCCATTTAGCTCATCTAATGACAAGTAGGAGGAAAATTTTATAGTTCATGCTCATGAGAGATGGGTTGTGTGAACCACTACTCATGAAATATGGGTCAATGAGTTTGATTCAAAAAATAATAGTTGAATCCTAATAAAACATCATAATTTGATACAATACAAAAAATACCTCCTACTTGTCATTGGATAAACTAAAGGAGATCTATAACGAATGGTTCATAAAGCATAGCACTTGGTGAAGGTTTTACAAATGGGGTAGCAAGCTAAGTGGGCTTGATCTTGAGGAAAACAGGACCTGGTTAATCGTGCTCGAGTCAAAGGATTTCTAGGATGCATGATCTCCTAGAAACTCTTGATGCTTCATCCTTGTAAGAATCACCTAGATGCAATGAGTGCTCAGTGGACCATTCATGCTCATGAGGGATTGGTTTGTGTGAACTACTACTCATGAAATATGGGTTAATGAGTTTTACTCAAAAACTACATAATTGAATTCTATTGAAAAACCATAATCTAATACATTGCAAAAAATACCTCCCACTTGTCATTGGTAAAGATATGTCTATTCAAGTAAAGCATGGCATAGCTCTAAAGATGTGACATTGCAAAGGACTTCAATTTGAAAATTCATCATTTTATACACCAAGTGATGTTAATGGTTTTCCTACCTTTTTTTTGGACTTGCTTTCCTCAAATTTGAAATCTAAGCCCCTCACAAGTATGAGAATTAATTACTTCAAAAGCCTCATCTAATTGATTATTGTATTTGTCCAATCCATATGCATTGTTGGGATTCTTTTCTGTACCATTAGTAATCCACCTGAGACCCTTTCTTGTTAGGCATCCTTACTTATTCTATTCCCAAAGATTAATTTTGTCTAGTTAGTATGGCAATTTCTAAACTTGAAGGAATATTTTACCGCTCATCAAACACAATCAAGCTTGCCCAAAATCTAAAACATTTTTTATTGTTTTATATATCTTAGTGAAATCTCTCCAATACTTGTGAGGTTAACAATGGAGGTTGTATGCCAATTTGATGGCCTCCAAAATTTCATAATGGAGTACATAAAAAGTACCATATTTTTACTTTATCACCTTACTTGAATAGATCAAGATGATGTAAACGAGGCACGATCCTCATTTTCAAGTTAACTAAACTAGGGTGGTGTTGACGTGGTTTTTGAGACCGCACCAACACAGAACAAAGTTTCCCAACGGATACTCTATTCTCTCTTGAACAAAGTATTTAGCATGCTAAGATTGCGAGTGAGTTCATGCTTTCAACTCCAAGGTTCCTTTAATGCGAATAGACCCAATTTCGTTGATGTGTATTGCTGTGTTCTTACATGGGGACTTACACAATTGTTCAAACTTCTTGCAGTTAACAGTCCGTGTATGATTTGAAGGGGATTCTTGCGTGTATGATTTGGCAATATAGTTCGTTTTCCTAAAGCTAATCAGAAATGTGCAGAAAGTAAAGAGTATAGGGCCTAAGAAACTTATATTTTATTCTAAATGCAGAATCTGTGGAGCTCAATTTTGGCAGACTTCAACCAAATCTCACCTAGCCTCACATCGGACAGCTTCAGCAAAATTGGTGCAATTTTCAAAGAGATAGCAAAGGATGTTCAAATTATGATTTAGCATACATACACCATCACAACGACGCATATAAGCATACAAACCATAACCGAAGTTAAACTCAAGATAATGTCCAGTCGACCACGCAAGGCGAACTTATCATCAACAAGTTGCTAGTGGTATGGAATAAAGTGAAGCTACCTCAATAAAACACCACACATCAAAGTAAACTACTTGCATGAAAATTACGCTACTTGGATACGAAAGGAAGAAGAGACCTTGCTAGCTATTCATGACAAGACGAATTCCACCATCAATGAAAAGATCTATTATCATGAAAAGTGTTACACAACAATGTCCACAAAAGTTTTCAAAGGGAAAATTTTCTTTCTTCTCCACACTATGCAAAATGTCTACAATGCTCTACTCTCTAGTCTCTAGCTCTAACTCAATTTTGATTCTAATCTCCTGTTCTAATGCCTTACAAATGAGGGGGACTCCCCCTTTATATAGCTAGCCCAGTCCAAAAGACGGCTAGGGTTACAATCAATAGAGTGGCCAGAATTGTGCCACCTCAGCCCTAACCCTAAAAACTGCCAGAATAGGGAGTGGTACATTAAATGAATCAAAGATTCCCACTCACTCCCAAAAATAGTAAAGGCAATAAATGCCCACAATCAGTCTTCTAGAAGACCCTCGTCCAGCAGTGTGTTCCCGTTCTCCTTCTCTCTAGCTGCAAGCTCAACAAATCTGCCAAGTACAGCCTCAACTTCCTGAACTGAAATGGGTGAAACACAATCTAGCTAAAACTCTAACACTGTGACTGAATGCTCATGCCTCGTACAAGATTTTCTCCAAGCAACTAAAGAATCCTGCGTGCTCTGGATCAAGGCGGAGAAAGTAGAAGTATTCTCGAAATCATCTTGTACAAAGGTCTTAACATCTGAAAAGAAAGGCACCAGCCTACCCCTCAAATTATCAACATTAACTTCATTTGGATTCAACTGCCTAGCAAATATGGCCTCGAGAGTATTATGAACTCCATTAATAATATTGGCCATAGCTTTATGTACCTTGGCTGAATCTGCCTGTGCCGCGTCGAAGAAACCACGCCTCGTGATCGCTGAAGAATACCATCTCGAGAAATCATATCTGTCATTCTCCTGAATGACACCTCCATCAATCAGCGATCGCAACGGAACATGTCTCAATGCCTCAAGACGCTGAATTACTTTACTCTGATAGATAGAAGCATCGCCCCAAGCATGATCAACTGCCTCCATCCGTGCGAAAATACTAGAGGCCTGCTGAAAAGCAAAAGCAAGGTCCTCCATAAACTTTTCGGTCTCAGAACGAACTCCTGTGACCCACTTGTCTGCTTCCTGTGCCATCTTTCCCAATTCTACCAAGCCACTGATTGACTCCCTGGGTATCTCTGCTGGAGGCTCTATAACTGGAATATCCTGCCCTCGAGAATGAGACAGCTGCTGCATATATCCGATTAAAGCCTTGTGTTCTCTTTTCAACCTTTTGTATTTTCCTTCCTTCTTGAATAATCTGTCTTTGAGGGCAAGATAGGAGTTATCACACTCCTCTACAATCTGTGCACCAGTGGGGTGTCCCAAATCGAAAGTCGTGACCACATAATTCTGAGGCACTGCTTCATTTCGGTCACAATCAACTTGAGGTACGGCAATGTGAAGAGTACGGGAACCATCCTCTTCAGTGGATATCTTCAAAAATTTTCTTGCCTTCTTCTGTGGAGGTGCATTGATCCTGTTCAAAAATTCCTCCATCTCAACTGCTGGATCAAGCTCCTCACTGGGGCTTCTTCTCATTCTATCCTTGAGCCAATCAGGCACATCGTACTGTATATCGAAGGGCTGCTGCTCCTGTGCTTCTACTTCTCGAACTTGCTCAACTTCTTCATCATTCCGGTGAGGCTCATCGTCCTCAAGTGGCTTAGTGTCCCCTGAAACTATATCATCATCATCATTCAAAGCCGCCTCTAACTCCTACTGAAACTGAGGGTCAGTAATAGTACCCTCATCATCCTGCTGATCAATCCTAATAGGTGCATTGACGCTCTGGCCAACCGATTCTCTCCGTGGAGGCTGAATATTATCCTGTACCACTTGCACTTGATTCAGTGCATTCCTCTGATCAGCAAACAAAGAGACCTCCTGTATACTTGGAGAACGTGTCTTCAATGGTGTGGGCATTTCAACCGCAACTCATGGAGGCTCTGGCTGAGTAGGCTCCTGTCGAACTATCTCTTTCTTTCTAGATTCCGGACCTCGTGTGATCTGCTTCTTCCTGCCGGTGGTGGGTGTCCTATGATCTCCTATCATATTGTAAGTCAAAGCAATTGACCTACTCTTGAATCTGCTTACACGCCTATCAACCCATGCCCTAGTGAATGTCAGGACAGGAATAGAAAGTGTATCTAAATCAGCAATCTCAGGTTTTGACCAGTCTGGAGGTGGAAGTGGAGTATCTCTAACAGCTGCATAATCTGGATGAACAACATCCATATCCTCATTCACCTGGTCTAGAACCGGCACCACTTCGCACTCCCTGATCAGAGTAATCGGTAACCGGGAGAACATTCTTTTCCTTACTTTAATCTCATCAGCTGCATCAGCCCAATAATCCTCAATGGTGGCCTTATGTTTAAATTCTTCTGACAGTACCCACTTGATGTTATGATGTGGATCGTAGTGCTGTCGGCTAGTGTGATATGAGAAATGATAAAATTGAAGTTCACTCTCAACTTCTCTAGCTGCCTGTATTGAGGGACACACCTCATCCGAGTTGCCCATGACAATTGGAAATTCTACTCCTCCCTTCTTCTTTTTCTTTTGAATCTTATCATAGGCAAGCAATTGCCTAGATATCTCTAGCATTAAAACTCTATCCGTTGGGTACTTAGGCAACCTATATGGGTACGATGAAAAACCTTGCAGCCTAATGTAAGAAAATTTTGAAATTGTATAAACCAGCACCCATACCTTTCAATTAATTCCTGGGCTTCCCTCGAGATTCTATGATGTAACCGCTCCTGAAGCAGTCTCGTGATATACATGGTGAAGGAATCGTTGACGCGCTTGTAGTGAGTTGTGCTCGCCAAATGCAACTGTGGACAGGCATCATATATTTTAACTGATGGGAGCCACAACCGACAGGTTCTTTGTAAGAGATCCCTCTGTACTTCGTCATACGTGCCAACATATAGATGATGTAAGAGCTCATGTAACATGTCTTCGTCCTTCTAAGGCTCAGGAGCTGCTCATGCAAATTATCACTTATCATCTCGGCCCAATTGACGTAATCTTTTTCTTCTAGCACGAGGTTGATGTAGTAAAACATCCAATGCTCAAAAATGAAGGACTGTGCACAACCACCAACCCTGCTCAACATCATGATGAGATCACAGTATTCTTGTTTCAAGTCATCCGCAATGATCTGCTTCGGCAACTTCGTTCAAGAAGGCTTGGGAGTGCTCATCCAGTGAGTGTTGATTGCCTCTGTGCATCTCTCAAAAGCAGAAGCGTACATTCGCTCAACTCGCTCTCTGGATTTGTAAACCATGTTCCTATGCACCGGGATCCCGAAAGCTTCACCAATGGCCGCTGGAGTAAGATTGGCTAGTACTTGGCCATCTGGTGACATGATTGACCGATGATCCTTCTCATAATAATTGGCGCACTCCATTATCAGCTCCGAGCATTGAATGGCTGGCGGGAAACCAGCAGCTGCATATAACCCACTTCGAACAATATTGTGGGAAGTGGTTGAAGGTCGATGACTTCCAATTCCCAACATTCTATTCTTGAAGGTCTCTAGGTTGATGGAGCCCAAGTTGGTGTCTGTCAGCTTGCCCAGCTTTGAAATGAACTTTGACTCCGGCATGAATGTTTTACTCAGCTTCTTGATCACAGCCTGCCTGGATGCACCGTTGTTATCCTTGCCAGTCGCCCTTGCCTCAGCCATCTCAGCTTCTTCTCTTGAACTTCAACACTTGGAAAAAGTTTCTAAGTAAATTTTAGTGACTTCACTACTCTTCAGCAACTCCAATCTGCAACTTTGATAAATTCGTACTTCACTTGGTAAGTGCGCACTTCACAAGCTTCAACAACTTCGTACTCTTTAAACTTTCAGCAACTTCTTTGCTTCGAGGCGTCCTCCTTAGCACTGGCAGCAACAAACTAGGCTTCAGCAATCAGCAAGTGCGCCCCTCTTGACTTCAGCAAAATTCAAACTTTCAACACTTGCACTGGCAACTCAAGGCGTCCCTCTCCAACACTCTTAGCAACTTCAAATTTAAACTTCAGCAAATTCCAATCCTCAGCAAAATTTCGAACTCTTCAAGCTTCAGCAACACTTAGTCTTCAGCAACTTACTCAGAGCAAATCGACTTCTTCAACTGTGAAAAATGAGTGAAAAACCTCTTCATTTTATAGCCAAAATTCGAATTCTAGAAGAAGCCAATTTTAGCCAGTGCATTAAACTTCCACTACTCCACTTCAAAAATTTGAATTTTCCCTCTCTGGTATTTCTGACACTTGTCTCTCGACGTCAGGAATCTTGCTCTTCTAGAAACTTGACTTTGACTGGCATCTTTGAATTTATTTTCGAAAAAATTTAATTTAAATCCATCTTTTTAATTCACCGGCCCGGGCTCTGTCACATGAATTCGAATTAAAACTCCTCAGTTCTGGAAAATTCATCACTAAAGAATTCAATGAAAATCATCTAGGCAACTCATCCCGAATTCATCACTTGGAGAAATTCACTTTGAAAACACATTCTATTCACTCTGCCTTAGAGAATTTTAAATCTTCCCTTAGGAAAATTCACAATTTGAGCACTGATTAAATTCTTCATTGAAAAAGTGTTGGCGAAGTGCGGAAGACTTGGAAATCCATCTATCATCGCAAACGTTCAGTACCCAGAAGGAAAATTTCTTCAGAATGCTTCGAATCCATGGGTACCCAACGAACGGGTTCATTTAATTTTTTAAATTTTGAACCTTAGAAAATATTATTTTATCAGATTTAAATCCATTCTTCACCTGTGATTATCCTGTTGCTCCAACTTGAGAAAATTTTGAATCATCTTGCATTATCATCGTTCTGACTTCATCACTGAGAAATTTTGCTCGAGTTTCACGAAAGAAAATTTCACTTGCTTGAGCTCCAGGCGTATTTTCTAAGGGAGAAAATATCTTTTTGCCTTAGAAAATTTTAAATCATCTTGCATTTTGAAAATTTGCCTTAGAAAATTTTATTCGTTTGCCAGTGAGAAGAACATCAACTTCACTTAGAAAATTTTATTCACAATTTATTACTCATTCACCATTTGCATTTTACTTCACACTTGAAAGGCAATTTTACTTAAAAACTACAACGCCTTAGAAGAAAATTCCATCACGCCTAGGAGAATATCTTCAGTACCTTGCAATATTTTCTCACACATATCATCTTGGGCGCTTATTACTTAGAAGAAATTTGAAACCACGCCTTAGCATTTTGTCTTCACCACCTCACACGCCTTAGAGAAATTCTCTAACACCTACCACCTTAGGCGCATTTGGGACTTGAAGAGGAAATTCAAAATCACGCCTAGGTAAACATCTTCAACACCTTCCACCTTGGGCGCGCCTAGCATTTACCTTACATTGACCACGCCTTGAGGTATTTTCACTTACTTTTTACTCCATTTACTTACCTTTTACCACCTCAACTTGGGCGCATTTGAGCTTGGCAAGAGGATGACTCTTCAACTTCTGTTTTTTGTCTTGACATGCATGCATTTGGGCGCATTTTGCCTATGGAGGAGGATAAAAAGCTTTGACCACTTTGACTCTCTTGCAATTTGGGCGCATTTTACCCCTTGAAGAGGATGGGCGCATTTTGAAGGTGGTGGAGGATATTCAGACTTAGAAAATTTTTCAACTTTTTCCTTCTTCAAGTTGGGCGCATTTCCCCATGCCTATAGGATTAAAGTGTTGACTTTTCTTTGACCACTTGTACTTTGGGCGCATTTTGCCCCTGATGAAGGATAAACTTCATACTTAGAAATTTTTTGTGCTTGGCATATGCTTGAAGGCGCATTTTGGCTAGGCAGAAGGATGAAAGGCGTTGACTTCCTTTGACTTTCTCAGGCTTGGGCGCATTTTGGCCTGTGTGGTGCACGAGCTTCACCCTTAGGAATTTCCATGCCTCCTTATCTATCTGGGCGCATTTTGCCATGGCAGCAGTATGAAGTTCTAGACTTAGAATTTTTTCTCATTTTCGCCAGTTTTCATGCCCTGCTATTTATAGTAAGCCTCTGATTTTGCACCTTTGAAGCTCAGAACGACTTGAAATTTTAAACATAGCATCCTCATGACCTTGTTGTTCTGTCGACCCTGCTATTTTTAGCAAGCCTGCTATTTTTAGCCTATTTCTGAAGGTGATTTACTATAAATAGTAACTGCTTGTTTCTGATAGCTCCGCTGCTCCGATTAACTTGAAATTTGAATGAGGCGCTCCTCACCACGTGACCTGCCAGCTGACATTGACGCATGCATTCGATTTACTATTTTTAGCCAGTTTCCAAATTGACTTACTATAAATCGTAAGTGCTCCGTTTGACTTGAAATTTTACCAACAGATACCCTGAAGGATGCCGATCGCGGTGGTTTACACCGGTTTTCGAAAATTCTGACTTTTGACTCCTCTTTTCAGGCTCCGAAGTTGGAAACCCTAATGCGCTCTGCATGCGTATCAAATGATCTCTGTCTACGCTTGTTTCTGTGGCACTGCGATCAGCTTGTGATTCTCAACTGCTGGGAAGCGGCTGCCGGGACGCACTTGCGAAAAATAGTAAGTTCCTTACTGAGTGGTTATCTTCATTTGCATGTCATGCCACTACGAAGCTCTCGAAAAACCCATTAGGAATCATCCGACATGCAAAAGAAACCCTGACATGCAAACCCTAAAAATAGCCCCGGAAGACTGAATTCTGAAAGTTGTCGTCTCGTTTTGCATGTTATATCATCGTGAAGGTCTCGAAAAACCCAGAAGGAATATGTCAACATGCAAAGAAAAACTCTGCGTCTGAACCCAGAAATTTGTGTCGGAAGCTGGACTGCTAAAAATAGTAAGTTGCCCGTTTTCGCTCAAATTTTGCATGCGAGCAGCCTGAGGCGCTCTGAATGCCGTGTGACTGTCGGAATATCAAAAATGCTGACGGATTGCCTATAATTTCACACTTACTAAAACTAGTAAGTACCTCGGAATCAGATAAAAATTTGCTGGGAGCGTGCTGGAAACATGCTGACAACAATGTTAAGCTCAATTTTCAATTTATTCACCCTATTCGACCTTGGACTGACCAGGGAAGATGAAACCCTATTTTTCAGACTTGGTCAATTTCACGTTTAAGCTCAATGACGGGCACAATCCTCGAAAGGCGGACATCGGAAAAGAGACAAAGGGAGAGAGAGAGAGAGAAAAACCCAAGCCAAAAGACCAGAATGGAGCAAAAATTAGGGGGTCCCCATCTTGGATGGGGTGATGTGTGAAAAGGTCACAACAGGTGGTTATAAATGAACTTTCCCTTCCCTATGCACGAGGTAAGCCATGGTGATTTGTAAAGTCCCTGGCTAAATTTTGTTGTATTTTGGCAAATGCTTGATAAATTGGAACTGGAATATTTGCTCAAATTTACATGGAAGAGACTAATACAATTTCTTTGCATGAATTCTTCATTAAATGAAATTTAGAGTTTTGTTTAACGTTGTGTGATATTTGAGAATTACACTGCACTTTGAATGTAACACACACACACACACAAACACACACACAAAAACACACACGCACACACACACGCACATTACTTTAATTATTGCCTTACATAAAAACAACAGGTCTGAAAATTTATACAACCGATAAATAGGACTGTAACTGAGAGTATAAGCCAATACTAACCCTTAAACAACAGTAACTCCCATCTGCATTTGCTTCACAAACTCAGGAAGAGTGTGTCTGCTGATAACACCCTTTCCTACTACGACATCTAGTTGCATTGTCCAGGTAAGTGGCACAACCTTTATAACCTGGTTTACAGGTAAGCAACTATCACCAGTTGTCTGTAGTTGGATGCAACCAGGGGTACGAAGTGTAAATTCCTTATTTATCTCCTCCATATTGTCCAAGCACCCCTACTGAATTGCTAATTGTTAAATCTTATCAACTGCTATCATGATTGGTAAAAAGGATGCCAAAATCCTTCCTTCATCACTGCGCCTCTCTTCCAAAATCCCACACTACCTGATATAATCTGCAGGGATATATTTTTTGAGGGTTGACCAACCTTGATTTGTCCACAGATAACCTTAATGATTTGTCCCACACCTCATTTCCCACAGCTACGATTCCATTTTTAGAGTCAAGACCTGCAATTTTAATTGGTGTGGCCAGCATACCCCTAAAAAGTGGGTGGCTGAGATGTACAAATGAAAATAGAACGCCCAAATGATCTCCAATTATTTGTTCTCAAATAAATAGATTACTATTTTCTATTCAAACATATTTCAAAAAATTCTCACCTTCTAGACAATCATGAAATGATAATTTCTTAACAAACTCCAATCGTTCAACACACCTGTGAATCTTATATGAATCCATCGGTAAGGTTTTCATCTTAAGGTAGATGATGAAAAGTTGCTCACTCTCCTGGCTTTACAAATGAAAATGTGAAGAATGAATTTTTTCACCTCCTTTTCTCCTTTTATACACTTTTTGAAAATAAATAAATATTATTTCTCATTACTTTTATTTTTTCTAGTTATAATTTAGCTTTATATTTTAAACCCAGCAAATAAGTCACTTGATAATTAAACTATTCAAGACAATAAAAATATTAATTAAATATTACTCATTCATTTTATTTAAACAATTTAATTTAATTAATTAATTAATCATTCCTTTTTCACATTTCAAATAGCCTACAAGAATTAAAATAGACTAAGTGTAATGTCCCCTTCTCATTAGTGATCAATTCAGTTGCTCATCAGCCTATTCCGGAAGTCCGTAGGCTCGTTGAGGTAAAATTAGGGTTTCCATGTTTGGAGGTTCTATGGCATTTTAGGGAGTTTACTATTTATAGTAAATTCTATTTTTGGCAGTATGCAGTTGTCAATCTTCAGGTCTTCATTTTTAGTTGGAGCAATTATATTTCAAGTTTTGGCTTCTCAGAATTTTATATTGGTGAATTTTTTAAATAAAGGCATTAATGTTATAATTTGCAGTTGACCCTTTGGCCTAGGGAAATAACTTCAAGTTGTTTTTAAAAGTGGACTTGAAGGGGACGCCTTCATAAGAATTAAATATTATTAAAGTTTTTAATGCCTTGGGAAAAGTGGACGCCAACTTAATGAAGGGTAATATTTTTAAATAAAGTTTAATGTGCTTTGAAGTGGGATGCCACCCTTGAGAAATTAAGTGATTTTTGGAAATTTGAAAAGGCATTTGTGACTCTTGGCGTACCTTCTTGGGAAATTGAAGAGTCTTCTAATCTTCTATAAAATGGAAGCTTTGCTCCAGCTTTTCACATCCATGAATTTTGCTAATGTTATGTTGTCGAAATGACATTTGAATTATTGCTTCAAGGAAAGCTTACCTCCAAGCCTCTTGTCCAATTTCGTGTTTGAAAGATAACACCTAGTTGGCCTTTTTTGTTGCTTCTCAAATCAGACTAGCAGATTGAGCTCAACAGTTGAAGATTTTGGTGAAATTTCTAGTTTTGAAGTTGCTGATTCAGTTATAGCTGAAAGTCGATTTTTGCATACAGCTTTGTGAGTGATTTTTATTTCGTTTTGGGCATTTTAGAATCTGATTTCTTTGGCTAGGGTGACCTTTCTCTGGCAATTGCAGATTTTATTTTGAAGTTTATGATTTTTGAGAAGCAAATCGCCCCTCTTGAAGGCCGTACCATTCTTGGTGCATTGGAATTCATGCAAGAATCATAACTTAAGTTTTTGAAGCTGTTTCTTCATCTGAGCAGGGCGCCTATCCTCCAGAAGTACATTGGAATTCGTTTCACGTAAATTGAAGGTATATTGAATGAGTTATGATCATTTGTTTGAATTTCACAGTTGCTGATCAGAATTCCAGAACTCAGTTTTTATATCAGATTTCATTAGATTTTAGTTTTGGCCTTATTTCATCATTGGAGAGTTAAAAACATTGAAATAATTCATTCTCCTCTTCTTAGCATTGTTCTCTATTATTGTAATTTGTAATTTGCATATTTCATGATTGTAAGGTTAAGATATAGTAGTACTAATCCAACCAATTTAGTCTCTGCAATTACTTGTCAAATTTCACATTAATTACCCCTGGATGGTTTATCGCCAGTGTGGAGAATGAACATTTGTAGCTCTTTTTGTACCCACTTTCAAGTGGTGAATCCCCACTTTACGTGGATGCCCGCCGCAGCGGAAGAATTAGTTAGTATGAGTTCCTATGGTTGGTTATCCGCCTAATTGTTTCAGTTTCAATTAATAACTCCGTCATAAGTTAGCACCTCGCCCTCACTGGGATCATGAGTGCACATTCCTAACATTGAGTTTGTTTCAGTTTCAGTTGCATTCCATTCTGTATCAAGTTGAAGCATAGGGATCCTCTGACCATATGCCCGGCCCTCTTCCTTAAGTGGTTTTACGGCGCATTCTTGGTTAGAGTTGCTTTGATAGTGTTTTTTGAATTTAGCGCTAACGCTAATCAAGTTGGCCAAGTGCTGGTTGTGTGGTGTAAATTTCAATGAAAAAATTGGCTAGCATATTTCAGTGGTATCAGAGCAGAAGACCCTGCCATCTTGTGGCATTGTTGGCGTAACAACTAACACCTTTGGAGTGCAAGTTGGTACGGACAGCTATGCACACTACGCAATGAGTGCTCTTCAAATTAGGAGGGGAAGCTCCCTCATTGTGCTAACAAAAGTACTTGAAAAGGGAAAAGTAAACTAAACTCTATCCTGTCTTTTTGTCTCAACTGTAGAGGTACAAGGCTTTCACGAAAACTCTATACGTTGCAGCTAAGTATTTTTTGGTTTCGCAAGACTTAACTACAACACTCAAAACTAAGTAACTTAACTATCCAATGCCCTCAAGAATTAAGAGCATGAGGAAACGGAGAGGGAATGATTATCTGACGATAAGTCGGGTACGGACTCACAACGTGAAGGCAAGGTGGCACAACTATCTGCTTGTCTGAATAGGCTTATTGGAAACAACAAAACACGATAAACCGAGTACAAATTCTCAACTTGAAGGCAAGGTGGCACAACTATCAGCTCAATCTGAATAGGTTTATTATTCACACACATCACACGATAACCAAGTACAGATTCTCAACTTGAAGGCAAGGTGGCACATCTATCAGCTCAATCTGAACGAGTTTATTGAACACAAAACATGAAGGATAGCCATCTAGGATAATAAATTGCATAGGCCAAACACGCATACAATCTACGATCAAACTAGCCACTATATCTAACTAAAGCAAGAATTCACCATCACAATTGCATGAAACCCAAGTGGCATAACAATTCATCACAATAGTAAATACTCATGAACAGATACAGAACGAGCAATATTACAGGCAAGGTAGGCACATCATATATTTCTCTTTCCTGCAAAAGTTATGTACAAATGAGCAAAAGCTCTTATTTATAGACATCAAAAGGTGTAGGGAACCTTAAAATCACCTTGAGTCAACTACAATATTTCAATGCATGCAAGATTTATTGCTAAGCCCTAATAAAGGAAACTATACAGTTAACCAGAAAACTACCATCAGTTAACTGAAACATCTAATCTAAAAATGGACAATTGTGCAAGCATGCACGTCCTTATTGAAAGCATGTTAATTCGAACACTACCATTAGTTTACGTAAACCCTAAATATAACTCCAAGTAAATAAAGTTGATCTCAGAATAAATATACATGAGATAAGACAGCAAGTTAACTTGAGAAAGTAATGCCAAGTTTAACTCCTGTGTGTAATGTCTATTCTGAGATGTGGGAACTGAAGTTTACTGGTCGTGATCTTGAGCAACCAATCCCTCAACGAGATTGTTAACTGCATCACTATCTGGAGCTCTGATACTCTGTTGAAGAATGCTATGCCTGCACAGCATGTTCTCACCAGCTGTGATCTGGGACTGAAGTTCGCCCCTACTCCTTGTTGCTTTATTGAACAACACTGACATGACTGTAAGCCGATTAATCTTACAGCCAACGGTCTCCCCACTAAAAATAGTATGAGCGAGTGCTTGGAACTCTGACTGTACATCGATAAGCTCAACATACGCACCACCCTCAATCTGATATCGACATAGTAAGCGAGATACTAAGGTCCTCACAAACCGGAGTGCACTAGTAACGTGCTCTCTACTCTCAGCCAATTTTGACGCCATAGTCTCCTCTATCTTTGCCTTGAAAACCAACTGTGTTTTCCAAGAGTAGATAGCTTCTCTATCTTCTGCACCTATGACTGATTCATATGCCATACTCAGGTGAGCAATCATAATCTCATTCTGGGGCTGTTAATTGCCATGTCTCGCTCCTCATCCTGGAGACGTAGACGGAGCTCTCGTGCATTGTACCGCAACTAATATAACTCTGTGAGCATACAACGGCCTCTAGCAACGAACTCCTCCTCCCACATCCAAATGCTTGCCATATGCAACTAAATGATTAAGTTAACCTTGTTCTGTTGGAGGCTCAAGCATCGGCGGGAGTGTGGCAATGACATCTGACCTGTGTACAAGGCTAGAAATGTACTGACGAAGCTGTCTGATTTCAGCCTTGAGGGCTACCTTATCCTCTCCGTCTTTCAGCGTTCTATCCCTGGCACTGTCTGTAGCAACCTATAAGAGATCAACCTGAGTCTGGCCTGTGCTACGACCAAGGTTGACTGTAATAACCTCAAAATCCTGAGATTCCAACTCGTCCAAGTTCTTCCCCTGTGGACGTATAGCAGTCTCGACGACGATCTCCATATCGGTATTCCTCTCCACGTGGACCATGTTCTTGATCCTCTTGTCTGGCACATCCTGGTAAACCTGATCAAAATCTGAATGATTAAGGACATAGGATGGCTGCCTCCTCTTTCTTCCCAGTTGATTCTCAATCCAAGACTGATCTCGGCTAATGCTACTGGAAGGATTTGTACTAGCAACAGGAGGTTGTGACGAGAGTGAATATGTAGAAGAACCACTGCGAGATGGGGAGTCTAAATCCAATTCAATATGAATTGGGACTGGTGACTGCTCTGGAACTAGTGTAGGAACTTGAGGCTGAACCTCAGGCACTGGCAGACTCTGAACTGGCTCTGTGATAGGCTATCTTTCAGGCTCTTTACGTGTATCAGTGGCAAGCGCGTTGCCTTTTGAATTGTTTGGCGCTTGACCTTTCTTAGGAGGGTTACTCCTCTTCTTCTGTTTAGGTTTTGACGAGGAAGGTAGCGAAGGATTCACCATTAGCGGCTCTGCTCTAGGCATACTTACCCTCCTGGTCTTCTTGCTGTCGAGGTAAAGTATACTGTTTTGAATAACTCTACTTGACCTCTCTTTTACTATTGCGTACTCCTTGGTGTACCAATCAACTGCTGGCAACGGCTGTGTGTCGACCTGCTCTCTGAAAAACTGAGGAAGAACTTCTCCCTCATCATCTGATAAACCTCCCACATCTTCTAACAAGAAAACATAAATCTGTGAGAGAGAGAAGCGGCCATAACTATGTCTGCGAACCTCAAAGTCATTTGCGCAGTTTTCCCAATAGTCCTCCATAGAAGGCTCATGATATGCGCGTCCAGCAAGGCGAGTTGTGTAATGACCGCAAAGATCATACACACGTGCCTCAACAAGATACTTGAGATGATATTTCTCGAGCTCCTGTCCGACAACTTTGGCATCAACTGTTGTCTTGCACCAATACATTCCAAACTGAGAAGGAAAGTTGGCAGTTGGTCTATGCTTGCGTCGTAAAAGACGAACATCATGCAACTGCCTCAGGAACTCCATAAAGACTTGTTGTGACCTTTTTACACATCGCCCCATTCAAAATGGGGACCCCCTAATTTTTGCTCCGTTCCGGTCTTTTGGCTTGGGTTTTCTTCTCTCTCTCTCGCTCTGTCTCTTTTCTGATGTCCGCCTTTCCGGGATTGCGCCCGTCAGTGAGTTTAAGTGTGAAACTGACCAAGTCTGAAATTAGGGTTTCATCGTTTCTGGTTAGTCCAAGGTCAAATAAAGTCGATAAATTGAGAATTAAAACTGAGCTTAACAGTGTTGTCAACATGTTTCCAGCACGCTCCCAGCAAATTTTCATCAGATTCTGAGGTACTTACTATTTTTAGTAAGTGTGAAATTACATGCAGTCCGTCAGCTATTTTGAGATTCCGACAGTCACACGGCATTCATAGCACATCAGGCCGCTTGCGTGCAAAATTTGAGCGAAAACGGACAACTTACTATTTTTAGCGGTCAGGCTTCCGACACGAATTTCAGGGTTCAGATGCAAAGTTTTCCTTTGCATGTTTGGATATTCCTTCTGGGTTTTTCAAGACCTTCGCGATGATATAACATGCAAAATGAGACGACCACTTTCAAAATGCAGCCTTCAGAGGCTATTTTTAGGGTTTGCATGTCAGGGTTTCTTTTGCATGTCGGATGATTCCTGATGGGTTTTTCGAGAGCTTCGCGATGGTGTGACATGCAAATGAAGATAACCACTCAGTAAGGAACTTGCTATTTTTAGCAGGTGTGTCCTGGCAGCCGCTTCCCAGCAGTTCAGAATCACGAGCTGATCACAGTGCCAAAGAAACGAAGAGAAACATATATCATTTGATATGCATGCAGAGCGAATTAGGGTTTCCAGCTTCGGGACCCAGAAAGAGGCATAAAAAGTCAGAATTTTCGAAAACCGGTGTAAACCACAGCGCTCAGCATTCTTCAGGCTATCTGCTGGTAAAATTTCAAGTCAAACGGAGCACTTACTATTTATAGTAAGTCAATTTGGAAACAGGCTAAAAATAGTAAATTGAGTGCATGCGTCAGTGTCAGCCAGTAGGTCACGTGGTGAGGAGCGCCTCATTAAAATTTCAAGTCGATCAGAGCAATGGAGCTATCCAAAACAAGAGGTTACTATTTTTAGTAAACTACCTCCGGAAATGGGCTAAAAATAGCAGGGTGACTAAAAATGGCAGTGTCAACAAGTTGATGAAGTTATAAGGATGCGGTGTGAAATTTCAAGTCGTTCCAAGCTTCAGAAGTGCAAAATTGAGAAGGCTTACTATAAATAGCAGGGCATGAAATACTGGCGAAAACAATGAAAAAATTCTAAGTCTGGAGCTTCGTCCAGTAGACATGGCAAAATGCGCCCAGTTGATGAGGAGGCATGGAAATTTTTTTGAAAATAAAGCTCGTCCTTCACACAGGCCAAAATGCGCCCAAGCTAGAGGAGGTCAAAGGAAGCCAACATCATTCATCCTTCTGCCTAGCTCAAATGCGCCCAGTTGATGAGGAAGCTCAGGAAAAATTCTAAGTATGAAGTTTATCCTTCTCAGGGGGCAAAATGCGCCCAAGGAGAAGAAAGTCAAAGCAAAGTCAAAGATTTCCATCCTGTTGGCATAGCAAAATGCGCCCACCTTGAAGAGGAAAAAGGTTTAAAATTTTTCTAAGTGTAAAAATCCTCCTCACCCCTCTAAATGCGCCCATCCTGTAGCAGGGGTGAAATGCGCCCAAAACACAAAGAAGTCAAAGTGGTCAAACGTTTTCATCCTCCTCCCTAGGCAAAATGCGCCCAAATACATGCATGTCAAGACAAAAAACGGAAGCTGAAAAGTCACTTGTTGGAGGCGTTACAAGTTCTTATCCTCCACCTACATGAAAATGCGCTCAAGTAAGAAGAGGGTCAACAAGTCAAAGAAACTCGTCCTCCTCACCCCTCAAAATGCGCCCAAATTACAAGCTCATCCTCTTCACAGGCAAAAATGCGCCCAAAGCAAATTGGTCAAAACAAAGTCAAAGGCGTTATCCTCCTGCATGGGTGAAATGCGCCCAAACAGAGTCAAGTGAAGACAAAAGGAGGAAGTTGAAGAGTCACTCCAAAGGCGTTGTATAAGTTTCATCCACTAGACATGCTGAAATGCGCCCAAGTTGAGGTGTAAAAGGTAATTGAGGGTGGTAAATGAGGTAAGAAATATGGCCAAGACGTGGTAAAAGGTGGTGTGCTGGGCGTTTTCCTTCATCAAGTGCTAAATGCGCCTAGAGTGGAGAGTGTTAGAAAATTTTCTAAGGCGTGGTGAAGGGATATGTGGTAAGGCGTGATTTTCGAATCACCTCTTCAAGTGTTATGCGCCTAAAGTTATAAGGTGTTAGAATTTTTTTTCTAAGACGTGTGAAGTGTGAAATAATTTCCTAAGGCGTGTGAACTTCAAATAAAAAAATTGCCTTGCAAGGGTGGAGTAAAATGCAAATGGCGAATGAGAAATAGATTGTGCTAGGCATGAATGAAATTCTTCTAAGTGAAGTTGATACTTTTCTCACTGGCAGGCAAATAAAATTTTCTAAGGAAAATTCTCAGAGTGCAGGATGATTAAAATATTTTCTAAGGCAAAATTATTTTCTTCTTAGAAAATATGCCTGGAGCTCAAGGTGGTGAAATTTTTCGAAGCATGAGCAAATTTTCTCAGCAGTGAAGTCAGAAGACGATGATAATGCAAGATGAATTCAAGTTTCTCAGGTTGGAGCTACACAGGATGATCACAGGCGAAGAATGAATTTAAAAGGGTGAAAATAATATTTTCTAAGGTTCAAAATTCAAAAATTAAATGAACCCGTTCGTTGGGTACCCATGGATTCGAGGCGTTCTGAAGAAAATTTGCTTCTGGGTACTGAACATTTGTGATGATAGATGGATTTCCAAGTCTTCTGCACTTCGCCGACACTTTTTCAGTGAAGAATTTAATCAGTGCTCAAATTGTGAATTTTCCTAAGGGAGAATTTAAAATTCTCTAAGGCAGAGTGAATAAAATGTGTTTTCAGAATGAATTCCTTCGAATAATGAATTCGAAATGAGTTGCCTAGATAATTTTGATGGAATTCTTCGAAGATGAATTTTCCAGAGGTGATGAAGAGTTAAATTCGAATTTCGAGTGACAGAGCTCCGGCTGGTAAATTAAAAGAGGAATTTAAATTAAATTCTTCGAAAATAAATTCAAAGATGCCAGTTAAAGTCAAGCTTCTAGAAGAGTAAGATTCCTGACGTCGAGAGACAAGTGTCAGAAATACCAGAGAGGGAGAATTTGAATTTTTGAAACAGAGTAGTGGAAGTTAAATGCACTGGCTAAAATTGGCTTCTTCTAGAATTCGATTTTGGCTATAAAATGAAGTCTCTCACTTATTTCTTTCACAGCTAGAGAATTCGATTTGCTCTAAGTGAAGCATTGCAGTGAGTTGCTGAAGTCTGAGTGTTGCTAAGACTGCTGAAAGAACGCCTTGAGTTGCTGGTGAAGTGCGCCCTTGCTGGTTAAAGAGGCTTTTGCTGAGGTGCAAGTTCATTTCATTTATTGCTGAAAATTGAAGTTGCCTGTGTTGAGAGGGACGCCTTGAAACAAGGAATAGTTGAGAACTTAAAAAGGCACGAACTTGCTAGTTGCTGATTGCTGGTGTGAAGTACGAATTTGCAGAAGTTCAAGTTGCAGATTGAAGTTGCTAAGGCTGAAGTCTACTTAGAAATCTTTTTCTAAGTGTTGAAGTTCGAAGTTCAAGAAAAGAAGCTGAGGTTTGCAAACACGGAAGTTATTGCAGCTTCTAAAGTCGACTGCAGCCCCCACACACAATGTCATATTTTATTTTTATGAATTAAATTGCTGATGGATGTTTACTGTTTGCAGATGGTTGAGGCAAGGATGACTGGAAAGGAAAATGGTGCCTCCAGACAAGCTGTGATCAAAAAGTTGAGCAAGACATTCATGCCAGAATCAAAGTTCATTTCAGAGCTGGGCAAGTTGATAGATACTAACCTGGGCTCTGTCAACCTGGAGACCTTCAAGAACAGGATGTTTGGAATTGGAAGTCATCGGGCTTCGACCACTTCGCACAACATTGTTCGAAGCGGACTGTATGCAGCTGCTGGTTTTCTGCCAGCCATTCAATGCTCGGAGCTGATGATGGAGTGCGCTAATTGCTACAAGAAGGAACACCGGTCGATCATGTCACCAGATGGCCAAGTGCTAGCCAACCTTACTCCGACAGCCATTGGTGAAGCTTTCGGGATCCCGGTGCACAGGAATATGATTTATAAATCCAGGGAACGAGCGGAGCGGATGTATGCTTCTGCTTTCGAAAGATGCATGGATACAATTAACACCCACTGGATGAGCACTCCCAAGCCTTATCGAACGAAGTTGCCAAAACAGATCATAGCGGACGACTTGAAGCAAGAATACTGTGATCTCATCATGATGCTGAGTCGGGTTGGAGGCTGCGCACAGTCATTTATTTTTGAGCCTTGGATGTTTTATTACATCAACCTCGTGCTTGAAGGGAAGGATTATGTCAATTGGGCCGAGATGATAAGTGATAATTTGCACGAGCAGCTCCTGGGCCTCCGAAGAACGAAGACATTTTATATGAGCTCCTATATCATTTATATGTTGGCACGTATGACGAAGTACAGAGGGATCTGTTACAAGGAGCCTGTTGGCTGTGGCTCTCATCAGTTCAAAATTCACGAGGCTTGCCCGCAATTGCACCTGTCGAGCACAACTCACTACAAACGTGTCAACGATTCTTTCACCATGTACATCACAAGATTGCTTCAGGAGCAGTTACATCATCGAATCTCGAGGGACGCCCAAGAGCTAATTGAGAGGTATGGGTGTTGGTTCATACAATTTCCGAGATTTTCTTATGTTAGGCTGCAAGGTTTCTCATCATACCCTTATAGGCTGCCTAAGTACCCGACAGATAGAATATTGATGCTAGAGATATCAAGGCAACTGGTTGCCTTTGATAAAATTCAAAAGAAGAAGAAAAAGGGAGGGGTAGAATTTCCAGTTGTCATGGGCAACTCAGATGAGGTGTGTCCCTCAATACAGGTAGCTAGAGAAGCTGAAAGTGAGCTTCAATTTTATCATTTCTCATACCACACTAGTCGATAGGACTATGACCCACATCATAACATCAAGTGGATACTGTCAGAAGAATTTAAACATAAGGCCACCATTGAAGATTATTGGGCTGATGCGGCTGATGAAATTGAAGTAAGGAAAAGGATGTTTTCTCGGTTTCCCATTACCTTGATCAGGGAATGTGAGGTTGTTCCGGTTCCGGACCAGGTCAATGAGGATATGGATGTTGTTCATCCGGATTATGCAGCAGTTCGAGATACTTCACTTCCCCCTCCTGATTGGTCAGAGCCCGAGGTTGCAGATTTAGATACTCTCTCTATCCCAGTCATGACATTTACTAGAGCATGGGTTGATCGGCGTGTGAGCAGATTGAAGAGTAGGTCAATTGCCCTGACTTACAATATGATGGGAGATCACAAGACGCCCACCATTGGCAGAAAGAAATAGATTACACGGGGTCCGGAGTCCATAAAGAAGGAGATAGTTCGACAGGAGCCTACAATATGATGTGCCTGATTGGCTTAAGGACAGAATGAGGAGAAGCCCCAGTGAGGAGCTTGATCCAGCAGTTGAGATGGAAGAATTTCTAAACCGGATCAGTGCCCCTCCACCAAAGAAGAAAGCAAGAAAATTTTCGAAGATCTCCACTGAAGAGGATGGCTCTCGCACCCTTCATGTAGCTGTGCCACGAGTTGAGTGTGACCGGAATGAAGCAGTACCTGAGAATTATGTGGTCACCACTCTGGATTTGGGACGCCCTACTGGTGCGCAGATTGTGGAGGAGTGTGATAACTCCTACCTCGCCCTCAAGGACAGGTTGTTCAAGAAGGAAGGGAAGTATAAGAAGTTGAAAGGAGAACACAAAGCTTTAATAGGATATGTTCAACAGTTGTCTCGTTCTCGAGGGCAGGATGTTCCAGTGATAGAGCCTCCAACAGAGATACCTAGAGAGTCGATCAGCGGCTTGATGGAGTTGGGAAAAATGGCACAAGAAGCAGATAAATGGATCACAGGAGTTCGTGCCGAGACTGAGAAGTTTATGGAGGACCTTGCTTTTGCCTTTCAGCAGGCCTCTAGCATTTTGGCACGGATGGAGGCAATGGATCATGCTTGGGGCGATGCCTCCATCTATCAGAGTAAGGTGATCCAGCGTCTTGAGGCATTGAGGCATGTGCCGTTGCAATTGCTGATTGATGGAGGTCTCATTCATGAGAATGACCGATATGATTTCTCTCGGTGGTATTCTTCGGCGATCACAGGGTGTGGCTTCTTCGATGCAGCACATGCGGATTCAGCTAGAGTACATAAGGCTATGGCCAACATTCTAGATGGAGTTCAGAATACCTTTGAGGCTATATTTGCTAGGTGGCTGAATCCAGATGAAGTTAATTTTGATAATTTGAGGGGTTTGCTGGTGCCTTTCTTTGCAGATGTTAAGACCTTTGTACAAGATGATTTCGAGAATACTTCTACTTTCTCCACTTTGATCCAGAACATGCAGGACTCCTTGATTGCTTGGAGAAAATCTTGTACAAGGCATGAGCATTCAGTCACAGTGTTAGAGTTTCAGTTAGATTGTGTTCCACCCATTTCAGTTCAGGAAGTTGAGGCTGTACTTGGCAGATTTGTTGAGTTGGCAGTCAGAGAGAAGGCAAGTGGGAACGGACTACTGGACGAGGATCTTCTAGAAGACTGAATATGGACATTTATTACATTTACTATTTTTGGGAGTGAATGGGAATCTTTGATTCATTTAATGTACCACTCCCTATTCTGGCAGTTTTTAGGGTTAGGGCTGAGGTGGCACGATTCTGGCCACTCTATTAATTGTAACCCTAGCCGTCTTTTGGGACTTGGCTAGCTATAAAAGGGGGGAGTCCCCCTCATTTGTAATTCATTAGATCAGGCATTAGCATTAGAGCTAGAGCTAGAGAGTAGAGCATAGTAGTCATTTTGCTTAGCATAGTGTGGAGAAGAAAGAAAGTTTTCCCTTTGAGAACTTTTGGGAGATTGTTGTGTAACACTCTCATGATAATAGATCTTTTCATTGATGGTGGAATTCGTCTTGTCATGAATAGCTAGCAAGGTCTCTTCTTCCTTTCATATCCAAGTAGCTTAATTTCATGCAATTAGTTTACTTTGATGTGTGGTATTTTTGTTGAGGTAGCTTCTTTCATTCCATACCACTAGCGGCTTGTTGATGATAAGTTCGCCTTGCGTGGTCAACTGGACATTATCTTGAGTTTAACTTCGGTTGTGGTTTATATGCTTATATGCGTCGTTGTGATGGTGTATGCATGTTGAATCATAATTTGAACATCTTTTGTTATCCCCTTTGAAGATTGCACTAATTTCGCTGAAGCTGTCCGACGTGAGGCTAGGTGAAATTTGGTTGAAGTCTGCCAAAACTGAATCCCACATATCCTGCATTTAGAATAGAGTACAAGTTTCTTAGGCCCTATACTCCTTTACTTTCTGCATATTTCTGATTAGTTTTTAGGAAAACGAACCACATTGCCAAATCATACGCACGAGAACCCCTTCAAATCATATATCAGCTGCTAACTGTGAGAAGTCTGAACAATTGCGTAAGTCCCCTCGTAAGAACACAACAAAACACATCAACCAAATTGAGCCTATTCGCATTTAAGGAACCTTGGAGTTGAAAACATGATCTTACTCGCAATCTTAGCATGTTGAATACTTTGTTCAAGAGGGAATAGGGTATCCGTTGGGAAACTTTGTTCCGCTGTTTGGTGCGGTCACGAAAAACACATCAACAAGACTGTCTTATCCGAAGGATAATGTGGAAGCATAGCTGGATTTCCTATAAATCCATATACTCGGATGTAGGTGTATGTTGAGAACTAAATAAACCAATCCGCCCAACCATCCATCGCTGCTCTAGCAACTGCTGAGATACGAATGTGCAACTCCTAGTCCAAATTTCTCACTGTATAAGTCAAGAAAGGCTCGTGAACACGCTTGAAATGACGTTCAGCCTTGGTGAACTCAAGCTGATCGTAATAGTGGTAGACCTTCTAAACACTGAGAATGCCCACGGTGTTTACTCCTCGGAACTGACCCTGATAAGCAATCAAGTACACTAGATAAGAACACATGTGAAACTCATGAGCAACTAGGAAACCGGTGATCTGCTTGTGGATAACATCGTTGAGGATGCCTAGTCATAATGCTCCTGCCCAGATATGATGCGACCAATGATGTAATACATCCAAGGCTGGAAAACATTTGCATGTGAATGACCTGAGACACGATTCAAGAGTGTAATTAAGAATCGAGTACTCATCCTTGTATTCACCACGACCCACATTGTTTGGCAATTTGTTCTTCGCTTGCTTTAACCATCTTTTTGCCATTTTGCTCTGGCACTTGTCCACATCAGCGTTGAATGCATGCTCGCACTGCTCCATAGAAATAACCAGACTGTTCGGGTGCTGAGGGATACCAAAACTTCTTTCAATGTCCAAAGGCTTGAGACTGCAAATAACTCGTACATCTATTGACACTATCTCACGAGTAGCAGAGTTGTAATGTTTTATACAAGACATCACGAACTCAATACAATGAACGGAAATAGGTATCAAAGTGGCCTTTAATAACCCGGACTGCTGAATGTTCTGAATAATCAAATCTCTGCTTTTGACTGGATCTAGGACTGCCTTTGGCAGCACCTTATGGAGATTCGTCTCAACTGTCCCGATGAAGTAGTGAGTAAGGATTGATTTGGTCCTGTATTCGAGTTGAGTGTACTGCATTTTGAAAAACTCACCTGTTGACTGTGAACTCGACTATGTTCTGACAAGATTTCTGGAAAGCTAAGAAAATAGCCTGCTAAGGCTAAAAATAGCCTTTTGAAGAGTTATTTTCGGCGAAAAATTTGAGATATGGGTTTTGTCCAGAAAAATATTCTAAGACAACCCAGAACGTCATAAATGCAAAAATCTGACTTCTACTCGACCATGCAAAGAGTTTTCAGTTGAGAAAATTAGAAACCTAAGAACTGATGCTCTGGAGTTAAAAATTCCTGAAAATTCAAGCACATGAATTTAATTTGAGGAAGCTATATAGAAATGATCTAGATGATCAGACTTGCCAAAATTTGCCAACTTCAGGAACATGCGAATTGAATTTTGAGAGAAATTTGAGAATCAAAGAGGAGAAAGACGTTTTTTCTATGTTCTGTGAAAATTGCCCCTTCTTCAAATTTGCTAATAAATGTGAGCTTGAACCTGCAAAAAGAATTGTTTGATGCAATCGCCACTGGAAACTAATGATAAATTTGCCCAACCTGTGAAAATTCGCCTCTACTTTGAAGAAATACAAATTTTGCTTAAGCTGGATGAATGTTTAATGATAGGCGCCATGAATAAATAGAGAAAATTCACACCATAATGTTGACTGCAAGATTTAAAAACCTCGACAGAAATAGAAAGTTTCTGATTGGACCCCTTCAGTTCGAACTGAGATTGATTCGAAGTTCGGAATAAAAATAATAATAAAAACATTTATCATGCAATTTGAAAATTCGGCACAAAGAGGCGCCAATTTTAGAAAATCGCCCTTTAATGCTTGAATATGCAAAAATAAATATTTAATATTATTTTAATCAGTTGACAAACCAAGTAAAGCTTTTGGATTCACCCAGCGAACTTCACTGATTTCAAAAAGTCCTCATTTGTCCTCATAGGCGTCCATTTGCTCAAGATATTACATTTTTTATTAACTTCCTACTTTGTAGCTGACTACAAAGTTACAACTGGCCATCTTCGACACTGATTTCCGGGTGACCAGGTGATGTTGGGACTGAACAGGTGTATTCATTGGAAAGCCTGTAGAACAAGGAAGAAATGTCTGCTAGGAGCCATCACTGCAAAATCCATCATTTAACACCTCAAAGAATTAGGCGCCCTTGATTAAATTGATTTTCAGGTGTCAGACTTCAAATGACTGCCGACGACAAACGGTGAACCCTGTTGACTGGATAGCAGGCTCATTGCATGACTAGAGGTATTCCGCATCCAATGAATATATGCAAGGCACCTGAAAGGTGCATTAAGGATCCCAAAAGTAAGGGCGCCCCTAGCCTAAAAAGGCACAAACACCATTTTGACGAAAGTACAACTCTCAACCAGATGCCCTACCTTGACTTCTGATATTGGGAGTTGTGGTTGCCTGATTCGCGCATCGTCTATCTCAATGCGTAGCCAGAAGGACCTATGAGAGATGTCTCTAGAGGTGACGAATCGAGAAAACTGCTTCTAAGACCTCAAAAAGAAAGGCGCCTTTCCCAAGATGAAATAAACGACCAAACTTGGCCATTTTCTGAGTTTTCGTTTTTCAGTATTTTGCAAAAACCTCGCATGTACGAGCGTTTGCCAAATCCCGGAGGCTGACAGCTAAGCTTGTTCGATAGCTGCAGTAATTGCGCACAAGTCCCGTGAAGACTTCGAAAGCGAACAACACCATCTAACATGCCTAAAGCCTAGGTGCCCCTGGTCTACGAAGGCTATAGTGAATATATCATGTTTCTCCACCCTCTGATTTACGTGCCTGGTAGAATCTCTGCCACGATCTTTCAGAATGTCGGATTGACTGGCTGACTGGTGCGTTGCGAAACCGGATTAGAGAAGCACAGATGTCATGAAGACCTCATCTGTAAACTCATCCATCTCAGGGGTCATTTTGGAGGGCGCCCCTGAGCTACAAGGGCACAATTTCACCGTTTGAGGAAGTTTCGTGATATGAAGTCTCCTTGTAACCTCGTCTTCTGTCGTTGATTGCCGGAGCTCTGGGACTCAGATGTCTACATTTGATAGCTCGTCGGATAAGCAAACTAGTCGGGAAAAGATTAAATGCATGAACAATCAGGAACAACAGAATTTGAACCTCCATTAAGAAGTGCGCCCTTGAGCTACAAGGGCGCAAAAGCTGAAAAATGACAAGCTTTTGCAATCTGTGTCCCCTGGAATCTTCAACTTTTGATGTCAGTTACCGGAGTTACGAGCCTCGAATAGCCTCGCAGGATAGTTCATCGGATAACTGGGGTAATTCTGAAGAGATTGACTGTATTTATGAGCATATGCCACAAAATCTAGGCCTTCAAAAAGAAGGGCGACCCTGGGCTACAGGGGCGCAATTTTGCTTATTCCTGAGAAATCTTCATAAATTGACCACTGAAAACTTTGTCTTAGCCACTGACATGACAAATAAAGGTATAAGTGTTGTCGTGAAATGTTCCTCCATCCTGAAATGCTTCGCTCTGAGTCTCCGATTCAGGTTCTGATCAATGGATACTGCTTTTGACTGACACAACACTGAAAAAACTCCATGCTTGATATTGCCCAAAAACTATAATTTGACATCATTTTAGCAAGGTTTAGACTCTTTTATGCAAAATGCCTTGATGAAGCAAAAAAATATGTTTGGGTACAACAGGCATTTTGCAGTTGGTTGTTTGATGAGTGAAAGAGACACTAGACCATTCGCTAGAAGTCAAGCCAGAACTCAGCATCAATTTCCACCTGTTCTAGAGGCAGAGACATTTTCAGAAGCCTTAAGGGATCTTGGCAAAACAGTTGAAGGTACAGAAAAGTCAGTGGAAGAAATTGGTCAAACAGTTGAAATAATGTCAGACAGTGTTAGGCAAGCTAATGAAGAGAGGGACAGAGTTGAGAAGAAGTTTGATGGAATGATAGACATGATGTCCCAATTGTTGTCCAAGTTGGATCAACAAGCAGCCCATAATGTCATTCAGCCCCAAAATAATCCAACTGGTGAAAGTAGTGGAGTTAATGGAAATAATAGTAATGGCAATCCTGAAGTGAATAGAAGAGATAGAATTGTGGGTCAACATGCTGCAATTCCTAGTGGGTCATCCTTTAGACCTCTTTTCCCCATTTTCACGCCAAGGGAGGAGCAACAACCGGTTGAAGCTGCACCAACTTTTGTTGATGATGCACATCAAGCTTACATGGAGTATGCTTCTTTACCTTTTGATTTGAGAGATGCTTGGACCTTTGATCAATACATGAATCAAAGGAGTCGAAGAAATGGAGGAAAGAATGAGCAACGTCCTCCTATGGTGCCTAGAAATGATTTTTACCAAGCTTTGGGAAAGATAACTTTGGAGCATTTTGGTGGTAGTAATAAGTGTACAGCCAGATCATGGGTGTAGAAATTGGATAACTATCTCTCTCTTAGACCAATGCCAGAAGAAGATGCAATTAAATTTGCCACATTGCATTTGGATGGGATAGCTCATGAATGGTGGACTCATGGATTGGTCACTCTTGGCCATAACCTCATCCGCACCTATGATGAGTTTACCAACAAGCTGATCGAAAGATTTGATACCAAGGATCCTGAGTTGAGATTCAGAGAATTGGCACAGTTGAAGCAACAAGGATCTTTAGAAAATTATGTCGCTGATTTTCAAAGGTTATCAGTAATGGTGCCTAACATTACTGAGAGAAGACTTGTGGCTCTCTTTTCAGAAGGATTAATGGAGCCCTTGAAGGGATGGGTCAAAGCTTTTGATCCACCAATTTTAGACGAAGCCATCAAGAAAGCAAGGAGCATGGAGTTGGCAGCCCCAAGGCCTAAGTTTCATTTGAAACCTTTCAGCCATAAGAAGGATATAAAACATCCTTCAAATCTGCCAAAGAAGTTTCCACCAAAGATGTCAGAAGAGCTCAAAGAACAGCTTAGAAAAGATGGAGTTTGTTACACTTGCCGTGAACCTTGGGTTAAGGGTCACCGTTGCTATGGAAGAGGCAAAGCAAACCGAATGGAGGGCTATTCTGATTATGGATCAGAATCTGATTCGTCTGATCAACAATACAAATCAGTAAGTAGTGAAGGTGAAGAAGCTCCAGAAGAGAAGCCCGATGAGGTGGGAGATGGTAGTGCTTTCGCACAACTATCAAGCTTTCAAAAAAATGAGTCCTTTCGGGTTCGTGGAGTGGTTGGATCTCAAAGGATAGTTGCTCTAATTGATACTGGAGCAACTCACAACTTCATTGACGAAGGATTGGTGACAAAGAGAGGATTGAAGACTGAAGAATTTGAAGGCTTCAAAGTAATGGTAGTGTTGACGTGGTTTTTGAGACCGCACCAACACAGAACAGAGTTGCCCAACGGACGCTCTATTCTCTCTTGATCAAAGTATTCCGCACGCTAAGATTGCCAGAAAGTTCGTGCGTTCAACTCCAAGGTTCCTTTAGTGCGAATAGGCTCAGTTTGGCTTGATGTGATATTGCTGGTATGTCAAGGGGACTTACGTAGTTGTTCAGACTTCTCGCAGTTAGCAGTTGATATGTAATTTGAAGGGGATTCTTACGTGTATGATTTGGCAATGTGTATCCTTTTCTAAAACTAACAAGAAGTATGCGGAAAGTAAAAGGGAAAGGGCCTAAGAAATTTGTACTCTATTCTAAATGCAAGGTATGTGGGGCTTCGTCTCAATAGACTTCAACCAGATTTCACCTAGCCTCCGTCGGACAGCCTCAGCAAAATCGGTGCAATCTTCAAAGGGGATAGCAAAAGATATTCAAGTTATAGTTTAACATACGTACACCATCAGAACAACGCATATAAGTATGTAAGCCATAACCGAAGTTAAACACAAGATGATGTCCAGTTGACCACGCAAGGCAGACTTATCATCAACAAGCCGCTAGTGGTATGGAATAAAATGAAGCTATCTCAATGAAATACCACACACCAAAGTAAGCTACTTGCATGAATTTAATCTACTTGGATACGAAAGGAAGAAGAAACCTTGCTAGCATTTCATGACAAGACGAATTTCACCATCAATGAAAAGATCTATTATCATAAAATGTATTACACAACAATCTCCTCAAAAGTTTTCAAAAGGGAAAACTTTCTCTCTTCTCCAAATTATGCAAAAATGCTCTACACTACTACACTATCTAGCTCTAAGGCTAATGCTCTCTCAATGTCTACTCTGATTCTGAATCCTAATCTTGATTCATTACAAATGAGGGGGACTCCCCCTTTTATAGCTAGCCAAGTCCCAAAGGACGGCTAGGGTTACAATCAATAGAGTGGCCAGAATCGTGCCACCTCAGCCCTAACCCTAAAAACTGCCAGAATAGGGAGTGGTACATTAAATGAATCAAAGATTCCCACTCACTCCCAAAATAGCAAATGTAATAAATGCTCAGTCTTCTAGAAGATCCTCGTCCAGTAGTGTGTTCCCATTAGCCTTCTCTCTGACTGCCAACTCAACAAATCTGCTAAGTACGGCCTCAACCTCCTCAACTGAAATAGATGGAACACAATCTAACTGAAACTCTAACACTGTAACTGAGTGCTCGTACTGTACAAGATTTCTCCAAGCAGCCAATGAGTCCTGCGTGTTCGGATCAAAGTGGAGAATGTAGCAGTATTTTCAAAGTCATCTGTGAAAGGTCTTAACATCTGCGAAGAAGGGAACCAGAAACCCCTCAAATTATCAAAACTTATTTCTTGAGGATTCAAATGCCTAGCAAATATGGCCTCGAAGGTATTCCGAATCCATCTATGATATTGGCCATAGCCTTGTGAATCCTGGCTGAATCCGGTCTTTGATCGAAGAAGCCACGCTCAGTGATAAGAATACCATCGAGAGAAATCATATCGGTCATTCACGAATGACACCTCCATCAATCAGCAAGCTGCAATGGCACATGCCTCAACGCCTCAAGCGCTGGATCACCTTACTCTGATAGATAGAGGCATCGCCCCAAGCATGATCCACCGCATCCATCCGTGTCAAAATAGAAGAGGCCTGCTGAAAAGCAAAGGATAGGTCCTCCATGAATTTCTCTGTCTCCGTACGAACTCCTGTGACCCATTTGTCTGCCTCTTGTGCCATCCTCCCCAACTCTACTAAGCCGCTGATCGACTCTCTAGGAATATCTGCTGGAGGCTCTATCACCGGTACATCCTGCCCTCGAGAACGAGACAACTGCTGAACATATCCAACTAACGCCTTGTGTTCTCGTTTCAACTTCTTATATTTTCCTTCTTTCTTGAATAATCTATCCTTAAGGGCAAGGAAGGAGTTATCACACTCCTCAACAATCTGTGCACCAGTAGGGCGTCCCAAGTCAAGAGTGGTGACCACATAGTTTTCCGGAGCTGCTTCATTCCGGTCACACTCGACTCGTGGGACAGCAACGTGAAGGGTACGAGAGCCATCCTCATCTGTGGAGATCTTCGAAAACTTTCTTGCCTTCTTCTTCGGTGGAGGAGCACTGATCCGGTTCAAAAACTCTTCCATCTCAACCGCTGGATCAATTTCCTCGCTCGGGCTCTTCGCATTCTATCCCTTAGCCAATCGGGCACCTCATATAATATATCGAAAGGCCGCTGCTCCCGTGCCTCGACTTCTCTAACCTGTTCCACTTCTTCCTCATTCTGGCGAGGCTCATCGTCCTCAAGTGGCTGAGTGTCACCTGACACTATATCATCATCGCCATCGTTCATGGCCGCCTCTATCTCCTGCTGAAATTGAGGGTCAGTAATAGTCCCTCATCACCATCCTGCTGATCAACCCTAACAGGTACATTGGCACTTCGCTAATCGATTCTCCCGGGAGGTCAATATCACTCAGATCTCCACCGATTCACCGCACTGGATCAACAAAACAAAGATACCTTCCCGTGATGCTGGAGAACGTGTCTCCAAAGGTACTGCACTGTAACTCGTGGAGGTTCTGGCTGAATTATTTCTTTCTTTCTGGACTCTGGTCCTCTTTGTGATCTCGCTTTCTTCCTTCCCCGTGGTGGGCTACGCCCCAGATCTCCCATCGCTGTAGGTCAAGGTAATTGACCTACTCTTTCACCGGGCCACTTATCGCACTCCATGCCCCGTGAATGTCATAACCGGGATAGAGAGAGTATCAAGGTCGGTAACCTCGGGCTCTGACCAATCAATAGGCGGAAGTGGAGTGTCCCGAACAGCTGCATAGTCTGGATGAACAACATCCATGTCCTCATTAACCTGGTCCGGAACCGGAACTACCTCACACTCCCTGATCAGAGTAATCGGCAACCTAGAGAACATCCTCTTTCTCACTTCAATCTCATCAATTGCATCAGCCCAATAATCCTCAATGGTGGCCTTGTGTTTGAATTCCTCTGACAACACCCAGTTGATGTTATGGTGCGGGTCATAGTGTTGTCTACTAGTGTGATATGAGAAATGATAAAATTGAAGCTCACTTTCAGCTTCTCTACATGCCTGTATCGAAGGACAAACCTCGTCCGAGTTGCCCATCACAACTGGAAACTCTATCCCTCCTTTCTTCTTTTTCTTCTGGATTTTGTCAAAGGCTAGCAACTGTCTAGCTATCTCTAGCATGATTATTTTGTCTGTTGGGTACTTAGGCAGCCTATAAGGGTATGAAGAAAATCCTTGCAGCCTAATGTATGAAAATCTTGGAAACTGTATAAACCAGCACCCATACCTTTCAATTAGCTCCTGGGCATTTCTAGAGATTCTGCACTGTAACCTCTCCTGAAGCAGCCTCGTGATGTACATGGTGAATGAATCGTTGACACGTTTGTAATGGGTTGTGCTCGAAAGGTGCAACTGCGTACACGCCTCATGGATTTTGAACTGGTGGGAGCCACAACCGATGGGTTCCTTGTAAGAAATCCCCCTGTACCTCGTCATCCGTGCCAACATGTAAATGAGATAGGAACTCATGTAAAATGTCTTTGTCCTCCGCAAACTCAGGAGCTGCTCATGTATGTTATCGCTGATCATCTCAGCCCAATTGACATAATCCTTTCCTTCTAACACCAGGTTGATATAATAAAACATCCACGGCTCAAAAATATAGGACTGTGGGCAACCACCAACCCTGCTCAGCAACATGACGAGATCACAATATTCTTGTTTCAGGTCCTCTGCTATGATCTGCTTTGGCAGCTTCGTACGAGACGGCTTCAGAGTGCTCATCCAGTGAGTATTAATAGTGTCCATGCATCGTTCAAAGGCAGAAGCATACATACGCTCTGCTCGCTCCCTGGACTTGTAGATCATGCTTCTATGCACCGGGATCCCAAAAGCTTCACCAATGGCTGCCGGAGTAAGATTGGCAAGCACTTGGCCATCTGGTGACGTGATCGACCGGTGTTCTTTCTCGTAACAGTTGGCGCACTCCATAATCAACTCTGAACACTGAATAGCTGGCGGAAAACCAGCTGCTGCATATAACCCACTTCGAACGATGTTGTGCGAAGTGACCGACGCCCGATGACTTCCAATCCCGAACAACCTATTCTTGAATGTTTCCAGGTTGACAGAGCCCAGGTTCGTGTCTGTCAACTTGCCCAGCTTCGAGATGAACTTTGATTCCGGCATGAACGTCTTGCTCAGCTTCTTGATCGTAGCCTGTCGGGAGGCACCATTGTCCTTTCCGGTTGTCCTCGCTTCAGCCATCTGTAACATAATAAACTTTCATCAGCAATTAAATTTAATAAAATAAGACATGATATAGGGGCTGCAGTTAAATTCCAGAGGCTGCAATATCCTTCGTGTTTGCAAACCTCAGCCTCTTCTCTTGAATAAGTTCAAATTCCGACACTTAGAACAGATTTCTCAGTGAACTCCGATGATTTTACTTCAACCAGCAATCAGCAAATTGAACCTCAACCACTTCGTATCAGCAATCAGCAAATTTTAAACTTCTATATCCTTGCACTTCAAACCAGCAATCAGCACATAGCGAACTTCTTAACTTTGCACTTCAGACTATCAACTAGCAATCTCACAAACTAGCATTTTCGTATTTTTGAGTTCTCAACATTTCAACTCAATACAAGGCGTCCCACAGGCAACTTCAACTAAGCTCAACGAATCAGATTTCAAACTTTAATGCCAGCAAGGCCGTACTTTTCAATCTTTCAGCAATGGCGTACCTTTTTAAGCTTCTAGCAACCTCAGCAAGGACGTCCCTCAAATGGCAACTCTCAAGCCTCAAGACGTCTTCTTCAACAAGTGCGCCCCCTTCAGCAAACTCAACTTCTCAGCAACAATTTCGAATTCTTTCAAGCCTCAGCAACTCACTGCAATGCTTCACTCTCAGAGCAAGTTCTACTTCCAGTTGTGAAAACAAATGAAAAACCTCTCCATTTTATAGCTAAAATTCAAATTCTAGAAGACGTTATTTTTAGCCAGTGCCATTAAACTCCACTACTCCACTTCAAGAATTCGAATTTTCCCTCTCTGCTTTTCTGACACTTGTCTCCAGTCGTCGGGAATATTATTCTTCTAGAAACTTGACTTTGACTGGCGTTCTGGATTTTACTTTCGAAAATTTAATTTAATTCATCATCTTTTAATTCACCAGCCGGAGTTCGGTTACTTGAATTCGAATTTTAAACTCCATCATCTGCTCTGGAAATTTCATCCTCGAAGAATTTAATCACAATTATCTAGGCAATTCCCTTCGTCTTCATCGTTTGAAGAAAATTCACTTGAAAACTCATTTTATTCATTTTTGCCTTAGAAAATTTAAAATTCTCCCTTAGGAAAATTCATCATTCTAGCACTGATTAAATTCCTCACTGAAAAAGTGTTGGCGAAGCTTGAAAGATTTAGAAATTCATTCATCATCACGAACGTCCAGTACCCAGAAGCAAATTTTCTTCAGAACGCCTCGAATTCATGGGTACCCAACGAACGGGTTCATTTAATTTATCAATTTTGAACCTTAGAAAAAAAATCAATTTCATCATTTAAACTCGTTCTTCGCCTGTGATCACTCTGCGTTGCTCTTAGAAAAAAAAAAATTCATTTCATTTGCCAGTGGAGGGAAATTTCTATCAACTTCATTTGAAAATTTCATAGTCCCGGCACGCCTTGTACATTTTATCTCACTCCACACTTGGAAAATATTTATTCAAAGTCCAACGCCTTGGAGAATTTTCAACACTTAGCAAATATTTTATTTTCTCCTGAGGCGCCTAGCATACTTCAAAACATTTCAACGCCTATAAGATTTTTTTTTTTAAAATCACCATATAACTCCCTAGGCGCACACTTTATTTTAACTCTCAACACCTTGAAATATTTTCCACGCCTTATAACTCCCTTGCTCTAGGCGCATCTCACACTTGGGAAATTCTAACGCCTTATAACTATTTTCTAACGCACACATTTCCCTCAACGCCTTAGGAAAAATCTCCAACACTTATGACCTTAGGCGCATATCACACTTTGATAGGAAATTCAAAAATCACGCCTGAGGAAGCATCCTCAACACTCTCCACCCTTGGCGCGCCTAATACTTACCATCTTTTACCATGCTTTGGGAAAACTTTCATCTCATTTACTATCCTTAATTACCTTTCACATCTAAACATGGGCGCATTTCCTTGTAGGAGGAGGATAAACTTGCCACCACGCCTTGTGACCCTTCAACTTCCACGCTTTTGTCTTGACATGCACAAGTTTGGGCGCATTTTGCCTATGGAGGAGGACGAGATTCTTTGACCTTGTTGACTTTCTCTCCCCTTGAGCGCATTTTGATGTGTGTGAAGGATTTTCTTCTTCCAACGTTCTTGGGTGACTCTTCACCTTCCAATTTTTGTCTTGACATGGATGCATTTGGGCGCATTTTGCCCTTGCTGGTGGATAAGAAACTTTGACTCGTTTGACTCCTTGCAACCTGGGCGCATTTCACCCCCTGTGAAGGATAAGCTTGCATCTTGGGCGCATTTTGATGCATGAGGAGGATTTTCATGTTTGACTTTGCTTTGACCACCTTGTGAACTGGGCGCATTTCACCCCTGCTGGCGGATTTCTCATACTTAGAAATTTTTATGCCTCTTCATCAATCTGGGCGCATTTTGCCATGCCTGCTGGACGAGACTCCAGACTTAGAAAATTTTTATCATCCTCGCCAGCCTACGTGCCCTGCTATTTATAGTAAATTCTCCGAATTTGGACTTCTGAAGCTCGGAATGGCCCAAAATTTTAAACATAGCGTGCTCATGCCTTTATCAACTTGTCGGCACTGCCACTTTCGATCACCCTGCTATTTTTAGCCTGTTTCTGAGGGTGGCTTACTAAAAATAGTAAGCTCTTGATTCTGATAGTTCCCAAGCTCCGATCGACGTGAAATTTGAATGAGGCGATCCTCACCACGTGACTTGCTGGCTGACACTGATGCATGCAGCTGATTTACTATTTTTAGCACGTTTCCAATTCGACTTACTATAAATAGTAAGTGTTCCGTTTGACCTGAAATTTCACCAGCAGACAAACAAGAACGCCGACCGCGATGGTTTACATCTGCCAAGATTTTGACTTTGATGCCTATTTTTAGGTCTGCTTCGAAACTTAATTCGACCGCATGACGTGCGATCTCCGCTGTTTCGCTTTTATGCACCGCAGGATCAGCTCGAATTGATCATTGGTATACGGACACACCGCTAAAAATAGCAAGTTCCTTACCGAGTGAGTAACCTTGTTTGTATTGTCACACCATCGCCAGTTTCCTAAAACCTATCAGAATCACCGACATGCAAAGAAAAAGCTCATATGCAACCTAAAATAGGCCTCTGGCAATGAATCCCGAAGTGGTCATCTCTTTAATTTGCATGTTATACCGCTATGGTCTTGAAAACCTGTATGAATATGCGACATGCAAGAAAATCTCTCGTGATCTCAGACTCGAAATTAGTCCCGAAGCCGGGCCGCTAAAAATAGTTGTCCAATTTTGCTCAAATTTGGCATGCATACCGATGTACCTCAATGCCGGTGATGATCTAAACCTCGAAATACCGATAGATTGCTCAGATTTCACACTTAATAAAATAGTAAGTACCTCGACTGATGAAACTTGGCTGAAAACCTCGCCGATGTCCACACAATAACGTTAAATCCTTTCACTTCATCGGGCTCCTACTTGACTCCTTTGACTTGACCAAAAATGATGAAACCCTAATTTTGGAATTGGCCAATATCTTCACGTTTAAGCTCAATGACGACACAACCCCCCGGAAAGACAGACATCAGAAAAGAGACAGAGCGAGAGAGCGAGGAAAAAAAACCCAAGCCAAAAGACCGGAACGGAGCAAAAATAAGGGGGTCCCCATCTGAATGGGGCGATATGTGAAAAGGTCACAACATCTGGCGACTCCACGGGAAAGTGTTGAAAAACACTTTAAGAATTGAACTCAGATCAGTCTTCCTCATACCATCATACAAAAAGGACACTTACTCAAAAGGGGAGAAGAATCCGATATTGGATCAAAACACTTTCATCTAAACCTAGAGGTGACAGATTCCATCTTCAACCATGCTCTGCCTTCCTGAATCGGGCCAGAAAGCAGGTTATATAAATATCTTAACTTCAAAAGCATCCCGACATTGCCTCACAGCCCCGACGAGGTTATCGCTACAATTCTCACGAATATTGCTCCACTGCCGGCCGGGCGTCCATAGCCCCGGTGGAGTTACTCGTATGTTCCCAAAACCAACATTTTATGATATTTCTTTCATTTTCATTTTCTCATTTTTTGGTTTTTTTTGTATAATTCTTTTGAGCACATTTTCTTTTCTTCGCTTGATTTCTCCGTCAATTCCTCAATTGGCTGGCAGGCAATGAAGCCTCCAATGGGTTTGAGAATTGCAGTGGCGCTGAAGCAAGATGTAAGATTTTCACCTGCCAAAACCTTTCCCAAGAAACCAAAATGACTCAGAGTGGAGATAGGTAAGATTTTTAAGGTCTTTAGACTCGTGTGTTGAGATACAATAACGGGTTAACCTCCCGTGACGAGTTCAATCTCTAACTGGATGATAGCAGGAGGAAAACAACCTTAATTCTTTTCAAAAATTTATGCAAATTCCAGTGGAAAGAAACCATGTTATGAAAGTTGAAACATCATCACCCCATCGCAACGGGAAAACCCACAAATCCTTGCCCATTCCAAACCAAAACCACCTGAGCGGACAACTCAAGGGACGGAAACGCCAAACCAAAAACAAACCAAAACCAAAACGGAAGAAAAACAGGAAAAGCAAACGGAAAGCAACAAACGGGAAAGCAAACCCTAATCTAACTATTTTACAAAGCAGGCTCTCGGAGAGAACCTAAGACTGGAAATAATGCTTGAGGAACTGTCCGTTGACGGGCAACGGGACATCCTCCCCTGTCAATGTACGCAATCTAAATGCATTATCCCCAAGGATTTCAGAAATCTGATACGGGCCCAACCACAACTTGTCAAACTTATCGTGATCACCCTTCTTCTCGTGGGCCTTGTCCCAATATAAAACCAAGTCAGAAATCCTGAACGACTTGATCTTAGCCTGTTTATCAAACCATCTCTTCACCACTGCCTGGTGTTTCGTTAGATTCTCAAGAGCTTCATCTCTCTTCTCTTCTAGATGCATCAACTGGGACAATCTTGTCCGAACCTGATCTTCTCCCTCGAGGTATTCTTGAATGAATTGGAGAGTTGGGATCCTTAACCGCACTGGAAACACTGGATCTTGTCCGTAAACCAAGTGGTATGGAGACGTTCCCAAGGAACTCTTTGTTCTTATCCTGTCTGCCCATAAAGCAAACCTCAACTGTGTGTGCCAATCTTTCGGATTTTTGTCCAGTAACTTCTTAATGGCATTCAATAAATTCTTGTTTGTGGACTCTGCTAGTCCATTCCCTTGCGGATAGTAATTGGAGGAAAATCTCAATGTAATTCCATACTCAAAAGCCCAATTGGAAAATTTCAGCGATGAAAAAGCTGAACCGTTGTCGCTGACCAAAACATGGGGGCATCCAAATCTTGTCACAATATTTTCTTCAAGGAATCTGATAACCACCTCTGACGTGCACTGCTTCAACGCTTGAGCTTCTGTCCATTTAGTGCAGTAGTCTGTCGCTGTCAAAATATATCTGTGCTGTCCTGATGATGGCGGATTGATCATACCAATAAAATCCAAACCCCATTTTGCGAATGGTCTCACTTCAATCACTGGCTGCAAAGGCATAGCGGGATGCCTTCCTCTATTAGCCGCTGTCTGGCATATGTGGCAAGCCTTCACATGTTCATATGTGTCTTTAAAAAGCGTGGGCCAATAATAACCAGCTCTCAGGATCTGATGAGCTGTGGCCAGACTTCCTCCGTGTCCGGTTCCAAATTTCTCATGGAAGTGTTCCATCAACTGTTTTGCTTCTTGTTTTCCTACACATCTCAAATAAATGCCTTCATAGTTCCTCCTGTAGAGGACTGATCCCTGAAGCATAAATCTCTGGCTCCTCATTCTCAGTGCTCTTCGCTGGACTGGATTCAAATGGCGGGGGCATCTGTGATTCAGCAAGTAGTAGACTGTGTCATCGTACCATTCCCCAGGAGACACCTCCTCTAATACATAGGTCTGTTGAACTAGTTCTGGACCAACCAATGCAATAGTCTGAGCCAGAGCTTGTCCTCTGACTAACTTCATAGGCTGTATCTCTATATCATACTCTTGCAAAGTGGCGACCCACTTTCCTCTTCTTTCTCCTAACTCATTCTGCATTAACAGAATCTTCACCGTGGCGTCTGGAACAATCGCGTGGATCTTGCTCCTCAAGATGTAATGTCTAAATTTCTTAACGGCCTTCACTAAAGCATACGCTTGCTTTTCAATGCTTGGGTATCTTAACTCTGCTTCTTTCAACGGTGAGCTCATAAAAGCAATTGGATGCTCATCTTTTTCTTCAGTTCTTTGAGTTAGTACTGCTGCGCATGTGTGCTCTGAGGCAAATGAATACAAATAAAAAGGCTTTGTATAATCCGGACTGACCAGCACTGGAGCGTCCACTATAGCTTGTTTGATCTCATCAAAAGCCTTTCTAGTCTGTGGAGTCCACTCAACCTTTGCATCTTTCTTCAACATTGCATTCAGTGGCCTTACTATCTCAGCAAACCCGGTTATAAACTTTCTGACAAAATTGATCTTGCCGAAGAATGATCTTAACTCTCTCTGAGTGCCTGGCAAACCAATCCTTGAGATGGCTCCAATACGTTCAGGGTCAATTGATATACCCTTCTCTGAAATAACGTGACCCAGCAGTTTACCTTCGGTGACGCCAAAGATACATTTCTTAGCATTCAGAGAGACACCGAATCTTCTACATCTCTGAAATATTTTCCTCAAATCCTCAACGTGATCTCCTCTTTTCTTCGAGAACACCGTCAGGTCGTCCATGTAAATTATTATGCACTTTCCGACAAGATCTCGAAAAGCGATGTCCATTGCTCGTTGGAAAGTGGCCCCTGCATTGATTAAGCCGAAAGGCATTCTCCTATAGGCAAACGTTCCCCATTTCGTGGTGAACGCAGTCTTCAATCTATCCTCATGTTCAACCATCACCTGATTGTAGCCCGAGTATCCGTCCAAAAAGGACATCATTTGTGAACCATTCACTATTTGCAACACTTCATCTACTGAAGGCAAGGGATAATTATCTTTCTCAGAGGCCCTGTTCAAATTGCGGAAATCGACACATAGCCTTATCTCTCCATTCTTCTTTCTGACAGGCACGAGATTGGCGACCCACGTGGAGTGCCTCACTGGAAAAATAATTCTGGCTGAAAGGAGCTTCTTGACTTCTTGATAAATTAATGGTTCTAGCAATGGATTCACTGGCCTCTGCCTCTGCCTAAATGGCCTGCTGCCTGGCTTTAGTGGTATTGTATGTGTAATCAGTGATGTATCATATGTCTTTAAATCTTCATATCCCCAGGCTATCACCTCTGGAAACTCTTTCATGACTTTTAAGATGCCTTCCTTTTCTTCGGGTGTACAAACCTTTCCAATGAACACATTCCTCACTTGTTCACTTGTTCCTAGATTGACAGGTTCACAATCATTGCCTTGCGTGCTTTGATTTCTGCTTAATCTGTCAGCATCAAATAGCCTTTCTAACTCGACCATCCCTTTTGGGATTACATTAGTCTTCAAATTCAATATCCCTTCTGTATCATATTCAGCCTCTTCAGTATCTTCCTCATCTATGATTTGTGCTTCAAACACTCCTGAGTTTGTGAGAAAATCCAGAATCTGCTTGTCGTCTTCGAACACTTGAAAATTCTTTATGTTATCAGGGATTGCCGGGGTTGAAACCAACTCTACTGTGAACTTCTTTAATCCCTCCATTGCCAGTGGTTCCAAAGAACTGGCAGCTTGTGCCAAAGAGTTTGCAACGGTATTTTTAGATCTGTATACTTGCCTTATGTTGAATGCATCAAAACTTTCTATTAGGTCCCAAACTCTGTGCCGATAACGGCTCAATCTCTTGTCATGGCAGGCGAACTGCTTCCTTACTTGTCGGACCACAATGTCAGAATCTCCAATGGCGTATACAATCTTAGCTCCTTTCTGAATTGCAAGGAGTAATCCGTGGATCAAGGACTCATATTCAGCAACGTTGTTGGTGCATGAGAACTGGAGCCTATAAGAACCCAAATAAGCTTCTCCTGTTGGGCTAACCAATTCAAATCCTGCTCCGTTTCCTTTCTTTGACTTTGATCCATCAAACCTTAAAGTCCATATTTGATCATTTGTAGGGGCGCTGGGAGACTGAACACGTGTCTCTTCTTGATTGCAGACCTCAGGAGTCTTTTCTTTATCTTTTGACTGAGTCGTATCATTTTTTACAATTTCTTCTATCACAACCTCATTCATCTTTTGATGTCCTATTAGAATCTCGTTTTCTTCTTGATGTTCTTCTTGTAATGGAGTACGGGGAACAAGCCTTGCAACTTGTTCTAGTGCCACCTTGCACAGGGCACAAGTGATTTCTGAATGAAATGCTTCGTGTATTCGGCACCAGTTGGGGAGCAGCAAATTTTTAATTGAAGCATCTTTCCCTAACTCTGTTTCTTGCTTCACGCTGTTCAGGACAAAGTCCCTGAAATTCTCAAAGGTTCCTCCACCTTCACTATCACTCGAGTCACTTTCAATCAACACTTCGGTGGAGCTCGTGGTTTCTTCCAAACATCTTCCCTCACTTGAACTTTGTAGCATTAATACTTCTTGCTTAACAGGCCTATACGAGCCTAAATCAGTTTGTACGAACATGATCTCATTATCTTCTCCATATTCCGTGATCATCAGCTTCAATCTTGGTGTACTATCAACCCTGATTTGATTTGGGACTCCCTTCCA
>VDFB02281492.1:491253523-491267573 GCA_007258455.2 Sequoia sempervirens | reverse complement strand
AAACCTAATTGAACTATATACCTAACCCTGATTAAACCCTAAGTATAATCCTATTTGAACCCTAACCCTAACTAAACCCAAACCATAACCCAAACCCTAATTGACCCTTAACCCTAATGCTAACTCTGAGATTTATTTTAGAACCCTAAACCTAATTAACTTTAACCCTAATGCTAACCCCAAGATTTATCCTAGAACCCTAATTAAACCCTACCCTAATTGAATTTTAATCTTAAGATTAAACGTAACCCTAATCATAACCCCAATTGAACTTTAACCCTAAGCTTTATCCTAATTCTAACCCTAATTGCATAATGCTAATGTAATATGCTAACCCTAATTAAATCCTAACCCAAATTGCACTCTAACCCTAATTAAACCTTGATTGAATGCTAACCCTAATTGAACCCTAAATCTAATCCTATCTCTAACCCTAATTGAACTCAAATTGTAATTGTGACTTTAATTCATGTCTAATCCTATTTTAACCCTAACCCTAATTGAATCCTAACATTTATCAATATAATAAAATCTAATTGAACATTAACCCTTTTCTAACCCTAATCATAAGAATAATTGAATCCTAGTCAT
Source organism: Sequoia sempervirens (assembly GCA_007258455.2). NCBI lineage: Eukaryota > Viridiplantae > Streptophyta > Pinopsida > Cupressales > Cupressaceae > Sequoia > Sequoia sempervirens. The sequence goes on along the minus strand of VDFB02281492.1, from coordinate 491,266,982 downwards.
AACCATAATTCAATCTTAATTAAACCCTAATTGTAACGTAACCCTAATATTAATTAACCCCTAATTGCACCCCAATCGTAATAATCTTGATCATAACCTTATATGAAACCCAATTGTAACCCGAAGCTCAAGCTTAATCGTAGAGCAGTAACCCAAAACCTAATTAACCCTAATTGTAACCTTAAGTGAATAGTAACCCTAATTGAATTGTAACCTTAACCCTAATTTAATCATAAACCTAATTCAACCCTAACCCTAACCCTACCTCTAACCCAAATTATACCCTAACCCTAACCCTAATAGTAACCCTAATTGAAATATATACCTAACCCTAATTAAACCCTAACTAAAGTCCTAATTGACCCCTAACCCTAATTGTATCATAACCCTAATTGATTTGAAACCATAGTTGGATCATAACCCTAATTGATTTGTAACTTTGATTGTACTCCTATTTGAACCCCAACTATAACCCTAACCCCAAGGTTTATAATAAAACCTAACCCTAATTGAACCCTTACCTGAACTATAACCCTAATTGAACCCGTACTCAAACTGTAATGGATACCTAACCCTAATTGAATGCTAATGTACATGATTAACCCTAATTAAATCCTAACCCACATTGCACCCTAACCCTAACTAAACCTTGATTGAATGCTAACCATAATTGAACCCTAAATCTAATCCTAGCTCTAGCCATAATTGAACTTTAATTCTAATTGTGAATTTAATTGATATCGAACACTATTTGAACCCTAACCCTGATTGAATCCTAACATTTATCATAATAAATTCTAATTGAACATTAACACTTTTCTAGCCCTAATCCTAAGCATAATTGAATCTTAATCGTAATTGTAATTGAATATTAATTAAATTCTAATTGTAACGCAACCCTAATTGAACATTAATTAACTCATAATTGCATCCCAATCCTAATCATCTTGATCATAACCTTATTTGAACCCCAATTGTAACCCTAATCTCAAGCTTAATTGTAGAGCAATAACCCAAACCATAATTTGATTCCTAATTATCTCTTAACCATAACTAAAATCTAATCAAGACATAAAAAGAGAGGGAGATAGAGATAAGATATAAAGAGAGACATAAAATGGAGAGGGAGATATAGATAAGATATAGAGAGGTGGATAGAGAAAAAATAAACTGAACTCCTACAATAAATTTACTATTACAAATATATAATTTTGTCAAATGAAAAATTATATTTAAAATATATATTTATTGAGTGAAGGCTAATTGAGACCTTTGTTACATAAACAACATCATTTGCTAAATGACCTACCAATTGACCTCATGTACTACACATATGTCTGAAAAAATACACCAAAATTTTCTCTTATTGACCTTTCATACCTCTTCAACGTACCTATTGCACACCAAGGTGCAATTGCTAGTAATAATTATATATATATATATTTAACATGTCAAAATATGCTCATTATTAAAATGGCCATAATTTTCATTTTAATAAACATACTCTAAAACCTTCCTCAAGACCTTATTTTCAATGCCCGCCAAAATGGAGAAGAGAGTCGCATAGCCCGCTAAAATGGAGAAGTATTTTCAAGGTAGCCTGCCAAAATGGAGAAGTGAAAGTGCCTGATTTTGGATTGCAACCTCTACCCATTTTTCCGCATGAGACATGTTTCGTGCAGAATCTTGTGGTGAGTCACTTTCCATGGTTTCATTTAATTTTACTTTTAGCTTGGTAATCCTGCAGATGGAGCATGTTCATCATGCTTTTCAAGTTTCTGTAATGAATTTGGTCTTCATCTGCTTCTACTTGTCCATATGCTTCTTTTATGTCCTTAAATTTTTATTCAATCTTTATGGCAGAAGACCCATAACACAGTAGTCCCTGTCACATTCAAAATCCCAATGAAGTTGTAAGCAGTAGCAAAATATACTTACATCGTAGCAATAGCTTAACTGTCAATACAAATTTTCATAAGTGGGAACTGAATGCAGACCCCAATAACATATACGACACCACAAGCAAGAAGCAGGTAGCTTGCAATGTCTTGAAAAAGAGCCAATATCTATTTCTCCCCTTTAGCATTAGATAGAGCTTTCATCATTACAACAACACTGCATGTAGAAAACATAATCATTTAAAATCAATTCATTGCTGTTTACAAATATTGTGGGGCAAGATCATGCATCTAGATCATCACTATTTGGGATGAAATTGTATTTTGACATTTCGTTTAAAAACAAGAAAATATTAAACATCAAGTACAAAATTTTGATGTAAAACAAAAAAAACTATTGGGATATCAAAATGGGAAAGAAAATATATTATATAGCATACATTTTGAATGCAGGAAAGGTACTCAAAAATTTAATAGGAGGGGAATGTCTCTCCTAATCTTAATTGGACCATATTTGATCAACACTCTCTAGCCTTTGATGAATCAGATAATCAAAATGAGAGTCAATGGCAACTTCATGTAAGTAAGGAAGTATAACCATTCATAGAAAAAAAAGATGAAGTAATCTCTAGTAGCTCCAAGGGTAGACAGTGATTATGGGCATGAGTTGGTTGAGGATAAGAAAATGCAAAATCATAAGCCATTCTATGAAGAGAAAGGAATCAAACCAAGACTAGTTATTCTCGAGGACAATAATCAGGAATTGGGACAATTTATCTATGCTCCCAAAAATGGGTTCGAACTAAGAAACACATGTTTTAAACTTTTGTGCATATAGAAAAATTATTAAATTTTAACTATCTTTCAGTGAAAGCCAATTCCATGTTAATCAATTTTCTACAAGTAGGACATGTCATATTCAGATATATTGTAAAACTAAAGACAAGTAGGACATATACATTAGAAAATATTTTTAACACCCCAACTAGGGATTGATTGAACAAAAATCGATGCCAATGGGAGCTCATGGTAACCAACAAAAAGACCAAATAATTACAGACATATGTTGAAATGGTCGCTGGATAATGGACACTAGTTTTTTATTTTCACAATCAGTTTTGTTGATTTGGCAGCTTGTTTATTGCAGGTCAGATACACACTAAAATTTTCAGTTTCTTGTTGAACAACTTTCAGAATGTGACTACCCCTGCAAGCCAACATCTAGAAACGAAACTCAAAAATAATAGATGTTGATGCAAGGTATACTCTGCTCTAGCATCTATTTTCAGGTGCACTGTTTGCTGATGTGTTCCAATTTTTATTGCTAGTTCAATTAATTTCCCTTTATTTTGTGAGGATCTCTACCCTCCTACTTCAAAATTTTTGTAGCTCTAAATTAGAGCTTGCGGTGCAATTATGAGTATATGCGAGAACAAAGTATTCCCTAATCAGAGGTACCTTTTATTTATGATTTAGTTTTTTCACTACAACCTCTTGAAATTTAATAGAAGCTTTCTTGCCAACCAAAATAAAAAGTATGTATTGTTTCTCTTAGTTTCTGTATTGTAGACTCTTTAAGAAATAAAAATTCATGCCCTTTCCATGCCTAGGAAATTTTGATGTTAAAAATTGTGACATGTTTTGACGGATTCAAGACAAGAAAAAAAATCACAATCAGGATGGACATTTTCTGGTTTCAATGAGCACGCCTCAGGTGCAGAACTATAATAGAGTGAAAAAAGATCATAACTAGAATTTGTTTTTTATCTTAGAACTTTCAAAAATAAGCATTAATGTTGAACCATATAAGCAACTTTAAACAATTCTCCAAGTATTGTCAATGTAAGTTCTGCTAAGAGTGTTTTTCCTATATTGTTTTGCTTGTAGGTATGCTGAACAAGTGTTGTTTGTGTTACAAAGGCCTTCAAATCCCAAGAAGTGGAGGGTGGTTGCACATGCTTCAAATCCCTGCTCCAGGTTAGTAATAGAGGAAGGGTATTTTAATATTTTATGGGCTTGCCTATTTTAATGAAAATTTAATGGGTGAAAGGTATCTTCAGGATCGTTTACACTAGACATGCTTTCCTTTTAAAAATTACTTAGTTCCCAATAAGAGGTGTGCACCTATGCATTGTATTTTTGGCTTTTGACTTTTTTGCTCCCTTATTCTCATTCCAATGTCCACCTATACAAGCAATTTGTCATTTCAAATTTGAAAGCAACACTCTTTTTTGAGGTGCATACCTATAAATGGGTAAAGTGTTTGATGATTTGAAACACCTATCCTGCTTGATTAGGCATGCACCTTATAATAACAATTTGGAACTTTGTCTTATAACAACTTTCTCTTCATATTAGCATGTTCCTATCAATGGAATATGTTGCTTGTTTGAAGTGAAAAAATGCCTTTGTTGATTGTGCACTTCGCAAGGAATTTTATGATTTGAATTTCTCATATAAAGAGATATGCCCCTATAAATGGAAAGACACCCTTTTGATGAACTAAACTCTTTTTTCTTTGTTTCACATGCACACCTCTATACATGAAAAAAGTGATATGCACTTTTCCTTAAGATAGGTGTGCACTCAAATATACAAATTTGTCTTCAAATTTAAAGTATAAACCTCCATGCTTAGGTGCATGCCTCACAATGTAGTTTTGATGTTTGAAATTTTGAACTAGTTTTCTCAATAAGGGGGCATACCATTTTATGCAAACCTTACTTCAATCTATTGACTCCTTTTTGTCTTTGCACAAGTGTCCACTTGATAGCATGGGAAAACATCTTTTCTAATTCACTAACCTCAATTGCCTAACACAAGTGCATGTCATTGTAAGCAATTACTATTGTGACATTTGAAAATAAAAAGTCTTGATGAGGTGCACACCAATAAACTAAAATTGTCCTTTGAAATAGTAAAGCTCCCTTCCTTTAAATGATTGCATGCCTATCTAGCATTCTTGACTTCAAATTTGTTGACAACAAATCTAATGCAATGACAGGGGCTCAAAAACTCACTTTCACAACTTGACAAATCTCAATCTATTCTTTCTTGTCCTTGCAACTAGACTCATTTTCCCTTCACAAAACTCTTGTTTCAAATTACCCAAACTGAGAATAAGGCAACAATCCTCTTGTAGATTCCAAAAATGACCTTAAACAACATCAATTGGATGACTCAACACCAATTTCCAACCTTGACAACTCAAATAAGAGAACTTTCAAAAGTAGACTGTCCAAAATTAGTCTACAATGACAAAAGTAGCTGTAGAATCTCCTCATTTTTCATTTCTTGATAGAGAGCTTCTGAAAGATGTGCAAGATGTTCTTCAATCTCAACAATCAATGTTGAGATAAAATGGAAGCATTGCTCTTGCAAATAAGGTGCTAAATCATTTATCCTTGAAGGAGATTTATGTGCATGAAGAAAACTTAGGAGGTCTTCCATAATATTCTTGGACCCCTCATCTATGGTATCTTTTATTTGACTAACCTCAATTCCAAAATAAGTGTTAAGGCGACCAAACTAGTCTTCATCATTTGTCATCATAAATCTAAAACTCAACCCAAGTAAATTGACACTTTTTAGGTCCCCTCTCTTGACAAGCCAACCCTCACTAGTAGTTAATTTGTGCAAATGGGTTTCAACATCTTTGTAACTTGCCAGAGATGTAACTATGGCTTCAAGGAACTTACCAACCTTAACTATCTCACACAGATCTGCAAATCCATTAGCTATTATTTGTTTCATACTACTAACAATTAACAGGGTTTCAAAAAGTTCATCCCACAGACTCTTTGAGTGCTTCAAAACAATCTCACACACGCATTGCCATGGAAACTCAACAGTTGAACCAAAAAAAAATTTTAGCCACTCCAAGCTCCCTTCAAATGCATATAGACTATCCAATGTTTCTCTAATCAATGTCTCATTCTTTGCAAGTTCCTTGCTACTTTTCACAAGATCAATAAAATACTTTCCCCCAAGCCTATCTGCAGAGAAAATATCATCTGCACATGTCTTAAGCCACGCTAATCAAGACTTTGATATAAATTCACTCAGAAAAATCATCATGGTAGCTTGTAGCTTCTCTCTATGAGATTTCCACAATTGCACCTCATTGTGTGGGTTTGGAATCCCACCAAACAACTGTGATCCAGGTGGCACTTCCAACGCAGTCTTATAAAAAAGAGGAAAATCATTTAGAACCTTCAAGAGTTCCCCATCCTGACATAACGTTACCTGCATGACTCTTACCACATTACAGAAAATGGAACTGACTGCCCCACCTTATCGGTCTATCGGTGGAGCTATGAGGGGAGTTCCCCCCATGTAGTAATGTTAGGCCGATAGTGTTCTACCCTCGAATATAATATTATTCCAGTTCGTCCAAAGTTGTCCCTGTTTAAAATAGTGGAAATGACTCACATCTCTCAGAACAATTTCTCTTGCAACAATCTTGGAGATGAATTTAGATATAGTGTGGCAATCATAACATACTTGAAGGTTCTTAACAACTCTAATAGTTGTACTAGGGGCCATGTTTAACAAACCAAATGCAATTTCTAACTTTTTACTATGGTGACAAATAAAATGATTCTTTATACCCTATTGCCTTCATTTGCCAAGCCAATTTCTCCTACTTTGCAAGATAAATGATAGTTATTTGCAAGACACAAATGAATTCCAATGATTTATTTAGGTTTAAAAAAATCACGAACCTTGTAATAAAATATGAAGAAAAAATGTGAAAATTCTTTGCAAGTTCTCATTAGGTTGTCTTGGATGAATCCACAAGCCAAATGCTAAACCCTGGTTGAACCTTTCCCACACTGGACCGGTATTCAAGATTGGTAACTTAGGGCAAAATAGTAGAGGTAAGCATCACATATGACACAATGACTAGGATGCATGCAATGATCTGAATAGGATCTAGACTAGATTGCAGTATTTAAATGCTTAACTTTTACAATGCTTTTACAATGATTATTTCAAGTCAATTAAATCAAAATTAACTTAAGGAAATAACAGAATGAAAGTAATAACAAGGTGATTTAATAGAAAGGAAGGAAATGAGAGACAGAAAGAGAGAGAAGAAGAGAAGTGCAAACAACGTTTGATAACGGAGTTCGTCACGAAAGTGACTACGTCTCCGGGTCCACTCCAATAGAGAGACCGATCCGATTAACTCCAAAATCAATTACAAAGCACCACAATCATTCTCCAAGCACTTCGGCAGCATAACAGCGCTCTGACGTGCAAGAATGGAATCTCTACAAGACCTCTCTTTCAGATTATCTCCACAGCTTCAAGACTTCGTCACCTGAAAGAAAACTTGATAATCACTCTAACCTCGCACCCCTTTAAATACAAAAAATTGGATCAAATTGGTTACTAACCAATTGATTTACAAAATATTTTCCAAATCCACCTTATCTCTCCAAAATACATAAAAATCTTTTATAATCTCCCTTTATTTACATAAAAATCATTAAAAAATCCCCTTATTAAATTTAAATATTATCATAGCCCTTTTATTTATTCATTTCGGGCTTAGGAGATTTTAATTAGTTACATTTAATCCTTAAAAAGGATTATTGTTTGTTTTTTTTTCAAATTAGGGGGTTTGTTTTAATTTTATAGCTATCGGTTTTAAAAATATTAAACAAAATAAACCGATGCTAATAATATTAGAAAGCCATCGCGTGGCTTACCGGTGGATAGAAGTTTTGTTAGGCCGGCGGTTCTGGGTTCCACTCCCGGCCGCTGGCTTTTAAACAGCGATTCGCCAATATTCAAATAACAAAAGCAACCGCTCCCAGTAATCCGTTAGAGCCGCAGATTTGGTGCAACGGCTAGCGGCTAAATTTGGTGGCAATGGGTTGGGGGTTCAAATCCCCCAACCATATTTTTTAACAAACAAACCATATCCAAACCGCCGGATGGAGGATGAGAGAATGATGGGACACATGGCGCGCTAGACCACTACCACGTGGCAACACCTCATTCGCTGACAGAGCTGATGTGTACACTGACTCGGTTTCCATCGCGGTTCCCACCGGATGCCCGGCGTGGAGCCGACGTGTTATGCCGACTGCGGCAACCGATGACGGTCATCTCAACGCCGACCGAAAGTAACGGATGTAATGCACTGCCACGGTCGCGATGGTGATTGGTTCTGCATAATGACTCACCGCCACGCATCATGCCAGATTCATCCATTTGTATTCGCAAGACGGACCGACCGGCCGATGTCAGCATCCGCATTTATCCACCCTTCAACAAATCAACCGCAAACTTTGACCGGGCCGATAAGTTGAGCCTCCGATGTCGGATTTTGACGAAAGAATTGCGTTGGAAAGCTTGCGACGAGCTCTTCGTGATGACGCTGGTTTCATTGATTTTTGACGATGCCATTTTTTCACCTTCTGGACACCCCTGATTCCAGTTTTACCGAAGGTTTGACTGGCTATAACTCGTGCAAACAGACTCCTTTTCGCTCTGTTTGAGTTGCGTTGGAATCAGGACGCTGAGCTCTTTCTGATGGTGTAGATTTTGGAGAAAAATGAGACACTTCAATTTCCATTGAAAAATGTCCACCGGATCAGGCCTCCCCACTGAAGACCTTTTGGACCTCCAAAAGTGGCATTTACTCTGACATTAAGTGAGGACTTGGCCTCCCCACTTGTCCTGTATCTTCTGTACATCTGAAAACCTGACTCACAAGCACAATGAAGACTGCAGAAATATTGTTGATCATAAACATAACTTTATCACTTCCATAAGCATCTACATCAAATGTCGTAGCCACTAACCAACAAAAATTGACTAGCATCAAGCTGAACATCAATGCAGAAATGAAAGAGAATAAGTCAACAACAATTCGATCCTTTACAACAGGAACATTTTTACCCAAGGATCCATCAATGCTTTCAATTATCTTTTTCTCATGTTGTACTGCAAGTGCATCCTGCAACATCTGACCCTGGTTAGCTACTCCAAGTTCAAGTGTAGAACCACCTGTACTGACAGACATAAGAGTTAACTCTTTACTTGCATTAATTACCCTCTTTAACTGCCCCGTGTTTGCAAAAGAATGATCAATCTTAATCCTGTGAGAATGTACAATATACTGAATGCCATCTTTAAACAAGTGATAATGATTCTTTTCCCTATAGAAAATAGCTTTCCTCATTGCTATAAATAAGGCTTCCAAGCACTATCCCACTGTGATATCCGCTGGAACTACATCAAATTGTACTTCATCCACAAACTACTAGTGATTAACCCATAGCATTGTTTTGTTACTGCAACTTATCATTTTCACAAATCCAACCTAGTGGATAAGGTTTCTATGCCGTAGTTTTTAATCCCAAGTTCTTTTACAACACTTCTAAATTAAATTCACTTGAAACCACTATCTATGAGTGCATCAATTTTAATGTTTTAGCAACAACCCCAAATGAAAAAGCCTATCTCTTTTACATCTTCTCAGAGAAATCATTAACTGTAGATGAAGAAGCACAACTAGCAATAGAAACACCAGAAATAGGAGCTTTACCTTTTAACCCCATAGCTGTTATCTTAGTCTCATCATCTAAATCTGAACCAAGATCCATAACAACATTCGTGGCTTTCTCCTTACCCTTCTGTTTCTGATTACGTTTTTGAGCCCACTTAGGCCTCAGTTCGGGATGTAACTTCCAACAGTGATCTTCATCATGACCATTCTTGTCACAATGAGAACAAGAAAGTTTCTCATCCTTCTTAACTGTAGCTGCCTTCTTTCCTTTCCCTGTCTCTGCATTCTTAGAAGATTTCTTTACATCATTATCAAACTTGTCAATGAAAGATCCTTTACCCCTTGACTCTAAGTGTGTAGCTTGAACAGACACTTCATCCAGATTACAAGGGTTCAAAACCAAAATGGAATGCCTAAGGTACGAATGCAAACCTCCTATGTACTTCAACAACGTGTCCTGGGTATACAAAGGAACATTCAAAGCAATAGCCCTTTTCCTGAATTCATGGGTGTATTCTTGGACAGTTTGACCCTTCCCTTGCCTAAACATTTGCCAATCCATCATTAACTGCTGCATATGTCCTAAGGGATAAAACTGCTTCTTAAGTGCATTAATAAACTTTGCCCAAGTTAAGCCCGGCTCTACCATGTTGTGAAACTTACATCTTGAGCTTACTCCCGCGAGTTAAGTACCTCCTAGCGAAGAAGCTAGTGGATCCTATCAACATCATCTAATAGGTTGGACTCTACGATTATACTTCTATTTGCTGAATCAATCATCAATTTCAGCATTAAGTTCACCACAATATTTAGGCAAATCAAATTTTACATCAATTTGATTTTAGGTTTATACCCACTCTTGAAAGGATTAGAAGAAATAGAATGAGGAGAAGATGGAGAAGAAGGAGAAGGAGAAGAGGGAGGAGAAGAAGAAAAGGGGTGATTTGGTTGCTTGCCACCATCTCCATGTTGTTCCTCTTTCTTGTCTTTGCGATCTTCTTACTTTGACGAACCTTCTTCACGTTCCTTTCGTTCTTGTCTCTCTTGAAAAAGAATGTCCACCTTAGCCTTCATCTCGAGGAATGCTCTTCGAAATTCTTGCTCACTGATTTCTTCAGGAACCTCCATTCCAGAAACTGACATCTTTGGAAATGTTCTACGCTTCCCGATCTCAAGATCAAAGTCTTCAAGCTTGCCTTCACCCTTCTGAATCCTGGATCTCGTTAGCATTCAAAAAAAACAAATAGCTACAATAATAGTCACCCAAAAGCTCTGATACCAACTTGATCTGTATAGGATCTAGACTAGATTGCAGTATTTAAATGCTTAACTTTTACAATGCTTTTACAATGATTATTTCAAGTCAATTAAATCAAAATTAACTTAAGGAAATAACAGAATGAAAGTAATAACAAGGTGATTTAACAGAAAGGAAGGAAATGAGAGAAAGAAAGAGAGAGAAGAAGAGAAGTGCAAACTAGCGTTTGATAGGAGTTAAGTCCAGGAGTGGACCTCGTCTCCGGGTCCCTCAATAGAGACCGATCGATTATCTCCAAAATCAATTACAAAGCACCACAATCATTCTCCAAGCGCCCGGTGACATAGCATTCGTCTGAATGGAATCTCTACAAAACCTCTCTTCAGATTATCTCCACAGCTTCAAGACTTCGTCACCTGAAAGAAAACTTGATAATCACTCTAACCTCGCACCCCTTTAAATACAAAAAATTGGATCAAATTGGTTACTAACCAATTGATTTACAAAATATTTTCCAAATCCACCTTATCTCTCCAAAATACATAAAAATCTTTTATAATCTCCCTTTATTTACATAAAAATCATTAAAAAATCCCCTTATTAAATTTAAATATTATCATAGCCCTTTTATTTATTCATTTCGGGCTTAGGAGATTTTAATTAGTTACATTTAATCCTTAAAAAGGATTATTGTTTGTTTTTTTTTCAAATTAGGGGGTTTGTTTTAATTTTATAGCTATCGGTTTTAAAAATATTAAACAAAATAAACCCGATGCTAATAATGATAGAAAGCCATCGGCGTGACTACCCAGGTGGATAAAGCGTTTTGTTAGGCGGTCCGGGGTTCCACTCGACGGCTTTTAAACAACGATTCACCAATATTCAAACAAAAGCAACGCTCCTAGTAATCCGTTGAGCCGCCCAGTTTGGTGCAACGACTAAGCGGTAAATTTGGTGGCAATGGTTAGGGGTTCAACTCTACAACCATATTTTTATGAAACAAACCATATCAAACCGTAGGATGGAGGATGAGAGAATGATGGAAGCACATGGCGTAGACCAGCTGCCACGTGGCAACACCTCATTCGCTGATAGAGCTGATGTGTACACCGACTCTGAGCTGACGTGTCTCCCAGCTGGATGCCGACGTGGAGCTGACGTGTTATGCTGACTGTGCAAACTGATGACGTGTCATCTCAACGCTGACCGAGGTACGGATGTACGGACTGCCACGTGTCGCATGGTGATTGGTCCGTACAATGACTCAGCCGCCACGTGTCATGCCCAGATTCATCCATTTGTATTCCGTACAGTACGGACTGACTGCTGACGTCAGCATCCGTACGATCCACCTCAACAAGTCAACTGCAAACTTTGACCGCTGATAAGTTGAGCCTCCGATGTCGGATTTTGACGAAACGAATTGCGTTGGAAAGCTTGCGACGAGCTCTTCGCGATGACGCTGGTTTCATTGATTTTTGACGATGCCATTTTGCCTTGGATGCCCCTAATTCGGTTTGTGAGTTTGGCCTTCTCTTCGTGCAAAGCGGACTCTCCTTTTCGCTCAGATTAGGTTAGCGTTGAATCGGGGCCAGAGCTCTTTCGATGGTGCAAATTTTTGGAGAGAAAAATGAGACACTTCAATTTCCATTGAAAAATGTCCACTTAGGATGCATGCAAGCTGCAAGCTGCAAGCAAGGCAAGATTCTTGTTTTACATACCCAAGTGAAAAAATTACCAAATGAATGAGCATGGAATTGAAACCAAAAGACATTTGGAACTAATCCAAGTCAAAAATTGGCTGCTTAAAACACTTAGACATTTCCCTTAAATAAGTTTGGTGCTTGGTCTTGATAAATCAAGAGGTTGTTGAACCCATGCCGTCAAGATTATTGTCATGGTGACTATGATGTGTGCAAGCAATCACAAGGAAATGATCTTGTATTATGTGCCAAAGTGGTGTATTAAGCAAGTGAATGAGTGTGGATTTGAAACCTTGAGACATTTGGGACTGTTTTGCATCCATAATCAACCACTTCTGAATATTGTGAAGATACTATGTTTACTCTTAATAATTGTGTTATTTGGTCTAAATGATCAAGAGGTTGATGAAGCTCCTAAAATCAAGACTATTTCCATTTGGCTTATAGAAACTATTAAATGCGTTGGGGTTGTAAATTACCTAGGATGTAAAAGTGCAATTGTAATGACATAAAAATTTCCTACTTGCACTTTTGAGTTCATATCCTACTCTCCTTAGAAAACATGAATTGGATGGGTGGAAAAAGTTGCAAGAGACGAGTGTATTAGATCAAGTTCATGACATTGTCTTTTGAGTGAAAAGCTTCATCTCACAAGTGGTCCACTAACTTATTGGCCTTTCAGGGAATATGTTGAATTTTGATAACAATGGTTGCATCCACCAATGTGTATAGGGAGGGTGGTGGGGGGGCACCATTGAAGAACTTTAGGCAATTCAGGTTGTTAAAGAGCAGGCTCTAGGAGGAAGAAATTTTTGTAGTAAATAAGGTCTTGAAGACCATTAAATATGCAATCAATCATAAGTTTGTGGTAATTAGATGTCTAGGATTCAATAATTTTGATATTGCAAAAAAATTGCACTTTGTTGCAAAATTGTTGTAAAACCCAAAAGTTGCAAATGCAAGATTTTAGGAGTTCAAGGTCAAATGGTAGTAAATGGTTGAATAAGGTCATTTAGTGTTGGTTGAGTGCATGTAGGTGCAATTAGGTCATTTACAGACCATTTAAGGTTATTGG
>VDFB02281492.1:491118929-491253423 GCA_007258455.2 Sequoia sempervirens | reverse complement strand
TTGTTATGACAACAATGCAACTCAGCTATAAAATTTTGTAAACAAAAGCATGAGACCAGAATGCTTTTGGGTGCAATTGTATAAATTTTTTGAAACCAACATTTTGGATCATAATGTGATCGATTGGATTGCTTAGTGTGTTCCAAAACATTGATGTAAAAAAAATTACATAGTTTTGTCTATAAATATTCTTGTTTCACACTGTAGAAAGTAAGGATGTCGAATGCTATCTCTTGCAGATGATTGGACTTTCAGCTCCCACTTCCGGAACTGCATACATACAGGGTATGGATATACGGACAGACATGGACAAAATCTACGCAAGCATGGGTGTTTGTCCACAGCATGAGTAAATTATCTATGCCCTTAGGAATTTTCCATACAGATCCAAATATGATGGCATAAATGTTAATGTTGAAATGTACTGATGAAATGGATTAAAAAATGACCCTCCTAAGTTGATAGGAACTGTTTTACTTCTACTTAAACTTCTTTGGTGAAAATTTATGTGACATAAAAAGTGATTTTTGTAGCCTGATCTGGGAAACTCTTTCTGGAAGGGAACATCTTTTATTTTATGGTAGGCTGAAGAACCTCAAAGGTGCCTCCCTTCAAAGTGTAAGATTAATATTCACTTATGCTCTTCCGATAGAAGTGCATTGTTTTGACAAAACTAGTCTTGAATGTCAGTCAATAATTCATTGCTAAGTCTGTGACTTTGTAGGCTGTGGAAGAATCCCTAAAAAGTGTAGATCTTTTCAATGGAGGAGTTGGTGACAAGCAAGTGGGAAAATATAGCGGTGGCATGAGGAGAAGGCTTAGTGTTGCTATTTCTCTCATTGGAGATCCTCATGTGTGTGGATTTGTTCATTGGTGCTATTAATATCTTTAGCATTTTAGTGAAAGCTATTTTATTAGAGATTTATTGAGAAAATCAATTTTTCCTTTTGCTTAGGGAACTATGTAAACGTTGCAGGTTACTACTAAGTTTTCATGTTTGTTTCAACTAGGTTGTGTACATGGATGAGCCCGGTACAGGGCTGGATCCAGCTTCAAGAAGAAAACTATGGAATGTTGTGAAGCAGGCAAAGCGGGGCCGAGCAATTATTTTAACAAGTAGGGAACTTAATTCTGTTTGCTAGGTGTTGCGTTCTCATCTGTCAAATTGCCCAATCCACTTACTTTACCATGTAATTCGGTTTGCTTTCATCAGGAAAGTCTATGATTATAACAGAAAATGTGATTATGAAGCCTTCGTTATTCCTTCTTTACTTATCGGATGCAACCATGATTGATATGAAACATTGTAGAAATAAAGTTTGTTAATTAATGTATTAGATATTTTGGTTTAAACATTTGTGTGATCTCAGCACATTCAATGGAAGAGGCAGAGGTGCTCTGTGATCGCCTGGGCATTTTTGTTGATGGACAACTGCAGTGCATAGGAAATTCTAGAGAGGTATTTTACTGTGTCTGTATAGCATGGTACTCACTGTTACAGAAAGCCATGATTGTGAATGAACGCTAGGAATTGCTTCTTCTAAATGGATTCTTATATTTCCTAATTGATTTATTACTGAATAAATTATGAATTGGGATTGCAGCTTAAGACAAGGTATGGAGGATCATATATTATCACCATAACTACATTTTCAAATGAGGAGAACGAGGTGGAAATGTTGATACAGAGTTTATCTAGAAATGCAAGGAAAGTGTACAGTCTGTCTGGCACACAGAAATTTGAACTACCAAAACTGGACATAAAAATTACTGACATCTTTCAGACCATAGAGCGTGCCAAAGAGTACCTCACCATTCAAGCTTGGGGTGTTGCTGATACAACCCTCGAAGACGTGTTTATTAAAGTTGCACGTGAGTCTCACTCAGTAGCTGTTCTTTCGTGATCATTGTTACCCGTATTTTAGAGCAATGAACAGAAGATGAATTTCTTTCAATGTACCAGACATATAGTATGCTTCGGATTTGTTGTATCAATTCTGTACTAGAAACTGTAAGATCTAAATTCAAACCTTTCTACATACATGCATCTTTTCCTCTGCATACATGCTACTTACAGTTCATTTTGCTCAGCCTGGAGAGCTCTGCTACATCTGAAACTATATGGAGATAAGACTCATGTTCATGGTACAGTTCAGCAACTTAATGCTTTGATTAATTTGTTGTAATCAGCTGGAGGATGTTGGTGTACATATGACTTATCAGGTCTACTGTCTGTGTTTGATTAATTTGTTGTAATCAGCTTGATTTGCTGTAGAAGTTGGTGTACTTAGACTTATCAGCAGGGTGTCTCTGCTGTTTGAATTTTAATGTCTTGTGTACAGTTTATTTCTGCCTTGCATTTAAAAATAAAATAAAAATAAAAAAATCTGTAAGTTTGAATTTTAATGTCTTATGTACAGTTTATTTTTGCAATTTTTTACTACATATTATTCCAAAAAATAAAAAATAAAAAATCTAAATTCAAACGCCATCAATATATGTGTTCATCAGTTTAGTAAACTATGATTCCTGTCTATGTTCTCATCCCCTGTTATAAGTGATTTTTTAAAAGTTTCATATGCCCTTCAAAAATATGTTAGGGACTCATCATATAAAATGTATCCTTTTAGTGAACATCTTGATAACTTTCTTTGATGTATGATGGTTGTTAGAGGGGAGAAGATGTAATAATCGAGCATGTGTTAATAGTTTTGAGGGTGTTTGTCACAATTTGATTTATGAATACAACATATTTTTAAAATTGTTTAAATATAAAAAATATGTAATATTTAAGAAAGTGTCAATGATAGATTAACTTAATATATGTAATTAATACATAAAAATGTTTATAACTATTCATCTCTTATAAAAATACAACCAAAAATAGTAAAAATCTAGATGCACATAAGATATAAGAATTATTGCAAATAATGAATACATACTTAAATATTATATTATTAAAATAAAATATTATGTATTTGTCCTCACATTTAATAGTTTAAGTTTATGAAATCTTGCAACTCTTTTGTCCAAACTCATAAAGCATGGGTGTTTGTATTAAATGCATATATAATATTATAAAATACACACAAGTGTACAACTTCTCATCCTAAACCAAATAGAAAGAAGATGTCATGCACAACTCCTAATCCAAATATATACATTATCATTCTATCATTTCCAAATAATCTACAATCAACACTCATTTTGGAGACTTCCACCATCAAATATTAAAATATTTGCAAGATAGAGAGAAATGTAAGGTTGGTGCATAAATCATATTTATTACATATTTCAAATATTAAATTTATTTATTTCAATTTTCAAAATGAACTTGATTTTTTTCTTTTTTCTTTTTAAATTAACACATACACAAACAAATAGCTAAAAGAGTTCTTGGCTTCTTTTTTTAATTTTTTTTAGCTTCCATTATTGTCATCACACTTAATAAATATTTGGAAGCATGTTTGAAAATGAGTTATCTACTTTGGATATTCATGTCTAATTGTATTGTCACCAATGAGGATGTGCCTACCACCTACAGTTGTGTAAGAAAAATTAAAATTTGATGCTAATGTTGAGATTGAGGAGGAACATCTTGTTGAATTAGTAGTACCTATTCTATTTCTAGTTCCATTTTATCCAAGAGAGTCTCCCTTTCAATAATCTATTATTAAGTTAATGGTTCATACATTTCCTCAATTGGAGCTACTTGTAGAGTATTCTCACTTATTTCTAGTTATGAGGTTGGATCTATTTGGACATATGAATCCTTATTGGTTTGTTCTTCCACTTGTTGATCACCAACTTAGAGGGTTTCCTCCTTATTTACTTCAAGTTTTCACACTTTTTTATGTAGAAAGACAACTCCACTTCATGGACACTTGGGGAATAGAGATTGGCCTTAGTATTATTCATTGATTTATCTAGTCAATAGGTGGTAAGATTATATTTATAAGTTGTGCATGTGTTAGAAGTATGCTTTCTTTCATAACTTTCTTAAAAGTGGGACATGAGAATAGAGAAGGTGGTGATATATTACTTAGCTTTACAATGCTTCTAGATCATTAAGATGCATGAAGACACTTGCATTGGATGGGAAGCTAGTGCAGTCTCTACTAACAAAATATTATTTATAGTGGTTTGGGAAGGGAAAGAGGAGAAATGATGAAATTTTTTTCTTAACACTAAATAAATAATAAAGTTATATTTTTAATATTAAATTTTTTCAAGGGAATGTAATTGGTATTTTAAAAGTTAATTTTCATAATCCTTACCTAGCATCTTCCTAGCATGTGTCAAATGAAATACTTTAGAAGATGGTACATACACACTCACTTAAAAGATGATTGAAGTGGATTTTTGATAGATGTTATTTTTAATAGAGGCGTAGACTATACACATGATTTGTTTGATAGAACACCTCATTGAAATTTTCACCAATAGAAAGGGGAAAAAATGTTCAAAGAAATGCTAAAATGAAGTCCCCTCTCAAGAATATGATGATTAAAACATTTATAGAGGCCTTTTGCTAGAGTGGGACTATAGAAAGGTAAGCATCTTGAAAGTGATATGTCTTGAATGAAAGGTTTTTAATCCAAATTAAATATCTATTGGAGTAGTTACAACCATTTTTTATTGTTTTATTTCATAGTAAATATGAAAAATGTTATTGTTTCCTATGGCGCTAGCTTTTATCATGAAGGTTGACTCTAGTAGATCTTTCATTAGTCATATTATTGATTATCTTGAGATTAATATATGGTAAGATTATAATAAAACTAGAAAAATATATGCATGTATAACATGGTAGGGCCACAATAATTCTAGAGCAATGTCTTTACTTGGTCAATACTGCCTATTCTTTTATGGTAGAGTGCAATCTCATATGAAATTACTCATATATCATGGATGAACTTACAAAATTGACCTTAGCTAAATTAAATTATTTGTTAGTGATATAATAGTTTTCATAGGAGTGACTATATATGTAGTTTTGTATCCATCACATTCCATCTCAATAGCAAGCATACTCCCCATGTTATTTTAGAAAGACCACAATCAAATAAGTCACAAAATTAGAATTCACTCAATTATTTTTATAAAATGGTCATTTGGTATTTCCTATTGAATATAATTTACCTAAATTTGAAGTCATGAGAGAGTTCCTCACTAAAAGGGTCTACTTGAAAATAATATCAAAATTATGTTTGAAGCAAGATACTTTGGCATGGACTAGATTTCAGGTGGGGTGGCTTATTTCAACAGCTCAAATAGAGTTGATATGGTGAGATATTTTGTTGGTGACTTCCTATCATTCATAATGGATGAGGATCATGCTAGCAAAATAGGTATAAGTATAGTCTACATATATTTTTTGATGTTTCTATTCCTTTGCAAGGTGCATGTGTTTTACATTAAGGATATAAATATGATAGACGATTCCCTATACCATTTAAAAGACTTAAAAATGAAGCCTTACAAAAAAAAGTGATGTAGGAAATAAAAATCCAATATTTATGTTTCCAAGTTTACTACCCTTAGTGGCTTTCTTATAGATATAAACCTAGGGATTGTTAACTAAGTGAGAAATAGTAAAAATGCACATCCTATCATTAACATCAATATTGGGACTATTGGTGTAAATAGGTATTTTTCCTTATCTAGTCTTATCTAGGTCCTATTTAGATTGTTAAGTCCACTTAGATCCTAGGAGGGAATCTTTCTAGTTAAGCATTAGTTGTCACTTATCTTATCTAGTTGGATTTTATTTAATGCTTGTGTCCTAGGTTATTTAATGTTGGCTCATGTCATTTTATTATGACACAATCATTTAATGTTGATATATCATCACCCTTTCCTATATAAGCAAGGCTTCATATGTACATTGTAGTTTAGTTCAGTCAACTTAAACAATTTTTTCATTGTAAGTCCAATATATCACTGCAAACTTTTAAAGTATTGCATATTGGCTATATCTTGCATCCATTGTTGCAATTTCATATTCTTGATTTTCCCTCTTATAGAAGGTTATATTTGGTTTTTGCAGATGATCCTGGAGGCTTGAGTTCTTGAGTGACTCTAACATGGTATCCAAGCTTCAGATTTGTAAAAACCCTTCCCATATCTGAGGGTGATTTGATCTTGAAATTTTCTACGGTGCACATTGGGGTGAAACAAACCTCACGTTTGAGTTTAGAAGGCTCAAAAACCCCTATTTTCATATAAAACACTTCATATTTTGGAAAAACAAAAATTGGGCCATTTTTGGAGGGTTGGCAAGGTTGCAAAAAAATCAATTTGTATAGATCATATGGTCTGTATAGACCATACTATACTTGTCTTGCATCTAGCATCAACAGTCTATAGGTACTAGGCATATTCACAAGAATATTTGACTATGTCGTCTACAATACTCTACACATGAAGGGGTCAAATCAATTTTTGTCAACCATACAAATACATATTTTTTATTATTAATTTGTCATTTAAAAGTTTTTTTAAAATTTGTCATTTGTTTTTGCACCTAGGCACTTGGTCGCAACTCAGTCCTGTGAGGGGGGGGCACTAGCCACCACCCTGCTACTAGGCCACCACTCCACCTAAGCGGAAGTGCCACCAAGTGGGCGGTGTTCTTTTTTTTTAATTTTCTATAGTGCCCAATCACATTGATGGCCAAGGGCCAAAATTTTAAGCCCAGGTGCTAAATCTTGCTCCTTAGGTGCCCTAATAGGGCATTTTTTTCTCTAAGCCATAAATTTTCACCCAATTGTTGAAAATTTACAAATAAGATATCAACGAAAAGTTGGTTTAGAGCACTTCATAGTAGTGCAAGCCATTTTTCTAGATTTTTCCTTAGGTAAATTTTATTGCTAGTCGAAGTCAAATTTTCCTTTCTGGTCTCCTAAGCTCATAACTTTGTTCCACGATCTCTGATTTTCACGATTCTTGCAACATTGGAAAGTTATTGAGGATCTTTACATTTTAATTCATGCACTTTTTCTAGATTCAACCCTAGGTATCTTTTTTTCAAATTTATGCAAATTTGCATTATGGTTGATTACTTGGACATACTACAACCTAGAGAAGTTTTATCCACCTGGGAAGGCTTCATTTTCAATATAGATCATATTGGGAGAGGTTTCCTTCAGTTTGAGGATCTCATTCTGAGATATTATTGTAATTTTTCCATCTTTGATCCATCTTCACATTGTAAATTTGGAACACATTTTAGGCATTATAAATGTATTACATAAAAAATTTGAAACATATTATTGGGGGAATTATTGATTGATTGAATGGGGGGGCATCTGTTGGTGCATTATTTTGATCTATTTTCTTGTTCTCTTTTGTTTTGATGGATCATCCTAAGGTTCATTTGCTAACATCATATAACTATTCAACATGGCATCAACATGTGTGGAGTATACTAATGAATGAAGGTCACTCTCTATATGTTGAAAATAAGGTACCTAAACCTAAAGATGATGAGAAAAATACTAAATGGATGATTGAACATACCAAAGCTCTTGGATATCTTCATAAACTAGTTTCTCAAGATTTGTTTTTCCAAATTGAATCATGTAAGAATTCTCATGAGGTTTGGGACATTGGAAACATTATATAGTTCTACAAATGAAGGGGCTATCAACTTGATAATGAATTAATGATCCTTGATCCTAAGAACTTTGACATCATCCAAGACTACATCACTAAGGTTAATGATCTAAAACTGCAATGTAAAGCATGTGGAATTGATAAGAAGGATATTCAGTTGGTCTAAAATTCATTGAACAAAATTGGTCCTGATTATATGTTGTTTTTGTTTCTAGCTTTCATACTCATAGGTTGACTATGAGGTCTACATATACTACACCTTCATTTGCATCATTTTTTGAGATGTTGATACATGAGCAAAAAAAGCTTATCTTGATGGGTCTCATCAAGTATTTTAAATCTCAAGAATTGTTGGCTAGTTAGGTGAAAGAATTAGATAATACAAATAAGAAGTAGAATAAATCAATTAAGAAGGAGAAGTCTACTTTTCCATACTGTAAGAATTTTGGGAATGATGAACATTCCTATTATAAGAAGGATATTGAGCATGCCTATTATAAGAAGAATATTTATGAGTTGAATTTTTTTCTCAAAAAGAACTAGATTGATTTTCCTTTGAGAATGTTTGAGTCACCTTCTTCTTCTTCTTCTTCTTCTTCTTCTTCTTCTTCTTCTTCTTCTTCTTTAAAATAGACTAATAAGGGAAAAGATGATTTTTCTTCTACATCAAGAAATAAAGGACATGCTTTTTGTGTTTTTCTAGGTCCAATATCAAGGAGATGACTTCTAAATTCAAGATCATCTCAACATATGGCATCTTCATAGTCTATATTCTCTTCTTTTGAGCCTTGTACTATGTCTCCTATTTTGATGGGAAATAATACATACATAAGTGTGCTTGGGAAGGGGTCTATTGGTTTTGGGGAACACTTTCCAAGATGTTTTTTGTGTTCCTCATTTGATGAAAAATATTCTTTTCATATATCAAATTACACATGATGGAGATGGGAGGATTGTGGAGTTCACTACTGATTCAGTCATCATTTGAGACTTGGAGAGTAGAGAGATTTTTTCTACTAGGATGGTTTATCATTCATCTCGGTTGTATACCTTTGCAGATTTTGCTTCTGATGCTGACATTCTTCCTTTGACTATCGATCACACTTCTAGTGTGAACCATGATTTAGAGGAGACAAATTCAACTTCTTGAACTTGGGTGTTCTCACATCCAATTTCGTTCTTGAGCCTTGCATTTCATCTCCTCCATATTCTTTTGCAATTGATGATGCTCATATTGGCATAGGTTTGGCCTATTGTGATTTAGTTCAACATGATCTACATCTTTGTCCAACTATATCTACTTGGGATACATACTTGAAAAACATTGGTGGGTTGTTTGTTGAGTCCCACATTTCAGATTTGGGAGACACTATTTATTGCATACATATTCTCTTTGATGGAGGTGATTGTTCTTCAATTGTTGTGAGGGAATTTAATGACTCTCTTGGTCATTCTCTACATGATCACTCTTTGTAACTAGATACATGAGTGTGGATACTTTTGGAAAAAAATTGGAGGATTCTTCGTAGGAGACATCTTTATCGTTGGAGTGTGTTCTACATCTATCTCTAGGAGGTTCTAGATTGGCATCTTTATCTGTGTGTCCTAGAATGCTTGTTTGGAGTTTGTCAAATTTTGGCATGGAGACACTTGAGCATCATTCAAATACATCATGTATCATTCTTCTTCCCTCATGTTCCTTTTCAGAATGGGAAAACATCCTACATATCATCTTGATTTTGTTGCTTCCTAAGGGGAGGAATGTTGTTCAATGAGATTAGATCATCTTTAGCATTTAATGTTGATCTTTTATTGTTGCAGGAGACTCACCTTTGAGGGGGGATGCATGGTATCTCTTCTTCTCTTTTATGGGGGGTCATTTACCTTAGATGGGGTTGTGTCCCTCTCATGCATCATTGAGATTATTTTATTTTTCATCTCTCTTTTGGGGAGGAGTTTTGTTCCACTGGGTTTTCTCCCTTTATCCATTTATGAGAGGTTTCATTTACATTTGTACATGGGTGCCTAATATAGCCTCATAGTTGGGACCCATCCTTGCATCTTTGCATTATAATTAACTCTCTAAGTTGTACTTAAAGGGGGGTATTGGTGTAAATAGGTATTTTTCCTTATCTTGTCTTATCTAGGTCCTATTTGCATTGTTAAGTCCACTTAGGTCCTAGGAGGGAATCTTTCTAGTTAAGCATTAGTTGCCACTTATCTTATCTAGTTGGATTTTATTTAATGCTTATGTCCTAGGTTATTTAATGTTGGCTCATGTCATTTAATTATGACAAGACCATTTAATGTTGGTACATTATCACCCTTTCCTATATAAGTAAGGCTTCATATGTACATTATAGTTAAGTTCTATCATTTTAGATAGTTTTTTCATTGTAAGTCTAATATATCATTGCAATCTTGAGTATTGCATATTGGCTATATGTTGCATCCATTGTTGTAATTTCATGTTCTTTCTTTTCCCTCTTGTAGAAGTTTTTTTTGGTTTTTTTAGATGATCCTGGAGGTCTAATACCTTGAGTGACTCTATCATGGACTAGATACATTGAATTGTTATCAGGATAATCATAAATAATATATACAAGAACCCAAATTAGCTCCAAGAAAATAAAAAAAATAGTGGGATTCATCCAAAATCCATGGTTGATAATGATCATTCAGAGGTAGTTGATATACAAAATGGTAGCAATAATGCATTATATAAGCACTAAAAACTTGGTGGCTTTGGAAGTCTCAAGTAGAAATTAAAGGAAATATTGATTATAGTTATGGATGTTTGTGCTCCTTTTTCCTTGCAGTAAAGAAAGTCCCACTAATACAATACTTTTAGATGACACCTTTGAGTGCCTAGATGCTAGGGTTTACTTGATCCTCCACAATGCAATGGGGTTAAGTTTTACTTGGAGAAATAATTGGATAATATTGTAATATGAAAGGAACTTTAACGTTACATTTACATTGTTACCATCCTAGAAAGATTTTGGGCACTAATTTAACTTGTCATGTACCACTTATAAGAAAAGATAATACTATAGATTCCCATTGGTTAGAGATTTATCATCAATATTTTGATGGCTACATAGGTACACTAAAATGGAGTAAGAGAGTTAGGAATTTGATGTTCATTTATAATAATTTATACCCAATATTATCTTCTCATGATAGAAATTAGCTACTTGATAAAATATCCAACACTAACCAATGTACAAATATGTTGGCCAATATAGAACATGATCATATAAAAAATAGATCTCTCTTTTTATTCATATTTACCAGTTCCTAATTATTGGGAGTGCCTAGATTGAGACTAGTTTACAAAAAATTAAGGATGCATGCAAGAGAATTGCAAGTTAGGATTACAAGAGATTCAAGGAAGTCAATGAAATGATCACCAACAAGAACAACTCAAAGGATGACAATGATATTTTTAGATCGTGCAAACAACAATGACATAGTTAAAGAAGGAGCCAAATGGATAAGGTACTGATTTATTATGCTAGATATTCTTTAGTTAACTATTTTCTTAGGGAATGCAATCCCAAACTAAACCTATTGTTATCCCTAACTTTTTAAAATATAGGATAATTATTTTGTTTCACTTTAGACTAAATTACCATGTTATTGGTGGTTAGAAAAAGATCGCATATTCAAGTCAATTGAATGAAGGCAATCATGTAATCATAAACAAAGTTCATCAATTCTATTACCTATTTAATAAATAAAATTCAATAGATAAATTTGAAAAATGATTAAATTAAATAATATTCATCCTTTATGAATTAACTAATTTAATTTCAAAATAATGATAAAGAAAATTAGTCATATTAAAATGAGTAGCAATAGATAGACCCATAAGACACTTTGCACCAATGTGTCTATTTATTTCTTTTAAAGAAACAAAAAAATTATACTATGTGAAGGCAATTAAAATTTTCACTTCAATGCAAAATATTAAAATGGATAAATATTAGTAAATGTAAGTGACCAATATCTAATTAAATAATATAAAATAGAATTAAATGGGTCAAAGGCGAGTTCATAGTTTCCAAGTAGATCAATTCATCTAAATAATTAACGTTGTAAATTGCAAAATAGATAATTGCCACTATTTTATGAAAATGTATATGAAAGTGATTGAAAAAATAATTTAAAGCTAGAGTTGGGAGAAATAAGTAAAAGGTAGTTGCAAAACTACTTGTGTGAGGGGAAAAAGTTTAAAATATTTTTCTATTGTATACAAGTTCTTCTCTCACATTTTTGGAGTGAACAAGGAAAAGGCTATTTTCTTTTGTAGTCATGTATAGTAATTATGATAGATATTTTATGCTTAGGTTTTGAGAAAAATAAAGAAATGCAATCATTGAATCTATTTTCTATTTGTTATGTTCTTTCTATATTTAAATTTGTTTCTTATGTCTAACTTTCAATCCATTCTTCATTTATCCTTACATTTTGTGGTTTTAAATTATTAAATTTTTCTCCTTCTTAATCTTATATGTTGAATCAAACTCTATTTTCTACTTTGTTCGCATAGCTCTTTCATGGTTTATTGTTGTATGCTTAATTAAAGTTTGATTTCTATTCAATTTTAAATAACTCCTTTTTTCTCTTCTCCCTTTTTTTTTCTATTTTTTGTTTTCAAGGAAAAAGTAAAAAAAATCCAAAATAGCCCTAGCATACAAGGAATTTTCCTCTATCAAACATAAAGTAAATTCACCCTTTCAATGATGATTTATCCAATGTTGCAATTTTATGCCATGACCAAGTAGATAAGTCTCTTAAACAAGAAAATAAAATATAACATAAAACATTTCTAATACTAAAAAACCAACATTATTGAAAGGAAGAGAAAATAATTTAAGGAGATGAAAAATTATATGATATAGTCCAAAAACAATTTACTTGACTTTTGGGTTGAGGCATTCAATTGTGCCAAGTATATTTAGAACTACATGCACCACATGATTGTCTATAACATGACTCCTAAGGAATCTTGAGCCCACATCAACCTAATATTTCCTCATTCTAGTTTTTTTATGTATGGATTGAGCATCTATCTTTTATGATAAATATAAAACTATGGATAAGAAGATTCAAACTTCTTTTTTCTCTTGGCTTTTATGAGGATGTGGAAGCTTATTGGTTATTTGATCTAGTTCTATATGATGTTCTATTTTGATAAAATGTCAAATTTGATCAACACTTTATTACAAAGGAACATGTACTTGAAATTTATCCCTCACTAACTCCATATTCTTCATCTCTTGAAGATGATTTTATTCCTGATGATGATGTTTATTTCATTTTTAATCCCCACCTCTTGTTATATAGTATATTCCCTAGTGGTTCACATTAGTATATAGGAGGTTAGTCCTTTGGCGGTGATCCCAAAGAACCTTACCATACATGTTCTTACAAAGATATAATTATTATTTAAGTTGTGCTATTGACCCATAGATTTTTCTTATGAAAGGTATATACTAGAGAGAGATGATTATATGATAGAGAGGTATTCTTCTTTGATGAAAAATAAAACTTGTGATATTGTACCTCTTCCTAAGAGAAAAAATATATTTTGATGTGAGTGGGCCTATGGGATCAAGTATGAAGATAATATTATATTGATAAGTAGAAGACATGTCTTATAGCCAAGGATATTTCAAGTATTGAGGTTATTAATTACTTTAGGGTAAGTACACAAAGATGGGGGACCAAAAAGTGGTCACCCCACATTTTTGGGCCCCTATAGACCATAATGTGAGTGAATTATAACACACTAGCATTATCATCAACTTAGACCATAATGTGAGAACATTATAATGTGTTTGTATTATGGTCTATTGACCATAAAAATTTAGAAAACCTAAAATTTATTTTTCATTTATGCCTTTCTTAGTACAAACCTATGACCTACAAGCACTTGAAGCATGCTCATGTTCTTGGAGACCCTATTCTTCATTGTTCATTAATTCATCGATTAAAAAAAATTCATGACAATAACAAGGTTGAAGATGTAAGTAGTTTTAGTAATCTTGTGTAAAATTTGTATTAAATAGATAAATTGAATTAGGTTTTTGAGTGAAATTTCTTTAAATTTTAGGATTAAGAATGCACCATCAAATAATCAAAACCTTGATTCACCTTCTCATCAAAATCCTCTTGAAGAACAACCACAACAAACCTCTCCTTCAATAACTTGACATCCTCCAAGAACACAAGAAAATATAATAGGGAGAATAGAAAATAATAAAAGAGAACTTGAGGGAATAATTACAAGGTTGAAAGATCTGGTAGAAATAAAATCTCATAGGTCCACCCTTTTCAAATCACTACAATTGATTGTCACTCACATAGTATTAGTGAGTGGGAAAATAAATAGCTAGTCCAACAAGAGAGAAGAATTAAAGCAATTTTATGCCAAAAAAAAATCATATGAGAAAGTAAAACAAAAAAATTGAGATCTAAGTTATGTTCCTATTTCACCAACCCACAAACTAATGCACCCTTACATGGTGCTTGTAGGAGGTTCCCTATACATTAGTGCCACCACCAAGGGTTAAAGAATAATTTTTGGGATATTTGGTGGATGGTTTTTGAACATCCTCCATGAAATAACAATGAGGTACCACAATAGTTTTTGAGGAAACTCTATTGTGAGTTTTTACTCAATTAGCTCCCTAATTATTTTGATATGTGAGAGTTTAAGAGTATAGTTGGGGGATCCATATAGATAGAGTGGGGCCACAACATTCCCAAAACTAGGCACCAAGACCCCTAGCTAAACCTTAGTTCGAGCATATCACTATCCCTTCCATTGTGAACAAGGGTGTTGAGGTGGAGACATTAGAGTCCATTAGCTCGTTGAATCATACCCTTACACAACATAGTATGCCTCTAGCACCAAGTGAAGTGGGTGAGTCTTCTAGGCCTTAATGTCCACTTCACTTATGTTAAAATTGTAGGTCTCTTTGTGTATATAGGTATGAGGATGATGAGGATGCACATGGCTAGGATGCATCTATAGTGGATCAAATAGTCATGATAGATGGTCCATTGAATGAAAAATATGGTATTAATAGTCAGGTAAATTTCAACAAGTTCAAATTCAATTTATTGAATTTTATTTTGAAATGTAATATTAACTAAATCAATAGATTAATTATAATAAAATTTCATGATCAAAGTGTTGAACTTATGTTTGGTGACCTACTTGTCAATTTCATGACAATGTTGAGTCCATAGATATGTAACTAGTACAAAATAATAAATATAGTACGTGTTAATAGTTTAACCTTATACTAATGGTAATATTATAACTCACATTGTATGTTTAATAGGTTAATGTTGGGCCTTCGACAACAACACCTATCAATCGAGGTCATCATCCATCTTTCACTGAGGTAAGCTTGTCTATGTTTAATCATTAACGAGTTGTAAAATAATGTTAGGTATATCTTGTCATTAATAGTTTGCCTCTTCTATTGATTTTACTTTCTTCCTAGAGGATCTTTGTTGCTCACTACCCTCACTTGTGTCATCTCACTTACAATTTACTACTCACTCTCTTTTATTGTATAAACTTGCAACATTTTTGTTGTATGTATTTGCAACATCTCTGTGCAACTCCCTAGTTATTCCCTTTCATTGCATCCATTGATATCATCTCTTCACTATGTTTTGCTACTCCCACTTGTAGCATCTCTAAAATTAGTCTAGCTCCACATGTAGCTTCATGCCTATATCCATTTATTAAACCTACTTGTGACATACTTAATATAGAATTCTCAATATGGTCCTTTGTTGCATTCAATTTTACCACCTTAGTTACAACTATGCTCCTTGGAAATTCTCTCATTCCTTTAGTAACATTTCTCATCAAGAGGAAAGCTTTCTTAGTTTTCACCAACATCCTATAGTATCTTCTATATTACTACCTCTTTCAAATACTCCTCCATAGATTCAATACTCCAATATTTCTTGTGGAGGATCTCTTCAACCTTGAGTGAACACACCTACTCCTCTATGCCTCATTCTTAGCTCTCCATATCTTGTGCGCTCTTTCTCAACCTATTGATTCCTCAACCTCTTCATGTTCTGCACACTCATCTACATTTTCTATCTAAATCATAATTTCCTCTTTTACTTAGCTCTCTCTAAAACATCCACACACTAAACACTCATGAATCCTCTATATTTTTTCTCTTTTATCTTGAATTCTTCTCGCTGGGTTAGTGTAGGATCATGGGTGTCCAAATTAGGCCTTAAGTGACAATAAAAATTTGGAAAAACAAAGTTAGGCAACTTGACATAAAAATTTGAATATTTTATTAACATAATTTGAAAAATGTGTAAGAAAAAAATTTGTAGAAAATTGAATGTAGTTTCTAAGATATTAATCCTTTTTTAGAAGAAATTAAATCTATTTGGTGAAAATTTGAAATTTCAATGTAGTGGTACTAAATTTTTAGGAAAAAAATAAAAAGCAAGTGTATGTCTAACCAACCTAAGTACAAGCAAAAAATAATTATTTTTTGAAACTTTCAATATAAGTAGAGGATACATGCTTGGATGTACCACATTATTTTTGTAATTTTTTTGCAAGTAAATAATTAGTTATGATTTTTGTATTAATTTTTTAAAAAATATTACAACTTGTTTGTCTGGCCACCATAACTTGGTCAAAAATTTATGAAATTCAATCAACCTATCAATTAGGACTTTAGTCATAATGCATGAAGAAAATTAATAATAATTATCTATTAAATTCAAAATAAGGCATACATTATATTGGTGGAAAGTTGACAATTTTCACAATAAACCTTGTTTGTTTCATCAAATTTAGATAAAAAAAGTCATCATCCACAAGAGATAACTCTAGTTCAAGCTAAAGAAAACTTCTAAACACGTTTTTACAATTGGCTTTCTAGGTATGACACCCCCCAAGCCAAATCCCAAGGCAACCCTGAGGGAAATCTTGAGGCTGCAGATTTGGTTAGACAAAATGGATATCCATTTGAAATGGATATTCGTTTTGTTGAAACAAATACCCAATTTGAAAAAAAAAATGGATATTTGTTTCTTAGAAATAGGTACCCATTTTTATTTCTTCAAAACAGATATTTTTTTTGAAAAGCCCAAAAAATCCTCTTTAGTAAAATGGGCATAACTTTTGTATTTCTTATCAAAATTTTGATTTTTGTAGACGTTGGAAAGGTGATTTAGATCTCTATGCAATGGAATAGGTAGCGTTTCTAGATTATACAAAAAAAAAAAAATTATAATCATTTGAACTTCATATTTCATTTTTGAAACATCAAATGCTCACTACTTTTGTATATGAAGTCCCTTTTTCATGAATTTTTTCTAACAATCATCTCAAAATACTTGAAAAATTATAAAAAGTAATCAATAATGAAATATTTATATTTTGTGTAGTAAGGAGATAAATGAATCTTCATGAGTCATCATATCTCTCTATCCATTTTTCTACCTCTCTCTATTTCACTATGTATCCCCTTAAGCTCTAGATAGGTATCTCTCCCTCCCCTCTCCCTCTCTTTTTCCCTCTTTATACCTCTACCTCTAAATATATTGAACTCTATACTTATCTATCTACCTCTCCATCCCTCCCCCCTCCTCTCTTTGTCCCTCTTTAGACCTATCTTTCTCACTCTCTCTCCTTGAGCTCTAGAAATATATCTCTACCTCTCTCTCCCTCCTTCCTTCCCTCTCTCTTTGTCCCTCTTTATATCTCTCTCTATCTCCCTAGACCTATCTCTACCTCTTTTTCCCTCCATCCTTCCCTCTTTACTTAACTCAATCTCAACTATCTCCCTATCTCTCTAGCTATCTCTCTATATCTCTCCCTCTCACCTGTCACTCTCTCTATACCCACCTCTACCTCCCTCCCTCCATATTTCTCTCTCCCAAGATCTAGACCTATCACTCTACCTCTCCTTCGATTTCCTCTCTCTTTTTCCCTCTTTATACCTCTTTATATTTTAGTAAACCCAATAAATCCTATAAAACCTATTCTTATTCTATGGTTTCTTATTCATATTAGGGTTTCTTAGATCTATATTTTTATGATATTTATATCTCAATTTTATATTTGAAACTCTTTAGAATCCCAATTCTTCATCAATTTTATATTGTTACATCTTTCTCTATTATCTTGATTGTGAAATTAATTTTACTTACCCTACCCATCCTTGGAAACCACATTAGGGTTTCATTTTCAAATTTGATACATCATTGATATTTTCACTTTTTAAATATATAAGTGGACCTTTTGGATTTATTTTTCCTCTCTCCCTCTCCACCTCCCCCTCTTTATATATTTATATATTCTCCCTCCCCAAAATCTCTCTATCTCTCCCTCTCCCTCTCCCTCTCCCTCTCCCTCTCTCTACATATCTCTCCACCTATATCTCTCCCTTTCTCTTCCCTTCTATATTTCCTAAGTCATATATATATATATCTAGATATCTCTCCCCCTTTCTATCCCTCTCTCCCTATCACTCCTATAGAGAGTAGAGGTAATTTGAGAGGAAGATAGAGGGAAGTAAAGATAAAAGGTAAGAGAGGTAGAGAGGAGAGAGAGAGAGAAGAGATATAGATATATCTAAAGGGATAGAGATGGGGAATGAGGGATGGATGGAGTGACATGTAGGTAAAGAGAGAGAGACAAAGAGAATTAGAGAGGGAGGGAGGGAGGAAGGGAAATGTAGAGATAGAGAGGTATGGTGGGATGGATATAGGGAGAGGTAGGTAGATAGAGAGGAATATTGATATGGGAGATAAAGAGAAGTAGAGATAGAGAGAGATGTAAGGTGGGAGGGATAGAGGGAGAGGTAGGTAGAGAGAGGGAGGGTGAGGGGATATATAGAAAATTATAGAGGGAATTGGAGAGAGGAAAGGTGGGAGGGATAGAGTGAGAGGTAGGTAGAGAGGGGGAGGGTGAGGGGAGATAGAGAGAAGTAGAGAAGGAAGGGTAGAGACAAAGTTATTGAGAGAGGTAGTGGGAGAGTGAGAATGAGAGGGAGAGAGGGAAGGAGAGAGAGAGAGGGAGGGAGAGGTAGGTAATGAGGGATTGGGGTGGGAGGGATAGAGGGATAAGTAGGTAGAGAGAGAGGGTGAGTGGAGATAGATATAAGTAGAGGGAAGGTGATAGCAAGGTGATGGGATTGATTAATAGCTAGTTTTCTCTTGCTTAGTTCATACCTTTCAAATATTTCAAGCTATTTATTTCATATACATTCCTGAACTTATATATTTTTATATCCTTCATGCAACCTAAACTAGATTTTTATCTATGGAAATATGATTATAATATGTTATTATTTACATGGATAAATGTGTAAATGTGTATGAAATTTGATATGAACCTATTTTTGATTCATGGTTATTAATGGTGTATATATGTTAGATGGAACTAACTATTTACAAATAGTAACCCACAACAATTGGAGTACTTATCTCAAATCCAAAGGATCATGAGCAATAGGGGAGATTCCAAATTGATGAATGCACAACATTTCCAAAAAAAATGAAGGTGATCATTGACAAGGTCCAATTGTGAGCTACCAAGGCAATGAATAAACATGATAGAGGAAGAAGCAACCAATACCATTATGCTCACATGAAATTTTGACTATGTCTCTATCAAAACTATTTGAGCAAGAGTATAGCTTCAACTTCCTTTCTATTATTCTTTTAATTACAGTTTAGTTGCAAAGACTCATTCACCTCCTATTCTTGAGGAGATTGGACACTAGTATTTAGTTTTATGTTTTAATATTAGTTTTGAGTCCTTATGAAAATAAATCTCCTCCCACACCTATATATGGGGCTCGATGGTTGAGGAGTAATTCTAGTTAGAATTATAATAAGAGTGTATCTTCATTTTTCATGCTTTAGCAAGAGAGTTGTTAAGATTACTATTGTAATGAATATGGATCTCTAAATGGTAAATTTATTGGAGATTCTTTCCATATTATGAGTGTTCATTTTTTAATGCAATAAAGATGTTTTCATTCTACTATCATGATCAATTGATTTAGTATCTTATATTTGGTTTTATCCTATGGTAAAAGCATCTTGAGCAAGGACCGCTCAAGGTATTGTCCACCCACTTCAATTTACATTGTTAGAGTAGATTTTTCATTTTGTATTAAATTCAAATAGATTCATGGTTGTATGTGTTTTATAACATTACTTTGAGTCAAGCTCTAGATTAGTTAATTAGTTGATTTGTTAAAAGTCAATAGTTAGTGGTATAGTTTATTGTAGATTTCAAGTTATAATAGTTAACTAATAACAACACTAAGTTGTGAGTTCCTATAACATAGGTGGTAGATTAAGTTATTTACTTTGTTTTGCAAGTTTATGCTTTAATTTCCTTTTCAACATTTCTTGTTTTATGCACATGTGTAAACCACCTATATCCAATAATATAGGTTGTGTAGAGTCACTAAGTGCACATATAGTGCTAGCATAATTACAAGCTTACAAATACCTTGTCGATAATTAAATGAAGTCTTTGCGAGGGTTTACTAAACTATTTAGTTAGGAATCTTCCCTTTGAATTGAGTGTCTATCCATGAAACACCAAGTTGACTGAATATTAGAAAGGCCTTCCATTTTTGGCATCATTACCAGGGATTATGCTACACTTAGGATTCTCTTGTATTATTTCAATATTTCATAGTTATTCCTTTGATTTCTAGTAGGGTAATTAGGTTCTAGCTCACCAACAACAACCTATCACTAATGATGTGTAGGATCCATTGATTTAAAGAGTCACACTTATTGTATGTGGAGGCGAAAAGATGCTTTGAGAAGATTTATCCCCTCAACACACAAAGCTTTGGAGGATATTGGTGATTAGAGTGAACAAAGTGAGGTTATTCTTGAAGAATAATTATCCCTAACACCAACATCCACATCAGATAGAGGAGACTTCCCCCACATGTATTATCACTATGGTTGATACAACAATGGAAGACCCACTAGAGCATGTACTTTGAGTTCCCCATTACCAACCAAGAGAGAGAAACTACCTTGAAGAATATACCTCCTTCATCATTACTTTTCTTCTATGGGTCGATCATGGAGGACCTAGATACATTCTTGTTTGAGTTTGATGTGCTTTGTAAAATTTATGATTACATAACAGATGCACATAGGCTGAAACTATTTATACTAAAATTGAAGGATTTTTCTCTAAGATAGTTCATGGGTTTAGGAACATATGTCATTCCAAATTGGAATACTATAATTACCAAGTTCCTAGAAAATTATCAAGATTATTATAGAGGAAATGATAGGAAAAGAGATTATATTTTCATAATGACACAAAAAGAAGATGGACCATTAGAGGAATATATATGGAGAAATATTTTAGTTTTGCTTAAATAAGTCTCCACAAAATAGGCTCTTAGATGAATCCCCGAAACTAGTGTTTTTAAGAGGAGTTAATGATGATTTCATGGATTCCCTTAACCTTATTGGTTCAAGAGATATATCATAACTACATTTTAAAGAGATCTATAAGGTTTGTAGGAACTATTCAAGGTCCTTTACTAAAAGGAATGAAGCAACCAAGATATCTCCAATTAGTAAGACATATAATGGAGTATGTAGAGTGGAACTAAGCAATCTTTTATCCAACATGAAATAATATATCAAATATTTGGCTACACATTTGGATACTTTACATATAAGGAAAAAGTAATAAGGGGTAGAGGTAACCCTTACAAAATACTGCCCACATTGTATCTAAGGAAGCTAAGGTAGTGGAACAACTTCCTACACTAATCTTGAGAGGAGAATAATGCAAAAAAATTACATATCTTTAACAGTTACAAAAACTTAAATAGAAATAAACATAAATATCATGTATACCACAACATAGCGATTTACGTGGGGAAAACCCTTTTAGGAGAAAAATCCCACACTCTAAAAGCTGCCCATTATATTATTTAGAAATCACAAGGATTACAATATACATGTAGAGCAAGCTTCTCACAGGAGTATCACCACCAGAGACTCAAAGACAACATGACTGCTATCAAACTCTCAGAATACATCACCTTCTACAATCGTAGTACAATGCCCTCATAAAACAGGGTTCCATTCTAGGGCAAGACAAGCCAAAAAAAAATCCACCATTAGATCTAAAACCTAATAATTAATGATCTAGATTTACTATGTATAATTTATTTAATGTATTTTGGCCATTTTAGGAGTTTCTTGAAAAAACCAAAAAAATATTTACACGCATCTCCCACTCCTCCCCCTTGATGCCATTATATATTACACCTGTCAATGTAGCTAGGATATATATATATATATCAGGTATCAACAATAACCTTTTATATAATTGCAATGTTGTGACACATTTTCCCAATAAATCTCCCACTTGTTGAACACCTTGCAAGAGTAACGAGAGGGAGTAAACATTGTATCTTAATTGCTAGGTGCCAAAAGGCCCATAATCTTTGAACACCATCTAAAATTCTCTATTCTCGCATGCTTAGTTAAAGAATCGACAACATTCATCAAAGTATCTACCTTAACCATCTTCGACCATATCTTGAACAAAATGATACTACACATCAATGTGCTTGGTCCTGGCATGAAATGTCAGGTTTTTGGCTAGACATATCACACTCTGACTATCACAATAAATTGTCACAACACCTTGTTTTATTCCAATATCTGAACACAGTCTATTAAGCCAAATGGATTCTTTACAAGAATGAGTAGTTTCCATATACTTTGCTTCAGTAGTGGAAAAAGCAACCACAACCTATTTCTTACTCATCCAACTGATTGCACCACCAAATAAAGTAAACACATAAGCATTGATGGATCGTTTGCTATCAATATCACCTACCTAGTCTAAATCCACATAACCATGAATATAAAGGGAAAAATCATCTTCAGTAACATTACTATGATAAAATAAGGAATAATGTAAGGTACCACACAAATATCTAAAGACTCTTTTAATTGCATCACAATGAACTCTACCAGGGTTAGACACATGTCTGGAAATAACTCCCACTACTTGGGAAATGTTTAGTCTAGTACAAACCATAATGTACATCAAAATTCCAACTGCACTCTAGTAAGGCGCTCCACTCATTTCATCCATCTCTGGTGGAGATGTTGGAAAATCTAAAATAATAACTTTGTTCCAATAGAAAGGGGAACCCACAATGGTCTAAAATCATGTATGTTAAATCTCTATTAAATTGAATTAACATACTTACTTTGGCCAAACCATTTTTTTTTTACTCCATCTCTTTTAATTTCCATCCCAAGAATGTGTCTAGCTGCACCACAACCTTTCATTTCAAATTTAGC
Organism: Sequoia sempervirens; assembly: GCA_007258455.2. Lineage (NCBI taxonomy): Eukaryota > Viridiplantae > Streptophyta > Pinopsida > Cupressales > Cupressaceae > Sequoia > Sequoia sempervirens. The sequence continues at coordinate 491,230,413 of VDFB02281492.1, read as the reverse complement.
AGCAAGTTGAGATTTCAGTTTTGAAATCATACCAACATATCATCAACATATAATGCAATAAATGGGAAATGATCACCATTAGTTTTATAATAAACACAACAATCAATCTAATTTAGAACGCTCAAATCCCAAACTCAACACATATGTATCAAATTTATGGTACCACATCCTAGGACTTTTTTTTAAGCCATACAAATATTTCTCCAATTTGCAAACCAACTTACTTTTACCTTTCACCATGTAGTGCTCCAGCTGTGTCATATAAATATCCTCCTCCAAGTCACCATGAAGGAAAGTAGTTTTCACATTCATTTTTTCAACCTCTAAATCATAAGCAATGACAATAGCAAGAAAAAATTTAATGGATGTCATTTTTGTAACAGGAGAGAATATCTCACCATAATCAACACCCTTAACTTGAGAGTAACCTTTCACAACCAACCTTGCTTTGTACTTCTCAATACATCCATTTGAACCAATCTTTTTCTTGAACACCCATTTGCATCCAATAGGTTTTCATCCTTCAGTCAATGGTACAAGATCCCATTTATCATTTTTTTTTCAAAGATGCCATTTTTTCATCCATAGAAATCTTCCAAGATTCTATCTCATTTATACCTAATGCCTCTTCTACAGATTTGGGTTCATCCATGTTATTATTCAAAGAAAAAATACATCTCCAATCATCAGGTGTATACCTTTCAGGTGGTTTTCTATGCCTTGTAGACCTACAAAAATGTTGAGTTGGAGGTTCTTCCTCCTCTTGTAAAGATCTAGAGCTAGACAAGCTCTCCTCAACTTTGTGTCTATCCTTGGGCCTTGATTCAACATTCTTAGGTGTAGAAGGAAATTGAATCACATCTTCCTATTTATTTATTTTTGGTTGCAATGTAACAAAAGAAGGCTTGGTTTCTCTAAAAACAACACTTCTACTATATATTATCTTTTGTGCAACAAGATCCCAAATCTTGTATCCTTTCACACTATAACCATATCCAATGAAGATATTTCATAGCCTTGTTCTCCAACTTTGTTTGATTATCCTTTGGCACATTTGTATATGCCTCGTAACCAAAAAATATGAGATGTCTTAATGAAGGCTTATGACCCGACCATGTAGGTATATAGGTATATTATCAACAAGAGCTGACGTAGGAGACCTATTAATCAGGTAACAGGAAGTGACAATAGTTCATCCCAAAACCTTTGTTCTAATCCAACACCACTTAACATACTCCTAGCTGTCTCCATCGGTGTCCCGTTCATTCTTTCTAGAACTCCATTTTGTTGTGGAGAATATAGAGTTTTCTTTTGTCTATGAATACTACAATCTTTATAGAATCTATCAAAATCATTAGAGAAAAATTCACTACCATTATCAGTCCTCAAAAATTTTATTTTCTTTCTATTCTACAACTCAACCATTGCTTTAAATTCTTTAGATCAACTGAAAACTTAATATTTACTCTTTAGAAAATATACACATGTCCTTCTACTATAATCATCAATAAATGAAACATAATATGTGGATTTATCAATCGAAGGAACATCTACAAGACCAAACACATCAGAATGAATAAGATCCAATACACCACAAGATTTATGAGAACTCAAGTAAAACTGAATGCAATTTTGTTTCCCATAAATGCAATGCTCATAGAAATCAAATTCAATATTACAATTAGACAAACATTCAAAAAGGTTTTTATTTTTCAAGGTTCTTAGACCCTTTTCTCCAATGTGGCCAAGTCTTTGGTTTCATAACATAATTTTCTCTATAGGTAACTTTGTATTAGAAGAAAGAACACCCTTGGGTACCCAAAAGCCATGACCATTTGTTGAAGGTGAAACCATCACTTCTTCCATAGACTTGCTTGTCACAAAAGTACTATTGCACTCAATAGTGCATGCATCCAGCTTATACAATGTGCCATATCTAACACCTCTAACAATCACCATAGCACTTCTGACCATATTTCATCCTACATTAGAAAATACTACTTGCACACCCACATCTATTAGTTTCTCATAGATAAAAAAAAAATGTGCTAATCTAGGGATATGCAACACACCATTAATCCTTTTTATCAAGAAACCCAATTTTAACTTTACCATAGCCAACAATGTCTAAATTAGAATCATCACCCAAGTACACCTTACCTCCATCAAATTATTCATATTCAAAAAACTAATCTTTATTAAAGGTCATATGGAAAGATGCACCTGATTCAATTAACCATGCATCATTACCTGCATGAGTTGCTAAAGCTATAATGAATGCTTCACCATCTTCCTTCTCAGACTTAAAATTAGATAAAATTAATTATTATTTTTCTTCTTTTCTTCTTTGCATTCCTTATGAACATGTACAAGCTTATCGTAGTTCCAACAAATAACTTTGGGTTTTCTAGGAGATTTAGATCTCCCCCTAAACTTGGATTTATCACACTTCTCATTTTTCTTGTCTTTTTCCTTAGGTATTCCAAAAACATTTAGGGCCTCCTTGGTAGTGATGGATTCCTTCCTCCTCATCTCTTCAGAAAGCAAAGAACCCACCACATCTTTAGTCTTCAAAATTATAGTACTCCCATATCCATAACAAGAGAATCCCACAAATCAGGCAAAGAACAAAGAAAGATCTGGAATTTTTCCTCCTCATCCCTTTTGATACCAATTGATGCCAACTAAGCCACCAACATATTGAATGCTTCTAGGTGATTTGTGATTCATCCACCCTCTTCCATTCTTAAGGAATACAACTTCTTGCTCAATAAAATCTTGTCCACTAAATATTTGGCCTAATACATCTCACCAAGCTTCTTCCAAAGTTTATGTGTAGAGGTCTCCTCATCAAAATGAATTAAAATAAAGTCTTCCAAGCACAATCTGATTAGATCCTTGGCTTTACGGTCCATAATATCATATCAAGTAGCCTGAGTAGGATTTGTAGGCCTTGAAACATTCTCATCAACAACATCCCACAAATCTTGATCTATCAACAAATCCTCCATCTCTAGCTTCTACATTTCAAAATTATTTACAAAAAAATTCTCCACCTCTATTCTCCCTGATGAAATTTCCATCTAAAAATTCCTATAGCAAGATCACAAAGTATCTTCTACACTAGCTCCCACTCAAATCTAGATTAGTTCAGAAAACCCAACAAATCACAACTGAAACCAAAGGTGATCAAGCTCTGATACCACTTGTAAGGAAGCTAAGGTAGTGGAATAACTTCCTACACTAATCTTGAGAGGAGAATAATGCAAAAAATTTACATATCTTTAACAATTACAAAAAATTAAACAAAATTAAACATAAATATCATGCATACCACAACATAGTGATTTACATGGGGAAAACCCTTTCAAGAGAAAAACCCCACTCCAAAAGCCGCCCAATATATTATTCAGAAATCACGAAGATTACAATATACTTGCAAAGAAATATTCTCAAAGGAGTATTACCACCAAAGATTCAGACAACATGGCCGCTATCAAACTCTCATAATACATCACTATCTACAATCATAGTACAATTCCCTCATAAAATATGGTTCCATTCTAGGGCAAGACAAACCAAAAAAATATCCACCATTAGATCTAAAACCTAATAATTAACAGTCTATATTTATAGTGTATCATTTATTTAATGTATGTCGACCATTTTATGAGTTTCCATAAAAAGTTAACAAAAAATTCTTTGCACGCATCCCACTCCTCCCCCTTGATGTCATTGTATCTATTGGTGTAACTAGGAATATATATATATACATATATATACATATATACATACATATACATATATATATACATATATGTATATATATATATATATGTATATGTATGTATATATATATATATATATGTATATGTATGTATATATATATGTATATATATGTATTCATATATATCCTATCAACAATAACCTTTTATATAATTGCAAGGTTGAGACACATTTTCCCAACATTGTAGACAGAGAATAGCTAACTACAAATGCAAAAGAGTGGAAAATATTTTTGAGGATAAGAAAGGGAAAATAGACTTTCATGCACTAGAAGATGAATATGGACAAGTGTTCTACATTGCTCAAAGGGAACCATGATATCCAAGACAAGGTATAACTCGAAACCATTTGACTTATAATATGCCATTTCCAGTTAGCAATTGAAATTTCTCTAGTTGGAATCCTCAGCCTTGGGAAAATCCACAAAACTAATGGAAAAATAATCAACCAAATTAGAACCAACAACAACAAAACATGTGGCCAAAACAAAACTTCCAAGGACCTAACTACAATCCCCAATGTCCACTTCAACAAAACCAATGACAAAGAGGTCAGTAGTGGAAAAACCAAAAATTAAATTACCAACAACTACAACAACCCTTGTAGCCACAAAAACAAGCCATTATTCCAAGTCCAACACATGCATCACCATAGCCAACTAAAGTACCTCATTTGCTAGAACAACTTGCACCTAACCCAAATAACAAGCCTGTTTAGTAGGACTTTACTAGCAAGGCTATTCAATACCCTACTTATGGGGTAAATGTATGTGATGTCCACCTCAGATAAGGGAAAAAATTAGTTGGGCCTTCATCCCCTCAAATCATTGATTTGGTTGATGAGGAACCTCCAACAAATACCTTGGAAAACTAACCTAAGGATACCGAGTCAAATAAGGTTAACTCCATCAAACACAAGTTGAAACTGATCTATTAGGTTAGCTTAAATATGTTTACATCAAAATCCCCCTCATTCAAGCAATAAAGGAGGTACCTATTTACACTAAAATAGTGAGAGAATTGTGCCTAAAGAAGCCAGGTAGAAAATGAAAAGACCCTCAAACTATACATGTCTTAGGATAACTTGTAGAAATTATGTTGAGAAACATAACTCTCCCCAATTATGCAGACCTTAGAAGTCCTATAGTACATTTCAAGATAAATTATACTCTCATAAAGAACTCCTTGATTGACTTGGGAGAAGCTATTAATGTGATGAATAAATGGACAATACAACTGTTATAGTTAATAGAGATCATATCTACACCCATTTTCCTATAGTTGGTAGATAGGTCAACAACTAAACTTGAGGGTATAATTGAAGACTTGGTGATAATACTAGATTTATGGGAGTACCTTGCAAATTTAATGGTATTACAACCTAAAGCTAATCTTGTAGGTTATCCCCTCATCCTAGGAAGACCATGGTTAGCAAAAATAGATACATTTATAGGTTGCAGGTCTAGGAATATGATTATCTCTAGTGGGAATGTGACTAAAAAATTGGTCCTTTATCCACCAACCCAACCACATGTAGACCTAGAACAAACGATTTGGCCTACCCTAGATGAGGAAGATCAATATTGCTTACAAAACCTAATGAATATTGAACACAATCCTTTGTTAAACACTATGGTAGGGACATGTAGCATCAAGAATGTCTAACATGTCTCTAGGATCCCCTGCAAAATGTCATCCTTGCCAGCTCATCTAAGTCAGTATCTCAAATTTTTCATAATTTTCTACCACAACAATGTGTTCCAAATATAGCAGGGCTTGACCTTTCATTAGTTCAAACATCATCCATGACCTTAGATATAATGTTGGGTAAACCATTGAATGTTAACATTCAATTGATTGAGAAACAATAAACTTCACCAATGAATGTATTGTTAGAATTGTGAAAAATCACAAACCACGAGCCACAGGATCAAATAACAAACAAAGAAACCTTCCACACAAGAGATCTGCAAACAATATATGCAATATTCCTCAACAAGAAAAAACTTCAAAAGAACCTCAAGAATCTTCAAGGAAAACAAAAATACTCAAAGGTTAATATTTTGAGAATAAATCTACAGATTAATACAATGAGTTGAGTACTATATAGGAGAAACCCTAAATGGTTGCTCACTTCAATTAACATAGAAAAGAACTTAGTTAACTTAATAAAGAACTCCTAGGTTTAGCTTAAGTGCATGAGAATAAATTAGAATAATAATTAATTAAAGATTAATCAATTATTAACTAATGCATGATTACTCTAACACCCCCCTTAAGGTGAACTTAGGGAGTAGCAAAAAACCTTAAAAAGAATACATGATGGGTACCTCACTAGGCCTTGTTTTATAGGACCCATTATGCATTCTTTTTAGGGTTTTTAGCTTCTCCCTAATTTCATCTTAAGGTGTGGTGTTAGATTAATCATGAATGAGCTAATAATTGATTAATCTTTAATTAATTATTAGTCTAATTTATTATCATGTACTTAAGCTAAACTTAAGAGTTCTTTATTAAGTTAACTAAGTGATTTTTTATGTTAATTGAAGTGAGCAACCATTTAAGGTTGCTCCTATATAGTATTCAACTCTCATTGTATTAATTTAGAGATTTACTCTCAACCTTTGAAGAATTTTGTTTTCCTTTAAGATTCTTGAGGTTCTTCTATAGCTTTTTTTTGTTGAGGAATATTACATATATTGTTTGTAGATCTCTTGTGTGGAAGGTTTCTTTGTTCATTGTTTGATACCATGTTAGAATTGTGGAAAACCACAAACCATGAGCCAAAGGATCAAACAAAAAATAAAGATACCTTCTACGCAAGAGATTTATAAACAATATATGCAATATTCCCCAACAAGAAAAAGCTATAGAAGAACCTCAAGAATCTTCAAGGAAAACAAAAGTCCTCAAAGGTTGAGAGTTTGAGAGTAAATCTCCAGATTAATACATTGAGATTTGAGTACTATATATGAGAAACCCTAAATGGTTGCTCACTTTAGTTAAAATAGAAAAGAAATTAGTTAAATTAATTAAGAACTCCTAATTTTAGCTTAAGTATATGGGATAAATTAGACTAATAATTAATTAAAGATTAAGCAATTATTAGCTAATGCACAATTACTCCAATAGTTACAAGCACGATTACTCCAATAGTTACAAGCACATGCAACAACCTTTACATGGGATTATCATGAAATGGAGATAGACCCAAACTTGTGTATGCATAGGATCTATACCAATGATGGTTTATACCCATAAGACAACCCCAAAGGAGAATGAACCCTATAGTCAAAGACATAGTTAAATCAAAATTGCAAAAAATACTAGATGTAGGCTTCATCTACCCCATTTTGTGATAGTGAATGGGTGTCACCTTTAGTGATTCTTCCAAATAAAGGAGGAAAATGGAGGGTGTGTGTAGACTAAAAAGGATTGAATGCTTCCTCTAGGAAAGACCACTTTCCACTACCCTTCATTGACCAGGTACTTGATTCACTAGTAGGTAAGAAATGTTTATCATTTTTAGATGGATTTAGTAGCTATAACTAAATTAAGATTGCTCTAGAAGATTAGGAAAATATAACATTTACATGCCCTTGGGGCACATATTCCTATTTTGTCTTGCCATTTGGATTATGTAATGCACTATCCACCTTCCAAAGAGCAGTGCTAAGTATATTCTTAGATTTTACACATGATTCCATGGAATTTTACATGGATTATTTCACAACCTATGGGAATACATATGATGAAGCACTTAAAAACTTTAAAAAAATCATAAAATGGTGTGAAGAACACAACTTATCCTTGAGTCATGAGAAATGCTTCATGATGACACAAGGGATTATGTTGGGACATTTTGTTTCAAATGAAGGAATTCGAGTGGACCCAAACAAAATTACAGTGGTATCAACACTCCATGTGACTTAAAGACAAAAATATGTTATAATTTTTCTAGAACATGTTGGGCACTATAGGAGATTTATCCAAGACTTTAGTAAACTTGTAGCCCAACTATATGTTTTACTATCCAAGGATGTAGATTTTGAATGGAAAAATTCTTGTTAAACCTCCTTTGAAGCACTCAAGGAAGCCTTGACCAAAAACCCTATCTTGAGAGGACCAAATTGGACCTTACCTTTCCACATCCATATAGATGGTTTTTATTTTACCATAGGGTCAGTTCTTGAATAGAAGGAAGGTACCAAATAGTCTACCATATATTACATCAATAAGAATTTACAAGGGAAAAAACTCCACTATACAGTGACAAAGAAAGAGATGTTGGAAGTAGTTTCTACAATAAATAAGTTTAGACATTATATAACAAGCTATTAAGTTTTCATACACATTGATCATATAGTAATAAGGTATGCCATGGATAAACTAGTGGTTGGAGGAAGAAAATTTAGATTGCTATTGTTACTACAAGAATTTGATATCACAATTGTTGACAGGCTAGGAAAAGCAAATGTAGTCACAAATTTCCTAGCTAGACTACAAACCAAATCAAAAGAATATGTTGATGATTCATTCCTAGATGAGCACTTGTTTTCTCTATTTATGCACACACCTTGGCATACATATATTTCCAATTATCTTGTAGCAAGAAAAAAACCACCACACTTCTCACCTAGAGAAAAGAGACAACTAGTTCACAAGAGTTTTCCATACTCCTAGATAGATGGATATCTATTCTACACAAGCCTCAGTAATATAATGAGGAGATGCATCAGATAAGATGAGGTATATGATATCCTTAGAGTATGTAATGATGAACCGTGTGGTGGATACTTTGCAACAAAGAGGACAACACTTAATATTCTCAATACTGGCAATTATTGGCCAACCCTTCATAAGGATGTAGTGAAGTATACAAGGGGATGTGATAAGTGTCAAAGAATGGGAAGAAAAAAAAGAAGATGAAATTCCATTGCAACCACAATTGGAAATAACACCATTTGATAAATGAGGATGAATCTTTATTGGCCTCATATTACCAACATCAAACAATAAAGAGTGCATCTTGTTTTGCATAGATTACCTTATAAAGTGGGTAGAAGTTAAGGTTTGTAGTTTACAAGAGATGGGAATGTGGTAAAATTTCTATATGAAGACATATTCACAAGATATGAAGTCTCAAGAGAAATTGTCGTAGACCAAGACCCTAGTTTACATTAGAGCTGATCACAAAATTAGTTTAAGAGTATGAGATTAGACATAGAAATTCCACACCCTACCACCCTCAAACCAATAGGTAGGTAGAATTTACAAATAAGGAAATTGGGAATATTCTAACAAAGGTAGTACAAATTAATAGGAAGGCTTGGGTAGCCAAATTTCCAAAAGCAATTTGGGCCTATATAACAACTTGGAAAACTACAAAAGGGTTTACACCATATGAACTAGTGTATGGAAAGAAAGAAATTATTCCTATAGAATTTAAGTACAAAACATTGAGGAAAACAATAACACTAGGCATGGACTTGACAACAACACAAAAGGAGAGACTACGTAACTTGAATGCACTTGATGAAATTAGAATGGAAGCTATTCACCACATTGAAGTTGTTTAAAATAAAAGAACTAGATGACAAAATTAATTTATTATGAAAAAATAATTCAGTGCAAGAGATTAGGCTTTTCTTTATGACGCTAGGTACAAGGACTACAAGGGAAAGTTACAAACAAGATGGCTTGGCCCATATGAGATACAACAAGTATTTCCTAATGAGGAAATCCAATTGTAGATAATTTTTGAAGTTAAATTCTCATTCTTGGTTAATGGAAATAGGCTTAAGCTTTACAAGAAGCCACTACAAAAGGAATATTTCCTTTCTTTCCTTAATTTAGAAGTATGAACCTCAAAATGACAACAAATCTAACATAGAGAATGGACTAGATCACAAAATTTCCACATTGGAAAATACAAGTTTCACAACCAATTAGTTGGTAAGATACACAACTCACCCACTGATATTTCACAAGAATAATCTCACACAAAATTCATATGCACACATTGCACAAGTGACAACAATAACATGATCATTTTTCTTTCTAGATAGTCAAAGCAGCGAGGAACTATAGCTAAAGGTGAAAAACCCCAAAATGGGACTTGTTAATAAAGACACTAATAGGACTTATCTGACAACAATTTGAAAATTTCTAGTTGAATTAATTACCTATACAATGTTATCAACTCTATTCCTTCATACATGCAACTTCACATCTATCATTTCACTCCATGCAACCTATTACACCTACTCACATTTTGAATTCTTATCACCTTTTTTTATTTCCATGCACCATATAGCTCATTTTACCTTCCATCATCCATACATACCACATTCTTTCCATACCATCATACACAATGTGCCATGTATTTTCAATTAAGTCAAGTCACATTGAATCTTGTTGTAGGTAGCACTCTACAATATTACACGAGATAAGTTTTAGTTCAACATATTTCTACAAGTACATACATTAATTTACCATAATTGATATAGTTGATTATTGAATTATTGCATGTTTATATATTAATTATTGCATGCTTCATATCTATTTTTATATTTCCAATTCATTACATATCACCCTCAACCAAGAATCATCCAATTAAATGTGGACACTTAATACCATTAGTTAGGGGGAGGGATAATTTCTTGATTTTCAAAAAAAAAATTCTCAATTTTCCAAACAAATTTTTCCATTCCATTTTCTCCATTTCAAAATATTACAAGATTAGAGGGGAAGAAAATGGTAAGAACTAGCTGAATTTAAAAGATATAGTATAGTGCAATTGGTGTATGAAAGTGGTGTAAAGCTAGGAAAAAGTAGAATTGAGGAGAATTAGATAAAAAATCAAGAACAAAGAACTACTATGAAGAGAAAAACACTATCATGGGTGGTGGAATTATTTGGAGAGAGCCTTCAACACACAATCAATTATTGGAGGATAGGTTATGTTTTCATATCTTCAAATGGTCTAGTTGGTTGCAATAATTCTTGAAATTAATAGAGTTCAATGAACCCATGACACAAAAATATACTTCTACGATGAAAAATGATTGAGCTAAGCTATCAAGATTTCCATGAGAGGGAGAAGATTTACCAATGAGGGTAGACACTATCACTGCCAAGAATGAGTTCTGTCAACCAAGAAAGAAGCTAGACTCATCATCCCAAGGTATAAAATATTATCCTTAACCTAGATCTAGGCCTCAATAGCTACTTATATAGTCAAATACTTAACCTGTGATGGTAGGAATTCCTTAATGTATACAATTCACTTTAAGTTGCTTAGTCATCTTTACCATGCTTGGAGAGTAAATGTTCCAAATTTTCCTTACAATTTTTTGAAAAGAATGAGCTATGAGTATAAAATGAAAAGGCATGACACACATCATCACATTTCTACTTGGTTACATTATTGGTAAAAAGAAATTTGAGAATGCAGTTTCCACATGTTTCTTGGGAAAAAATTTCTTGAACATCACAACATTAATGACATCCTTATGACACCCAATGAAGAGAATAGGGGCCAAGAACAAAATATGGAAAACCCTACTATTGTAGAGATGGAATTTCCCTCTATCTCCCATGTTGCTTCACCTACCCATAGCATAGGGGAGATAGAGAAGCAAGATTTGAAATACATTGAGCCTATAGCTCCTAGTAAGGAACCAAGAGTGGGGGAGTCACAAGAAACACCTACTCTAAGAAAAAACCAAGAACTAGAAAAAGGAAAAAGTGAATCTTCTTTTGCATCTACAAGAAGGAATAAGAAATCCGCACAACCTAGGTGTTCACACCACTTGAAGAGGAAAGGTGCCATGAGAGGGACAATTAAGAAACAATGAAAGGAAGATGTTGTGATAGTGGAGATAGATTTAGAATTAAAGGGGGATGTCCCTAGAAATGTATATACACCAGTCAAAAAAGAATGTTAATTCAAAAGCACCTCTAAATCTGATTTAGAGGATGCATTTGTTGCAAATAAAATGAGGAAAAGAACCCCCAAAAGTCTTGATAGTGAGGATTTGAATATACCATGGGAGATGATGATCAATTTTTAGAAAAGGATGAAGAGTTGTTTATTGAGGAAAGAAGTATTAAGAAGGAATTGCAAGAAGCACTTGAAAGGATAAAGAAGCTATAAGAATTGGTGAATTCATATCAACAAAAGGATAGTGAAATGGATATAAAAAATCAAGGAATTAGAGGAGAAACTACATACATTCATGCATGGGTCTAAATTACAAATCCTTACACAATTTACCATTGTTAATGTAGATAATAAGGAAATTGAATCTAAAGGAAGAACTTATCAAATTAGAGCTCCAACTAGTCCCACTGTAGTGTCCTTAGGGTATGAGTTGTGGAAAAGAACCAATGAATTCTCTTAGAAAAGTAAACATTGGGATAAGGAAAAAGCAAACATGATAGCTGACTACACTAGGAAACTTGAGAAACATGAAACATAAGTGGAGATTTTGACAATAAGAATTAAGGAAATAGAAGATAAATCTATACAAATACTGAAATGTAGACCTCTTGCTAGGGTATATGCATTATATTTACAAGAAAAGTACTTATGTTTCCAATTCAATCAGTTAATCAATGACTTGTAATTTACTTTGAATAAAAAATTTGTGGTTTTAGAAAATTTCTCTACCTCTACACTATAGATGCAAGATAAACTCGGTGATTTTTACTTGAAATAATCTCGCTCTTCCAAATGATACAGAATGGAACCAATTAATATTTTTGGGAGATTTGTAGGTTAGATAGTTGGCCTCTTATTTCAAGAATGAACAAAAAAGGCATGAGATAATGCATGACTATATTGAAAGAGAAAAATATATTTCTCTGCATATCCATAAAGATTCAAAGGATCCCAGTTCAATTGTAGAAGAATAGACAGATCTTTTGAAGCATAAGGGTGTAGGAAAAAAAATCAACATTAGAGAAAATGACTATGTTAGGATGCAAAAACTAGGTTTAGGACTCATCCACCATGCCTTCAAGTTTGTACAATAAATATGGACACAATTAACTTTTAAATTGCAAAAGAAGGAACAAAACTCCTTGTACAAATTTGTATCCATGCTCGAAAGATCTTGAAAATATAGAAATTTCTAGAGATAGTGGACTTAATTAGTTAGCACTTACCTTTCATCCACCCATGCTCCTTTATCCAGTACCACATTGGACAAGGGAGAGGTGTACATAATAGGAAGAGGTAGAAAATGTCAAATGGGCGATATTTTCATGTTATGGGGGTTACTACTTGAGACAAATAAAATGAGTGGATGTAGTTGCATATTTCAGAGAGATGAATTTATAGTACAACCTCCACCATTGAAATAATGATTGACGATAAGCAACTGCTCTAGTTGGGGAGGATGATGATACTGATTAATAACTAGTTTTGTCTTCCTTAGTTCATACCTTCTAGAAATTTCAAGTTGTTTATTTCATATACATTCCTAAACTTATATATATTTTGATATTCTTCATGCAACCTAAGAAAATTTTTGATGTATGGAAATATGATTATAATATGTTAGTATTTGCATGGATAAATGTGTGAATGTGTATGAAATTTGATATGAACTTGTGTTTGATTCATGTTGTGTATATGTTATATGTAACTAACTATTTACAGCTAGTAACTCGTAGCAATTGGAGCACTTAGCCCATAGCCAAAGGATCGTGAGGAGTAGGGGAGAGTCCAGATTGATGAATGAATTGAAGTTCTAGAAAAAAAGGTGATCATTGACAAGGTCCAATTGTGTCACCAAGGCAATGAATAAACATGATAGAGGAAGAAGGGGTCAATATTTTTATGTTCACATGATTGTTTGACTATGTCTATGTCAAAATCGTTTGAGCAAGAGTACTACTTCAACTTCATTTTTGTTGTTCTTTTAATTACATTTTAGTTGGAAAGACTCGTTCACCTCCTATTCTTGAGGAAAGTGGACACTATAATTTAGTTTTATATTTTAATTTTAGTTTTGACTCCTTATACAAATAAATATCCTCCCATGCCTATATCTATGGATCAATGGTCAAAGAGTAAATCTAGTTATAATTATAGTCAAAGTGTATCTTCAATTTTCATGCTTTAGCCAGACAATTGGTAAGATTACTGTTATAATGAATATGGATCTCTAAAGGGTAAATATATTGGAGATTCCTATCATATTGTGAGCATTTTTTTTTTAATGTAATAAATATTTTTTCAATCTATTGTCATGATAAATTTATTTAGTAGCTTGTATTTGGTTTTATCTTGTGGGAATAGTAGCTTGAGCAAGGGCCACTCAAGGTACTGTCCACCCATTTCAATTTCCAATGTTAGAGTAGATGTTTTATGTTGTATTCATTTCAAATAGATTCATGGTTGTATGTGTTTTGTAATAGTATTTTGAGTCAACCTTCGGAGTAGTTAATTAGTTGAGTTGTGAAAATATAATAGTTAGTGGTATATTTTATTGTAGAGTTTGGGTTCTAGTAGTTAACTAGTAACAATGTTAAGCTGAGAGTACTTGTAGCATAGGTAGAAGATTAAGTTATTTACTCTATTTATCAAGTTTATTCTTTACTTTCATTTTCAACATTTTTTTTTATACACATGTGTAAACCACCTATATAAAATAATATAGGAAGTGTAGAGTCCCTAGGTGCACATATAATGGCATCATTACCAAAAGATTATGAAGCCTTGGTTGATAATTAAATGAAGTCTTTGTGAGGGTTTAGTGAACTATTTAGTTAGGAATCTTCCTTATGAATTGAGTGTCTATCCATGAAAAATCAAGTTGACTAAACATTAGAAATTCCTTACAAGAGGTAGAGAGGAGAGAGAGGGTGAAGAGAGATATATAGAGATATCTAAAGGGAGATAGGGTGAATGAGGGAGGGATGGAGTGAAAGGTAGGTGGAGAGAAGTGGAGAGGGGAGATAGAGAGAATTAGAGAGGGAGGGAGGAAGGGAGAGGTAGACATAGAGACGTATGGTGGGAGGGATATAGGGAGAGGTAGATAGATAGAGAGGAAGATATAGATGGGAGATACAAAGAAGTAGAGACAAAGAGAGAGAGGTAAGATTGGAGGGATAGAGGGAGAGGTAGGTAGAGAGATTGAGGGTGATTAAATTACCTCTCTCTATCTCTGTCTCTACTTCTCTTTATCTCCCATCTGTATCTTCATCTTTTTCTACCCACCTCTCCCTATATCCCTCCCACCCTACCTCTCTATCTCTACCTCTCCTTCCTCCCTCCATCTCTACTTCTCTTTATCTCCCCTCTCTATTTATTTCTACCTACCTCTCATTCCATCCCTTCCTAATTCCTCCTCTCTCTCCCTTTAAATGTATCTCTATACCTCTCTTCACCTTCTCTCTCCTATCTACCTCTCTCTCACCTTCCAACTCACCCTCTCTCTCTACCTACTTCTTCCTATGTCCCTCCTACCCTACCTCTCTCTCATTACCTACCTCTCATTCCATCTCTCCCTCCTTCCCTCTCTCTCCTTGTCTCTCCCTCCCTCTCCCTCCCCCTCTCTTTATACCTCTCTCTCTCTCTCCTTCCCTCTCTACTTATTCCTATCTCCCCTCACCCTTTCTCCCTACATCTTAGTCTACCCATCCCACCATACCTATCTCTTCCCTTACCTCTATAATTACCTATATATCCCCTTACCCTCCCTCTATACTCCCACCTTAACCCCCTTTTCTCTCTTTCTATACTTATCTTTATCCCCCATCTCCATCCTATTCTCTTTCTACCTACCTTTTCCTATAACCCTCCCACCCTTGTTCTCTATATCTACCTCTCCCTTCCTCTCTCCCTCTCTACTCTCTATATCCCCTCTTTGGATCTCTCTCTACGTACTTCTCACTCAATAACTCCCTTTTTCCCATGTCTCTCCCTTTAGATATTTCTCTATATCTCTCTTTTGTCTCTCCTCTCTACCTCTTTAACCTTCCCTTTATACTTCTCTCTATCTCCACTCACCCTCTCTCTCTAAAGAAAAGTAGAGAGGAAGATAGATGGATATATATATATGTATATATATATAAAGAGAGGTAAAGGGAGAGATAAAAATATAAAGATATGGGGAGTTAGTAATAGAGATGGAGAGATAGAGATATAGAAGAATATAGATATAGAAAGACATAGATGGTAAGATAAAGTGATAGCGAGAGAAATAGAGATAGAGAGGGAGAGATAGAGAGGGAGAGATAGAGAGGTAGAGATAAAGAGGGAGAGATAGAGAAAGGGGAGATAAAGGAGGGAGGGAGAGTGGGGAATATATAGAGAGTGGGTAGATAGAGAGACATAGGTAGAGAAAAGGAGAGAGATAGGTAGAGAGGTGGAGAGAGAAGAAGAGGGCGATAGATAGATAGAGAGATAGGTAGATAGAGGTAGATAAAGATATAGATAGAAAGGGATAGAGAGAGAGAAAGAATGAATAAGAGAGATTAGAGATAATGATATATATATATATATAAGAGAGAGATAGAGAGATAAAGATAGAGGGGAAAAGAGAAAAATAAAGGAGGTGATCTAGAGACAAGTAATAGAGAGGTATAGAGAGATAGGGAGAGAGAGATGAAGAGATGGGGATATACAAAGAGATAGAGATATGGAGGCATGAATAGGGTTTTTGTGTGTGTATGAGTGAAAGAGATATGAAGATAATTTGAAGAGGGAGATTATATAAATAGATAGAGGGAGGGAGAGGGAGAGAGAGGGAGATAAATAGAGAGAGAGAGAAGTAGAGAGATATAGAAATATGGATTGATATGGATAGAGGGAGACATGAAGATATATAGATAGAAAGAAGGAGAGATCATGTAGAGATATATATAACCCAAGAAAGATAGAGGGTAAGAGAAAGGAAGAGAGCTAGGTATAGAGAGAGGAGAGATATAAATAGATGAATAGTAAGGGAAAAGTGTAGATATAGGTAGAGAGGGGGGAGAGGGAGAGATATCTAAATAGATATGTGTGTGTGTGTGTGTGTTCTCCTAGTTCAACTTGGGAAAAGGTGAACATAGGATCAACGTCAACAAGGAGACATTCTATGATGATTTATGGATTTTTTTTACTCTCCTTAGTAAAAAATATAAATGTTTCATTATTTATTACTTCTTTAATGTTTCAAGCCATTTAGGATGGGTATTGCAAAAAAAACCATGAAAAAGACTTTGTATGCAAGAATTATGAGCATTTAAATTTTTAAAAATTAGAGAGGAACTAAAAATGATTATAATTATTTTTTATGATCAATCTATCACAATCATCTTATTAATTTTTTGTATCTTTGAATCACCTTTCCAATGGCTATAATAACTCAAAATTTTCATTAGTAACACATAATTTATGCATGTTTTACTGAAGTGTGATTTTTTGGATTTTCAAAACAAATATTCGTTTTGAAAATATAAAATTAATTAAAATTATCATTGAAAATGGGTATTTATTCTACTTTTCAAAACATATATCCATTTTGAATACATAAAATTGATGAAAAATACTTTTGGGAAATAGATATCCGTTATTAACAGATATCCAGTTTGGTTTGGTATTACGAAACAAATTCAAATTTTAGTCGACCCATACAAAAATTCAACTTTTTGTTTCATGATTTTGGTGAAGTAAAAACACATTTTTTCTCATTGCCACTTTTTGGCCCCTCATGATCTTGCACATGCCTTGTTGTCTATTACTCAAACTTGATGGCCTTATTCTCTATCATCAATTCTATCCTGCATTTTCCTATGCTCTTCTCTCCCTTGCAACCTCCTTCTCTCATACACCTTGTCCTTTATATCAACTTAGTTGTTCTACCTATAACATCAAAAATTCCTTATGTACCTTTTATATCAAACTTCCAATTCTTTACTCATATAATTTTATGCTCAGATACAACTTGATTCTCTGAATTTTGAACTCACCTACCTATCCTTTCTTTTTGTGCTTAAATTGTTGCATTAAATACTCTAGATGATCAAATGTCCCTCAAATATAGCACTATCCTTCTCCTACATTATTGATCCTCCATTAATTTTATTAGAGGTATAAATAGCCTACATATAACTTATTAACATTGTTTCATTTTTTAGATGATGACATCAATTGATACTCCTTATATTCATACCATAATGGAGTGTGGTGTTGATGCAATAGTATCGTCTTTGACGCATTTAATAGAGCTATGATCTGGATTAGCAAATTTTATGTTATATTTGTTGTTTTATCTATCTACTAGTGAAAATTTGAATGATATCATTTGTATTTTACTTCATATATTGATGCTTTCCATAGTTCTTTGCAACTCTAGATCATGAACATGCTTGTATTACAAATGAATAGAGGAAAAAGATGATTCTGAGTGATTATGAATATGTAGTAAGTGATTATTCTATTATATTTTATTCTATAATTCAATACTTATATATTAATGTGTATAATTTTTATTGTATTAGGTGGAGGTGTAGGATAGTTTTTGAGAGGAGGTAAAGTGAATAGATGCAAAAGAAACCATCATTACATGCATCTCCATCTAGTTGACATTCAGAGGTGGCTTGTGATCTCTTACCTTCCCCTAGAGAGAAGTGACTAAATTATGTAAGGAAAATCAGATGCAGAAACAATTCTCCTAACGTTAATACCTCAGGAAAGAATGTAGATGTACTTTTAAATTTTACAATTATAGTCCAATTAAGATTCACTATGAAACAGATAATAGAAATAGAGTTTTGACAATCACACAAGAACACTAGATATACGTGGGAAAACCCTTATGGGAGAAAAACCCACCACACGAAGAGAAACCACTTTGTATTATAGTAATTGAGATTACATACAAATGGCATACTTATCTTTCTGGTGTCTGTTTACAACAACATTCACCATTAACAATATTGCATAGGAACCTTTTCATTATAGTCCATAGAATAGAAATCATACACTGATACAATCACACAATAATCCTTTGAACCAACCAACCGATCACCATCAACAATCTCAGAGTATATCCAACTTGATCTCTATCTATAGAACTTCCTTGCAAAACCATCACAATGAATAGACTTCTAACTATTCACATTCAGCTCCTCCTATTCGTCCACGAGATGCCACATCAGAAAGTCTTACTCAATGAACAAAATTTGCACTATGTTGGCATCTTGGTGAGACAATAATAGTGTCTTGCCGATGCCACATAGACTTCATATCAACATCGCCAAGAGTTACCGTAGTCACCAAGATGTTTCATTGAGCTTACAACTTTTATTGGCTTCAACATTCCTTTCGGCAAGACTATCCTTCTCGTCAAGACATCTCAACAAGCTTTCTTATATTACCCCGAAGCACCAAATAATTGGCGAGACCTATCACTATCGCCAGGAGATCATAGCAAGGTCCAAAAGTCTCATAGATATGAGTTTACCATTCGGCAAGAGTATTGTGCTTCGGTGAGACTTCATATTGATGACACAAGTCACACCGAAGAAACATTCTATCGGCAGGACATTCATCCTCGCCAGGACCTCATGCCGAGTCATTAAAGATTATACCGATGAGATCACAAGTCATATCGAGCTCCAAAGGATAGTCGGCAAGACATACCGCTATCGGCAAGAGGTCTCATAGAGAAACATAGAGATACACCAAAAGAATACAACTATCGGCAAGACCAATCACCTTCGTTGAGACTCTACTCCGATATCCATATGTTTCAACGAAGCCATCAACAGTCGCCAAGACTATCGTCCTTCACTGAGACTTCTTTCCGAGATCATTAAGTTACCCTGATAGCCATAGGCTATTGACAAGACATCCTCCAATCACTAAGACCTCTCTTTGAGATCCTTTGTGTTACTCCGATTGGTGAGACATTTACTTTCGTGGTGACTTCTCACCGAGCAGTCATAGGTTATCCCGAAACCCATGGTAGCCAAGAGTCTCCTTGATGCCTGATTGAATGACCTATCGGCCAGAAGTCTCTCGAGCGCTAAGAGGTCATACCAAACACTCCTTATCATAGCGATAGCTCCACAATGAAAGCATTCGCCAAGATAGGAACAAGGTCATAGTGACCTATTCTAAACATGATGCTACCAATCTGCTAGTCGGCCAAACAATGAAGATGTCACACTGACTTGGCTCTAATGGAGGTTTCAGCCTATATTGTTTGAGGCACACATTTCCAACAAATTAGGGTCCTTTGTTGTATGCCTATATGGCATTTTTGTACATATATTTTGTATTATAAATATGTGACATTATATGTTTATATGGCTTTGTTGTAATCCCATATGGATTTCTTATACATATATTGTACTTTGACCAACGTACAATACTATATGCCTATATGGATTTTTGGTTAATACAAATTGTTTTACCATTGTTATCCATATTTAGTATAAATGATTAATTAAATAATTGAATAATTACACAAGTAAAATGGAGATATTTGGATCTGAGTAATTGAATAATTTCCCTATTATTTTATTGTTTAATTTTCTCCAATGAGTTTTTATCATAGTTTAGGTCTTGGTTGATCACTTTTTTCATAGTCTAATCAAATGAAAATAGAAATAGAATCAAGAAATGGGGACATCTTGTCAATGTGATATATGTAATTGATGAAAGCATTGTAATTAATCATTTATTTTGTTTTTTCCTATTTGGACACACATAAAGTTATATCTAGGTTTGTCTTTTTCTTTCTCCTATTTGGGTAGCCATAAATTTGATAATTTCAAGATTTTACCAATTCCCTAATCCATAGAACAATCCATTGTCACAGTAGGATAGTCATCACAGTGTATCCCAAAACAATAAAAAAAACTTAGGTGTGAAACAAGGCCTCCCTAGTGTTTACCCACCCACCCCAACATGTTTATGGAGTTTTTTTAGCTCAACGAGATGAAGAATGCAAAATATGTCTCCTTGCAACTTTTTCTTAATGAAACTACCACTTTTTATAAATTTTGAAACATTATTTCCATGGTCAAACATCTTGGAGATTTAAAAATTGAGAGGTTATTGTGGAGTGACCCTACATGCACCTATAGGTCCTAACATAATATTTCTAGGTGCCACGAATTTCAAGAAACAACTTGTCATAGTTCATTGTTTTTGCATATTGAGATCTTAAGAGATTGCACTAGAATAGTATAACCTGAAACTATTGGGACAACTGAGGTATACAATAGGACCTTTCCTATTTTTCACTTTCCCACTTGGATGTATTGGCACTATTTTTTTGGCCCCATGACACACAAAACAAAAATTATGCTTCCCTACAAATTTTTAGTTAATACAATTGACACTTTTTGTAACTTTTGAAACATTGTCTTCATGGTCAAATAACATGGTTATTTTAAAAATTGAGAAAGGTTATTGTGGAGGGACCCTTTATATACCTATAGTTTCAAACAAAATTTTTGTAGGCTACACGGATTTTGAGAAACATCTCATCATAGTTTGGCAATTTTTCACACTTAGGGATCTTAAGAGATTGTGCTAAAATAATGTAGCCCAAAATGATTGAGACAAATGGGGTGTGAAACAAGACTTTTACTAGTATTCACCTACCCACCTAGACATGTTGGACCTATCTATTTGGAATCATGACACACCAATTTTTTTAGTTTTTCTTGCAATTTTTTATTGAATGTAATTGACGCTTTTTGAAACATTTAAACATTTTCACCAAAATAAAATGGATTATAGATTTTAAAAATCAGAGTTTATTGTGGAGGGACCCTTTGTGACCTTGTAGGTTCATATAGAAGGCTTTTAGGTACCACAAAATTTGACAAATTGTTGTCATTGGTTGTCATTGATGTTAACACTTGTGGATATTGTTGCATATGTCTATGATATTGTTGGCAATGGTTAGGGTTTTCATTGATGTTGTGCTAATAATGGACCTTCTAATATTCATGGTCAAATGTAATTATGCCTTGTTTAATGACAATTAGAGTTGTATTGTGTATGGCTGCTGACATCATAGGTGATATATTAAGATGAGGATTATAAGCATTAAGATGAGGATTAGAAGTAATGCTGAAGTTGGATAGATGTTGTTGATGGTATATAGTAAGTTGTATTCTCTTTCTTGTTGTTCCTGAGGAAGTATGTGTTGTTGAAAGAAATTTTTGGTCTTCGCATGTTGTGATTTTTTTTGCTACAAGAAGTTACTTTGAAGAGTGTTTGGGAGAATTCTCCACATTCCCCCACATTTGGAGATATGGCTTTGTGATTTGGGATTTAGTGTTTATGTTATGTGGATTTTGTAATCCTATATTTTCAAGTCACTCGTGTTACCGAGGAGGTTTCTGGTATTTGTAGTGTATTGATAGTTTTTTTGGTTGTCTAGACTAGTTTGGAAAATGCTCTACATTTCTCTGCATTGTTGTTTTTACTCTTGCAACTTGGTGGACTTGATATAAATATTTTCATAGTTCCATTTTCATGTAATGAAGTATTTTTCAAGTTGATCTATTAATGTTATATCTTATGGTTGTGTATTATGTCCTTTTGGGATGAAGTATTCTATTTTTGTTTGGTTTGTGATGGTTGTTTATGGCATGACAATGTGAAAGAAGTATCTTGAAGTGTTAGATGTTCATGGAACATCTCTTTGTGATCAACACATCAATGGCTAATCTCTTTTTTGCCACATATGGTTTTGAGTTGGTCTTTTGGGTAATTTATGAATGTCTGGCTGATAGGGCTTGTTATCTTGCTTATGATATGTTTTTTAGGGTTTGCACTAGCATATGAATTTTTGTTAAGATGTATTTGGGTTTTGACCTATCTTGTTGATAACTACATTGTGTAAATTCAATGGAAGGTGTGTTTTTGGGTTGACTAGTAATGTGCTACATGTTTCATCTTCATGTTTCCTTATTTTTGACTTGGGTTGATGTGCACCAATGTATGTGTTGTTTGAGATCACTGTTACCTGATTTTCACCTGCAGACTCAATCAAGTAGGGAAATCTATGTTTCAGGTGTTCATGAAGGCCAAATGGAGGCATTGTTTTATAGGGTTAAATCATACATCTGATGCTATTTCATAAGGAGTTTTATTGGAAAGTATGCCTCATTCAGATTTGGCATAAAACTCCTAAAAGAAGAAATTCAGTGAGACCAGTCGGATGTCTTGCCAACTGGCTGTTGTGTTATATTCATTTGAAATACCTAGGTCACCAAAAAAAAAATTCTGCCACGAGTTTTATCTATCTCCTCGCTTGAGAGGTCTCATCGACACATGGGAGTCTCACTGAAGTGGCCGACATTAGGGAGAGGTCTAGCTGACTTGTTGGAGTATCATCGAAAGATGGGGGCTTTGCTGAAAAGTCTCGCCGACTACTGGTAGTCTCCCCAAAGCGGGATGAGTTTGGGGTAATATCTCACCAATAGGGTGGAGTCTCCAAAAAATGGTCTGAGCTCACCAGAATATTGTGACCTCGCTGAAGGTCTTGTTGAAAGAATGCAGTCTTGTTGAAATGAAAGGGTTTGAGCTCAAGGAAATAGAATGGCTTCGGGGTGATGTCCTGCCGACTAAAGGGAGTCTTGCTGATGATTTAACTCTTTGGTGTAACTGATGGGAACCCGCTGTGACCTGTCGACTGAACGGTGTCTTGCCGAATGTGGATGTTTTTCCAATGATGGAGAACAATGATATGACTCTTGAGGACTCGCTATGAGGTCTGGCCAATAGCGATGGTCTGGGAAAGAATTTTGGATATCGATATGACTCTGGCCGCTCGCTATGAACTCTTGCCGATAGTTGTATGCTATGTTGACTATTGCTATGAAGTATAATCGCATAAGGGAGACACGACTAGTTTCCACCGATATGCAATTCTGTTTGAGTAGCCTTTGACCACCTGGAAAGCCTAAGTGGCATGTGTTCAACCAATCAGAGAAAGTTGAAGGTGAACCAGTTGTAGTTGGACTGTTGCGGCTATTCTTGTGAGGAAGATCAACAGAGCATAAATGAAATGGATCTACTTTGGTTCGATGGATGACCAGGGGATGTGAATTCAATTTAGAGGGTGCCTGATGCTGCTTCTTAAAGAGGGTCAACTTGCGGAAGGGTCTAGAACAAGAGGAGAGAAGAAAGGAAGAGACCGCAAGGACATCTGGGATGTTAGTTGGAAAAAGTGGATTGACATTAATGACCATACTTCAGAACATTCAAAGCAGCTCTTCAAAGAAGTCTTGAGGTTGGACACGGGGGCCATAAGTTAATGCGATGGTTTCAAAAGATTTGAAGGCCACTCCTAAGGGTGATCTTTTCACTGACATGGATAGAGTGATGCACATTGAATGCAACATTAACTTCATTCCAAAAGATTTGAGGGCCAACCCTTCTATAGCCGACTCATTTTTTGTAGACCCTAGGGCAGGGGCCGACACTTTTTAGTTTTGTTGTATATATGGTATTTTTTCCTCATTTTGGGAGAGTTCTTATGCTTTTCAGAAGTTTGTGACTTTGGCAGTCCTTTCTCAGATTAGCAAAATTTTGTAACTCATTTAGAGCATGATATATAGAATTTACCTTGGTTACCATTAATGGTTCAATTTTCCTTTTGGTTCTTGCAAAATATTGTGCATTTTCAAGTGATTGATCAAGCTACTTCGTGAAATCTTTCTATTTCCTTATAGCTTTGTCTCATGTTAGCATTCCTTTCTTTGAAAAAGTAGTATCATGTAGGTTACAAATTGTGTTTTACTGAATTGCAAATGAACTTTTAATTTGTGAAAAATTTCTTTTCCTTCTTAAAAGTGTGTGCATGTCAAACTTATTTGTGAAATACTTATGCATAATGTACAGAAACTTGTTGTGCAGTCCGATATCCATCATCAGTATTCAAGTGTAACTTGAGTGTCTCATTTCTCTTGTCAATTTGGTGTATCACCATAGGATTTAATTTTCATTTTTATGCACTCCTTATCCGTTTTCCTTACAAAGATCACTAGTTTAGGTGATACCAAAGGAATTCGGCCTTCTTTGGAGGTTCTTTTCCATTTTTAGGTGACCCACAACCTGGAAAAGTTCCCATGTTTCTCTGAAGTATCAAGTTCTGCAACTTGATAAGGGTGCAATTTTAGTAGATAACAATCACCTTGAAAATTGAATTTTTTTTGGTCCTCTCTATCTCCTAGATAGCAACGCAAAATGTTTTTGTGGCCAACTTGTTGGAATAATTATTTATATTCTATTTTAGCCAACCTAATTGATGTTTTGAGATCTTGCAAAGGAAAGAACATTTCAGTTACAAGGTAAGAGAGAGAGTGGTGGTGTGCGAATATGGATTGGTGAAGTTAGTTATGAAAGAGAAGAATTAGATGAGTTTTAACGCCTCAATCAGAAGAGTGTATTGTTGACATATGTTGTAATTCTACATCTTCATGTATCCTTCTATCAAACAATGAGTCTCTTTAGTAGGCCCTTGTAATTTGTATCTTGCACTGGGGTTGTGCTTCATAATATTACAATTCCTTTGTATATTTCACTAAGGTCTTGTGCCTTAGCCTACAAGTCCATAGGTAATGATCCCTAAGAAAAATTATAATTATATAAGTAGTGCTCTTCCTATATTGAGAGATTTCTCTCTGTGGTTTTTCCCTTCTTGGGTTTTTCACATAATTATGGTGTTGTCTTATGCATGTGTATTCATTGTCTTATCTTTCATTACTAATAATTTTTTAAAATGTTGTTGATCTGATTAAGGGTTGTTGAACTTGTTAATAGTTTGAATTTGTATATTATTGAAGGGTTTAATATTTGATAGATACTAATTCAACCCCCCTCTTAGTATTTGGGTGTGTTCAACAATTGGTATTAGATCCAAGTTCCCTTAAAGAAGCTTAACTACTTGAGGAAAGGTTTGGGATGGAACATGATGGATCTTACAAGGGTCCTAGGTTTAATGGGACAAATTACACCTTTTGGAAAGTAAGAATGGAAGGCCATCTAAACTCTCTTGGGTTTTCTGTTTCGAAATCTTTCAAGGATGGTTACATGGAATATTCTACTCCAACAGATCTAGTTGAGATTAGGTTGTATGAGAATAATTCCAAGACAAAGAATGTTATCATGTGTGGGTTAGTTGATTCAAAACTTGTGAAGGTGATGAGTTACAATTTTGCTAAGGATGTATGGAAAAATGTGAGCATCATTTGTGAAGGAGATAATAAAGTAAAGAAATCCAAGATTAAAATCTTCAAGAGAATATTTGAAACCATGAGGATGATAGAGGATGAAGATATTTCTAGTTGTATGCTCTGGGTGGATGAAGTAGTTACTATCATCAAAGGTCTTGGTGGAGAAGTGAAAGAAGATGAGATTGTGAATAAAGTTTTGAGATCTCTCCCTAAAGCTTATATTCATAAGGTATCTACTATTTAAGAGTCTAAGGACTTAAATAAGTATTCAATATTCAGTAGATGTTCCAAAGAAGGAAACTACATTCAAAACCAATAAAAAGATAGAAGATAATCCAGAAGATCAGAATCATGAATTTGATGAAGTAGAAGAAAAATTTGTCAAAAGATTGAAGGCATTGACAAATACAAAGGTAAGTTACCTTTCAAGTGTTTCAATTGTGGGAGAATTGTCCATTTTGCATCTAAATGTCCCTATAAAGAATCATAAGATGGAAACAAAAGAGAGAAGTTCAATAAAAAATATATTATAAGGAAAGTAATTTTTATTCAAAATGATTCAAATGATGAAACCCTATTCACGTTTTTGAAAGGAAAAAAGGGTGATATTGAAAAATGTAATAATTTTGATACTTTGTAGGATGAAAAAGTTAATGAAATTTCAATGGCTATGTAGAATTCCTTTCATATAAAGGAAGAAGAAAATGCTTGGGTGATTGATGGTGTTTGCTCTAACCACATGACTAGTGACAAAGAAAGATTTAGATTAGTCTTGAGAAGTGTAATAGTGGAGTTGTTAAGTTTGGTGGTGATGAGTCATCACAAATTTTTGGAAAGGGTTCTATAACAATTGATGGAAAAACAAGACTAGGGATGTCCTCTATGTCAAAGGTCTAAAGCATAATCTTCTTAGCGTTAGTGAAATGTGCAACAAAGGATATAATATTACATTTCGTGCAAGAGGTTGTGAGATCAAGAAGGTAGGGTCTAGAAGATTAGTTGCAGAAGGTACAAGGAAAAATGGAAATCTCTATCATCTAAAGGAGGCAAATGGAAGAATTTTCTTATTGGATCAATCCAATGAGTGTTAGTTGTAGCACAATAGGATGGGACACATCAACATTGATAATATGGTAAATATAAAATCTACTCATGAAATGCGAGATATGACTAAGATAACTAATCCTACAAACATATTATGCAAGGAATGTCAAATATGAAAGCAAAAAAAGACAAGTTTCAAGAGAAAGGAGTGCTCTACTACAATGCTAGTGGAGTTGATTCACACTAATCTATATGAACCTACACAAATAAGGAGTCAACAAGGTGAAAGGTATTTCATGTTACTTATTGATGACTAATCTAGAATGACTTGGGATATATTTTTAAGAGAAAAATTAGAAGACCTCAATAAGTTTAATATTTTAAAGAAAAAGTTGAGAATGAAATGGATGCTAAGATAAAATGCTTAAGGTCAGATAGAGGAGGTGAAATTACTTCAAATTAATTTGATTTTTTTTAAAGATCATGGTATCAGGAGACATTTTTCTACTCTTAGAACCCCTCCATACAATGGGGTAGTAGAGAGGAAGAATAGGGTTGTTCAAGAGATGGATAGGACAATGATGAAAGATGCAAATCTTCCTAATATGTATTGGAAGGAAGTTCAAATTGTTTCCTATTTTCTCAATAGAGTACAATTGAGTTTCAATAGAACTAAGACCCCTTATGAGATATGATACAGAAGGCCTCCCATAGTTTGATACTTCAGGTTCTTTGGAAATAGATGCTACATAAGGAGAGATGAAGAAGACCTTGGAAATTTTGATTCAAGATGTGATGAAGGGATATTTCTTGGTTACTCAACTACAAGAAAGGCCTATAGATGCTACAACAAGAGATTGGGAAAGATGATTAAAGAAAAAATGTTAAATTATATGAATATTTGTGTTAGATCTCACAACAAATAGAGTTTGTAGATATTATATACCTTCCTACATTAAAGAAGAAGAAGAAGAAGAAGAGAAAGAAGATAAGATAAAAGAATCAAATAAGGTTCCTAAGACTCCAACAAAGTATGTGTAGAATCATCATGAAACATATCAGATCATTAGAGATAAGAATGAAGGTGTGTTGAATAGAAGAAGGCTTGCAAAAGAAAGTGAGAAAGTAAATTTTTATTTACTTCCAAAAGTGGATCCCAATAACTTTGTTGATGCTATCAAAGATGTAGGTTGGATGAGGGAAATGAAAGAATAATTGGGCTAGATAGAAAAAATAAAACATGGAATTTAGTTCCCAGGTTAGCTGATAAGAATGTTTTAGCAACAAAGTGGGTGTTCTAGAACAAGCTAAATGAATATGGTGAAGTTGTAAGGAACAAAGAAAGATTAGTGTGTAAAGGTTATTCACAAGTTAAAGGTATTGATTTGAGGATACTTTTACTCAAGTAGATAGAATGGAGGAAATAAGGATGTTTCTTGGTTTTACTACTCACAAGAATCTCAAAGTCTATTAGATGGATGTCAAGTAAGCCTTCTTGAATGGTGCTTTAGAGGAAGATGTATATATTGAGTAATTAGATGGTTTCTAGCTATTAGAAGATTTGGAAATGGTGTGCAAACTCAAGAAAGCTTTATATGGACTCAAGAAAGCTCCTAGAGCTTGATATGCTTGGTTGGATAAGTAATTACTTCAACAAGGATTCAAGAAATGTAATACAAATAGTAATATTTACATTAAGGTTGAGGAAGGTAAGATTTTGACAGTTGTATATGTTGATGACATCATCTTTGGTGGAGAGATAACATGTGCAAGAGGTTTGCAGAAGATATGCCGAAAGAGTTTGAGATGTCTATGATTGGTGAATTTTCTTTCTTCCTTGGGCATCAAATTATTGAAATAGATGATGGTATCTTTATTTATTAGGCTAAGTATGTCAAAGAGATATTGAAGAATTTTGGCATAGAGGATTCCAAACCAATAGGTACTCCTATGATTACTGGTTGTCACTTGAGAAAGATTGATGAGTCTCTTGAGGTTAATCAAAATTTATAGCTCTATGATTGGATGATTATTGTACTTAACTACTTCTAGAATTGATATTGTGCAAGTAGTATGTTTGGTATCCATATTTAAATCTAATCCTAAGAAAAATCAAGAGAAGGCAATAAAAATAATATTCAAATATTTGAAGGGAACTCCAAATTATGGTTTTTGGTATAAGAAAGATGATAATTTTTCTTTGAGTGCTTATACTAATGTTGATTGGGAAGGATGTTTGGATGAATAGAGAAGCACAAATGAAAGTTCATTTTTCTTAGGAGATGGGTTGGTCTCTTGGTTCAAAAAAGTAGGACTCAGTGTCCTTATCCACAACAAAAGTTGAGTATATTTTTGCAACATCTTGTTGTACCTAGGTGATTTTGATGAAGCTAACTCTAAAGTTTATAAAGGTGGTATATGATGAATCCATTCCCATATTATGTGATAATATCGGCGCAATTAACATTTCCCAGTGATACATTTAAGGAACAAACACATTTCTATCTAGTATCACTTTCTAAGGGAGAAGATTGCAGAGCAACAAGTCAGCTTGGAGTATGTGCTTGGGTGAAATCACAATAGTGTGTCTCACTTTTTTCCCAAGATGGACATTTACATCAATATTTTTAACTGAATCTTCAACATATGAGACCTATAGCAGACAAACCATAAATAATTTGAAGATGATGCGAACTAGTGATTTGTGGCAATTTGTGTCTAAATTCTAAATATATTTTTTTTCAATTTTTTTGAAATAAATCATGAATATTTCAACATCTCCTTTAATAACTAGTTTTATACAAAAAACAAAATTTTCAAAAAGTAACGTTGGTGTCATACAACATAATTTTTGTTCTATAGAATATTAAATTCTATTTTTTTAGAATATAGATTCTCAACATCAATATCTAGGGAAAGGATATTTTTTCATAATTTTTTGTTGCATATTTTTTAAAAAAATAATTTTTGAAGTTACTGTAACTATAATTTGGACATAGGTGTGTGTCATACAACTTAAATTTTTGTGTATATATTGAAATCCACTTTTTCTTTTTTGGGTGAAACAAGGAAATCAATATCTAGGGAATGGGTATTTTTTGAATTTTTTTTACAATGGTTTACTATTTTTCCACCTCTACACAATAAAGAGCTTGATGTTTAGAGAAAAACCTATGTTGCTAGTTTCAAGGGCTACAATCTTGAAAAATATAATTTTTAAATGATGTTATTTAATCCCTCAAAAGGTAAAGAAAAAGTGGTTTTTTTCCAGTATTTTGATAGCTGTGAAGGAGACTCCATTGTGGTTATGATTTAATACTATAGGGGTTCTATCCAAGGGGGTTTGATCTAAGGGGGTATTATCTATCCCTATTCAATTAAAACCCTTTGGATGGAGCCTCTCAAGACTTCAATCATTAGTTTTTCTAAATATAGTGATTTCAAGAAAAAAATCAGAACATCCCAAAAGTGAGACATAGTATTGTGGCAACACCCGCCTATTAAGGATCAGATTGCAAGCATCTTCAATAAAGCACTTTCAAAGGATAGTTTTTAGTATCTTTGGTGGATGCTAGAGGTTATTTCCCCTCCTTTTTTTAACTAGATGTATAGATGGTGCATCTATCCAGGGGGATAAATTCACATCATATCCTTTTCTCCTAGATTGAAGTGTGCCACCTCTTAGGGGGAGTAGGTAGTTGGTTGATTGTTGCTAATAGGGGAAGTATGTATAGTTTTTTGAAAAAAATTTGTTTGTCAAAGGGAGAGAATGTGCCGATTATTTAAATGAAGATATTTTTTCCCTTTATCCTTAATGTCAAAGGGGGAGAATGTGAAAGTGTTTGTTTCCATCAATTCCAAAGGCAAAGATTGTTGGAATTGGTTAGGGTTGTCATTGATGTTGTGCTAATAGTGGAGTTGTTGATATTTGTAACATACTGATTGTTCAACTAAAGTAAATTCTCTAAGTTTTAATCTCAAGTAAATAACTATGTTCAAAACTCATAGAAATAATTTTTTTCTTCTATTTCAAAGACCATATGCACTATAATTGAATGAAAATATATTTGAATATATTTAAAATCTCAAGATAACATTATTTGTATTACAACTTCCACAAACATGGATATAAGAAAACATACATAGCTCCTTGAGCTTCACTAGCACGTAGTAACAAATAGTCCAAGAAATCCCCTACAAATCTCAGCCACCAACTAATGAGGAAAAGAATAACTCAAGCAATTTTCCACCAATCAAAGACTAAAATGTAGTCCCCTACACATCTGCCACATATGGCAAGATGGCCCTACCCTTTTATGAAGGAATTGGTTGGAAACCCCCAAAAAAAATAGCCTTCTTGAGCTTTGTGTTGTGCCCTACAATTCTAAAACCTAATCATAAAGTAGCTACATCTACAAGTATGAAAATCCCAAACTAGAAATTGTCTAAAATTGGATACAATGAACTGACAGTGTAAAAAATGGCTACTTACACTACTTTGGCCAAATTTTCATATAAAAGAGTCATCCATTCACCCACTATACTATCTCGATTTGTTCAATGTCCATTCATGTACTATGCTTAGGAAATTCCATCCATTGGAAAATCATTAACCCTAGGAACAACCTATGATTAAAGAATTCCTCATAAACACATAGCCTACTATAATTGTCAATGGTAATCTAATTTGATGGTAATCAAAGAACTCTCTATAGTTCAATTCCACTCAACAACTTGAAATGAAAACAATATAAGCTATCATAGATTCATCCTTTCCTAGTGTATAATACTAAGATCACAAGCACTCCTTATCTATAGAGTATGTACAAACAATCACTCCTTATTATGGAGTATGCACAAACATTGAAGAAAAGTACATAAAGAAGTAAAACATAATAAGCTTCTTCTAATAACACATCCTTTTCCTATTCTAGCAATTAAATTACCTTTCCAATCAAATATCAACATACAATATTTTCAAACCTAAAGAATGTAAGTGGGAAAAATAACATGCCTGATAATACTAATTCCAAAGAAACAAACTGACTTCCAAACACAATTGACTCCAAAATTTAGTAGCAATTCCCTAATCCACACTTAGAAATACTTCACAAACTCTGTAAAATATCCTCACAACAACTCTCAACTAACTCAATAAAAACTAAAAATGAAAACAACATAATGCAGGTAAAATAATGCATCCAAATGATGTATCCCACACCCCTATTTATACAAAATTAAGAGAATTCTTTAACTATTATCAAGCTTTGTAATATGACACATCTCAGCCTTATGGTTCAACTCAGCAAATAACTTAACCTAGTGGTAGAATTCTAAAACATTACTCGTTAAGGAAGAACATCAAATCGTTGGAAAAAAAGACAAGAGTTTAATATAGAAATGCAAGGTAAAATCCAATAAGTTGACTTCTAAATATTCCATCAAAACCAAGGCTTATCCTATCCTTTACTTAGTCTTCCATCGCTAGACTACTCATAGTAAATTGGTCTACTAAAATTAATACTGATTCATATTTTGGTGCCATCTTATTCTTTCCATCATGCATTTTGGTGTTGCTATTAAAAAGACTAAGTTAGTGACTTATTCTCATTTAAAAACATCATAAATTTTTTGACCAATTATACAAACTTCATGTGTTGCTATAGCATATTGATCGACTCATTAATAATTTTCATTACATTGTATTTTAGCACATACTTTTTACTACACTATCATTTATGTATTTCCTAAATTTTTTATGCCAATAAATCTATTCTTTATTTCATTGTATTCACAATGCTTTATAAATAATAAGTAGCACTTAAATAATATCAAAACATATATATAATTATATATAGTTATCAATTCATCATAGTATTAGAATATATCATTTGATATTTTGATAGCATGTATATATGTTATTGTTTTAACATAATAAGCTATATGTATTTATATATAGATATACATAGATAAATATACACATAAATATATTGATACACTTACTATGTGTGTATATATGTATATATACATATATCTATATATATAATTCCTTATACAAATAATAGTACATATTTACAAACTCATCGATAATATACATATACACATGATGTATATATACATGTCTTGTTATCCTTTCGATATTATTATGCCCATGAACAATTCCATCCATGAGTATGTGTAGGTACATCTACCTATGTATACTCATGTATGTATCAACTCACAGGTATAGGTCTATCATTGATAGGTACATGTATACATATATATACATACCATATGTAGTGTAGAAAAATTTCACTGTTTACATTTTCACACTTAGTTTGAGAATGATTAACATTAAAATGAGCCTAATGTCACTTTGATCTAGTGTTGTACTATTTTTTACACATTCACATTGGATTTAGGGCAATTTTAAGCTAAATTGACCTAATTTTTCCTTAATTTAATGTTGTAAATTGTATTTATTTACACCTTCACATTAAGTTTTGGGCCCTCTTCCATTTGTGACCTTCATATCATCGTTAATAGGCCCCTAAGGCCCTATATTATGCATCCCAAGGCTTATTTCAACCAAGATCTCGACATAATAAAAAATATACTTAATTTTTCAACCCCCCGACATTTCCTCCACCTAAAAAAGCTTGGTGGGACCTATACACCACCTTGGGCATATGAGTACCATCTAGATAGGACCTATATGCCACAAGTGGCATGTGAGTCCCATTTGGTCCCTTTTTAGGGTTTTGAGTAAGAAATTAGGGTTTTAAGTTTAAATTTCATGAATTTTAGTCTATGGGATCTAATGAACGATAAGTTGGATGGATTTCCTATATAAAAAGGGTCTCAAATCATTATTTCACTAAGAATTCATGATATAAACCTAATATATCAAGAGTTAATCATTCCAAGACTTCACAAGAGTGTCAAGAGAGTCTACAAGAGCATTTCTAAGGCATTCAAGGGTAGATTTCTTTATCATTTGTTGTAGCAATTCAAAATCCACCATCATGTCATGATCATAATGCATCAAGCATGTTGTTGAGCTAGTATTGTGATGTAGCATTAAAGATCCAGTTGCAAGCAATGTTTCATATCCAATTCAAGATCACGATCTACATTCTACATGGCCACTTCATGTTAGATCTTTGATTTACATCTTACAACATCATTCAAGGTCTCATTGTTCATGTTTCATATTTCATGTTTCATCTTCATATTTCATTGTTTCATCACAAGGTTTAATTATCTAAATGGGGTTTGACCAAGGAAAACCCCTATTTCCTAACAATCAACAATTTTTTCTCTCTCTACATGTGTGGTTTCAGATCTAGGTGTCTTGGAGCTCAAAGGATATTTAAGGATTAAGTTGCAAGGTTGAGAGAAGTTTTCAAGTTGTCGCAAGGTTGTCATCCTCATGGAAAGTCACCTACAACTTGCAAATCAGAGTTTCAGACCCAAAAAAAAAGTGTGGAAGGAAGAGAAAAGATAGGAGAGTAGATTTAGGTCTCGAACCTCTAAAAAAGTAGAGTGGGACTAATATGACACTTGTGGCATATGAGTCCTAGTATAGCACATTTTCTAGATTTCAGTGAATTCAGATCGACCATTGTGAGATTCCAATTTTTGGCATAGAAACCCTAGTTTGGGACTAAATTTCCTAGAATGGCATATGAGCCCTAGTGGGAATTAAACAATATTTCAAGGTTTTGGATCTTTTTTTTCGTAATACTTCTTCCAAGTGCACCTCTACTCATTCTTAGTTTATTATTTTGCATTTTAGTTTCATTTCCTAGGTCATCTAGTTAGGTTTTGCATGTTGCATCCATTTCATGTCTTTCCAAGCCCTATCTTGGTGGTGAACCCCCTTTCAGTCTCTAATAAAACCCTAGGAAATACCTATTTCATATCTCTTTCCCTCATTCCATCCTTGGATTGAGATCTCTAGGTTTTCCTTGAATGAGAAGCAAAGAAAGCTTGTTCTATGTCCTAAACCATAGAGCGATGATTTTCTTCCTTTCACCATGTATATATATATTATCGATTAATTAAAGAACATAAAAGCAAAAATCACAAGCAAAAAGGAAATTTAAATATATCACAACAATAACATTAAAAACATTAAAAAATCCTTCCCAAATTCAACCACAACAGAAACTAAGGGATAACTTACCAATTTTTCAGAACTACGAATCAACTAAACCAATCTATAAGTGTGTGTGAAAAAGCTCAATAAGGCTTCATTTAGGGGTTAACTAACCAATCACTTCTCTTGAGTTATACTTTCCCTCCTTTTGGAGGCTTTATCCATGTATCTGCATTCAACTTAGAACATTGAAGTGTTAGTTAGTTGTTCATCAAAATGATCATCTACATATAGTCATTTCATAATAAGAACACCAAATTGAATCAAAATTCTTGTCATTTAATCATAAAATTAAATTATTTAACTTCCTTTCATCATTTTCCAAACAATATATGTCACAATACAAAAACATGTTTTCCAATAAAAAATACAAGAACATCCTTTTATTTAATATTTTAACCAACCATAGTAATAGTAAATAGGTAAAACAAAATGTGGTGTAGCATATTCCCCCCTTGTGATTCATCATCCCTAATGATTTTATGTAGCTAACATAGTATAAAACAAAAAAACACATCATTTTTTTCAAGCATTCACAAAAGCATGTAAAATATGTGGAAAATTTTGCTTAATTTCAGTGTAATCCTCCCAAGTGGAAAAATCTTCTACATACTAGTCCCACTGGACTTTGCATTGTAGAACCTCCCTATTGTGCAAGCGAAGCTTACGTGTTTCAAGCACCTTGAGAGGCTTGGTTGTTACCACTCTGAGGTCCTGTACCCATAAATCATTCCAGTCAATTACATGATTATCACCTAGTATATACTTCTTTAGGTATGAGACATGAAAAACATTATGCATTCAAGCAAGAGATGGTGGCAACACTATTCAGTAAGCAATGGGATTTAATTCCTTGAGAATATCAAATGAGCCCATGTATTGCGGGGATAGTTTTGATGACTTTCCAAACTTAATGGAACTCTTATGAGGCTTAACCCATAACAAACCATTCTCTCCTACTACAAAATTTCTAGGTGCCCGCTTAGCATCTGCATAACTCTTCTACCTATCATTAGCTTTAGCTAGCCTTTTCTTAATTACCTTAACTCACTCCTAAATTTTGGATAAAATATTTGGACCAATTCTTACTCTATCCTCAAGCTTATCCTAGCTTATAAGGGTTCAAAATTTTTGGCCATATAATGCTTCGAAAGGATCCATCTTAATTGTTGAATGATAGGAATTGTTGTATGAAAATTCCACTAAAGGTAAGTAATCTTTCCACTTGTATTTTTGATCCATATAATACATTCATATTAGGTCTTCTAGTACTTGTTTTACTCTTTTTGTTTTACCATCCATTTTTGGATGATAAGATAAACTTGTATTCAATCGAGTTCCAAGTGTAGAAAATAAGGTTTTCCAAAACCTAGAAGTGACATGTGCATCTCTTTCAAAGATAATATTTTCGGGTACACCTTGCAACCTAAAAAACCCTTGCATAAATTTGTGAGCTATAACAGGAGCTCCATCAGTTAAGTTTCCCTGGTATAAAGTGTGCTACCTTGGTAAGCTTATCTACTACTACTAGAATACCATTGTGCCGATTTCTTGACATAGGTAATCCTTACACAAATTCCATATTGATAACTTTCCATTTAGTTTCAAGTACATCATGTGGATATAATAATCCTGCAAGATGATGATGTTCAACTTTCACTCTAGCATTCTAAGCATTTAGCCACAAATCTTGTAGTATCTCCTTTCATCCCTTTCCAAAAATACAATGGAATCACATCTGCCAACATTTTTTTCACACCTGGATGTCCTGAATAAGGTGCTTGATGAACTTATTTCCATACTAAGTTCCTTAACTTTATAGAGTTGGGTACATACACTCTTCCATTAAATCTAAACAATCCATTAGATTCAAAGTGATATCCTTTGTACCTTACATCTTGTGGATTTTCTAAGAGTGCTTGGATAACTTGCTCATAGAAATCATATCCTTTGCATTTCTACAACACTTGGATTTTAAAGTTGGTTTGAATTATACTATTGAGGCAATATGTCATCTATGACTCAAGGAACTGGCAACTTGATTTTATTTACCTTTAATGCAGTTGATATTGAAGTCATAGTTTGATATCAAATCCAACCATCTTCTCTAACGTGCATTTAGATTGGGTTGAGTATATAGATACTTCAATCCATTGTGATTGGTGTTTAACTCAAAAGGTTTTCCTATAAAATAATGCCTCAACATTTGCAATTCATGAACCACTATTTCTAGCTCTAAATCATGCGGTGCATAATTTTTCTTGTAGGGATTTAGCTTTCTTGATTCATATGCAATAACTTTCCCTTCTTCCATTAATAATCAACCCAAATCTTCTCATGACACATCAACAATGATAGTGAAATATCCATTAGGATTTGGTACCTTCAAAATTGGAGCAGTAGTCAACTTCTCCTTGAGTATGTCAAATGCCACTTGACATTTTTCTATCCATTCAAATTTATTTTCTTTCCTTTGTAATTAAGTAATAGGAAAAGCGATACTTGAGAATTTTGAAACAAACTTCTAGTAGTATCCTGCTAGACCCATAAAATTTTTGACTTCAGACACATTCTTAGGTACAAGCCAATCTAAAATTGCCTTTATCTTGGTTGGGTCCACTAAAATTCCATCAGCCGAGATTATGTGACCTAGGTATTGCACTTTCTTCTGAAAGAACACACACTTAGAAAGTTTCCCATATAATTGATGCTCTCTTACCCATTGAAGAACTATCTAAAAGTGCTTTCAATGATCCTCTTCATTCTTGGAATAAATTAGAATGTCATCCAAGAAAACCAAGACAAACTTGTCTAGACAATGCCTAAACATGTTGTGCATTAGGTTCATGAATGTGGCTAGTATTCTTAAGTCTGAATGGTAGGACCGTGAACTCATAATATTTGTATCTTGTTCTAAAAGAAATATTGAATATTTCATCATCTTTGATGCTTAACAGATGATATCTTGACCGTAGATCAATTTTAGAAAACATAGCTACTCCTTGTATTTGATCAAAGAGATCATCAATGTACAACAATGGATACTTGTTCTTTATCATAGCTTTAATAAGCATCTGATAATCTATGCACAATCACAATGTACCATCCTTCTTCTTTACAAAGATTATTGATGCTTCCCTAGGTGAAACATTGGGTCTTATCAAACCTTTAGATAACAACTCCTCTAGTTGTGCCTTAGCTCCATTAATTCAGTTGTTTTCATTCGATATGGTACCTTGGAAATAGGTTTCAGTATAGGAACTATACCAATAGAAAATTCAAATACCCTTTTAGGTGGAATTCTAGGTAGCTCCTCTGGAAATACATTTGCAAATTTTTGCAAGATGGGATATTTCTCCATATCCATTTCTCTAGTTACCATTACTTCACCTTCCTCTATTTTAGGATGGAATTGTGAACCATTGAAGACTTTGTCATCTTGAGAAAATGATTCCTCAAGTTTCTCTAACTTAACTACAAAGAGTTTACAACCTTTCTTCTTCACCCTATGCAGTTGTATTGTAGATATTTGATGCAACTTGGCTTCCCTAGGCATTCCTTGCAAAGTCACCCAGTTTCCTAAATCATCTAAGCACTCTACAATTTTGGCATGGAAATCCACTTTGGATCTATGTTTCCAAAGCTAGTTCATTCCTAGGATAACATCATAGGATCCTAAAGGTGCTATGTACAAATTAACCTCAGTTGAGAAACAAGGAAGTTCAACCTTAGCTTCTAACAAGCATTGTTCCACTGTTGCTCTTGTCTGGTTTGCATATTCTAAAACCCATGAATTTTCCATAAATCTATCTTTTCTAGTTATTTGATTAACTATTCTAGGTGAATTTTTTTT
The DNA here is from genome assembly GCA_007258455.2 of Sequoia sempervirens. Taxonomy (NCBI): domain Eukaryota; kingdom Viridiplantae; phylum Streptophyta; class Pinopsida; order Cupressales; family Cupressaceae; genus Sequoia; species Sequoia sempervirens. Next base: position 491,191,385 of record VDFB02281492.1, on the reverse strand, counting down.
TTTAGTTGCTCCAGTATCAATAAGTATAGAGATGGGTATACCAAATAGAATACTTGGATTCTCCATTGGAGTAATTTGATACTCCACTTGACAATTGTCCACCGCAACATAGATCCTTTGCTAGAAAAAAAATCATTGAGGTGGAAGAGAATTTCCATGAGATTGAGGTCCTGAAGCATTATTGGGACAATCTTTAACAAAATGGTTTCCACCAATGCTTAACATCCCATCATAGGTCCTCTTACTATTATGGCCTTTCTAAAATTACTTGCATTTCCCCTAGAATTATTGGTATTATTGTTATTGAGATTATTTCTTCTGTGATCCCTCCTTGGTTCACTCCAATTATTGCAAGATCCTTGACCTCCTTTCCTCTGTGAATCTTGCACTCCACTAAACTTATTTGGAGTTTAGTTACTTTGGCTTCCTCCAAACTTCTTTTAGTTCCTATTCTCATGGAAGGCTGAGATGGCTTTGAGCTTCTGCTCTTTCTTAACATCCTTCTCATAAATTATATACTTATTGGCTAGACCATGCACATCTACCTCCCCACCTATCTACCCATTTAATCCCATAATGAATTTCCTAATACGGAAAAAACTAATCTTTCTGGTACATTGGCACATACCTTAATAAACAAGTAAAATTCTCCCAATACTAATTAATTGACATATCCCCTTGCTTAAGATTTTAGAAATTATTAAGCTTTTAGTCAAAAAAGTGTTGGGGTATCCACCTTTTATGGAATGTATCCACGAACTCATTCCTAGTCAGCTTCAATGAACTAAGCTCAAGTTACATTTTCTTGTTCATAAATCAATTAGAGGCTTCTCCTGCTAACTGATAGGCTCCCTAGATAGCCTTTGTAACCTCAAAGTAGTTCCTTATCTCAAAATATTTTTCCATTTGTATTATCCATGCCTCAACTTCTTCTCCGATAGTACTCCCTTTGAATTTAGGTGATGTTATTTTCCCTATGTCCCTAGAAAGTTTAGTTTCCAAACACTTCCTACTAGTTCCTTCTAATTGAGAGTGTAAATTCTCATTCTCATGTTCTTGAGTCTGTCTATGATCATGAAAATTCTCTCCCTCATTTTCATTAATAGGGGCTTCTTCATTAATTAGAACCTCTTGTTCTACTCTATCTTTTTCTCTTACTTCTTGTTCAAGATTACCCAACATTGCATTGGTTTTGTGAATGATAGCCAAAATTTGATCCAACTTGGCTTCAACACCCACTGAACCTTGTCCAACTTCTTGGATCTCTCCAAGATTAGTCCTTGTTCTCACCATCCTTTGCAAGAAAATGGTTATGCCTAAAGTTTCACCTTATTAGATTCATTTAAGTCTACACAACTTATAAAGAAAATATTTAAATGAGCATTCATTTGCACATAAAAGAAATTCCATATAAGTTTGAACACAAGCTTTTGATAAACATATAAATTTAATTTATTCATAAGTTATTTGTGAAATTGAGCCATAAGAGCTTGATTATTCTTGAATGATCATTTGATTGTTGCTTCACTTGATTATTCATTGAAAACCTAGTCCGTGAATAATCGAGTGGGTTGAGATATTTACTTGATTATTTATGATAGCATGGCACATAGGTTGTGATTAACCTACACGATTGGATTGTCCATTTATTACTGATATTATCCAGGGAATGGGGTAAACTAAGGCTGAAATTTACCTTTGAGATTAAGTTGATCACTTGAAATTGGGAATTACTATTGAATTGGAACCATAGACCTAGAATTACCCTATTAAGTTGGAATTGTTACTTGAATGGCTGTTTTACACCTTTGATGTGAAGTACTTTATTGATGAAAATATACCTTTTGGATAGTTTTTTTATGAGAATACACTCTCTTGATAGAGTCTTTTATTGTTGAGGCTATACTTTTGAATGATTCATTTATTGTTATGATTATTCTTTTGATTGAGGTCATTTATTGATAAGATTATACTTTGAGTAAAGTCATTCCATTTTGAAGGTTATACTTTTATTTTTAGGTTATTTGTTGATACTCTTGAAGGGAGTCATTTAACGATAGAATAAACCATTGATTGGAGACTTTTATAGATGGGATTATGCCTTTGGTACTAGAATCATTCAATGAAGTGTCATTATGATATTTGGTTACTCAATAAGTAGGAGTTACTTGAGTTACTTAGTAAGAATGATATAAACATAGATTGTTCCTATGGTTAAAGTTTACCCAATGGAGAGAATTTCCTATTTGTAGTTAATGATATAAAAGTGATAGGCTATTCCTGGGGTTAATGGTTACCCAATGGAGGGAATTTCTCAAGCATAGTACATGAATGGTAATTAAAAAAATAAAGCTAGAATAGTGGGTGAATCAATAAATTTTTATATGAAACTTTGGCCAAAGTAGTGTAAGTAGCCATTGTTTACACTATTAGTTCACTGTGTCCAATTTTAGACAATTTCTAGTCCAATATTTTCATACTTGTAGTTGTAGCTATTGTATGATTAGGTTCTAGAATTATAGGGCACAACACTAAGTTGAGGAAGGATATTTTGTTATTGTAACAATATTCATGGATGGATGTAGTCATACCTTTTTTGGATGAGTTGTTGAAGTTCAAGGTTAGATGTCATGCCTTGTTTAATGACAATTAGAGTTGCATTATGTATGGTTGCTGAAAATAGAGATGATATCATGATGAAGCTTTAAGATGAGGATTATAAGTAATGTTGAAGTTGGAGAGATGTTGTTGATGGTATCTAGTATGATATATGATCTATCCTATTTTTCTTGAGGAAGTATGTGTTTTTGAAAGAAAGTTATGGTCTCTACATTTTCGTGAAAGTTTCTACTACAGTAAGTTGCTTTGAAGACTATTTGGGAGAATTCTCCATATTCCTATACCTTTAGAGATATAGTTTTGCAGTTTGGTATTTAGTTTTTATGTTATGTGGATGTTTACTCCTATATTTTTAGGTCATCGGTGTTGTCAAGGAGGTCTTTCGTATTTGTAGTGTATTGACAGTTTTGTTGGTTGTCTAGATTGGTCCGAAAAATCCTCTGCATTTCTCCATAATGATGTTTATGCTCCTAGCTTGGTGGGCATGCTCTCATTGTTTGTGTGATTTCTAAATTTTGTTTTCATGTAATGAAGTGTTCTAAAATTTGATCTAGGAATGTTATATCTTATGGTTTTGTATTTTATGCTTTTGGCATGAAGTGTTCTATTTTTTTGGTTTACAGTGGCTATTTGTGGCATGATAGTGTGAAAGAAGTATCTAGTAGTGTTTTTGGATGTTCATGGAACATATCTTTATGATCCACAAGTTAGTGGTAGATCTCTTTGGTGCCACATATGGTTTTGAGTTGATCTTCTAGGAAATTTGTGGATGTTTAAATAGCAAGGCTTGTTATCTTGCTTGCACTATGTGCTTGAGGGTTTGCACTAACATATGAAATTGTGTTACGATGTATTTTGGTCTTGACCTATCTTGTTGGGAACCACATTGAGTAAATTCACTTGAAGATGTGTTTTTGGGCCAATTGGTAATGTGCTACATGTTTTATCTTCACATTTCCTTATTTCCAACTTGGGTTAATGTGTGATAGCATGTGTGTTGTTTGGGATCACATTGGAAGTTGTAATAAGTTGTTTTTGGTCCTCTCTATCACCTAGATAGGACCACATTATGTTTTTTGTGGATGAATTTTTTGAATCATTGTTTGTATTATGTTTTGGCCAACCTAATTGATGCTTTAAGATCTTATGGAGAATATAAATGAAAGAAAATTTTAGGCTCAACATATGAGAGAGAGTGGTGGTGTGAAAATATGGATTGGTGAAGTTAGTCATGAAAAACAATAACTATATGAGCTTTAACACCTTAGTCAAGAGTGTATTGTTGACATATGTTGCAATTCTATATCTTCATGTATCTTACTATTAGATAGTGAGTCTCCTCAATAAGTCCTTGTAATTTATATATTTATTTGAGGTTATGTTCCTTAGTACTACAAGTCATTTGTATCTTTCCATAAGGTTGTTTTCATTAGCCTGCAAGTCCATAGGCAATGAGCCTTAAGACAAATTATAATTTTGTAACTAGTGATCTTCCTATATTTAAAGATTTCTCTTTGTGGGTTTTCCCTTGAATTTTTTATGTAAATCTGGTGTTATCTTGTGCATATGTGTTCATTATATATCTTTAATTGTTTCTAATTTGTTTAAATTTTATTGATCTGGTTAAGGTTTATTGATCTTATTAATAGTCTAAATTTATATATTGCTGAAGTGTTTAAGATTTGAAGGGTTTACATTTTGATAGTTACATATTCACCCCCCTCTCAATATCTATTTGTGTTCAACTATTGGTATCAAATCCAAGTTCCTCTAAAAATTTTAACCACTTGAAGAAATTTCCAAGATGGAACATGATGGATCTTACAAGGGTCCTAGGTTTGATAGGACAAATTTCACCTTTTGGAAAGTAAGAATGGAAGGCCATCTAAACTCTATGGGGTTTGGTGTTTGGAAATCTATCAAGGATGATTACATTGCACCTTTTTCTGATCCAATAGATCCAATTGATATTAGGTTGTATGAGAAAAATTCCAAGGCAAAGGATGCTATCATGTGTGGGTTAGCTGATTCAGAACTTGTGAAGGTGATGAGTTGCAATTCTACTAAGGATGTAAGGGAAAAGTTGAGAAATATTTATGGAGGAGATAATAAAGTAAAGTAATTTGAGATATAAATCTTCAAGAGTAGATTTGAAACCCTAAGGATGACAGAGGATGAAGAAATTTCTAGTTATATGCTCTGGGTGGATGAAATAGTTATTGGCATCAAAGGTCTTTGTGGAGAAGTGAAAGAAGATGAAATTGTGAAGAAAGTTTTGAGATTTATCCCTATAGCTTATAGTCATAATGTATCTACTATTGAAGAGTCTAAGGACTTGGATAAGTGTTTAGTTGATGGAATTTTTGATTCTCTCATTTCCTTTGAAATGAGATAATTTGACAAAGATGTTCCAAAGAAGGAAGTTGCATTCAAAACCAATAAAAAGATAGAAGATGATCTAGTAGATCATAATGAATAATTTGATGAGGTAAGAAAAATTTGTGAGAATATTGAAGAAAGGAACCATAAAATACAAAAGTATGTTACCTTTCAAGTGTTTCAATTGTGGGAGGATTGGTCATTTTGCATCTAAATATCTCTATAAATAATTAGAAGATGGCAACAAAAGAGAGAAGTTAAGAAAAAGTCTCTATTCCAAGGAAAGCAATTTTTCTTTAGAAGATGAGGATAATGATTCAAATGATGAAAACTTATTCATGACTATGAAAGGAACGAAGGGTGATATTGAAAAATGTAAGAAGTTTGGTACTTTGTAGGATGATAAAGTTAATGAAAGTTTAATGGATGTGTGAACTTCCTTTCATGCAAAGAAAGAAGTAAATGCTTGGGTGATTGATAATGTTTTCTCTAACCACATGACTAGTGAAAAAGGAAGTTTCATCAGTCTTGAGAAGTTTAATGGTGGAGCTATTAATATTGGTGGTGATGAGTCAACAAATTTTTTTGGAAAGGGTGTTATAATAATTGATGGAAAGAACAAGATTGTGGATGTAATTTATGTCAAAGTTCTAAAGCATAATCTTATCAATGTCATTAAGATGTGAAAAAAAGGATATAATCTTAAATTTCATGCTAGAGGTTGTGAGATCAGGAAGGTAGGGTCTAGAAGACTAGTTGCAAAAGGTACATAGAAAAATGGAAATGTCTATCATCTAAAGGAGGTAAATGGAAGAATTTTCTTATTGGCTCAATTCAGCGAGTGTTGGTTGTGGCACAAGAGGATGAGACACATAAAATTTGATAATATGGTAAAGATAAAATATACTCATGTAGTGAGAGATTCCTAAGGTAACTAAGCCTACAAACACATTATGCAAGGAATTTCAAATGGGAAAGAAAACAAAATTAGTTTTCAAGAGCAAGGAGTCATCTTCTATAATGCCATTGGAGCTGATTTAGAATGATCTATGTGAACCTACAAGAAAAAAGGATTCAATAAGGTGAAAGGTGTTTCATGTTTCTTATTGATGACTACCCTAGAATTAATTGGGTTACATTTTTAAGAAAAAAATCAAAAGCCCTTGATAAGATTAATATTTTAAAGAAAAAGATGAGAATGAAATGGATGCTAAGATTAAATGCTTAATGTAAAATAGAGGAGGTGAATTTAATTCAAATGATTTTTATTTTTTTTGTGAAAATAATGGTATTAGGAGACATCTTTCTATTCCTAGAACCCCTTAGGAGAATGGAGTAGTGGAAAGGAAGAATAGGACTATGGAAGAGATGGCTAGGACAATGATGAAAGATGAATATTTTCCTAGAAATAGTTCACACTGCCATTTTTTTGCTCAATAGAGTATAGTTGAGGGTCAATAGAACTAATACTTATTATGAGCTATGGTATGGAAAGATTCCCACTATTAGATACTTCAGGATCTTTGGATGCAAATGCTACATTAGTAGAGATGGAGAAGACTTTGGAAAGTTTGATTCAAGGTGTGATGAAGGGATCTTTATTGGTTACAAAACTAGAAGCAAGGCCTGTAGATGTTATAACAATAGATTGGGAAAGATGATTGAAAACACAAGTGTTAAAGTAGATGAAGATTTTTCTTAGAACTCATAAGAACTGGAGATTTATGGATCTAATATGCCTCGCTACATTGAAGAACAAGAAGAAGAGCAAGAAGAGAATAAACAAGAATCAAATAAGATTCCTAAAACTCCAACAAAGTATGTGTAGAAGAACCATTTAGTAGATCAGATCATTGGATATAAGAATGAAGGTGTATTGACTAGAAGAAGGGTTGAAAAAGAAAGTGAGCAAGTAATTTTTTTTTTCTCTCAAAAGTGGAGCCCAAGAACTTTGTTGATGCAAGCAAAGATGTAGGTTGGACGAAGGAAATGAAAGAAGAATTGAACCAAATAGAAAAGAATCAAACATGAGATTTGGTTCCCAGATAAGCTGATAAGAATGTTATAGGAACAAAGTGGGTGTTTTGAAAAAAAGCTAAATGAAGATGGTGAAGTTTTAAGGAAAAAAGAAATATTGGGGTGGAAAGGTTATTCACAAGTTGAAGGTATTGATTTTGAGAAGAGTTTTGCTCCAATAACTAGAATGGAGGAAATAAGGATGTTTCTTTCTATTTTTTCTCACAATAATTTCAAAGTCTATTAGACGGATGTCAACTCAACCTTCTTGAATGGTGATTAAGAGGAAGAGGTATATATTGAGAAACTAGATAGTTTCCAACTATCAGAAGATTTGAACATGGTGTTCAAAATCAAGAAATATTTGGATGGACTCAAGCAAGCTCTTAGAGCTTGGTATGCTTGGTTGGATAAGTACTTACTTCATCAAGGATTCAAAAAAGGTATTGCAATATTAATCTTTACATTAAGGTTGAGGAAGATAATATTTTGATAGTTGTTGTATATGTTGATGACATCATCTCTGGTGGAGATGATAATATGTGCAAGAGGTTTGCAAAAGACATGCATAAAGAGTTTGAGATTTATATGGTTAGTGAGCTATCTTTCTTCCTTAGGCTTCAAATTGTTCAACTAGATGATGGTATCTTTATTTCTCAAGATAAGTATGTCAAAGAGATGTTGAAGAAGTTTTGCATAGAGGATTCTAGACCAGTAGGTACTCCTATGGTTATCGATTGTCACTTGAGCAAGATTTATGAGTCTCCTTAGGTTAATTAGACTCTTTATAGGTCTACGTAAGATTTTAGGATTACTACACATGACTGCTTCTAGAACTAATATTATGCAAGTATGTTTGGCTGCTAGACTTCAAGCTAATCCTAAGAAAAATCATGAGAAGGAATTAAAAATAATATTTAGATATTTGAAGGGAACTCTAAAATATGATTTGTGGTATAAGAAAGATGATAAATTTTCTTTGAGTGCTTATACTAATGCTGATTGGGGAGGATGTGTGGATGCTTGGAGAAGAACCCGTGGAAGTGCATTTTTCTTAAGAGATGAGTTGGTCTCTTGGTTTAGTAAGAAGTAGGACTCAGTATCCTAATCCACAACAAAAGCTGAGTATATTGTTGTAACATCTTGCTACACCCATGTGCTTTGGATAAAGTAGACTCTAAAGGGTACAAATGTGGTATATGATGAATTAATTCCCATATTGTGTGATAATACCAGTGAAATTAACATTTCCAAGAATCTGGTGATGCATTTAAGGACCAAACACATTTCTATCTGGTATGACTTTCTAAGGGAGAAGACTATATAACAAGAAGTTAGATTAGAACATGTGCTTACTAAGGATCAGATTATAAACATCTTCACTAAGGAACTTTCAAAGGATAATTTTGAGTATCTTTGGAAAAATATATGGGTTATTGAACCTCGTTTTTCTAACTAGATGCATAGATGATGCATCTATCTAGAGGAAAAATTCATGTCATATCCTTTTCTCCTGGATTGATGTGTGCTACCTCTTAGGGGGAGCATGTAGTTGGTTGGTTACTTTTGATAGGGGGAGCATGCATAGTTGTTTGAACAAGTGTTTTTTGTCAAAGGGGATAATGTGCTAATGATTTGAATGAATATGTTTTTACACTTTATTCTTGATGTCAAATGGGGAGAATGTGTAGGTGTGTTTTTCCATCAATGCCAAAGGGGGAGATTGTTGGCATTGGTTATCATTAATTTAAAAAATTGGAGAGATTGTTCCATAAGTTTGTGAGATTTTTGGAATTGGTTAGGGTTTCCATTGATGATGTGCTAATAGTGGAGCTGTTGATATTCATGGTTGCATGTAGTCATGCCTTTTTTAGTGATAATTAGAGTTGTATTATGTATGGTTGCTGCAAGGAAATATGATATCATGATGAAATATTAAGATGAGGGTTAGAAGCATTAATATGAGGATTGAAATTAATGTCGAAGTTGGAGAGATGTTTTTGATGGTCTCTAGTATACTATATTCTCTCTCATGTTGTTCTTGAGGAAGTATGTGTTGCTCAAAGAAAGTTTTTTTCTTCGCATGTTGGTGAAAGTTTCCGGTAGAGTAAGTTGCTTTGAAGACTATTTGGAAGAATTCTCTACATTCACCCACCTTTGGAGATATGGTTTTATAGTTTGGGATTTAGTGTTTATGTTATTTGGATGTTACATTCATATCTTTTCATAAATAGGCCCAAACAACTTCGAGTAATTTTCTAACCCAATCTCGTATCCTTGATGAAACTATTTTTGTTAAGATATTCTCAAGTTCCCTACTAGTGACTTCTACTTGAACATTTTCTTGTGGGTGATAGGGTGACGAATTTTTATGCCTTATCTAGAAATGATCAATAAAGGCTAGCAGAACTTTAGAAACAAACTAGAGTCCTTAATTTGTGATAATTGTTCTAGGGGCTCCAAATCTGAGAAAAATCTTGTTATATAGGAAGTTAGCAACTTGTTCTTCCCTAGCGACTCTTAGGGCTTGGAATTCCACCTACTTAGTTAGATAGTTGGTAAAAATTAAAATGTATTATTTACCTTGTGAAGGAAGGTCTATAGGACTGATGAAATCCAATTCCCACTTTTTAAATGGTTCAAAAACTACCTACAGTTGCAAAGGCATTTGATTGGATGTAGTGGGTCTTCCTACTCATTGGCATTCATCACAGTGGAAAACATAGTTTTTCACATATTTATGTATAGAGGTCTAGTAACATCCTATACCTAATATTTTGTGGGATGTCCTCTAAGCGGAGTAATGGCCTTTGGAGGGGCCATCATGGTAGGCTCTAAGGATGGTGTATGTTTCATTTGATCTAACACAATGTCATAAAACAATAATAGGGCCACATCAAAATATCATTCCATTAATCCATTTGAATTGAGAAATTCCTCAAATGAGGTGTTTCATTTGTTTTGATGTAAATATTGGTGGAAACTCTGAAGTGGCTAGATAGTTGGAAATGCCAACAAACCAAGGGGTTTTAATGGAGATGGAACATAAATTTTCATCTGGGAATTCATCTTGGATAGGAGCACAATCTCCATTGTCTTATTTAATCTAGGACAAGAAATTTTCAACTATGTTGGCTTTCCCATGTTTATTAATGATGGTCACATTGAATTCTTGTAGAAGAAATAATTACTCGATTATTGTTCCATTCACTATAGGTTTGTTCATTAGGTACTTGATAGCTGAATGGTTTGTGAACACAATTTTTTTGTACCCTATGATATAATGTTGGAATTTCTTGATTACATGCACCACAACTAAGAATTATTTCTCTGTAGTGTTGTAATTCCATTAAGTGGGAGTCAAATTCTTACTAATGAAATAGATGGCATACTTTCCTAGATTCTAATCTTCCTAACCTAAAAATGTTCCAATAGCATCATCAAAAGCACCTACATAAATATGGAACAAAAGGTTTCAATTAGGTCCATGTAGGACAACAGCAGAGATGATTTTTTCCTTAATGATCTCAAATGATGTTTAACATTCTATCATCTAGGAAAAATTTGTATTCTTTTGGAGGAGGGAAAACATGGGGGCTGAAATTTTACTGAAATTTTCAACGAACCTCTAGTAGTATCCAACATGTCCTAAGAAACTTTTGAAGTCAATTTGGTTCTTCAGAGTCTCTAGGTGTTGTATTACACCAATTTTCTTAGGATCCATTTTTATCCCTTCAATTGAAATGTGGTGTCCCAAAACTATCCCTTGTTCCACCATTATTAGAAAAAAATTCATGACTTAGGTATAGATGATGGTCCTCACATCACTTCAATACCTTGTCCAAGTTTTGAAGTCCATCAAAATTGGAACCATACATAGTGAAGTTGTCCATGTATACTTCCACACAATCATTCACTAGTTCAACGAATATAGCCAAAATAACTCTCTAAAATGTTGTAGGAGCATTGCATAGCCCAAAGGGAATGACACAATATGCAAATGTTCCCTATGGGAAAGTAAAAGTTGTTTTTTCCTAGTCTTTTTCTGCTACTTGTATTTGGTTATATCCATTAAATCTTTCTAGGAATGAGAAATACTTCCAACTAAATTATCCATGTGTATAGGAGCAAATTTTCACCCCTATGTAAATTCCCCTTTTACACATCCTCACCTTAGAAAATAAAATCCAAAGGTGAAATTCCACATCACCCAGCTGCCTTTCTTCCACTTGGAATCTATCTATTGTGTTAGTAAGAAAATATTTGTTAGGGACACATGCGTGATGCGTAGATGTCCGCATGATGTGCTACCATCGCTGATGGATTCCCACATCTAAAGTTGGTAGAGGTGTTACACTTTTGATTGGGGTCAATTTTTAACATCCCTTTTCGACCAAATGACCCTAAAAAATGGCAGATTCTTCCCTCTTTTCCTTCAAATTAATCCATCTTCATCTCATCTCACCCTCTTGCATGCCCTTGTATTCTCTAAGCAATAGATTGGAATTATTTTAACATTTTCCAACATTCTCTTCACTCTCAAGCAACACTTCAACACTCCATTGCAACAACAAAACTCTGTCAACTCCACATAGCAAGTGTGAAGCAAGCCATAGCAACATGGGCTTGGAGTCTTGTGAGACCTCCCTTCATCACAATTGAGGTTGTGGTGACCTTTCCAAGTCTACATTCTCCTCCATTGGCTAGTGACCTTTTGGGTGGAGGTGGTAACATTTTTCTCCTCTCCTTTGTGATTTGGTTGAGTATCACTTTACTCTTTTGTAGTGTTTATTGCAACTTCTAATTTATTTACCTCTTTATTGCATATTTCTATCTCATTTCTATCTGGTTGTTCATGGAGTTGGAAACATCAAAGCAAGGTTTTGACTAAGGTAGGCCCCTATATAGCCCCAAAATTTTTCCCCTTCTGTTTTGTGTGCAGGTGAGAGTACACGTGGAGGTGGCTGAAAAACATACACTTTTTTGAGATTATTTTTTTCACCCTATTTCTTGTTTACTTTCTTTATCACTTTAGTCTTTATTTCCTAGACTTCCTCATTCTATTTTTACTATCTAGATTTACTAGTAGGCTATCAGTTTGTTTTTTGGTAGTTTGTATTGTGTTCACTATTTTTTGACCGTATGGACGCCAACACATCCAAGAGATGCTAGCACACCATGCTGTCATCCCAAAACTATGCTACCATCCTTAGATAATGAGCTATTTGAGGCACAATACTGACTCCAAAAACTAGCTCGCCTAGCCCAAACCTAAGTTTGGGATCTACAAAGTGATTGAAGTGCACTATAGTCCTCATAATTCTCAATTATTGTCATAAAATACCTTTTAGATTGAGGTAAGTTAGGGCATCCCTCCACTCTCAGCTCTCTGTGACTTGGATCCTTGACGTGGTTGGTCCCCCTCTCTTACATTTTTGGTGAACCTAACATGAAACGTCTTCCTATTCGTCGATGTTGAGAATTTCCCCTTGTACCTTGTGATCATTTTAATCTTGAGTGTTGTGAAGGTTTATGAGCATCACAACCCAGTCCAAAAATTCTAGGTACATTTTTAGGAGAAGTGTGCAACACCCTTTGATGGAGAGGACAAATGTCACTTCTAGTTTCTCTATAGGCCTTTCTTGTCAGATCTATCATTGGTTTTGCTGCTCAGGAGAAATTGTCGAGGGGTGAGGTAGGGTTCTCTGATGAGACCAACATGTCTTCACTCCTCCTACATCTTCTACACCATCATTAGTAGAAAATCGTGATGTTGTTCACATTCCTTTAGAATATATCTCTACCCTTAGCAAAAGATTGGGTGACTTGGAGAATCAATTGGAAAAGGACCCAAAGATGGCTAGAGCGCTCAAGTTATTAGCGAAATAGAGTATATGGTGGGAAAGGAATGAACATGCATAGAAATATTGGCTAGTCTCTCTAGTCTGACTAAAGCATGTGCCCCTCCAAACAACCCTAACATTATACAAGGGGCCAATCTCATAGACCATGAGAGACAGTTAGGAATGTTGATGCCTCCCACGTATGTGTATATGGATGACACAATCCCATTGATCAACATCCCCTCTACCTTTGAGAGATCTAAAAATATCAAAGCGAAAAAAATACCCTTAGGTTTTAGTTTCACCCTTCCTGTCACCTCTAGTGGTGGATGTTTTGGTGGGTTGAGTGGTGGAGGCTTCTATAGTGGTGGTGGCTTCAATGATGGAAGTGGCACTAGTGGAGGTGGTTTCGATGGAGTCCATGGTGGTGGCTTCGAAAGAAAAGGTGGCTTTGGTGGAGGTGGCTTTGGTAGTGTTCCTAATGGTAGCCCCATTGGTGGTTCTGGAGGTGGCTCTGGTGGTGGTTCTAGAGGAGGTTCCACTGGACCTTTTTCATCCCTAGATCCTATTCTGAATACTCTTATTTTAAATATGGGTAAGATGCAAAGTGTCTCCCAAGCCTCTTCCCAACCTATCTTTCAACCCTTCTTTTGATATAGTTCATTGTTGGTAGCAATCCTAAACACTCCCTTCCCCCAAGGAATGAAGATTCCAAAATTTGAAAAATATGGGGGCAAAGGGGATCGGAAAACGTATGTGTCTACATTTAATGCGTTGTGTAAAAACTTCTTCCATCACAATGTGTTGATGGAAAAATTATTCCCTCAATCTCTTAAGGACATAATGCTCGAATGGTACTGTTCCTTACCAAACAATTCTATCTTCTCATTTGATCAACTTGTAAATCAGTTTCTCCAATAATTCCAAGCCAACATCGGACCAAAGATGACCTTTTCGGATCTCATCCAATGAAAACTCTCAAGGAAACCTACCCTAGTTAGTACAATGCAAATACCTTCTATCAGTACCATTGAGTTAACAAACATGATACTAAACATTGTATACACCTGTGTGATGAGATATAGGACCACATTGAGGATGGTACTATTCATTTTGATGGAATTAAAAAAATACAAACAAATCAGTGGAAAAATAGAATAGTGAGTTGCAGATATAAAGAGACCCATTTTTGTTGCATTCTACCAACATGATTATCGATCCCTCTAATTCTACCACTTGACCCAAGGAATATGTAAACATGGTCACGGTTACTCCTACCATGTAGCTTGCGATCAGAATATTGGACATGAAATTCATGTTGTAGGATTTTCCCTTGAACAAAAAGCCCTCTCCCCTCTACATTCTTTCTCACCTCAATGGAAACATTGTGACGGAGGTCTTAGTTGACCCTGTGAGTTGAGTGAATGTCATTACAAAAGAGATGTTATGGATTAATTCATTGCATAGAAAGGAGTACGAAGAAATGAAATCTACCATCTGTATGCATGATGGTCTTTGTTTAAACCCATATGGCTCAATAATTTTTTTTATCATAGTTGGACCTAGGACTATAGACATAGTCTTCAATGTTATTCAATAGTTGGATCTATTCAGTTTGAAGTTAGGGATACCTTGGCTAGCTTCCATGAATGGAATTGCCTTTGTCATTCATAAGTGTTTGAAATTCTCCCTCAAAGATGTTTTGCATGTAGTGCATGACACTAGATATGAGTCGTTGGTGTCCCATAGAGGTTACTCATTGAATCATTCTTTTCCTGCCCCAGTCGGTCTGCTCCCCCCAAGAATGGACCTACTTTACAAGAATTATGTGAAGTACAAGAATAGGGGAAAGGGACAACCAAAATTGACCCTTCTAATAGTGCAGTAGGAAACTGACTCCTCTTCTTGAAATGGAAAATAAAAGCTACCTCTTCCTCAAGATGAATCTCCCACTCCTCTTTCTAGAAAAGAGTTTTGGATGAATATGCATGGCTTTTACCCGCTAAGTCCAATGGTTCCTGCTTGGTGTACACCCAAGATAAGGATATCAGATCTCCCTACTAAAATTCCTGGACCTTGGTACTACTTGTATGGTAAGGGAAAGGGTTCCCATGGGGAATCCTCTATGTAGTGACCTCCATGGCCTCCTACCACTTTTTCTCCCAAAGCAATAAATGGGAAGAGGCCAATTGTCGAGGCATTAGAGCTGACTCCCCCTATTGTTTCTCAAATTTTTCCTCCTCCCATTTAGGAGCTTGTACCTCTATTGGAAATGGTTTTAGTGGACAATTCCATGGCTGAGCAGGAGCCTTTCATCCCTTCACAACTCTCAATCTCTAGCTTGAAGAGTTGTATAAACCTCCTTGTGTGTGAGTGCAAGTGTTGGTGAAAGTCTCTCACAGCTGAGCAGGATACTTTGCAGAAGAAGGAAGAGGAGTTGATCACCTCTATTTCAAGTCCTCCTACTATGTCCTCCTCTCTCCTCCCCTTTGCTTCCATTCAACCAAGCTCCATATTGCTTCTGGCTCTTTTTGTGAGTGTGCTTGACCCAAAAAAGGTAAAAATGTTCATTACTCCTTCGGTTGGGTCATCGTTGCTAATGTCCCTTTTGGACATCTTTCCTTTCTCAAAACTTGTGGACATGTCAAACACTTCGGTGGTGTTTTTGTGGTTTTATCCTCCTCTTCCTATGTGCCTCCTGCCTCATCTATGGGGAGTTCACATCCCTTGATGAAACAAAGGGTGGAGGATGGACCTTTCAACAATGGAGGGCATAAGAGGAGCCCACCTTCTTCGAAGTGTGGTCCCACATTGGCTCGTTTTGTCTTAGTGATGGAACCAATTCTAGCTTCTCCTGAGTTTTTCATCATTCATGAGTCATTCAGTGAGCCAAGTGATGAACCTCGGGCACAACCTTCTCCATCTACAAATGTACGACATGGAACTCTAGTAAAGTGCATGTTTAATCTCTAGATGAAGTTCTAGCCTTGTCAATGATCTTCATGAAATCATTGACCATAGCTCCACAAGAGCCTAGTGGAAAAGAACTTGTGGATCCTTCTTCCTTATCCCTTGTTGCAGGAGGGTCAAAAGATCCTCCTCTTAACATTCCACCACTGCAAGCTAATTTCCTTCCCCTTATCATAATCTAGATTGGGAAGAAGACATCCTCTTGGTCAATCAATGTTGGGGGGATGTCTCTTCTTTATCTTTAGATTAGATGTGTACATTGCGATGTGTTCCCCCGTGATTTTGTTATTTTTTCCTGGATGACCCTTGTCACCATTGTTGGTGGTTGGATACAAGAGTGATTTTTGTGTCATAAACCTTCCTCTATTTGTATCATCATTTTTTCATGTTTGTGTTTGATTTTCAACAAATTGGGGATGATGCAAAGTGTTGGGGGAATTTAGGCCTCCCTTCCATGTTGACCCAATTTTTTATTTTCACTTTTTCTTCTCGTGCATTCTTCACATGATCGATATAGTAGGGGGTTGATGATAGTTCATTTATATACTATTATTATACTTATATATTTCTATGAGAAGCTATGACCCTGAAATATCATATCGCCCCTATGCCTGTTGTGATGTATTTGTATCTTTTTTCTTTTCTTTTATCTTTCTCTCTTCTTTGCTTGAGTTGTCCCTTTCATTTGTGACGTCATTTCTATGGTACTTTGATTTTCAGAAAATGCATTCGATTTCCAACAAATATTTTCTCAAGAATCTTTGTAATCCTTTCCAAAAAATCACATTCTCGACTTGGACCTAACAAGACGTGTTTCCTTCATCATGGGTTCATAAAGAAAGAACTTGATAAATTTCCTTCGAGGTGGGAGCAACCTTTACCTTCCCCTCACAAGGGGGCATCTTCCTTTCAAATTCCTTGATGAAGTGAACATCTTTCGATATGATTCCTTGATGATGAATCAATTTTAGAAGAAACATCTCTTTTGCACTTTCAAACAAAGCATCCCTTGAGTGGACCCCTCTTCACGCCGAGTTCTCGAGGGACCCCTTTAAAATATTTTAAACTTATTGATGGTCTATGTGTTTTTCCACTTATTTTCCTACGTGGCTGCTTTGTTTTCCAACATGTTTTATTTGCAGGTGCACCTGTGAAGCCACTTTTTGACTTTGCAGAGTCCCCTTCTTTAGGTTTCCTTCATGTGAGAGATCTTGGAGGATTCCTCCTTGCTGGTCTAGAGGCCTATAATCCACTTACATCTTTGGGTTTCCTTCATGTGAGAGATCTTGTGGGATACCTCCTTGTAGGTTTGTAGGCTTGTGAGGTGCTTGCTTCTCAGGGATTCCTTCATGTGAGAGATCTTGGGGGCTGTCTCCTTGCAGGTCTATGGGCCTATAAGATGATTTAATCCTATAGGATATTTCAATTGTTGGTCTAAGGGCCTTCAGTGTATTTTGTGTAGCTTCATAGTTTTGTAGAGCTATGGAGTCCTATTTGAAACTCCTTAGGGATAGTACCTATGGAGTCCTTTGCTTGCCCTGCACTTTTGAGTTCACCAAATCACAGTTTTCTTCCTCAATGGTTTAGGTATAAATTTATAACCCTAATAACTCTTCTATCTACTTTACCAAAGCACTCATTAGTATTTGTGCTTGTTAAAGTGGGGAAAAGTGTATAGGAGAAAATTTTCACCCCTTACACAAATTCACCTTTTACACATCCTCACCTTAGAAAATAAAATCCAAAGGAAAAATTATACATCATCCAACTACCTTCCTTCCACTTGGAATATATCTATTGTGTCAGTGAGAGAATATTTGTTGGGGATGCACGCATGATGTGCAAGCCTTCATGTGGTGCGCTATCATCCTTGATGGATTCCCTCATCTGAAGTTGGAAGAGGCATTACACTTTCAATTGGGGTCAATTTTTAATGTCCCTCTTCGACCAACCAACCCAAAAAATGGTAGATTCTTCCCTCTTCTCCTTCAGATTCATCCATATTCATCTTATCTCATCCTCTTACATGCTCTTGTATTCTCTAAGCAATATATTGGCATTCTTTTAGAATTTTCCAACATTCTCTTCACTCTCATGTACCACTTTAACACTCCATTTTAGCAACAAAACTCTATCAACTCCACATAGAAAGTGTGAAGCAAACCATAGCAGTGTGGGCTTGGAGTCTTGTGAGACCTCCCTTCATCATAGTTGAGGTTGTGGTGACCTTTCTAAGTTTGCATTCTCCTCCATTGGCTAGTGAGCTTTTGGGTGGAGGTGGTAACATTTCACTCCTCTCCTTTGTGATTTGGTTGAGTAGCACTTTATCATAATGTAGTGTTTATTACAACTTCTATTTTTTTACCTCTTTATCACATATTTCTATCTCATTGCTATTTGGTTGTTTGTGGAGGTGGAAACATCAAAGCGGGGGTCTGATTGAGGCAAGCCCCTATACAACCCCAACAATTTTCCCCTTCTTGCTTGTGTGCAGGTGAGATTAGGTGTGGAGCTAGTTAGTGAATAGAAACTTTTGTGAGATTATCTTTGTCACCCCAATTATTGTTTACTTGATTTATCGCTTTAGTATTTATTTCCTAAACTTCCTCATTTTATTTTTACCGTCTAGATTTACTAGCTAGGCTGTCAGTTTTTTTTTTAGTAGTTTGTATTGTGTTCATTTTTTTCTAACTGTATGAATGCCAGGGCATCCGAGAGACACCAGTGCATTGCATTGTCATTGAAAAACTACACTATTATCCTCAAACAGTGAGCTATCTAATGTATAATACCAAATCCAAATACCAGCTCACCTAGCCAGAACCTGAGTTTGGGATATACAAAGTGATTTAAGTACACTATAGTCCTCATCATTCTTGATTCTTGTCATAAAACACCTTTTGGATTGAGGGAAGTTAGGATAGCCCTCCACTCTTGTCTCTCCCTAAGCTCGAGCCTTGACATGGTTGGTCCGCCTCTCTTACAACATGACTTGGTCTATGAAAGGTAAAGGGAAGTAATCTCTATGGGTAGCTTTGTTGAGCTCCTTATAATCAATGCACACTTGTTGGTTTAAACTAGCTGTTGGGTTAGAGTTAGTGGATTAACCATAAGTGGTTTTGAGCCCATGGTTTTGCATGTATGGAAGTCTATATAATGGCTTGGTGACTCCATTGTATGTGTGGCTGGTTGAAGCCTCTAGGCTTAGCCCAGTTGGGGTTGAGGGTTATTATGAAGATCTTCATTGTTGGTTTTTCCCCGGTTTGGGATTTTCCAGGGTAAATCACTGTGTTGTGATTGTGTTCTTGTTCCATGCTTGATTTATTTATTTATTTATATTCTTCATCTGGTTCCTAACAAGTGGTATCAGAGCAAGGTTTGGGATTTTATTTTTGCTTGCATGTGTAGGTTTTTGAGTTGCATGTGTGTTGCATGTACTTGCATGGACTCACATGTGGCTTGCATGTGCTTGCATGTTGAAGCATGTAAGATTTCTTGGTGTTTAAGGTTCTGGGTATTTCTTCTGTGAAGATTTCTTAGCTTGACAAGCTTGAAGAAGTCTGAAGGAATCAACAGAAGATTGAGCCTTGGAGAATGGGAGAAGTTCGAACATGTGTGCAGCTGGAATGTTAATGAAGTGACACTGTGAATGTGCTCATTCTAGTTGTGATGGAGGTCTTATTTGGCTTTCAAGATGAAATTGGATTTCTCTCGATTGTGCACGATTGGTGGTGGTTGCTTCTCTAGGCATGTTGCCTAGTTAAAGTCATTGTATGCAGGTGCCCGCAGCCAAGGCTGGCTATAGCAAGAACAAAATTGTAATGGAGTTGTATGTAAAATTTAATACATGTATTTGGGCTTATGGCTATAAGACCTTGTATGGATTACTCGATCCCTGAAAGGAAAGGTCTAGTATGTGCTTGTGTAAGGGGGGTTTGGTGTTAACCCCAAGACCAAGTTTAAAGGGGGGATTGTTGGTTTAAACTAGCTATTGGGTTAGAGTTAGTGGATTAACCATAAGTGGTTTTGAGCCCATGGTTTTGCATGTATGGAAGTCTATATAATGGCTTGGTGACTCCATTGTATGTGTGGCTGGTTGAAGCCTCCAAGCTTAGCCTAGTTGGGGCTCAGGGTTATTATGAAGATCTTCATTGTTGGTTTTTCCCCGGTTGGGGTTTTCCAGGGTAAATCACTGTGTTGTGATTGTGTTCTTGTTCCATTCTTGATTTATGTTTTTGTTTTTATTCTTCATCTAGTTCCTAACAACACTCTCCACTTCCATTTTTTCTTTGGGATAACTACCAAAGGTGAAACCCATTTGTTGTCAGAGATGGGATAGATGAATCTTACTTGTAGGAGTTTCTCAATTTCTATTTTAACAATGTCTTTGAGAGTAGGGTTGAGTATTCATTGTGGTTGATTATTAGGTCTAACAACTTCAGAATATATGTGATGGGTACAAACAATTGGGTGTATTCCTCTCATGTCTATATAATCCCAAGAAAAATATCTAGATCTATTTACCAAAACATCAAAAAATTTGAGTTCTTTTGACTCTATCAGCTAGTTGTTGATATTTAAAGTTTTTCCTAGTAGTAACATAAGGGTTTTAACTACTGGGTAGTTGGAGGTGATAGTATGAACTTCTTTAGTTAAGGTCTTGAGAAGATAACTATGCGGTATAGTTTTGTGGAGTCTAGCAATATCTTTGAAGAAGTGATCTATTTTTGGAATGATATTAGCCAAGGGGAAACATAACACTATGAAGTTGGTGTAATCAAATTCAGTGTGATCAACATTGATTGGGTGCCCTAAAATATCTTCCACTTCTAAAATTTCATCACTCAAGTCTATAGTAAGATTTTTCATATTATTTTCCAATTCATCTTCCAACTCTTCACCATGTTGTTTAATGACTACCATACCAAGTGAGGTTAGATTCACTTGTTTATTAGCACCATCTAGTTCATCAACCCAAATTGGTTATATTTAGCAAGTTGAGCAAGGGGATACAAGAATAAGTGTTTGCTATTGGGACCATGCGAGATGGTCTTTCCTCCTACTCTATAGTCAATCTTGGTTGCAATTGTATTGATTAAAGGTAAAAGACAAGTTTTGAAGGGGGCCCAAAACCCTTTACAAATGAGAGTGGCTGATAAAAAAAGAAGAAACCATTACACAACAATCAACCCAACAAAAGAAAAAAAGCAGCCAAAAAACAACCCGAAGTACATAGACCAGACAACAACACTATATATTATTTAGGATCTCCACAACTTCCATTTCATTCTCGACCATCTTGTGTACATTCTCTAGAACATCTGATGCCTCAACAGAAGCACCAGCTTGAGCTTTCATTCTATTCCTAGTATGAAAACCCAACCCACTAGTCTTTACCTCATCAATGAAAACAAACCCTTTACCCACAACTTTCTCACCTTCCCCATCCATAGTCATTAGCTTGCCACCAGCCACAACATCCTCCATAGAAATGTTACTCTTTTTTTATTTTTCATCATAGAAGGACTAACCTTGGTAGAGACGAGACTATCCACACCCGTAGAAGCATCACCTTTTTTCATAACAACATTCCTAATATCCTCAATTTTTTTCTCAAGAGTAGAGAATTTTCTCTCCCACATTATTTTTCAAATTAGTAGTCTCCTCAACAATAGTATAAGCAATAGAATTAAGAGACTCCATCACATGATCAATCTATATTTGGATAGAATTGTCCTCAACCTTACTAGCAACACTTATTATGATATTAGTCCTATTGATCTCATGAGAAAACCATTTAAAGAGTTTGAACAAAACATTGGAAGAATCATGAGCTGACCCCAGAACATTAATTTCCTCATTATCAAAATTCTCAGTATGCTTACCAATAGCCACATCCTCATCAGGAGTACAAGGGGGATCTCTCTACTCAAAAACATCCTTACCTTTACCCACAGGAATGGGGGTCTTCAACATCCACATGGAGCAAGCAATTTCCTCAGTGACGACCTTCCTTCTTTGCATCCTATCCAAAGTCACACCTCTTTCCCGACCATGTTTCAGCAATGCAACCAAAAAACTAGTAGGAGCATCACCATCAACACCACTGGATAGGGTTAAAGGGACACCGTTCTTTAAAAAAGGGTCCCCACTTAGAACTTTACATTTTTGGCTACCATCATCTGCCTCCTACACAATTTTTGACATAGGGGGAGGGGAAGAATCTTCCCATAAAGGTCACATTTGTCCTTACCCCTCCTAACCAAAATATTCTCCACCTCATCACTACATGTCATGTCGCCCTCTTTGTCCCCCAGCTTCTTTTTTCCACTTTTTCCCATAATAGGGGAGATGGGGCCCTCTTCCAAAGAAGCATAAGAATCCAGAACATAGTCAGTATCACCATCCCTATCTGAATTTGAATCCTCATTCAAAATGAGCTTCCTCCTCTTAGGCTTCTTACTACCCCTTTCATCCTCCAAATCCATCTCATATCCCTCCCAGGGTTTAACAATTTTATCTTCTGGGGCAGCAGGGGTTTTATGAACATCAAGGACTTCGACATGCTCGTAAATAAGTAAAATTGACCCCACATGCAGAACAGGGTTCTTGAGTTTTTTTAAATTCTCCTTAATCCCCAAATCTAGTGACATAAGCAAGTCATAAGGGATATAAACCCATTTTTTGTGAGGGAAGTGGTTGAGCAACAAAAAATGATACGAATTGATCACAGTATACCTTCCTTCCAGAGTAACATACCTCATAATTTCCTTAGCCACACCACTCCATAGCACTTTCAGTGAGCTCCTTTGATACCCATCGCTCTTATCCATCCTCAAGTCAGCCGCTTTATCCTTCTTGAAGAAAATGTTCATCGTAGCCTTCACGTCTTTCTCATCCCAAAGAATCCTAGTTGCAATTGTAGCTAACCACGATCTACCTAATATTATCGGATAACTATCCTTGGGTATGAGGGATTGGATTATTTGGAAGTCTACTGGATATTCCCAACCATTGACCTTAATAGGAATATTTTCTATCACACCTTTGGGAACAACTATGGATTGATTTTCCATTTGCAATATGGTAGTTGTGGGATGCAAATCAGTGAGTCCCAATTTTTCCATAACATCCACCATCATGAAATTAATGGCTACTCCTAAGTCCACAAGTGCATTAGGTATTGCTACCTCATTGATTGTCACTATTGTGAGTGGACTGTCTAGGTCATCATATTTTGGGGCTAAGTTTTTTTCAGCTAGAAGGTCAAATATATATCCTTTTATGTGCACAGTATTGATCCATTTTGGTTTCCTTCCTAGTTCTTTTATACACAACTATTTAATTAGTTGGTTTAGTTCAGAAATTTCTTTAATTGCTTGTAATAAAGGAAACTTGATTAGGAGTTTCTTGATTTCTTGTATTAGCATAGTTTTAGTGGATAAGGTCATTTTCAGAGGCTTATTCAAGGCGGTTGCTTTGAGAAGCTCAAGAAAAGGAACTTGAATTTTATCTTTCAAGGTGGGATACTTATTTAAAAGATTTTTTGAACACTAGCCATCCCCTTCTTGAGGTAACTCAAGAGTTCTAGCTGAGGATTGTGGAAGGGGCTTATTTTGATTACTCACTAGGTTTTTTCTCTAAAGGTATGGAAGGTGTCTTATTCCTATCAATAGATTCATCATTTGGTTCATCCAGGATCTCAACTATGGTAAGCTATTGGAGTATTTTTCCTAACCTCAACTATAGGTTTCCATAAAGGATAGTGTTAAGACTAGTCAAATTTTCATGTTTTTTTGAATACACTGGAGTAATCTAATGATTATTCTTTGGATTAGGAACATGTTGTGCTAGAAGTGGTGGTTGGTTAATCTGCTCATTTTGTTGAGGGTTTTAAGGAGTTGGTAAAAGGTTCTAATGGAAATGTATAAAACTAATTTGGAGTTTTATTCCATTGAGGTGCAAGATTTTGAGGATACCATTGTGGTTGAGTCTGGTTTGGCCATTGGGGATTTTCCCAAGACTAGTTTTCCCATTTAGGTGGTCCCCAATTAGGTGGTGCTTGAGGCCAAAGTACCACCCACTAATTATTTTTCCAATTATTTGGGGCTTGTTAGGAGGTATTTGGATTCTGGTCATAAGAGAAATTCCCTCCAGGTCTTTGATTCACAATATTGATCTCCTCTTTAGTGAGAGATGTCCTCTTCTTGGAATTTTTGATTGCATTTAGGTTCTCACATTGATCAGTGGCATGAATCTTTATACAAACTTGCAAAACATGAACCTTATCCATAGGACATTCTCTTAATAGATGTTTATTTTGACACCTAGGATAATAGATGGATAAGGTCTGAGGATTATGTGTTTTGGCTTATATTCCATCCAATGTGTTGTTTAGCTAAACAATAATGTCAGTTTTGAGATTTTCTATTTCCTCATGGAGTTTACCTATTTCATTGCAACCTCTAAAAATACTAGATTTACGAATACCTCCTCGAGTATGGGAGAAATTCTAGCATAACTCAGTGATATCATTGAGTCCAAGTTGGGACACATCTCCTTTTCCCATTAAATCTAGACTTCTCCTCACATCTTCATCAAGTCCTTTGAGAAATATGGTCTTCATAATTTCAAAACTTATGGATTCTTCACCACATCATTTAGATAAGAAGATGAACCTATCTAGGTAATCTTCTAGGCTTTCATCTTCATTTTTCCTCAATTTGAACAACTCTTTCCTATTGCTAACTCTATAGTAACTTTGGTATTTTTCCAAAAAGGAAGATTCCATATCATTCTAGGTGGATATCGACCCTAAAGCTAATCCCATAAGCCAATGTATTGCAATGTCCTTCAAATTAGAAGGAAAGAGTTTCAATTTTTGGTTATCATTTTTGTAGTCATATGTCTGACACAAAACTTTAAACTCAAAAATGAACTGGTTAGGATCTTTGGAGGATAAGCCTTTGAAGGTTGGTAAAATGGATGGTGAATTTTTTTCATGGGTGAATCATCATCTTCATTGAGAGAAATAGGATAGGTAAATGTATGTTCTCTTGCGTTGTAATCATCCCTACAATTTCTTCTCCTTTCATTGAAAGGGTTATCATTGTTGTTATTAGCCATGATGTCAACATGAATGTTTTCTTCTTCAAAGGTTTTCTCTAATGGCTAAATTTCTGGGGTATGCTAGAAGGTCTTAGGGATATAATAGGAGGTCTTAGGGATATGCTAGGAGGTATCAAGGATATACTGGGAGAATTTAAGAATATGTTGGGAGGTCTCAAGTTGATCCTGCTCGATTGCTTCATCAATAAGTTTTGTAGCTAAGATTTCTACCTCCTTGCTTGTGGTTGGAACGTCTTTTGGAGGGGTTTTGGTAAGTATCTTCTGTGTGGATCTCATTTCCTGAACATGTAGAAAAAGAAGCTTGGAAACTATATTTTTCCTAAAAGAAGTGTCCAAATAATATCATATTAACATTGGAAAAGAAGTGTCCCTGACAATGGCACCAAAAAGTGACAGGCTGTCATAAGGTCCTAACACATTCGTTAAAAACATATCGGTTATGTCGATCGGGTACTGTCCAAAGGTTGCATGCAATAGGGGATATTTTGGCCATCTTTCTTAGTAATATTTTTTGAATCTTTGAAATGTATAAAAAATACAAATTAAACTAGAAAGCATTCAAATTCCTATTCTAGAAAACATGTAAATTATCTAAGAATTGACACTTGTAGTTAAAATATGAAATTCAATCAAATGCGACTAACTACTAATTGAAAGTACACTTAACAACTTGTAATTAACAACAGGAGTGGGTGCTCTAAAATTTCCAAGTAAACAAAATGTAATGATCATAAACTTAAAACTACGACTTGCAGGAACACATGACAGATCTCAACGCAAAGTAACGTTTATCTAAATGTGGTGTAGAAGCACCTTGTGCATTTTATGTCTCAATCAATAAATCATGTAAATTTGAATCTTCAGTAATGTAATACATGTAAAATGGTCATATGTGGACCCATTAAAATGTATTTGAGTCTCTAATAGGTCTTTAGGAGGTCAATTAAGTCAAATTGTAAAAAAATGTCATTTTGTTGCACAAATGCAAAAGTTGCAAAATTGTGGAAAGATGAAGAGTCATATTTGTAAAAGAGTTGGTGGGATGGTTGAAGTTGAAGGGGAAATTGTATTAACTAATTTAAACATATTTATAAAGCATTGTAAGGGTGAGAAAAACATAGAACTTTGTATCTTGAAACAAATTTTGTAATAAAAACACTTTGTTTTGCAATTTTTTGTGTTTGCTCTCTTGTCTTCTAGTCTTGTATGGTCTATACAACAACACTAAGCCTAGATCATGATTATATTTGATATATTAGTGATTTTTCTTTCACTCAAACTTGAATTGGAGGATTTTTATTGAGATTAAAGTTTGTTTTGAGTTCTATTACAATAAACTATTAGAAACCCTCAAGATCAAGTGTTTGAGAGTCTAGATAGTATTTAACACCCATCCCATTGATTTAGGATTAGATATTTAGTGGAATGGGATAATATAGAGTGTGTTTAGTGTTGTGTGTGTGTAGATGTAGGGGAAGTGAAAATATAGTGTTATTGTTGTTGCCCTCAAATAATTTTGTGTTTTCCATGAAAATTGATGGTTCCAAGAAATAATATGTTATAAATACATTCAAGGAGGTTGGAAATTTCTTTCTAGAGATTTTGTAGACCAAATCAAAGATTTTTGAAGCTATGGCTAAGTGTAATGAGGTTTGGAAAGCAGGTTTTCAATAAACCCCTGTTTACTTAGTTCAAATTGACCTAGAGTGAGGGTTGCATAATTTGATGCATTAGTGGATTATTTCCTTGAGAAAGATGGTTGATTTGGTAGTTTTATACCCTGATTTAAGACTATTTTTGGTTATTTTGGGTTGTGGTGTTGTTTTTATGGTACATGCTTTGTAGATTAGGCCTAATTGAGCCTATTTTGATGCAAGACAATCATTTTATTGATATTATTTTCAAAGCAATAGTATTTGATGTTGAAGTATGTTAAAATAGGTTGTAATGGGTCCCTGAAAAGGTAACTAGTATGTGGAGATTCAATTTTGTTTTAGAGAAATACCTATTTAAGTATCAATGGACTAATATAAGCAATAAGTGTCATGTTTGTGAATAATTGAGAGAATGAAGGGATCAATGTTCTTGGGTAGTTTATTTTATTTAATATTGAATTTATCATGATGATTCAAGTGTATTTGAGTATGATAAGAGTTTAGAAACATGATTTGATGATTTGGTGTCTTTTTGGTCTTGTGGAATCAAGTTACTAGCAAGTGAATTTTGGTGAAAGTTTGATTGACCTTTCCAAGTTTGAGTTTTGGGTTTTAGGAATCCTTGTGGCCTATAGATGCTCTACATCAAAATGTAACATGCACAAAATGGAAATAATAATATTGGCAATAAAAATACTTATCTATTCTATGAGATCCCTCAAGTGGTTAACTCTCAAGCATTCCTACAATTAACTCAAATCACATGTGAAACTTTCACAAATTCAAGGTAATCCATTCATAGCACTCCCATTACTTAGAACAAAGTACAAAAAATAAGACTGAAAAATATTTATTTATTAATAAAATAAAACTGTAACAACACAGATAACATAATTGAACAATATTTATAATATATCACAACAAAATATCCTTGTTTTGGTAGTTACACACACATATATATATATATAGTGTACTACTACAAAATCCTAATTTCTAGATGGTAGGAGAATACTGTTGAAAAAGTATTAAATAAAATTACAACTAACCAAATAACTGATGTTCGTGACACAAAACATAATAAAGGCTCTATGTGGAGCCATAAAGTCTTAAACAAAAAATTAATAGAACTCTTTAAAAGAAATCGTTACACTATGCATGTCTAGATTTCTAGCACCCAAAGTTTTGGTGCTCTAACTTCAATTGCTTGAAGTCCACTCCATTCATTGGTCATGCATAAGTCTTGTACAATGACTTAAATTCTATACCATTATATCAACATTGGTTAGCTAATTCCAATCAATTTGAGAAATAAAGATTTATACATCATTTTATAAAAAGTGGATAATTATTGCTCCTAAAAATAAACAAATTGGCATGCTAAAATGGTTGGTGAGAACAAATAAGGGTATTTAGCTTATTATAAAAATGAGGTTGTTTATACCTCATCACTGAGCAAATGAAAAAAATTGCTTGACTGACTTAAAAATTCACACCATAAGCCACTAATGATGTGTGCACTTTAGTCTATTCACAATAAATGAAAATTAGGGACTAATAAATGCACAATGACCTCATTAAAATGCTACATGTCGAAAGAAACACTCAGTACGAAGAAACAACTATACCAAAGAATGTATTACAGAGTCATGAAATATTTCCATTGGCAACAAAACATTAGGAATTGATTAAATTTTTCCCTTTCTTGTTGTGAAGAATAAATTTGCAATTACAAAAATACAAAACCATGAGGAAAATTACCAACAACCAATAAGAAAATTACAAAAAAAAAAGCCAAATTTCCCTATTAATTAAATAATCCCACAAACTATAGCATAAACATTAGTAGCACAATTTTTGATGAATACATTAATAGGCATGAGTGGATTGAAAAATTTAGTCTCCTACCATAAAATGTAGGGACTAATTGCACAAGGGCTTTTAAATGATGTAGAGATATTTGTTACAACATGCATACCAACAAGATAGTTATAAACCCTCCCAATAGCTATAGATTTTACACTGACAGATTTTGCACTTATCTAGCCCTAATTTTCATTCAATAGATTGAAGTGCAGTTTGCATGCATGCGTGACAGAAAAAAGATTAGTTGCATTATTAATGGTGGCCAACATAGAACTTGGAATTTATGAATTATGGTGTTAAGTCTTTAACTGAACAACAAACATCAACCCATAAAAGCACTCAATGATAAGGAACAACAAAGATTAACCCATTAGAGGGACATAAAAAATATGAAATGACAAGCAAATGAATAAAAAACACAAATAATCCGTTGCTTGACAACCTTAAAACTTGACACTGCAATCCATTAATGATGATTTCACTTTAGTCTATTGGTAATAATTGAAAATTAGGAATTGGAAAATGCTAAATGTCCTCATTAAAATATCATGCATCGACAAAAACACTTGGTACAAAGACATGACTATATCAAAGAACATTACAAAGCCATGAAATATTTCCAATAGCAACAAAACATTACCAATTGATGAAATTATTGTATACTGATACATTTCACACTTATTTAGACCTAATTTTTATTTTCATTTAATAGATTGGAGTGCAGTTGGCATGCATGTGTGCAGGGAAAAGATTAGTTCCATTCTTAATCATGGTCAATAGAGAAGTCAACATTAATGAATTATGGTGTTAAGTCTTTAACTCAACAATAGAGACTAACCCATAAAAGCACTCAAAGATAGGGAAAAGTAGAATTAAACCATAAAATGCAGAGAACAAAAAACAATAGACATTAACCCATAAAATACAGAGATGTAAAAAAATATAAAATGACACTGTAAAAGATATATGAACTTATAAACACCTCATTTTTTGCTTCCAATACGATAGACATAAACCCTCTCAATAGACACATATTTCACCCTCATCAAAAAATCTGAGCAAATGAATAAACAACACAAAAATGATAGTGTAAAAGATATAGGAACTTACAAATGCCTCATTTTTCACTTCCAATACAATAGATATAAACCCTCTCAACAAACACAAATTTCACCCTCATCAAACAATCTGAGAAAATGAATAATGAATGAAAATAATCCTTTGCTTGAAAAACTTAAAACTTCACACCATAAGCCATTCATGACACTTGCACTTCAATCTATTCACAATATATGAAAATTAGGGACTAATAAATGCACAATTTCTTTGTTAAAATGCCACGCATTGACAAAAAAACTGGGTGCAAAGACATGACTGTATTAAAGATCATTACAAAGTCAAGAAATATTTCCAATAGCAAATAAACATTAGGATTTTTTTTTAAATTTCCCTTTCTTTCCTCGAAAATAATTTTCAATTAGAAATACAAAACCACGAGGAAAATACCAACAACCAATGAGAAAATTGCAAGAAAAAATCCAAAATTCCCTTAATAAAATAATCCCACTAACTATAGCATAAACATTAGTAACATGATTTTTGAAAAATGCATTAATATGCATGAGTGCACCGAAAACATTAGTTTCCCACCTTAAAAGGTAGGACTAATAATTAAATAATTAAAATTATTTAATTATGTAGGAAAGGCTCAAATTAGTACACAATGTTGTTCTCAGTCTCAAGACATTTTTCAGTGTCTACACTTATAATTGTGTTCATCCAAAACACCTTGAATATAGTCTCATTGTATATCTACATACCATATATTTTTGTTAACATGCAAAACCATCTCTATAATTATTAAATCTATTTAAACATCTGAACATTCACATCAAACATGTCATTTGAATAATGGAATAACCACATATCTACAAACCCACAACTAAAATGAAGAGTAAGTTGCAAGCCAATAGGAAAACCAAGTTATCTAGGAGCTTGTAACATATGAAATATATCAATTCTTAAACTCACAAGTGGTTAGCAGCTTACCTTCTAGTGATTTCATCTAACCAAGGGTTAAAACCATGAAGTCAACATAAGCACTCCATTCTGTAGTCCACATTGAGGGTGTTTTCCATGTGACCAACATGTCTCTACTCATACAACATGAACACCTTCTCATTGCACATAACCACAAGGTAAAGGAAAAAACCACCAAATAAGAGGATGCACACATATTTCCAAACAAGAGCTCTAAGTTACTGAAACATAACCAAGCCCATAAAGATCCATAATCATGAGCTTCCAATGCCCAACATAGATTACATTGACAATAACCATGACTTCCAATCTCACAAATTTGTAAAAAAAAGTTATTCATAGAACATTCATTTCAGCCCCGCACACCTTCTAACAACCTCCAATTCCTTCTAAAAAATTCCCACAAGATTTTTAGACTAATAAATCAAAAAGAAGGAATACCTATAACCTAATTAATCTTCATCTCTAATACCAAATAATGAGAAATAAATATGCTCTAATAACAATTGTTAGAAAATTCAATCTCTATCAAAATATGAATTCAATGGATGAGATACAATTCTTGGACTACAACAACATAAAAATATGAAACTTATATACAAATATAAAAATTAATTTTCCTTAATATGGAATTACCATGATTAGATACATCTTTATTTTGTTAAAAATCAGCCAACATAGAATTCTTATAAATACTACCTTATGTGAACTTATAATAACAAGATGTAAAGAATAACATCACCATAATATAGCAGAAATGAGACACAAATCAACAACACAAAAGAATCACATAACATAGGATTTACGTGGAGAAACCCTTGAGGGAAAAAAATCCACCAAGAAGAGAGGCCAAGTATGCATTATCATCAAATAAATGAGATTACAATACATTCACTTCCATTCTCCTATTTACCTCCAACATGGAAACACCTATGTACCTATGAAAAATATCCTTATGCCTCAACCTATCCTTTTTCCTACAATGAAACTCTACATTCAATTGTTCCTCATAATTCTTACATCCAAGGAGTTGATCTTATAGACTTGTGAATACATATTAAGCTCCAAAAATGGCTCCCAAAGATGATCTTTCATTCCAAACGTCTATTGAGCAAGACAAATGAGAGGGGGGGATGAATCAGTTGTAGAAAATTTTTCCTTTATAGTAATCTCTAGTGATTAATTCAATTACCATTCATAAAACTCTTATTCTACTAATATGATTAATCATTAAGTACAAATACAAAAACTAAAAGAAACAAAAACCATATACACACAACAACACTAGATTTATGTGGAAAACCCAATAAGGGAAAAACCACAATGAGGATTAGCTCATAATATAGAGAATATCAAAACCAAATTCAAAGGCTCACTACTAAAGAAGGATTTCCACCAAAACAAGACCCACTATTTGGATTAGAACTCACTATCCAACAAGGGTTAACCACTCAGAGGGCTCACTTCCACACAAATACAAAGAAGATAGAAGAGATTCATTACATAGAGAAGACCATCTCAATGCAATATAAATTTCCACCACAATTCTCTCACACTTGTAGACATGCTTGAATGATAGAGTACACCTTCATCTCACTACTTTCGAAACCTCACAATTAGATTTCTCATTGATTTGCACAACCTCACATCACATACACATTGTTTCACATCTATCTTGTTTTCATTCATGCTCATCCTTTTCACAAACATCTTAATCTATATTTATACCATCTTCAACTTTGAAACATATCCAAAGTTGTCCATATGCATCATTTGTATTAAAAATTCAAATTAGGTTTTCACCAAAAAATTATAGGTTGTAATTAGAATGAGGGCACCCAAACACATGCTCCATGAACTTTTACAAGTAGTGTTTAACACACAATCAACCAAACCAGTGTAAAAAACATAGAATAATTAAGCACACATAACCTTATCATGATCTAATCTTTCTGGAGATAAGAAAATTATCTTCAATACGAGCATATCAGTTTAACTCCAGAACCGCAAGTCATAAGACTCGAATAAGAAGAAATACGAATCAACTACATTTCTCCTGCACCTTAGCCAGACATACTAAAAACATAGTTCACAATTGGTGACCATAACTTGTACTGTATACTGATTCAAAACCCCAAAATATGGATATAGTAACCTTCAACAACCATGATTAGCATATTTGAACCACATGAACATAGGAGAAAATCCCAAAGCAAACATTGAATACATGTAGCCTTTCTTCATTACAATTTTCTCAATATCCTCAACATATACAACAAGTAACCTACATCCATGAAACTAATGACAACAAAAACCAGTTGATAACTAGTTAGCCAATTGAAATTAGTGACAACACCTTCATACTTACAACAATATCCCCTTTGTCATTGATGGAAACACATGATGTGAAAAACCATCAAAGACAACACAAAAAATTTGAACACACTTTATCATGAATTCATTTTCTCCCCCTTAGTAGATAATATTTTTCACATGATGCTTTCTCCCCCTTTGAAATCATTGGAAAAGGAAAAAGATATTTTCACTAATTTCTCCTTTGACACTAAAACACCATTACCAGTACTGGATACTCCCACTTAGGAGTACACCCAAACAATCTATTCAATGACAACACCAAACACTACCTACTCCCCTTGATAGGTAGCCACCAAACATCAGTCTAGAAGAAGCATAGATCCATAGACCCACCATACTGATGCATCTCCATTTGCATCTAATTCAATAAAGGAGGGGAAATAACCCCCAACTTCTCTTGAAGATACTCAAAAGTATCTTTAGGAAGAGACTTTGTAAATATATCAGCAACCCGATCCTTTTCCAATACATAATCAAGCTTTACTTCATTCTCCATAACCTTCTCTCCCAAAAAGTGATACCTAATAGATATATGCTTTTTCCTTGAGTGCATCACTAGATTCTTTAAAATGTTAATTGCACATGTATTATTAGAGAAGATAGAGATGGGATCATCATGGTGGTACTGGTAAAATCCATGGCCATTTCCATAAATTTTTCCTTTTGAGCCTTTGAGTTTCCTCCATTTTGTCTGCTTAGGGTTCAAAAATTGCATGAGGGGCTTAAACCCTTATATCTTAAAACCCTAAACCCTTGGAGTGCACTTTTGTTCTAAAGTCATGTCGGTATCTTGCACCTACTTAGCCTTATCCCTTAAAGTTGTGACCTTATGTCATTGGTTCATTGTTTGCCTTATCGGAACCCCTTCTAATATTTTTTCATTTTCCTAAGTTGTGGGTTTTCAAGTTTTTCTAACCTATGTCATGGGGTTCTAATGTTTTGAAACCTTTCGACTTGGAAATATCTTTGTTATCAACAATTCGCCAGTTTTTCCTAACTTCACAACCTCCGACACCATGTTCTATGGTTTAGATTTTTGGCAACTTAGTGATTTCCTTGTTATTAACAGTTCTTGGTCATCTGAGTTATAACTTATGTCTAGGCAGTCTTTTGTTCATTGGACCCTTTACCTTATCTTTCTAATCACCACCCCATTTGAAATATTAAATCTTTTCCTAAGTCATGGGCCAAAGAATTTTTTCATCCCCTAAGTTTTATGTCCTAAGGTGGCAACCTTCTAAGTCATGACTTATACGCATGTGTAGGTGGCCCCTTGATTGAATGGAGGACAATAAAGTGAAATAATTGAATGAATTATAGCCTTTCCCTACTCATCCCACAAGAATAAAATAATGCTTTAAATGTGTAGGTGGCCCCTTGATTGAATGAAGGATGATAAAGTGAAATAATTGAATGCATTCTATCCTTTCCCTGCTCATCCCATAAGAATAAAATAATGTTTTTTGGAGTCTTGCAGGGTTAGTGGGTGGTTGACACATGGATCCTCCAATCATGTGGGGGGATAGTGGTTCCTACAGTCTGAATGATCAATGATCGAGGTGGAAAAATATTATTGGCATGATTTTGTATGATGCACACTATTGTTGTGAGTCATGTGATGTTATAAAGGTGATGACCGAGTGGCCCAAATTTAACATGGGTGATCAGACGGTGCTCACTGTAGGATCAACTTGTCATAGGTTTTCAAAAATTTGTAACCTCTAACATTGGGTTCCAAGGTTTGGATTTTTTTTACTTAGTGACGTGAGATGGAGATTTGAGCGATTGTTCATCCAATGGTCAGGGTTTAAGGACATGGGAAATGAGCGATGGATGGACCAAATTTGGGGATGGAGATCAACAATGATGTTTTAAAGCTCATTGGGGATCTAATCTCGATCGTCCATCTCACATCCAATGGCCTGTATTCAAATGTAAATGGATAGTTGTTTGAATCTTCGTAGGTGAATTTCAAAAGTAATGGCGTATCTACTCCTCATCTACTAGGATCGATCAAGGACAAATGAAAATCAAATTTTTGTTTGTCCCAAGTAGAATTAAATGCCACACAATGAAATTAATGTCCCGATGTGTTGAAATGGTTTTGATCGATGTTAGGGTGTGTTCTTCCTAATTCTACCAAATATTTCCTAGGGTTTCCATGCCTATTTTCAAAATTCCATCAATGTTGGAGTGTGCTTGAGGTGTCATAAGCCTTTATGGCCAATTGTTGCTCCATTTTTTGGGGGGAATTCATGTTGTTTATAATATGATTGGATTTAATCCTTTCTATAACTCTGATTGAGTTAGGGTTAGGGTTTTAATTTGAAATTTGAGTTATTCCTGCACTATGAAGGAAAGTTTTGTTGTTTTTGTATGGTTCAGACTTTTACTCTCTAACCTAAGTGGTTTGGTGCAGTGTTTCCCTACCAGATTTTGTTTCTATGCTTTTTGTAATTCTTTTCTTTGAGTCAAGTTGAATAGGGTAAGTCCTTTGGACATAGATAGGGAATGTAATGATCTATGCTCTATATTAAGAATAGATGACTATCATACAACATATGTATTCTACTTCATTATATATATCAATCTGTATGTCCCCAAATTATTGTAAGCATTATCTTTCAAATCAATATAATCAAGGGTTGTGTTGATGCTTCAAACACATTTGTTGTTTGATTTATGTTTATGTTTTCATATCATTCAAGGAGTGGTGTAATTTCTTGCATAGAGATAACAAGGGTATTGTAATGCAGTGTGGATAAATAAGTAACATGTTGTTTGTCCTTTTGCTAGTTTCTTGCTGCAAGGTAGTAGGGTTATGAGAAGCCATGGTTGGTCTATTGTAGGATTTCATTTCATTCTTGAATCCATGTGGATTAGGCATTGGTCAAGGAGATTCACAAAGAATGAAGCTAGGGAAGAATCAAAATATTTTAATTCATAAATATTTCCTATTTTCTTAGTTTAGATTTGCTTTCATGTTTGTCCTTTCCACACTACCACAAACCACTGCTAGTAGTGAAGGTTGTGTAGATGATTTATCCCATTGAAGGCCTTCCACCTTTGTACTGTGATGATCTTCATTAATGTATAGGGATTCCCACCTTGGTCCTGAAGAGCCTAAAGTGTAGAGGAGAGGCTTTCCAATTAGTTATCTCCTATTCATTGGCCATTGACCTAGGGTGTCTAAGTATAAGGAGTATCTACCCTTTAGGAGATGCTAGACCATCAACTGGAAACACCAACACATTATACATTACTCTAATATCTTTCAATGTCTATTTCATCCATAATTTTTTTTTACAACAAGATGCAACAACAATATACTTAGCTTCAATAGTAGATAAATAAACTGAATCTTTCTTTTTACTCAACCATGACACCAATCTACAACCAAGAAAGAATACACAACCACTTTTACTTTTTTTACATCTACACCATCATAGCTTTCTCTTCTTCAACATTTTCCTCATTCTGCTTCTCCTATTCTTCCACAACTTCTTCAATTCTTACACAATCAAGTACATTAGATACATATCCATCAAATTCAATTGAATTCTTCATTGCTTCATCCACCTTTAAATTTGTGCTTTCTACAATATTTCTCAACCTTTTATTGAAACATCTATAATCTTTTCTCATAGTAGAGTATCCAAGGAAGATACCTTCATCACATCTAGCATCAAACTTCCCTAAGTTTTCTTCATCCCTTTTGATATAACATTTGCTTCCAAATACCTTGAAGTACTTGACCATAGGAATTCTTCCACACCATAGCTCATAGGGGGTCTTTGTACTATTAGCCTTTGCTTGAACTCAATTGAATACATAAAAAAAAATATGATAGCTTATCTCAAATAAAATTATGGTAAAATAGCCTCAGTGATCATTGATCTAGCAACTTCCTAAATTGTTATGTTTTTCCTTTCAACAACTCCATTTTGTTGAGGAATTCTAGGAGTAGATAATTTCATTTTTATTCCATGAACTTCACAAAACATGTTAAACTCATTCAAAGTAAATTCACCACATCTGTCAAACCTTAAGCATTATATTCTCAAGTTTTCTTCATTTTCAACCATAGCCTTAAATGCCTTGAATTTTTCTAATGCATTAGATTTCTCTCTAAGAAAAGTAACCCATGTGTATCTAGAGTAATCATAAATAAAAAGCATAAAATACCTATTACCTTATACAATTATCACTCTTGTAGGACCACATAGATCTGTGTGAATCAAATCCAATAGTCCAATAGTAGATTGTTTCTTTGATCTGGAGTTGTTTCTAGCTTGCTTTCCAAATTGACAATTCTTATAGATAGTATTAACAAGCTTTGTAACCCTCGGTAGATCTATTACACATGCACAACATTGATTCTTTCCAAGTTATCAAAATTCATATGACACATCCTCCAATGCCATAACCAATTGTCATTAATTTGATTCATAAAGCAATGTCTATCAACACCCTTAAGTTGATAAATGTTTCCTTAGACTTCTTACCAACAACAATCACAGTTTCAGATCCTTTCCTAATTTCATAATTCATCCTCAAATACAATATTATATCATTTACTACACATTTTTCCAACACTTAAAATGTTATTCTTTAAACCCTTAACATAGTAGACATCATCAATATTATGCTTGCCATCAAAAGTGACTAAACCTATTACAAAAACTTAGCACCAGTATCATCTCCAAATTTAACTAAGCCACCATCATAATTTTCAAGCTTAACAAACTTACTCTTATCACCAGTCATGTGATGTGAACAACCACTTTCAACAACCCAATAGTTCTTTTCTTGTTTAGCATGAAGATCATAAATCACCGTACCTTCACTCTTTTTTGGAGTAATTTCTTTCACCTGTCTTGCAGTGTTAGCAGAAGTAGATTCATATTTTATAGCCAAGAACAAGCATTCATCATCATTAAAATCTCCATAATCAGATTTTTCATGAGAAATACTAGCATTGCCATTCATATAGTAAGCTCTATTGATCTTCTTACCTTTTTTTTCTTTGTTTAATCTATTTTGTTTGTTCCTCTTATCTCTTTCTAGACATCTTGAACCATAATGACCAATTCCTCAACAACTAAAGCATTTAAATGGTAACTTACCTTCATATTTGTCGAAGCCCTTTTTCGTCCTTCTCACAAAGTTAGCTTCCACTTCATCGATATTTTCTTCATCTAGATCTTCACTAGTTGTAGCCTTAAAAGCAGTTTCTAGTTTAGATCCATTTATCATATTTGGTTTTCTCATTTCATATGATGTCAAAGTACCCAAAAATTGATCTTTAGTATAATCCTTGTAATCCACATATTCTTCAATAGCAAATACCTTTTCACTATATGAATCGAGAAGAGTTTTGAGAATCTTCTTCACTATCCTAGGTTCATCCATTATTGCACCAAGTCCTTGCATTTCACCTACCAACTCATCTAATATTCATACAAGGCATTGAAAAAAATTGGGATCACTAAAATCATAGCTTTCAACATTAATATTCTTCTTGTTGATGTCAGTCATTTACCCTTCCAAGCTTCTAGTTTTTTGTTGCATACAGATAGAATGTGATTATGTAGATTTGATTTTTTGACCCCAAAACAAAGAGGAAGGTCCAAAAATTTACTTGAAAATTTCCCAATTTTAATATCTAGAATTTGAGCTATCTCTCTTTGTAAACTCGCCTCTATGTTGAAGAAAAAAAATGTTTGATTTGTGTCAATTAATGCCCTCCTTGCAGGCTTTGTATTAATTGTCTAGGGTAACCTAGATTCAGTCACTATAGGACATAGTTGTTAGGGTTAGAAATGTAAAACACTCTGGCTGTCTGTAAACAAGTAATTTCCAACCTGTTGTTTGCCCAACTTGTCCATGAAAATTTGCATCCATATCATCTCTTTTTCCACCTCTGTTGCAACAACATACTCTGCCTCTATGGTGGACAAAGCAACCACCTTTTGCAATCAAGAAATTCAACTCACTGTTGTCCCACCAACTGTAAATACATAACCTGTGGTACTCCGCCTGGTATCTATATCCCCTGCCAAATCTGAGTCAACATAGGCTTTTAAATCAGTATTAGAGCCCCCCAAACATAAACATTTATTGGATGTACCTCTCAAGTACTTGAGAATCCATTTTACCACATTCTAATGCTCAAATTTGGGATGACTCAAATACCTGCTAACAACTCCTATGACATTTGCAATATCCAGTCTCATGCATACCATGGCGTACATTAAACTACCTACAACTCAAGCATATGGTACCTTGGACATTTTTTCTTCCTCCTCTTGTGTCTTTGGACACATATCCTTAGTCAATTTAACATGACTAGGAAAAGATGTGCTAACAACTTTTGCATTCTCCATATGAAATCTCTACAACACCTTTTCAACAATAGTCGCCCAATGATGTCCTTTTCCTTGTAGGGGTATCTAGAATTTTTTTTTGTAGTCCTCTAATGTCAGATCTAAGCTCCTGATTCTAGCCAAAAAAAATTTCAGATCATTGTTGAATAATTATGCGAGTTCTTTTGGTTTAACAAGATGTTGGGTTTTGAATACAATAATGGAAAATGGATCTTCAAGATTCCTTCAATCTCCTTCAAACTTGAAACCTGCACATTCAAAGAGAGGGAGAGAGATTTTGGTTGTTCCATTAGGGGCTTTCCTTAGTCAAACCCTGTGTTAGTGTTTCCACTTCCAAAATGGAAATAGCAATGATAGGAAAGATAAATGATACGAAGGAATGATGAATCAAGAAAGTGCTACAACTCACCACCATTCAATGGATTCCTTGAAGGAGAAGTCATACACATCATTTCAAGGTCTTGTATTTTGTTTTCTTGAATGCTTGAATTTCTTGGAGACCTACAACAAAGGTTAACCTTCACAAACAATGATAACATAAACACATATAAACTCACATAATATTTTACATTATGTTTGGATCTTAAATTGTTGTAATAAAACTCTTAAATATTGCTCTTGAATTTCTCTCAATGTTCACTTACTCCTAGATAATGCTAGATATCTCTTTTTAGTTTTGAAATGGTGAAATGACTGTGTTTATAGGAATTTATTCAATTCCCCATAAATTAATTCCAATAGCTGACATTTATAATTTGAATTTTAAAAGTTAAATAATGACACCAATTTATTCAAATTTGGATCTCAAAAAAATAGGGGGACCCAGATGCCCAAGGGCATCCCAGTCTTGGCCCCATTTTCTTGGAAATAGGGTGTCAAGGGAAAAACATTAAATAAATGTATTTGTTCAATGCTTTTTATTTCGTGAAAAATAGTAAAAATAGGTTATAAAATGCATAATTTAGGACATTAGGTACTTAATTAGGATCAATAATTTAGGGGGAGAAAAACATAGTGTGAAATTGTCAAGGGTGACAATTTATGACACTACATTTAGCCCCCACTTTAGAGAGAGTATGAACTTACGTATAGACTCACACTAAAGTAGAAAATCTATATCAAGAGGGGTTCGATTGTCCAAATGTTGAAGAGGTGGGATGGTTGTGGATCCATGGAAAACCAACATGAGAGCAAAAGAACACACACATGTGAAGTGAAATGTAGCAATACAACATATACAAACATAAATGTTGAAAACATGAACCATACATGAAGAAAACACATGACATAACATAACATGTAGATGATAAAAGAATGAATACAAACACAGTGTAAACACGATGCAAACAAAAAGAAAACACATAAAAGACACACAATAAACAAGGTTAGTACTAAAAGGATTCAAGTTGGTAAGGAAAAGAGATCTTAGTCTTAAATTGTCTCAAATACCAAACACCATCCATCAAATAAAGGAATTCTCCCATGAGGAATATCAAGTTGTATTATGCCAAATCACTCATGAGCCAAATGGATCCACTAGCTAGAAATTTATGTTATTCTAGGTGTCCATGCAATATGGTGGGTTTCACAAGGCTAAAAAGTTGTGTTATGCTAAGCACTAATGAAACACATAGCTCCATTGACAAGAAAGTTGTGTTATGATCAGTGGCCGTGTTAAGGAGTTCATGACTCACACCATAGAAAATTTTGATATTTTCTAGTAGAATAAAAAACTAGAAGGTAAATGAGCTAGTTAAGTCCAATATTTACTAGGTGAGCCCCCAAGACAAGGTATAAAAGTGAAACACGCTAGGTCTAGTGAAGTCCGCTATTCACTAGGTATGCACCCATTTCAACTAAACCAAGATTTATAATCCCTAATAACTATGATAAGGTGATACAAAATTATCGAGATGATATGGTAACACATCACTAACTTCAACATCTATGAAAAAATGAAGAAAAAAATTGAAACTCACCTAAGGAGGTGCACAAACTCGCCTAAGGAGGTGTATAAATGATGGAAAGACTAAAATCTTAAGGGGTGTTATAACGACACCACCAAAAAAGGTGATTTACAAAAAACAAAGGGGCTTTGCTTAATACATTAAAGGTAACACCTTAGGGAACATCACACATGACATCACCACCAAGAGAGGACAAGTCATTGAATAGAAACTCACACCTTAGGGAATTCTAGTCATAGAATTACCACCAAGAGGAACATCATATGCCATGAAAGGTCACACTCTTAGGGGATATCAAGCCCAATATCACCATAAAGGAGACACAACATAGATCAAGAGGGCTACACTTTTATTGCCAAGGTCACACTTCATATGGGATTCAAGCTATCACCACTAAAAAGGGACCATTTCATATGAAAATAATGAACAAAGGACTATATGCCCCCCTTAAAATGTTAGTGTACTTGCTACACTAACATTTTAAGGAGCTATAGAGGAATCCCTTGCTAGAAGGAATGCACCTAATACAAGGATACCTAACCCCTTTCCCCCCAAGTGTAGGGACAAAGATGAGCCCAAAATGGATGATGATATGTTGCTCCTTGTGTAGAGAAGGGGGATTCACTACCCCCAAACTCTCAGGTCATAGAAGAGCCTAAGGGAGAAAATATCCTTGACCTTCCTTAGACTACCTAATAAGTTGAAAAGGAAGGGAAATTAGGACCCTATTTCCATTACATTTATGAATTTTTTTTTTGAAACCAAGTAGCTAACCATAGAGGTGTTAGACTATAGACCAAATGACTCTCTGTTAGAGGATGGTAGCACAGGGTTCAAAATTCAACATGCCCCACTAGAGTCTCAAGGATGTGCTAGCATCTTGTACGGATAGAGGGTCAAGTGGTAGCTAGAAACACACAATGTCTACTAACAACTCAAATGTTCTATTTTTATTGTTTGATAGAAACATACAAAAGTTCAAAGTACAACAAGAAGAATACTATGAAAGCTACCCTAATAGTGAAATGAAAAATAAGAAAGAAGAATATTTCCAACTTAATCAAGGTCAATTTATCCAGCTAGCTCCAAGCAAATGAATAGCACCTACACACACAGTAACAAGATAAATTTTGGGGTTGTGTTTTGGAACTTACCTCATTAAAGCCCTTGTTTTAGTGTTCCCACCTCCACGGATAGCCAATAGACAACAAGATTGTAGAAAAGTGATAAAGAAGTAGATAGAAAAGACACAATATAGCAAAGAGAAAAGATAACCTAGATGCTACTCTACAAGAACAATAATGCAAACAAGAAAATAGACATAATATCACCTCCCTTTCTATGAGCACTCAAGGTTGAGAGAGGAAGGAGATGACAATATCATCATGCCAATAAAGTAAAGTCTTGAAAACCTACAATAATAATGGTGTTGGAGTAGCAAGATAGTATAGAAATGAAGAGAAAGAGAGAGTGAAGTGTGAATTGTTAGAGAGTGAGAATGAGTGATAGAATGAATAGATATCTTGAGAAATAGAATGAATAGATATCTTGAGAATGATATAGAATGAATAAAGAGCTTGAGAGAGAAAAGAAGTGAGTTATAATGGCTAATTTAGAGGAAAATAGTCATTTCCAATGGTCAAGATTTGATAGGGGGGTGTTATGCTCACAGGTGACATAGAATCATAATGTCTTTAACATTTCTTGACATAGGAATCTTATTAGGATGAAAGAAAAAACATAAAAAATTACGTAGTTTGTGTAAATCCTCAAAAAAAATTACCTTCACTAACACTAAATGATAGGGACATGTAGAAAAATCAAAGCAAAAGTAGTAGGTTTTTGCATTATCAAACTTGTAAGACTAAAATAAAGGTAAATTAATGAAAATTTTCATGGGATGCAAATTTACACCATTACATTTTTCCCCACTTTAGCAAGCATACATGCCAATGCATATGTGAGCTAAAGTAGAAAAATATTGAACAGAATATATTGAAATCATCTAGGAAGAAGACCTTCGATGTGGCATACCTTTACATGAAAGAGGGAGCTCCACCAAGATACAAAGATGACATGGGTCTTCAATTCTCCAAAGCTAGGTAAATCTCACCACACACATGTTAGGCTAGAAAAAAACATGTTAGGAAAAAAAGCTAATCATAATAGGAACAAATTCATAAGACACAAGAAGACACAATTTGACACAAGTTTTCATAATAAGAAAAAAATTTGATTAGATACTTGAAACAAGACACACACTAATTAGATAGATAAGCTTGTGGCAATTGCAAACTACATTTCAAGAAAAAAAAAAAAAGGGTCTAGTCAAGCTACCCCCAATATAGATTCTAAGATATAAGGCATCAAACACCAATACACATGATGTTGAATATTAGATAAAATTAAAAAAAAAAAAGGAATCCTCCTCAAGACATCAAGGCACTAAGGAATCCTTTTTTAGAAAGGGGTTCTTTTAGTAGGGAACCCTTCAAGACAACAAGACACCAAGGGGCCCTTTTGAAAGAACATACCATTTGAAAGACACAATTTTATATAAGTTATTTTATCATAAAGGAATCCTTTTGAAAGATATTTTTTCAAGGAACCCATTAGAAAGAATGATCCTTTTTTAAAGGAAAGTTTTTAGACTCTTTCATTAGAAAGAATACTCCTTTTTTGAAAGGAAAAATTTCAAACTCTTTCTCTTATGGGATCCTTTTCGAAAGAATATTTCAAGGATTCCTTTTTTAGAGAATACATCCTTTTAGAAAATGAGATTTTTTAACAAGAGATTATTTTTTTGAGGAATTCATTGTAAAGAAATTTAACACCAAGGATGGTGTGTTTTGTGCAAATGATCACATAACATCCTAAGGAGAGAAATGAGAGGCAGAGATGTTTTGGAACACAAAATATAGTGAGATGTATATGTGTTATGTTGTCACACATGCGAGGGAAAAAATATTGAAAACACAACATCAAGAAGCAAATAGATAGAGAAAAAGAAATTGATAGGGGGACATGAGAATTCAAGGTCTTAATGGTTCATAGATATAAATAGATAGATATAATATAGTATATGTATGAAATTCCATTAATCCCCAAAGTTCTTAGAATGTGAAGAATAGCACATGAAGAAAAGGTAAAAATAAAATTGGGTCAACATGGAAGAAGGCCTAAATGCCCCCAATGCTTTCCATCGTCCCCAATATTAAAAAGAAAGATAATGACACATAGAAGAATGATGATAAAAATAGAATAAATGTATGACATATTTACATGCCTATATCTGAGCACCTACAAGGGTCACAAGGTTCCTCTAGGAAAGATCACAAACATAAAAAAGACAAGCATGGGTAAAATAAACACAAAAACAAGTCTAATTTATAGATGTAGAAGAGGAAACACCCTATTACTCATCGACCAACAAGTCATCGTACTCCCAATCTAAATCATTATAAGGTGAGGGAGGAAGATCATACAAGGGTGAGATAGCAAGGGTAGTACCCTTTGAATTTCCTACAACAAGAGCCAAGGAAGAAGGTGTTGGAACAAAATAATCTATTGAGAAGGGGGGTGAATTAGTAGATCACTTTAAATTTGG
Source organism: Sequoia sempervirens (assembly GCA_007258455.2). Taxonomy (NCBI): domain Eukaryota; kingdom Viridiplantae; phylum Streptophyta; class Pinopsida; order Cupressales; family Cupressaceae; genus Sequoia; species Sequoia sempervirens. The sequence continues at coordinate 491,146,535 of VDFB02281492.1, read as the reverse complement.
TTCTCAATACCTATTAAACCTTTTATGTGAAAATTAAAACATGACATGTAGAAAAGTAAACATTCACACACAACTCATAACACAATATATACATGGAAAACCAAAGATGAGAAAAACCATGGTGAGAATAGATGCTAGGAGCTATTGTCCTAATCCATCCTCACAATGAATATCTTTTGATTACAAAGTTTAAGGGCACAAACCCTAAGGAGACACCAATCCCCTAGTTTTAGGAACACCTACTCCAAGGAAGCACCCACTCCCTATTTTGAGCACCTACTCAAATATCTAATGGCACCCACCAATCAGATTTATAATGCAATGTATTACAATTTGTTCAATTGAACATAGTTCAATGCTGTAACATAATTTATAATTGCTCAATTCCTTGTTGTTGCCTCTATAACTCAATTATCTCCCCTGCACCTCTTTGTTATGTTCTACACCTTCCCTTTTCTATTAGTGCATTCTTTGTCTGCCTCAAAAGACCATACAAACTTTGCAATTATCTCTTTTCCTTTTAGTGCATTATCTATCCACCTCAAGAAGCTCACAATACTATTTGTAATATGCACTCATTTAGTAGCATCAACTAATTAGCCAAACTATGTTTTTCATTTTTATATCTATTTCACCAACCTATGGTGATTTCCTCAAGATTCACACACACATATAGATCATTTGTTAGGGTTTACATGTTATCTTCTTCAATAAGCTACCCGTTGATGGTGTTTTATGCACAACAACAACTCAGACATAATATAATATCCTATCTCTCTTGAAAGGTAAATATCTATCAGCGGGCCTCAAGAGATAACCCCAAGGTCTCTAAGGTTAGGTCTTGACAATGCATAACTCAGTGACAAATGTGAAAATGCTGGTAATCACAATGGGACCTTACTACAAGCAAAATACTGAATTGATTTTATCAAATCTAACAAACTGGTGATACTTCAATCCTAGATCTAACCCAATAATCAAAGAAATAGAAGAAGATAAGGGTTTTAAAGAGATTTCTAAATCTAATACTTTTCCTAGGATTAGTAATGAAAGTAACCAACACTCAAAATGGACCAATCCCTCAAAACTGATCTTTGTTTGACCCAGATAAATCTGCAGTCTCACAAAAAATAGTGTAATCTTCTAAGGTTCTTAAGATTTTCAAGTCATGAACATTCATTCATACAACCCTATTGCAGTTGAAATGAACAAATCTTCACAATCGAACTAAGCACACTGAAAATGAAGTCTAGGCTAACTTTGCAAAGCAACTAACAATCAGCTGGTTGCAAAAAGTATGGACTGAGGGATTGCTGCAACATTCAAGTATCAAATCACAAACATTATTGAATCAAATGTAATCTAAATATTAACTTCCTCAAAGCAATTTTAAAGATGGGATAACAAGAACCATGCAATACAAAAGAAAACAAGTATGGCACCAAATCACAATGTCATTTCTTGTATTCAAATTATCCATTGTAGCAACAATTCCAGTTTTCTATTACAATATTTGCTTGAGAACAACTACTTGTTAACTTTCTCTACTTAACTCACTTCTAACTATCTATGCTCTTTATCCTAATTACATATTCTAACTATTTCTAACCCCTTACAAAGAGGCAAAATGCCCAATATATAGAATTCTCCCAGAAATTCATCAGCTAGGCAAGGGTTTTGCAACATTAACTGGGCACCACCGACCAGCCAAGAGAAGGTCAAAATGGAACAAAGGAATGCACTAAATGTGAGAACAACACCCAGGTCAGCCCAAGATTCCTAATGCAGCTCGGACCAATGCAGGGTGCGATAATGGGGAAGCACAAATCCCAGAGTAGTTGGGAATTAACTACCTTCCCCTTTGTCCCGATTCTGATCTGGCCCTTCATGAACTCGCAAAAGCATCCCATCCAAGTCGGCCATAGGTGGTATTGGCAGAACCCTAAGTCATATTTCGATGGATGCAATCTCATCCCTTGATTGTTTGACTGACTTATCCAAATCCACCTTATACGCTAGGTATTTGTCAATAACTACAATGTAGGTGGCCGCATCATCTAACTAGTGCTCAGACACAGGATCATCATTAAGTAGTGCATAAATGTCCTACCACCATTTTCTCAACTGCTCTAGACTCAAATTCTTGGGTGCAATCTTCCTTTGTCCCATCATTATCTCAAAAAAAGCAATGCAACCATTATAAACCCCAGTTAGGGTGTCATCGATCTACCTCCTCTATTTATAAATATTTTTCAATACCTTCTGCCTAATTTGCAATACCTCGAACCAATCCCATGGTTCAGAAGCTCTAGAAGAAGGAAGGATCCCATTACTCACCAACCTGTCCCAGGTGTACTCCATAATAGTCTTGGTTTTCCATAGCAGGAGGTCAGTGTCTTCTTTATCTTGTGCTATTACCTGTTTCATCTAGTCCATCATCCTTGCAACATCCTTCTTAGTCAACAAGATTTCCTTAATAGCTACATCACCTTTTACTTGCACCCCTTTCAACCAATTCACAGTGGCAACAGTGGATGCTTTCATCTTTTCTAGCTCGGTTATGGTCTCCTGAGGTAGAGGATTTGTAGCAGAGGAAGAAGGATTAATTGATTGTAGTGGCTTCATTAATTCCTCCAAGCACTTCCTGAGATTTTCATTTTCTCTCTTCAGCTCCTGGTTGGTCTTCATTTCCTTTCTCAATCTATCCACAATAACTGTACTGGAGACTTCATAGTCTTCATTATCCTGCTTAGCTGATGTAGGCCCCAGATTGAAAGTATAAACACTGTAATCCTTTTTGACCACATCATCTCTATCTTTTACTGGAGCAGGGGTGGCGATATGAACAAATTTGTTATGTGCTTCATCTCTTTCAACCCTTGAGATCACTCTAGCCTTCTTCTTATCTTTAGCTTTCCCAAGTTTAGCTAGGAGCTCATCCCAATTTGGTGGCATGTCTTCTACCACAACCTGTTTTCTCTTTATCTCTCTGTCCAGCCACTCAGGAATAGTGGGTTCCAATTGCACCTGGCTCTGCCCCATTTCTTCTTGTTGATCCTTAGGTGCCTCTTGACTCAAATTTTGTTTCTCAGGAGTTTCACCCATCTTACTTTCTTCCTCTTCAACATGTTCCTCCTCATGTATAGGTGAAGGAACCTTCACTGTTTCCTCTTCCCTTGGAGGAGATTCAACTTCTTCAGTTCTGACAAAAGAATCTACATATGCAACCATAAGGGACTGCATTATCTTTTCAATTTCTGCTTCTGCACCATGGAGATCACCCTCATGAAATTCCTCTCCCTCAGTATCTGGATGGTCTTCAACATCCCCTAACTCATCTAATTTTATTTTTTGCTTCATGAGTGGGAGGAACATCATCATGTTGCTCCTCATGAGAAATCACCAGAGGGAGATCAGCCCTAGGCACACTGTCCCTAGGAGAAGGAGTCCCAGAACTCTTCGCATACAACTTGGATTTCTCTCTCGAAATTTCTACTTCTACCACAGGCGAGGAAATACTTTCTCATTTTTTAGGGCTCTTCTTCTCTAACAGTCTTACAATTCTTCTTCTCTTCAGCATAGGAGCATTAGTCTCAGGATTTTGTTCCTCGACTTCCTTCCATTTGGACCTTCTAGTTCCTATCCTTTTCTTAACCTTTGGTCTTCTCTGCTTTTCCGCTTTTTGGGCCTCTTTTCCTTGGACACCTTTTATCTTAATCTTGGATGGAGAGTCCAACTTACCTTTACCCTTAGGATCCTGCTCCACTGATTCCTTAGAGGTGGAATGAGGATTTAGATCTCCCATCAGGTTGTAGGTACAATTCACTCCTTTATTCTTTAACTCCCATACCGTATGTTTGTGCCACATCTTAGTAGCTTTGATAATGTGATCCATCAACTGTTCCAGTTCTATTTTCTCTTCCTCTAACCAGTCTATATCACCAATCAACTTATCTTTTACTGCTTCATAGGCATGATCCTGAATCAAGTTCCCATCATCCTCTGACTGATCAGGCACTGCCCTTATGTTATACAATCAGACTGCATCCAATGGAAGCTGAGAGAATTTCTTCTTCCTAACCTTATATTCATCACCACAATTGGCCTAGTAGTCCTCTAAATCAACCTTATGGCCATATTCTCTACTGGCTTTCTTTTGAGCCTCACATGTTATATCAAATATGGACCTCTTGGAGTGGAAAGACAAACCAAGAGTACTCATTTCTTCTTCTGAAGCTTGGGCATAACCAATGGAAGGGAAGGCCTCTCCAGTGCCAATCCTTAGGGGGACTTCTCCACCAAATCCTATCTTGTGTTTGTCCTTGACAATGGCATCAAAGTCACAAATCTGTCTAGTGGCTTCTAGTAGTATAATGTGATCAGTGGGATACCTTGAAAGTTTGTATGGGGCCCCTTGGAATCCATCAATCCGAATGTAGGAGAAGGTTGGGAATTGAATAAACCAAGCTCCATACCTCTTGATGAGCTCCTTGGCTTGATATGAAATTTTGACATGCTCCGCCCCTTGAAGCATTCTAGTGATATACATGGTGAATGCATCATTTTCCCTCCTATAGTTTGAACTTCCCAAATGCAACTGAGGGAAAAATTTGTAAATAAAATCCTGCCCAAAAATTCCTTTTGTATCCAATCCTTTATAGGGATGGAACCTTGCAAGTGCATAGACCAGGTATGACATCATCATGAAAGTCTTGGTCTGCAACACATTGGATAACTGCTAATGGAGCCCTCTACTAATCAAGCCAACCCAATGATAATCAATCAATTCTTGCTCCATCCTTACAATGGCATGGCACATCCAATTCTCAAATACTCCTACATTCCTCAATCCAACCACCCTGCTGAGAAGAGTGATGGCGTCATAATATTCCTTCTTGAACTTAATCCTGAAAAGCTGTTTGGGCAGTTTGGAATAATGTGACTTGGGATTTTCCAACCAAGAGTTGATGAATTGTTGAGATTTGATAGTTTTTTCTTCATAAAACTCCTTGGCTGACCCCATGCTAAATGCCACCACGTGAGATCTATCCAACATGTCAAAAGTTTGAGTGATGGAGACAGGGTTAAGATTTTCTATTACTCTCCCTTGAGGGCTGATAATCCTTTGAGTGCCCTGGTCATAGTGTCCGACACACTCAAGGACCAGCTCATAACATTGCACCGTAGAAGGGAAACCAACTACATGTGCCAAACCTGACTCCTTCATCCTTCGGGCCACCAAAGGAAGATCTGTAGCTACCATTCTTTCTTTGAACCCTTTGTAATCCCATTATCCAACATTAGTGTCAGTCACCTCTGACTAGATTGATGTGATTTTTCTATCAGGAATCTTGCTCTTAACGTCCATTTTGATCCTTTCTTGTCTCAGACATAGAGGATCCCTCTGCTACCTTGCTAGATTCAGCCTGTATCCATCAAGAAAATCACAATAAAAACCATAGGAAAGTATTATTAATTCATCAATACACCATTAGAATGCATCTCATATAGACAAGGTGTTGTTAAATTTCTCACAACATGATTACAACAAATTTCAGGTTTTAAGACCATCCGCGAATTCTGAGCGGGGGAGGAATTTCAGAAAATTCCAGACTGATCGAATTCCAATGGAATAGCTAAGAAACACCTACTTAACCATTAAACCTAATTATTTTTCATCAATAAACCACATGGGAAATCATGAGATAGCATGAATAAATCATAAAATGCATTAAAAATCACTAACACATCATGCTATTCCATACTCCTTTACATTTCATCAACTTTCGGGAAAATCTGCCAGAGACGGATTCCCGTGAAGAACGAGCCAAAGAGGAATTTTGGGAAATCAAGGAGGTGCCAAATTTCAAGAAATCTGGACTCAACAAAAATCTGTGGGATAGGAAAGATTCTGAACCAATTAGTGCAAAAGCGTGTCTCTCGGCTAAACAAGTTTATTCGGGATGAGGTCTTGGTGAAGTTGCGGTGTCCTACCGAACGTTGATGCAACAACATATCGATATGACTAACGAGTGGTCGGGGGAAGATCTTGGTGAATGACCCTAGTCATGCCGACTTTGAAGTCCATGCAAACACTTTGGCTAGACAAAAGTTATCGGCAAGGGGTTTCAACGAATTTTCTTGGTCTCATCGACCAACGATATAACCCAGGAGATCTTCGGTGTGAGAAAGACACTGTCACAGTGAACGAATATGAAATTAGGAGGGCCTTCGATATCATGTCTCAGAAACAAAGGAGAGTCTTAGCGATAAAGAGATTATTGGTAAGATGGATGAAGGCCACTATGAGCTCATAGCGACGAGGGTTTTTCTTGCCGACAAAAAGACCTTTTGGCGTAAGAGTTATATTGTCCTGGCGATCAAATACAAACCCACGAAGGCTTTCGGTGAAACACAGGATGACCGATGTGACATCTCCCCAACTTCGAAGGGTCATAGCGAAGGGAATCTGGAAGGGATGGATTGTCCCGAAGGGACGAAAAATCCAACACTACAACTCGAAGTCATGACTTAACCCAAATACTAAATTAATCATGAATTTCAAACATTTAAAAATAGAGCAAGTCAGGGACAGACCTTTAGAAGATTTTCTCCACATTCAAAGCCTACCCAAGAACATACCCAAGACAAATGACAATGCCCTAGATTAAAATCCCACACACTCACCATTAAAGCATAGGCGAGCTTATGACTACGGTGGTTCAAGTGCTGACACCATGCTAGGGGAAAAAGACATCATGATTCTCAAGTAAGTTCACTAAAATGCAAATAAGCCAACAAACTCAGAAACTACTTGAGGGATCATAAATTAATCAATCGCTACGTAACCCTAGTCATGAGGCATCCAAATATTCAGGAATTCAAGTCCCAGAAGCTCTTTATAACATCAATGCACTATCCCTAATCATCAATTCAAAGCCAGGCAACCAAACACATACCATTACAAAGTGACAATCGATCCCAGAATCAACAAATGTAAAGAGAATGGGGCCCGCAAAGAACAAGGGCATGAACACGCAAGAAAAAATCACCAAATCAATCAATTCAAAGCCGAATGTCCCAAAATCCCAACCAATCACTCGCAAGAAAGAACTTCTTAGCTCAACGAGGGAAAATAAGAAGCAGGACGATATAAAAGACCTCATAATCAAGTTAAATACATCCCTCAGAACACGCACGAAGCCATTAATGCATTCGACAAGATAGCCAGAGAAGGAATTAAGGAATCCGATAAGAGGGCAGAATCCAGGAAAATCCATCCCATGCGGAAATCCGTGAAGATACAAAATCCCCGAACAACAAGGGTCCAGCCAGAGTCCAAGCAGGATTTAGGAAAATCTGACCAAGGTGGAAAATCCTGAATCAGGGCAAAAGCTCGAAATTTGTCCAGAACTTAAGATTTTCAATAAATAACCTGGGGAAACACTTAGGCAATCAAAATAAACAACTTAAGTGCATGCCTAAGTAAGAAAAAACCTCAAAAGAAAGGTCCAAAACACCAAAATCGAAGCGAAAGAGGGTCCTTGCTTTTAGCGAGGTGTGTGTGCAAAAACTACACAACACTACCTTTGCATCAAACCTCACACTTCCATGAAATTTTGATTTAGTGAATTTACCAAAAAAATGGCTCTATGTAAAACCCTAAAACCTTATATGGATTTAATGCATTCCTTTGATTATGAAATCTGATTATGATCTCGATCATTGTCGCATCCTATATCATTGTTCTACAAATAAAATCTTTATTTACATTGGTCGATGGTGTAGTTGGACCAATTAAATTCATGCATAGTGTCAGTCTATAGTAGAAACCCTCATTCACACTTTCATAGTCATTTGAGAGGTGAAAATTTAAATTTGAGACATTGATTTGATGTATTAATTTCATGATCAACCATTCTCCATTTATCATTGTAAATTTAAAACATAACCATTGGATGATATCATTTTAACTGATGCAGTTGCTCACATATCACAACTTAGCTCGACATAGTTTTATTCACAACAATGACGTGAATAAACACTGTGATACAATAACTTATCACCACCTATCCTCTAGGACACTTGTCCACCTTATCACTCCATCACCAATATAAACTAGGGATCCACCATTTCCTTACATCACACATTGGTAAACTGTATAGCGCATGGCGTTTGTTAAATGCAATGTGAACATCCCTTGTGATGCAATCTTGTTTTTTAATTTGTCTTCATGTACATGTGTCACAAGCCCATAATACTATATGGTTGAACCAAAAACCCACTAAGTCTTCAGTGGGATAGTGGGATACTACCATCTATTCGATGTTGAAGTGATTTTCTACTTATATCACATATCACATAATTCCTAACTCCTTTTGGCTTCACAACAATGATGTGAAGTGAGAGTGCGATATCTCACCATGTGTTTTTGATGATGTCACATTCTACTTGTAGAGCTTTTCATTTACTGGTCCCATATGACACTTTTTGTCAACCTACAATCTCTCATGGCCAGATGAGGACCCCACCACATACTTCACGGGTTAGTGAGGATCATTCAATCTAACAAGTTTGATCACTATCATTGATCAACCTTCATTGCATATCACACAAGGTGTAGTCTGAGATAAACATTGAAGCGTGATACAAAGGGATTATGTGATAGTCGTTGGATCTCAACCATGAATATGCATCATTAGATATTCCATCACATATCATAACTTAGGCTTGGTCACAGTGAATAATATTACTGATGTGAAAGGTTTATGCAATGCATACAAACCATCAACCTGAGGTGTTAGGTAAAGGGGTTGGTTACCTTGATGACATCAATGGATTAAATGATAAATTAAGCAACCTACAACTGCCTATGTCCAATCACTATCAAACCATAAAAAATTATCAACACCATGACTACAACACTTAGGGTTTATTACAAAACCCTAACTTGACCAAAGATCCCAAATAAATCATTCTCGAGCTCATTCCACCTTCTTTGATTATGCAAGACACATCAATCAAATTCTCTTGAGAAAAAAATCATGAATATTGCCTTAGTTTTCTCTTTTTACATCTAGAAGCAACCTATACAGTGTCATGACAATATTTCATGATAACTTTGCAACATTTTGAGCAACTTTACAACATTTGCAAAACTTTCTCACTTTTCCATCATATTTCTCCAAATCTTCTAGAAATTGATCCTATTTTCTCCATGACATCATGCCAACAATCACTCTCATAGGATGCCACTCAAATATACCCTTTTTACATCAATAAAAAAATATGCCAACAATCTCCCCCTTGTCATTGATGGCAAACCCAAATGCCAAAATTGCTCAGCCAATCAACAATGGTCTAGTATCAATTATAGATGTTCCAATTCATGCTTTGTACTAACTAAACCATTTCACTACACTATACCAATTAGAATAAAACACATTATGCACATACATAACAAATTGATACCAATTTTTCACAAAAAATTGCTTGAATATCTCCCCCTTGCTCAATTTTAGGATCTTATGAGCATGCACACAATTTCTCCCCCTTTGACATCAATGGAAAAGGTTCATCCTCAATACTTGTTTGGCCTCTAATGGTTTAATAACTATGCCCTTAGATCTGTGACTTAGAGATTGGACATTTGAACTCAGTAGCTATCTTACTCATCATGAAGGTGCATTTCATTGTCAACCTAGGGACGTAAACTTGAAATGGGTCGGCACTGTATGTGCACTAGGACTCTACTGCAGTCATCCATAAACTAGGAAATAAATAGTACAAGAAATAAAATGTTGGAAATAAATCAACTTGAGCACTAAGCATGAATCAAAAAATACACCAAGCATTAACAATTGGACTAGAAATGAAATATAGAAATGGGAATCTTAGCAAACAAATAATAAACTACTTTTTTTTCCTTGGCTGCAAGAATAGTCACAGAAAAAATTCCAATGGTTGCAGGAACAAGCAACTACTGAAACTAAAACTAATTATTGAACAAAAAATAAATTTTAAAGTAAATGGGTGGAATTCTCACCAAGTGGCCCCCCTGAGTGATTCTTCCTTAAGCTAACTTAGTTGTAGCAAATTAGAAGATCATATTATTTATTGAAAACATGATTACAACATTTCAACAATATGACTGTATTACTAAAACTAGAAAATGCAAGTACGGTCTCAGAACATCCGACCTTATGAAAAGGGGAATCTAACCATTATTTATAGAGGGGAAAAACTACTAATTAACCCTAACTACCTAGGCAGACTCCATCAAAATAGGAGGATGCCATTTATTGAAAACATAGAAAAAGAGGGAGGAAGTTATGCATGCACCAAATTTGGTCAAAGCATACTTTCCCAATGAGAATCTAGCACAACACACTCCTTATCTTTGCTCAACAAACAAACATGACCATTAAAAGGTAGTTACAATATTTTATTTGAACTAATAATTTCCATCCATTTGAGAGTTTTCCCTCCATTGACCTCTTAATGACCACCTTCTTGACTTTCTTGGCAATCGACTAGCTGGTAGGAATTTCTTCCAATTTGCAAGCTTCGTTGACATCATCATCTCAATGTGAACCTACATAATGACATTAGCACACACAAGCAATTGCATATTTTCAATTACCTTAATGTAACATCCATTCAACCACATAAAATTAACATAGATAATTCACATAGCATGTTAATGTCATTAAAAGTCACAAGGATAAAATTATGCCCAAGGTTTATGGTTTTAAGGAAATAACATGGAAAATTTCAACAACCAAGTGCCAAAGTATATGGTAACAAAAACAAATAGATAATAAAACCTATCAAAATTGAGCCATTAATTGGACTGATCAACTTGCACACTTGCTTCCCCTATGAATATTTTTCCTTTTGACAATTAATTTAAAGAGAAAGAGTGGATTGTTGAATCTACAACCATCAAGTTGTTAGAAATTTGTAAAATCAATTTTATTTGACTTGATCTATCCTTACATTTCCAGGGATGAATGCAAGATCAATGAAGATCCCCCTAGACCCATTCCCTGTCACTAGAGTTTAGTGATATGATGTGGGATAAATTACTCCCAATTTCTACCTCATATATTCAAATTTTTCCATGGGAAGAGGCTTGGTAAATATTTCAACAATTTTTTCCTTGGTTGACACATATTCCATGCTAACTACTTGATCTACTACCTTTTCTTTGATGAAGTGATCCTTAATTAATAAGTGATTTTTCTTAGAGTGCATCACTAGATTCTTTGAGATGTTTATTGCACTTGAATTATCACAAAGAATAGAGATAGGTTTATTATACTCAACCTTGATGTCTTTGAGTATTTGTTTCATCCACAATACTTGAGCATGACATGCTGCTACTAATATATACTCTACTTTTGTTGTAGAAAGAGTTACTAATTCTTGATTTTTGCTCATCCAGGAAACAAGTTTTTCTCCCAAGAAGAATACACCAACATTAAGTGCTTTTCCTATCATCTACACTTCCATCCCAATTAGCCTTTGTATATATAGCTAGAGTGAAATATTTGATCTTAGGATACCATAGTCCATAGTCAATAGTAATTTTGATATATCTAAAAAATATTTTCACTGTGTTCACATGAGACCCTTTGGGAGCCACTTTAAATATTTCCACCATACACACTACTTGCATGTTTTCTGGTCTTGATGAAATTAAGTACAAGCTTCCAATCATTGACCTATACATTGTCTAATTTGCATATGAGGACTCATTTGACTTACTCAACTTACAACCAATTATCATGGGAGTACTAACTGGTTTTCTATCTTCCGTTCCAAATTTATTAATCATTTCTTAGCATACTTAGTTTGAGATATAAATATTCCATCATCATTTTGTACAATTTGTAAACGAAGGAAAAATGACAACTCTCCTAGCATTGACATCTCAAATTCATCTTGCATTTACACAACAAAAAATTTACACATTTTATCATTACTACCACCAAATATGATGTCATCCACATAAACTACAACATTGATCATGTGCTCACCTTCTAATTTGAAGTATAGATTGTTGTTTGTGCATCATTTCTTGAATCCTTGTTGTTGTAGCTACTAGTCTAATCTTGAATACCATGCTCTAAGTGCTTGTTTTAGACCATATCATGCTTTTTTCAATCTGAAAATATAGTCATCTTCTTCTAATCTTTGAAAACCTTATAATTTTTCTATGTAGACTTCTTCAATATTTCCATTCAAAAATGTATATTTTACATCCATCTGATAGAATTTAAATCCTTTATAAACTAAAAATGCAAGAAACATTTTTATGGCATCTAATCTTGCAATAGGTGAAAATGTTTCTTCAAAGTCTATTCCTTCAACTTGTGCATATCCCTTGCACACCAAGCTTTCTTTGTTCCTCACAACAACTCCATTTTCATTGAGCTTATTTCTAAATACCCATTTAGTACCAATTACGTTTTTGCTTGGGGGTCTAGCAACCAATTCCCATGTCTTATTTTTTTCAATTTTATTCAACTCTTCTTCCATGGATTTTATCTAGCTCTCATCTTTGTTAGCCTCCACATAACTTTTAGGCTCAATTTGTGACAAGAGAGAAAAAAATTCTTGTTCTTTTTTCTTTGCAATTCTTCTCCTTGTCTAAACACCTTCATCTTTATCACCAATAATCTAATTTGTAGGGTGATCCTTTTGCACATAATTTACAAGTTCTCTTTCATTCTCCTCTTTTGTTTCTTCATCAACAATCTCTTCTTCATAATCTAATTCATGTTCAAAGTCATTTCTATCATATTTAACATGTTTTATATCCTCATCAATCTTGACATTGATGCTTTCCACAATATTCTACAACCTCTTTTTGTAACACTTGTAAACTTTACTTTGGGTGGAATAGCCTATAAATATTCCTTCCTTAAATCTTGATTCAAATCTCTCCAATTTTTCATCTTCTCTTTTGATGTAGCATTTTCTACCAAACACTTTGAAATACTTGATAGATGCTAGTTTTCCATATCATATTTTGTAGGGTCTCTTGTCACTGTTTTCTCTTATTTAAAATCCATTTAGAATATATATAGTTCTATGAATTTCCTCTCTCCAAAACATATTTGTCAACTTGGGCATATTCTTAACAACCCTTTTCTTTCTCTCAACTACTCCATTTCGCTATGGAGTTCTTGGTGCAAATTTTAGTATCTTAATCCCATGTTTCTCACAATACTCAATGAATTCACTTGATGTGAACTAACCTCCTCTATCTGATCTTAAGCATTTAATTCTTCTCCTAGTCTCCTCAACCAACTTTTAAAATATCTTGAATCTTTCAAATACTTGAGATTTATCCTTTAGAAAGGTTACCCATGCCATCCTAGAGTAGTCATCAATTAGCAACATGAAGTCCCTTTCACCTTTTAGTCCCCTTGTCCTCGTAGGACCACACAAATTAGTATGAACCAATTGCAAGGGTTTTGTGGTTGAATATTCTCTTGTTTGAAACTTAACCCCTGTTTGATTTCCCTGTTGACATTCTTTACAAATGGTATTTTCAAGCTTAGTTATCTTAGGCATGTGTCTTACTAGTCCTCTTGAGCTTAATTTCACTAGATGATCAAAATTTGCATGCCCCAATCACCTATGCTACAACCAAATTTCATTAGCCTGACCTATCAGACAACTCAGGTCTTTTACTTCATAGAGATTATAAAGGTTGGAGTCAGATATTACTCCTTGTGTAATTGTCTTTTCATTTTTCCTTATCTTACATCCTTCTGAAATAAATGTGACTTTATAACCATTGTCACACATTTGACTTACACTTAATAGGTTGTGCTTCAATCCTTCAACATTAAGAACATCTTTAGTAGGATTTTTACCATCTAAACTCAATATTCCTTTCCCGCATATCTTTACTACAATGTTATCACCCAAACTAATTGAACCTCCTTTACATTTCTTGAGTTGGATGAATTTAATCTTGTCAAAATCATATGTTTGGAATCCACTATCTATTACCCAAAAGTTTTCCTTTTTTGCATGAAGTGTCATTTGTGCAATCATTAATTACGTGGGAGTCTGCTCTTTTTCTTTCCACACCTTCTTAGGTTTCTTTTCCACTTTCTCTTCATTCTTCTCAAGAGCATTAGACTCTTTATTTACCTTAGGTAGTGTGTTTTTGTTTTTCTCACTTTGTACATTTGGTCTTATAAACTTTGTTCTATAATTATTTGCTATATGATGAAATTTGTTGCAATTGTAACACATCACATTTATATCAACTAAAGGAGAAAATGGATTGTTTCTTAAAATATTAGTACTCCTTTAAGGAACTACTTTACATTCTCTAGACCTATGACCGAACTGATTACAAGTATAACAGTACCCATAAAAGTATGAAGAGTACTTGGTCAAATCATTTCTTTGTGCAAGATAAGGGGCTCTTCTTAGAATTGGTTTCTTCAAATCTCTCACCCATGTGAATCCATCAACATCAGTTCTTCTTACAATTTTCCTCCTCTTTTGATGATTAGGAGTTGATTGGCTATTCTTCTTGTTTGCAACAGGCTTATCTTCTTCATCTATTTTCTTTACTTCAACATTCTTCTTCTCACCATTAGATGCAATTTCCTTGCATAATTTCTCACCATTTGAACAAGCCTTTTCTTCTGTCCTAAATCTCTCATATAATTTTTTAGAAGTGTACATAAATGTTGTTTTTCCTATCTCAAGTCCTAAACCATATTTCTCTTTATTATAGGGATTTTGTGTGCTTAATAATATATCAAGAATCTTTAAGCCTCCTTTCAATTTTAAACCTTTTTCTATTTGTTCTCTACAATTCTCCAAGTCTTTTCTCAAGGAAAATATTTCTTCTTCTAACTTCATACATTTTTCAACTTTAGACTACAACTTGGATTTGACTATGTCAAGTCAATTCTCTTGGCTTCTTCCACCTATAGCTTCAAGCTCACCATGATCTAGTTAGATTCTTCAAGGTTCTTGGTTAGCCTTTCAGTCTCCTTTTGCACAAGTTTCTTCTAATGTTTATTTTCCTTCTTTTAGTTTTTCAATCTCCTCTCTTAGGTCATCAATCTCATCTAGGGCACAAATGAGTTCACCCTCTAGTTTAACTTCTCCTTCCTCTTCTCCTTCTTCACCAAAGTTTTCAACCTTTCCATATTTTTGTCCTCCAGATTATTTTTCCATGAAAAGGAATTCATTTTCTTCCATCACAAAGGCACAATCTAGTTTATCCTCTAAACTATCATTGACATCAGATACATTACTATCCTCTTGAATGTATATAATTTTCTTCTTCTTTTGAAAATTATATCTCTTAGGGAAGTAGGGTTTCTTCATTTTGCTATCTACTTCTTTTTTAGAGTTATCCTTCTTATTGTAAGGTAATTTGGCAACAAAATGACCTACTTTACCACAGTAAAAACACTTGAAGGATAGCTTACCTCTATATTTGTCAGAGCCTCTTCTTAGCCTCTTGATGAAGTTTGCTTCTTCCTCATCAGTCTCTTCATGATTGGATGTAGACGTCTCCTCTTTTTTTTTCTTGGATATTTCATCCTCTTCCTTGTTTGTAGCCTTGAATGCAACTTCTCTTTTGGATGGTTCTGTATTTCCCATTTTCATTTCATAGGTAGTGAATATACCATGCAATTCATCAAGAGTAAGTTTGTCAATTTATTTTTCTTCCTCTACTATTGATATTTTGGGGTCATACCTAGATGACATATACCTTAAAACATTTTTCACAATGAATAAATATTTTACTTCTCCAAATCCTCTGATTGAGTTTACTATTTCATCAACTCTAAGAAGATAATCTACAATCTTTTCTTCTATATTTATTCTAATACTTTCAAATTTGGCATTAAGAATCTACAGTTTTACAAGTTTTACCTTATCATCTCCTTCATAAATTATTTTCAACTTCTCCTAGAAATCATGTGTAGTTTGGCAATGCATAACTTTGACAAACATTGAACTAGACAACACCATAGAGAATGTCATGCTTTGATTTGGCATTCTCATAATCCTTCTTCTGAACAACATTGGTAGGAGCAATAGTTGGAGGTGTATATCCATTCTTGATAGAAATCCAAACATCAAACCCTAAGAATTCCAAATATGTCTCCATCATAATTCTCTAGAAATCATAATATGAACCATCAAACTAAGGTGCCTTGTTTGTAGATGAACTTTCTTGTTTGGCCATTGTTTTCACTTGTCCAAGATCTACCTGAGCTAGTTAAGCTTCTCCTAGGGAACCAGTGCTCTAATACTAATTGTTGGAACAAAACAATCTACTAAGAGGGGGATGAATAATTAGTTCACTTGAAATTTGGTTCTTAATATCTTTTAACCCTTTTATGTGCATATTAAAACATGACATGTAGAGATGTAAACATGCACACACAACTCATAACACAAGATATACATAGAAAACCCAAGATGGGAAAAAACACTATGAGAATAGCTACTAGGATCTAATGTCCTAATCCAACCTCACAACGAATATCTTCTTATAACAAATTTTAAAGGAACAAACCATAAGGAGACACCAATCCCCTTATTTTAGGATCATCTAGTCCCTATTATGAGCACCTACTTAGATGTCTGATGGCACCCACCAATCAGATTTACAATGCAATGTATTACAATTTATTTAATTGAACACAATTCAATGTTGTAACATAATTTTCAACTACTTAATTCCTTGTTGTATCTGTAACTCAATTCTCTCTCCTACACCTCTTTGTTTTGTTCTGCACCTTACCTTTTCTATTAGTGCATTATCTATCCACCACAAAAGACCATGCACACACTTTTCAATTTTCTCTTTTCCTTTTAGTGCATTCTTTATCTGCCTCAAGAAGCTCACTATTCTCTCTGCAATATGCACTCGGGCAACAACATCAAGTAATTAGCCAAATTCTATTTTTCATTTTTGTATCCCTTTCAATAAACTATAATGATTTCCTTGAGATTCACACACATATAGATCCTTTGTTATGGTTTACATGTTATCTTCTTCAGCAAGCTACCTTTGCATCACATCCATCAAATTTTAATTCAATGAATTTACCAAAAAAATGGCTATATGTAAAACCCTAAACCTTAATATGCATTTAATGCATTATTTTGATTATATGATTTGATTCTAATCCCAATCACTATCATAGCCTCTACCCTGCAAATCAAATCTTCATTTACAATGGTCGTTTGTACATTTGGACCAATTAAATTCATGCACAGTGTCGGTTTATAGTTGAAACCCTCATTCACACTATCATAGATGTTTAAGTGGTGAAACTTCAAATGTGAGACATTGATTTGATGTCTTCACACCATGATCAAATTTTCTCCATTTATCATTATAAATTTAAAATATAACCATTAGATGATATCATTTTAACTGACGTAGTTGATCGCATATCTCAACTTATCCCATCATAGTTTTATTCACAATAAAGATGTGAATAAACATTGTAATGCAATCACTTATCACCACTTCTCCTTTGGAAAAATTTTCCACCTTATCAATCCATCATCAATACAAACTAGGGACCCACCATTTCCTTTCATCACACATCACTAAACTATATAGCGCACTAGGTTTGTTAAATGCAATGTGAACATCCCTTGCGATGCAATCTTGTTCTGCCATTTTCCTTCATGCACATGCATCACAAGCCCACACTATTGTAGAAATAAGCCAAGGACCCATTGATTCCTCAATAGGACAACAAGATGCTATCACCTATTCGATGATGAAGTCATCTTCCACTTATATCAGATAACACACAATGCCTAACTCATTTTGGCTTTACAACAACATTGTGAAACGAGAGTGTGATATCTCACCGCATGTATTTGATGATGTCACACTCCACTTGCATAGCATGTAATTTAGTTGGTCCCTTCTAAAACTTATCATTATCTTGCAATCTTTCAGTGCTAGATGAGGACCACACCACATACTCCATGGATTAGTGGGTATCATTAGATCTAACAAGGTTGATCATTTTCATTGATCAACCTTCATCACATATCACACAAGGCATAGTCTAAGATGCACTTTGAAGAGTGATGCAAAGGGATTATGTGATGGCTATTGGATCTTCAACCATGAATGTGCACTATTAGATCATCCATTGCATTTCATGGTTTAGGCTTAGTCACAGTGAATATTATTAGCAATGTGAAAGGTTTATGTGATGCAAAAAAACCATGAACCTAGGGCCCTAGGTAAAGGGGATGGTTAGCCCAATGAAATAAATGGCTTAAGTGCTATCTTAAGCAACCTATAACTACCTATTTTCAATCACCATAAAAACATAAAAACTAATCAGTTCCATGATTACAACATTTAGGGTTTATCTACCAAACCCTATCTTGACCAGAGAGCCTAAATAAATCATTCTTGAGCTCATTCCACCTTCTCTAATTATGCAGGCCACATCAATAAAATCCTCTTGAACAACCCATAATGAATATGGCCTTATTTTTTCCTTTGACATTTGGAAACAACCTCTATAATTTCTTGACAACATTTCATGACAACTTTGAAACATTCTGAGAAACCTCACAACATTTCCAAAACCTGCTCACTTTTCCTTTATATTTCTCCAAATCTTCCATAAAATGATACTCTATTCTCCATGACATCATGCCAACAATATCCCTCACAATATACCACTTAGATATCCCTTTTTCACATCAATGACAATATTATTGCCAACATAGGCCCCTCAAGGTCTTCTTTATCGAGTTCTTATGAAGAAAAGGTCTCCGATCTTACAAACATCAAGGACAAGCCCAAGATATCATCCATCGAGTTGAACATGAAATTTTTGGGAGTTACTTGTGTCAACTTGATAGGTGAGGGATGAAACACTCGAGAGTAACTACTAAGCTTAGGAGGAGGGGTAATGACCAACTCAGGGGAAGAGGGTGCTTCCTCCATCACAAGAATAGTGCAAGACAAAAAAAAATAGCTTGTAAAGAAAGGGAACTCTTCTTATGACCATCATGCATGGTGAGGTCATCCTCCAACTTATGCTTCAAAAAAGGATTCGAGATCCCCATGGAAGAAGTGGAAGTAGAGGAAGAAGAAGACATATATGTAAAGGAAACCACCTTTATATTAGGCATGTCAATGGGCTATGAGAAAGGAGGGATGTTTGGGAGGCACATTAGAAGAGGAGGCTCCACAAAGGGACCAATGAATACCTACACCCTTTTGGGGTGAGCATCATTAGGAACCATCTAAGGAGCTGGAAGCAAGACAAAAGTGATGGGAATTGAAGTAGGAATGATAAAAGAAAGTGGAGAAAGAGGAGAAATGGGAGTAGAGGCAACAAGATTCTCAATATTTTTTGAGGTGGTGTTCTCTATGGCTAGATCCTTTCACTAACACTTCCGCTTATGTGCAAGATGGTTACATCAGCTACGAGCAGTAGAGGACATGGCCTAAGAAGAGGCTAGAGGCTACTTTTCAACTATAGGAGCATCCTTAAAAATTGTTACCAATGGAAGTGTGTTGATGACGATGTTAGTCACAACAATAGTGCAGATAAAATCCTCACAAGAAAACCACGAAAAACTTATCTTTACTTGAAAGTTTGAACTAGGGAAACCTAAAAGTATGAGTAAAAGGGAAACGTTGAATTAGCTTAATCCCAAGGCTTTGGTAGTTAGGTCTTGAACATACTAGGTTCTCTTTAGGGTATGATGTGATATTGTTGTTAATATCAAGGGGTCTATGGTTATCTCTGTTTCTTTAAGAATCATAAGCATCGTATAAAATATTTTCAATTCAAACATTAAACAAATTCATGAAATCAACAGATTTGTAATAATAATTCATGAATATCAAACGATTTTACTTTCAATTAAGTAGATTTAGCTTTAAGCATTCAACAATTTCATAGAAACAAAATATTTTCAATAATATTTCTATTCATTCATCTCTTTTTTAGAACATTTTCTAAAATTTAACATCTAATCTAAAATAAAGCATCAAAGTACTAAAAAATAAAATTGCTCCTGGGTATTCTCCACACATGCCCAAAGAAGAAATCAAATCAAAGCAAACCTCTTTGTACTTCACTAGATTTCTTCACAACTAGGCATAAAATGGTGTGAGATTTTAAAGAAGGGGGTTTAGATTGGACACCGAGTAGGTTCTATATGCACCCTTAAGTGGCACAACACTCAGTCTTGTTCGGATGAACTAACAAACCAACTACACAAGTTGCATGTGATATGTAGCTATAAAACTGGCTTTGATATTGATTAAGTTCTATGTGCATACAAGTTTTTAATCTAGAATAATTCAAAAAATATGAAAAAAGAACAAAACTTAAAGAAGTTTTGGCTCTTCCAACATCCACAAATTTTGAACTTAACTTAAAAAGAAGTATCCCCTGGCCTTTTATAGAAGCAAGACACAGGTAGGATAAGAAAAATACATGAGAGGAAATCCAAGGGACTAATCACATCAAGGCACATGGAATATGGTGACTGGTAAGAGAATTGCAAACAAAGTCAATGAAGGTCAACCTTCATCTACACGTTGATGTCCTTCATGTGTTTCATCTTCTTATTATTAGGGTTCCTTCTTGGAACCAAAAAAAATCACCAAACATAATATAAGAATTTTCCATACATTCAAAATGATTAGGTGTAATTTTTGTTCCTACAATCAGGTTCAAAATCGGCTTGAACATTCCCAAGAATGAGTCATCCTTGAAATGAGTACACTGTTTCATTGCATACTTGACATCCATATTTCTGGTTTCCTGGTATTCAGTGTTTCTTTGCAACAAAATTTATTCCTACATGAGCTTCCATAATGTATTGTTGAACCTAGTAACACCATCAGATATTCTTACAACCTTAGTTTTCCTGACCATACATACCCGAACTTTGCATTGCAATCTACTTCTCCTACAATCACCAATTCCAATTATTAAATCCCTTTTAAAATATTTATAAAAATATCATGTAAATAAAACCATAATTAATTCATTATCATTATAAATCCATCATAAATAACATGCTTTCAAGAAAATCATATATTCTTGCGTAATTATCTTTTAGACTAGGTTACCAGACCATTGGACCTTTTGGATATCCTTTAAATTTTTGAAACTTTACTTTGCATTGTTACTTGATACCCAGTATTCAACTATCACCCATAATTTTCTCGAACCTTGGCTTTTATTGGATCTTTATTCCTAGACTAGAATGCTTCACTCAATACTTTGCTTTAGCTTTTACCTTTTTGGATTTCCCGATTCCTTGTACTCGATACTTGGAACACTTGAATTATGTAGTACTCTTTCAAAAATATTTCTCTTTACTTTCACTTCCGATGATCTTTCCAACTAGCCATCACCTACCATAAGCGTTAGTTTTCACTTGGGGTATCCAAGTCTTACAATCTTGGGTCATGTTGTGAGACCACAAAGCAACTTGCAACCAATAAAACCAAATTTAAACCAAAACTTGGATTAAATCATCATTCATAAATTATAATTTATGCATATTTTAAAACAATAACTCTTTACCTTTACCTAGATTCTGACATAAAAAATAGTAAAATTTCTTCGGAAATATCCGTGTGTGCTTTGATTAATTATAGTTTCTAGAACTCAATGAAAAAATTAGTTCATTGGCATTGAACTACATAATTTGGTAATCCTCCAAAGCCAACCATGGATAGAGCCTTGCTGCCAGTCAAGCATTCATAGCCCCAACAAGGTTATCTCTGTAGTTCCCCCAAACATAGCTCTACTGCCAGTTAGGCATCTATAGCCCTGATAGAGATATTTGGATAGCCTAAAGAGTTGATTTTTTTTATTGATATCCCTTTTCAACTTTTGATATTTCATTGATAGCTCATTTCAACTTGCAAGTAATGAAGCCCACTATTAGGTTGGGAATTATAGTGGTACTGAAGGTTATCTTTTGATTTTTCATTCAATGCAAATCCCTTCATCATTTCACTACTTCCTAGAAAATGATTTAATAATTTCCTATTGGAGTGTATTCCTAGCTAAAATTTACCACTCTTATGACAAATCCTAACTAACTATAACTCACTATATGTTAGAAGATATGCATAAATTAATATTAAGTAACAAACAACTTAATCACCAAATTTAAATCCAAATTTAGAACCATTAGTTACCACCCTTCCAATTAAATTTTATGGCAACTACCAAATACTCGGCTAGTGATTTTGATTTGATGAAAGGGCTTCATTAATGGATCAAAAATGTCATCATGACACTTAAACATAATCACATTATTCTGCATTAAATTTGCATGCCTCAATGCACACGTATCATTTCTTTCAAATTTTCTAGGTGGTGACGTGTGCTACCTTACTAGATTCATTTTCCTTTCCACTTTACACACATGGGTACCTTCATGACTAATACAGCTTAATAAAAACATAATGAAATGACCACCATTAATTTTGAAATTTTTAACTTGATTGATTCACAATCTTCGTACTGGCCAACTTTGAAGAAAATTTTCACCAATTATGTAAGAATTAATTTGATTTAACATTTTGCTCTGGAGAAACTCATCTAGTTGCCACCTTGCTTATGATTTCCAAGACTTTGATCTAAGTAACTATGTATCACAACTTCCTCACATTTTCTATAAATTCTACACTTCTCTCAAATTCTTCACGCCTTTGCTTTGCTTTTCAATTATTATTTTGCATTTTTTCTCTGCTAGTGCTTGCCTGCTTCCAAGTCATGGATACCCCAATTTTCTTAACCTTCTCTTGTGACCAGAATGTTTTCATGGTTCATATCATGACTTAAAGGCTTCACAGTGTTTTCTTCATTTGGACTACCATTTTCACTATGCCAAACTTGTGTTTAGTCCTTGGGGAACAATATTTGGAATCCAGAGCTTACTATCAGTTTTATTTTGACTTGGATTCTTTCCTTTTAGCATCACTCCTGGACATTGGGCTCTCTATTGAAGATGCTCGATCGGTTGCAAATATGATAGTGTGGCCTAAATATTTAGAAAATCTAGATAGTATTATATCTGTTGCACACCTGACCATTGGAATCCCCTCAATGGATGATATTCCTCAGTTCCTAGAACATGGGGAAGTAGTTCCACTTCGGTCGTTCCTGATTGAGCTCCATACCCTTGACTTTGAATTCCATTGGGAAATTTCCTACGTAGGTTATTTGGACCTAATGGATGAAGCATCCTAGATTGACTGAATGACAACTCTTCTATAGCTTAGCTCCCTCTTTTTGCTTTTTTTCTCTTTAATAGCAAGAATTTTGGTATTTCCATGTATATAAGTGATATACACATATACATTGTTATCTTTATCATACATTTAAAAATGTGTATTTACTATGTATGGTTTTATCATTTTACATTTCACATCACAGTGTTGTAAAATGTTTGAATTAACTCTCATGTGTATGATATGTTAAGCAAAATTTTCTAATGTGAAGGGCCAAATAGAAAAAAATAAAAAAACAAACAAACAAAACAAAAACAAACCCTACAAAAGAAAACTAAACCTAACTAACCAAAATTTACCCTAACAAAGCAATTTATTTTAAGTTCAATAACTATTTTCATTGTTGTTTTGTTATGAATTATAGCAGGTTTATCCTTGAATTCACTAGAATAAATTTCAATTTTCCTACTATAACAATGAGTTACCTTAAATTTTTTATGTTTAACAAACATAAATTCAAAGGCATACTTACTAATAAATTGGCTCACATGTATGAAAATGACCTCATTAAAGGTCGATTGCACACACTTTCATTGATTTGTCGATACTCTACCTTCTTTAAGTCTCAGTTCATTGTTTTATTCTTTACTATGTTCAATTCCATGAACGGTTGTATCCATTTCTTGATTTTATTATCCTCCAAAAATTTTCGCATCTTTGACCCTGTCTTCAATTTGAACTTTTTTAGACCTAGTAGTATCACAATTTGCATTGTTATCAGAGAGAAAAAGTAAAAACTCGATACTCTATATCTTGCATGAAATCAAGAAAATTTCCCTTTTTAGCTTGTGAATTTTTAGTTTGGAATGAAAAAAACATGTCTCCTATTTGATTTTTCTACTCTTTCTCTTCACTAATATTTTCCATGTGTGAAAAGAGTGATGACTCATCAATGTTGTTTCCTTGTTTTCAATGCAATATTTCTAAGTCTCAACATTCTCGCATGTCTTCCTGCAAAACCTTAAGTTTTTCTTCATAACAATTGTAGTTAACAAAACCATTTTGATATATCAATTAATTTTTTAAAATTTTCAATTCCACTATAGTTATACTCTTTTTCAAAATTCAAAATATTTCTCATTAATGGTCCTTTTCTCCTAATAGTTAAAACTTCTTCCATTAACAAAATTACCTTATATGTAGCCAAACTTACCCTAGTTAAAAATATTTCACAATCAAGTCCACCGTGATCATTTGTATCATGAATTCTACACTCAATGACTCTACCAAAGGTGAATAAAATCAAGGGATATGATCTTTGGTTAAGAATTTTTTGGAGTTTCTCAATTTCCATTTTTGAAATACCAGCTTGCATAGACTTTCATCTTACAAGCTAATTTTAAACCTAGAACCAATATAGATTCCTAAAAAAAACCCAAAGGGAAAGATATAAAAAGAAAAGTGAGGCTCTCTTTCTAGCACCAGTTCTTGTTGATGACAATGCTAGTTGCAACAACAGTGCAAATAAAATCCTCATAGGAAAACTGCGAAGAACATATCATTACTTGAAAGACTGAACTAGGGCAACCTAAAAGTCTAAGTAAAAGGGAAAGGTTGACTTAGCTTAATCCCAAGGCTCTGTTAGTCAAGTATTGACCATACTAGGTTTGCTTCAGGGTATGATTTGATATTGTTGTTAATCTCAAGGGGTCTATGGTTATCTCTAGTTTCTTTAAGAATCATAAGCATCAAATAAAAGTTTTTCAGTTCGAACATTAAACAAATTCATGAAATCAACATATTTGCAATAATATTTCATGAATATCAAATAATTTTTCTTTCACTTAAGTAGATTTAGCTTTAAGCATTCAAAAATTTCATAAAAATGAAAGATTTTCAATAATATTTCCATTCATTCATCTCTTTTTTAGAAAATTTTCTGAAATTTAACATCTAATCTAAAATAAAGCATCAAAATACTGAAAAAAAAATTGCTCCTTGGTATTCTCCATGCATGCACCAAGATTGAATCAAATTAAAGAAAACCACTGTATACTTCACTAGATCGCTTCATAGCTAGGCATAAAATGGTGCGAGCTTTTACAAAAGGGGGTTTAGTTTGGACACCGAGTAGGTTTTATATACACCCTTAAATGATGCAACACATAGTCTTGTTTGGTTGAACTAACAAACCAACTACAAAAGATACATGAGATAGGTAACTATGAAATTGGATTTGATATTGATTAAGTTATATTTGTATACAAGTTTTTAATCCGAAATTATTTAGAAAATAGGAAAAAAGAAAAAAAATTAAAGAATTTTTGGCTCTTATGACATCCAAAAATTATGAACATAACTTAAAAAGAAGTATCCCCTGGCCTTTTATAGAAGAAAGAAACAGGTAGGAAAAGAAAAATACATGAGAGGAAATCCAAGTGATGAATCACATCAAGGCACATGAAATATATGACTGGTAACAAAAATGCAAACAAATTCAACAAAGGTCAACCTTCATCTGTACATTAATTTCCTTTGGGTGTTTTATCTTCTTATTATTAGGGTTCCTTCTTGGAACCAAACAAATTTTCCAAACTTAATGTAAGAACTTTCCACATATTCAGAATGATCAGGTGGAATTTTCATTCCTACATTCAGGTTCAAACTTGGCTTGAACTTTCCCAGGAATGAGTCACCCTCAGAATGTGTACACTCTTCTACTGCATGCTTGGCATCCAAATTTATGGTTTCTCAATATCCAGTGTTTCTTTGCAACGAACTTTATTCCTACATGAGCTTCCATAATGTATTGTTTAACCTTTTAACACCATTAGATCTACTTGCAGCCTTAGTTTGTCTAACCATCCATACCCAAAATTTGCATCGTAGTCTGCTTCTCTTGCAATCACCAATTCCAATTATTAAATCCTTTTTAAAAAATTTATAAAAATCTCATGTATATAAAACCATCATTAATTCATTATCATTATAAATCCATCATAAATAAAATTCTTTCAAGAAAATCATATATTCTCACTTAATTATATTTTAGACTAGATTACCAGACCATTAGACCTTTTGGATAACCTTTAAAATTTTGAAATTTTACTTTGCATTGTTACCCAGTACCCAATATTCAACTTTCACCCATAATTTTCTCATACCTTAGCTTTTATCGGAACTTCCACATTTAATGGACCTTTACTCCCAGACTAGAACACTTCGCTCAATGCTTTTCTTTACCTTTTACATTTTTTCCTTTCCTAGTTCCCATTACCCAAAACACTTGAATTATACAGTACTCATTCAAAAATATTTCTCTTTTATTTTCACTTCCGGTGATCTTTCCAACTAGCCAACACCTGCCATAAGCATTAGTTTTCACTTGGGTTCCCCAAGTCTTATAGTCTTAGGGTGTGTTGTGAGAGCACACAACAAAGTGGCCTCTGGAGTAAGATTAGGAGGAAGAACAAGAGAATAAATCACAATAGAGGGAGAAACAAACACAAGAGCTTTGGTGGTGGGCCTCGATTCCCATTCACTTCCCAGGGATAAGTGGAAGAAAATTTGGAGTCTAAAGAGGTCGAGACACAAGAACAATCCCACAAGAATAATTCCTCTTGTCATAGACAATGGGTTAGGGAATTGTGGGTAGAATAGGCAACTAAAAATCCTAACACTTTTCCTTTTTCCACATGGGAACAATCACACTACACATGCAAGGAACAAGAGTGGAAACCAAGGATTCCATAACAGGTTGGGAAGTAGAAGGTGGAGTAGAAGATGTAAAAGGAGAAGGCTCTAGAGTGCAAGCAAGAATATCTTTCCCTTTTGATGGAGCTGGAGAAGCAACTTGTTATTGTGTTATCATAGAGGCATTCATGGAAACAATATAGGGAGACATAGGAAAACTCACCTTCGGTGTCGAGCCCCCAATCTTATATTTAACATAAGATCAGTACAATAAATCTCCTCTTGGAGAGAGAGGTTCGATTGGGGCATGCTAGAAGTGATCCAAAGAGAAGCCCCCACATAACACTAGTGGTTTTCCAGTATCATGAACCATGTGCACAATTCCCTCATGGGGGAATTCCAAATACTTATGGACTACAAAGGAAACCCCATTCATAGAGGCTAGCCATGGAATACCTAGCCTAGCTTTGAACAGGTTAGATTCTAGAATCACAACAAATGTCACATCAACAGCCTTGGGTCTTACCAAAACTGACAAAGAAATGGTGCCCATAGGGGCAATAGACAGTCTACCATGAGTACGGAGGTGGTATGTGACTCTTTGTATTTATTCTTAAATAAACAATTTATGAACAAGGTTTCCTCCATTA
>VDFB02281492.1:491085034-491113477 GCA_007258455.2 Sequoia sempervirens | reverse complement strand
TAGACTATTGGTTGGCTTGATGTGTGCAAGTAAAGAATAAGCTAACACAACCGATGGAAGATGATGATGGTTTCATGTACCCTACAAGTTCAGTTGTGGTAGTAGGAACTTGGTTGTGAACATACATGATTAGAAAGAATGGCATACCTGCATTTGAAGACTACGAGAAACACAAAACCATTCTCATGTATTCGCACCTTGTTATAGCAAAAAATGTTAAGTTCTTGAAGCATCATGCCAGACCAAAGACAAAACAACTATGGACACTTAGTAATGTTGATCATGAAGCAATATTGGATACTCTTAAGCAAAGAGATGACCCTTCAGGCACACTTGAATAGAATTTTCAAGAATGGAAGGTAGAATGCTTATGTTCATTATGATTAAGTTCATTATTGTTCTTTGTTTAATATTGATATTTTATATACTATTGCAATGTAGGTTTCTTTAATAGTGATATTTTTAATGCACTTTTACGATATTTTTGGCAAGATTGTTCATGGACCTGCTACAACAATAGCCAGCTCTGATCCTTTCGAAGAGGTATGTGTCTTTTATAGTTTTCATCACCAAATCATCATCATTCAAGTTGTTTAGATTAATATAGATATGTTAGTATAAGCATCTTTTTTATTGTGACAATATAGATTTCTCATTTTCCCACTTTTGCAATATTCCTGGCATGATTGATCATGGAATTGTTACAACAATAGCCAACTCTAATCCTTTTGAAGAGGTATGCATCTTTTATAGTTTGCATCACCAACTCATAATCATTCAGGTTTTTTAGATTAATATAGATATTTTATTCTAATCATCTTTTCTATTGTGACAATATAGATTTCTCATTTTCCCACTTTTGTGATATTCTTGGCACGATTGATCATGGACCTACTACAACAATAGCCATCTCTGATCCTTTTGAAGAGGTTGCAACATATTACAACAATATAGATTGGTTATTCTAAGCTTCTTTTATAGTTTTCATTACCATCTCATCATATTTTGTGTCATTTAGAATAATATATATTGGCTATTATAAGCTGCCTTGATGGTTTGTACAGGTGCTTGTCAGTCTAGAACATGAACATACTACTATTGTTGAAGAATGTGCCCTGAATGCCTCTAATAGGAAAATTTAATCTATATCTATACCTCTCCCCTACTATCTCTTACTCTATCTCTTACTCAAAGAGTAAGGATAGAGCTTAACCCATCTATGTTTTTTGAAGAGATACATATACTAGCAATCACACGTGAAGATGTAATGGGCACATTGATAGGTGCAATATGAAATTATGTATGCTACAATTGAAGTAATTGCAAGAAGTATTGTTATGGTGAAATTTTTATTGGAGAATACATAATCGTGTTTTATTAAAGAAGTATTAATAGGTATTAATTTTGAAGTAAATTTAATCTATATGCAAAGCATTTGTAAATCAATATGTGTGTAATTGTAATAGTAAAATTTGTGCATACCATGTCATTTCCCACACAATTTTGTGTCTATTTTGAAGAAATGTCTTGATACATGTACATAGTGACTCAACATATAAATTCAAGCTCATCTCTCTAGCCTTTTATCAATTTGCATACTTAAATCACTATACAATTAGCCCTATCCTATTCTTATTCACACACATCTATACATTTACCTTATTTTCCCATTTATCACATTCACCAATGGTTATGCCCTCATTTATCCATTAGCCACCTGGAATTGATTGTTAGCCACTTAGATTTAACTATTAACCCATTCTATGACAATTATTCAATTGCAAGGGTGACCTCATGGTCACAAAACTATTCCCTTGCATTTTAAAATTCAAAATTCAAAATTTTGGCTAAGTGGCATCATTCACCCACTTTGAGTTGACTGAACAAATGTTTGGCATAATTTGATGATATACGCTAGCATTAATAACATACAATATATTCATTATAATCATGAAAACATTCATTTATCTTATAGCATTGGAGAAATTAATAGTGAGACATTTTGATTCAATGCAATAAAAATGAGTAACAAATTTGAACATCTAGAGTGCTTGCCAACTATTTTTAATCTTGTTTCACTTTTTGGGGATTGATCTAGGAGAACTTTCCTCCCCATGAGAAATCAACAACCCTTATGATATTTCTAAATACCACCAAGTCCATAGATATTCAAGAGTAGATCAAAGATAAACATTCATACCCTTATCAACCCTTAATTATCAAATACCCCTATTAACCCTTAATTATGTTAGGTTGATTGTGTTTGATTGATTGCATTTACTTAATTATCCTAGGTTAACTTCATAAATAAACTTTTTTTCTTTCTTTATATTTTGTTGAGCCCAACCAATCCTACACTTGATCCAACCTTCTTTTTAGGGTTTTACATTATTAAGGTTTTCAAATGTACATTTTTCTAAGTTTACATTCTATTTTCAAATTTGAACTTTCTTATACATCCTTGTACATCATAGATACATTTTTCTATTAGGTTTTGCATTTTTTATGTTAAGATATAGTAAATTATATTCACTTGCAATTTGATATGTAAAACTCTTGTATTGTTAGAATGATAACTTGAATGATCATGAGGTGTTGAGGGAAATATTGTTTTCATTAGAATTCTTTGGAATGCTTGGGATATTGTTGTAATGGCATTGAATAAAGAAGGTCATCAATGGGAGTCACACAATCGTTTCCATCAATGAAATTGACCACCTCTCACATGTAAAGCTTGAGAGTTACATTGGGAGAAGTGTAACATCTTTCCATAATGTTATGGGTTCCTACTTAGTTGATATGTTCATAGTGGAGGGCTAGTTTTGGGAATTTGTGCTCTTGATGAGTTATTGGTCAAATACATTATCTATTCATGGATTCTATCTTGAGTGCTATCATAATTACACATTGGGGTGTTTGTGGTTTTAAACTATCAAGAATGGTTTTGGTGGCAATTAGTTTGGGGAAACCACTTACATGGTTTTATCTTCCCATTGCTTTGTAAATTGGAGGAATTATACGGAGGTTTCATGGGTTATGCAGGTGTACTTAAGGCCTTCAAGGGCTCGAGACAAGTTTGGATGAAGGAGTTTTTTTCTTTGAATCAATAAAGTTTCAATTGCTCAGTTCATATTTTACTGTTTTTCTTGTGTTTTCTGCCTATGCACAAGCCATTCAAGAATTTTTGTATAAAAACTTTATGTAGAAACATTATTATATGTCTTGACGTTATTTCAAAAGTGGAAGGTGTGGAGAACTGGGTTTTGAAATAAAATGAAGAGTTAAAGGTCTAAAAATGGTGGTTTTTTTCACTTGAAAATAGAGTTTTTACCCTAGGGTTTGCAAAAATCTCTGAGATACTAGAAGTTTTTTTGTTTTCTAAGCATATTGTGGCCTAAATAAAGGTTTCTAAGGTGGTGGAAGATTATGAAAGGTTGTGGAAGTGCTACATCCAATAAATCCTCAAGAATTACACTAAAAATAAGGGCTTTTTGATTTGATGGTTACAGGTCCATACAAATGGAATCCAATTGTAGAATCTTTGTTTTCTTGGAAATTTATTTTCTGCCCTAAGGTTTTAGGGGTCTGTGTGGTGTTTGAAGCTATGTTGCTTTACATTTTTGGGCTAATTGAGTAGCCTGTTGAAGGGTGAATGTATAGGAAGTCAATGCTGGTCCAAAGGAGTCTATGTTGTTTCTCATATATGTTATGTAACTTGGATATGGTGTTTGAATCAGTCATGTTTTCGTCTAGTGTTTTGGAAGATTGTGGAGTAATTGGACAAAAACTAGTTTCTCACTATTACAAGGGTTTAAGGGGGTTAAAGAGGGAAATATGTATTTAGTTGCTTGTCAAGTTTTAAGGGAGTTTTGGAATGTACAAAGAGGTCAAAATAATCTTGTTAGATGCCTCAAATAGGCAGGTTGCAAAGAATTTGTGATTGTGCCATTGTGTCTGCATCAAATTTTCACCTAATTTCACTCGGTCCAATATAGCTCAGAGTGATTCGACATATTTGGGTGCAAGAGAGGACTATCCCTAGCATAAACGTACCCATACAAATGTGTTGGAATAGTCTGTTTGGTCGTATGAGTTGCGGAATGAAAGTTGCACCACTTTGCAACTTTACACTACTTCCATCTGATAACTTTTCCCTCCACTAAAAAGTCATCACCACAGGAAAAAAACTTCGAGGTAGAAAAAACCGAGAGAGGTTTTTGTAGATGGTAACAACACAATCCCATAGCCTTAGACAGAGAGCCTGTAAGCATCACTATCTTTGAGAAATAGACCTTCAAAGATTGCTGCCTTTTAGCACTTTGGACTCTTAAGGGAAATTGTCAATCCAATGTAGCTCAGAGTGATTCGGCGTATTTGGGTACAATATAGGACTATCCATAGCATAAACATACCCATTCAGATGTATTGGAATAGTCTTTTTGGTCGTACGAGTTGCAGAATGAAAGTTGCACCACTTTGCTACTTCACACTACTTGCATTTGGCAACTTTTCCCTCCACTGAAAAGTCATCACCACAGGAAAATGCCTTCGAGATAGAAAAAAATGAGAGAGGTTTTTGTATATGGTCACAACATGATCCCATAGCCTTGGATGGAGAGTTTGTAAACATTACGGTCTCTGAGAAATAGACCTTCAAAAATTGCTTCCTTTTAGCACTTTGGACTCTTAAAGGGAAATCGCCAATCCAATGTAACTCAGAGTGATTCGGTGTATTTGGGTGCAAGAGAGGACCATCCCTAGCATAAAAATACCCATTTGGATGTGTTGGAACAGTCTGTTTGGTCATACGATTTTCAGAATGAAAGTTGCACCACTTTGCAACTTTATATTGCTTGCATCTGACAACTTTTCCCTCCATTGAAAAGTCATCACCATAGGAAAACGCCTTCAAGATAGAAAAAACCAAGAGATTTTTTTCTAGATGGTCATAACATGATCCCATAGCCTTAGACAGAGAGTATATAAGCATCATGGTCTTCAATAAATATCCCTTCAAAGATTTTTTCCTTTTAGCACTTTGGACTCTTAAGGGAAATCCCCGGTCCAATGTAGCTCAGAGTGATTCAGGATATTTGGGTGCAAGAGAGGACCATCCCTAGCGTAAATGTACCTATCCAGATGTGTTGGAATAGTCTGTTTGGTAATACGAGTTGCGGAATGAAATTTGCACCAATTTGCAACTTTACACTACTTGCATCTAACAAGTTTTCCCTCCACCGAAAAGTCATCACCACAGGAAAATGCCTTTGAGATAGCAAAAACCGAGAGAGGTTTTTGTAGATGGTCACAACATGATCCCATAGCCTCAAATGGAGAGTTTTTAAGCATCATGGTCTCCAATAAATAGACCTTGAAAGATTTATTCCTTTTAGCACTTTGGACTCTTAAGGGAAATCATTGGTCCAATGTAGCTCAGAGTGATTCGGCGTATTGGGTGCAAGAGAGGACCATCCCTAGCATAAACGTACCCTAAAAGTGACCTCTAAATAACTTCAAACACCTTAACTACCTCATTCTTATTCATTTTTTTTGCAAACAAGCATTTTCATTCCAAGAGGCTGAGCTTTCGTTTTTGCTTGTTGGATTGAATGCAAACTGTGACACGACTTTCTTTTTTCAAAAATTGTTCACCATCATTGAACTAAGAATTTATCACACATCTACTGAGAAAAAAGGGAGTACCACAAACTAAAACACATTACACTTTGGTTCTCACTGACTTGATGTACTCTTCAACATCTCTCTTCTCTAAAAGCGACCTCTAAATCACTTCAAACACCTTAACTACCCTAAAAGCAACCATAAAAGTGGCCTCTAAATCACTTCAAACACCTTAACTACCTCATTCATATTCATTTGTTTTGCAAACAAGTATTTTCATTCCAAGAGGTTGAGCTTTCATTTTTGCTTTCAAAGAAAAATCTTTCTATGCCACTATTACACTGCACAGGTAAACCAGGTTTTGTATTGTGGAACTATATTAAGCTACCACTCTAAAGTACCAATGTAACAATGATACAAAATAAATTTTGAGATTGCACGAAGACATCTGATAACTCTTGAGTGTACTAAGAGAATTCTTATGATTTTTGAAGAATGCTGATAACTCTACTTAGTTGTCTTATTTTTTCAATATCATACAAATTGAACCTTGGAATCAATAGAATTTGTATATCAAGCTACCACAATTCAAGTTCAACGATGAATATTTATCATGCATTTTTTAAATGAAATTCAAGTTTATAGTGGTTTTTTTGTTTATATGATGTTATGTGATATTCTAATCGTAATTCATGCTTCTAGGTTGCACACCTATATATATATATATTATTTTTACATGTTTTCTCCATTGTTCGGCCCCTACACTACAAGAAAATGGCTGCATAGCGTGTGGAATGAGGGGGCAGTAGGCCTGAGACCCCTTTAAAGTTTGTTTGAGTGCTTTCTTTTCATTTTTTTTGAGTTTTGTGCCAAGTTTCCTCAAAGAAATGTGGTCTCATATAATTCCATGACAAGCTAATTCAATTGATAGCTGCTCCTAGTTATTAGTTATGTAATTTGAAGTAATTGCATAACTACTTAGGTTTACTTTGTAAAAACTATATTGTTATTGAATTTTTTTCATCTATCAGCATCTAGTTGTTACTTATGCAATGCGAAGTAATGCTTTGAGTTTGAAAGATGTGCAATGCAATGTAATCAACAATATAACTATAAACTACATAATATTTAACCATTGCTCACTTGATTAAATTTTCAAAGAGTTTAATCGTACACATGAGGAGGAAATTAAATTTTGATTTTCAACTTCTACATATATCAAATTATCCAATAATCAAGTGTATGTCCATATACAAAAATGGCATCAATGCCAACTCAAACAAAGTTTTACAATATGTGGCATATGCCATCTCAGAATCTATTCAAAATTTACATGCCAAAATGTCTATCTCATCCTAAACTACTGGTGGATCACAAAAATGGAGCCTCTTTGAAGCACTCGTTGGCTCTGAAGGTAGCTACATAAGAAAAAGTCAAACCACAATTGAGATTAGTTATACTATATAATTTAAAATTGAATAATTAACATAAAAATCAATACACATTGAATTATAATTGAACTCTAAAATTAAAATCTTGATTACCTAAAATATACGTCTCTTCGAAGGGTCAGAAGTCCTAGAATATACCCTCTCAAAGAACTAACAAAACCAAATTTTGTAACATCAATCTATATATGTGAACAAATAAATGAAATTGATCCAAGTTAGCATAGAATTGTCAGTAATAAGAACATATTTACCAAGCACAAAATAAAATAAACACATACCTCTTTAGGCTAATATTTTTCTGTATCTCCTTTAGGTGTTTCAACACCTCCTCCTTCAAGTGTTCAAATACCTACTCCTTCAAGTGTTGTGGCACTTATCAACAATGATGTATAGCTTACAACCACCTGTACATAAAAATGACAAGTACATATGAAACTATGAATCTATGTCAATGTATGCATAATCAATAAAATATCTTATAAATCTTAATTCAATCAAATTTGAGTTCAATTACCTTTCCCTTATCTAACATTGTGCATCCATAGTCTAGAGAGTGTCACACCTCACTCACACTAGGTGTTTCCTACAAGCAAAGAATAAGATAAACATATAAGCTAATATATAATTTCATTAATGACAATTCAAATGACAAGCAAGTATACAATAAAAAAATGTGAGTGATTGCGAAAATACATACTATGTGCATCTCAAGGCCAAATGAAATGGCCCTAAGGGTGCTATCAGTCACCTATATGAGCTCCTCCTCAGACATTAACTGTTAAATAGACCATGTAAATAAATATTAGTACTTGATACTATCTCTTATTAATATTCATTTAAAAAAAATGCAAATTATGAATTTACACCTTAAATGTTACCTGTGTAACTACTCCAATGTCCACCTCTCTAGCAGGAGAGGACTTTGTAGGGTGTGCTCCACTCCCCTACGTGTGATCTACTATAATCTCCACATCCTGGATTTCATAATCAGAAGTGTCTAATGGATACTCAGGGGGTTGTACAATAGGACCCAAGCATATTTGCTAGCACGTATTGCAAATATGTGGCACACAAATATGTGGACCCAAGGAGGATGATGCAACAGCACTAGATCCATCACCAAGATCACCAGACTGTGGCTAAGCTACTGAAGAAGCATGGGAAACCAAAATACCACTCAAAGAGTGAATGGCCTGGATAGCTTGTGTGGATGCATCCTCTGTAATATTTGGATGTTGTACTAGAGGTGGCTGAGGAAGGGGAGGATGGGGAACATGTGGGTGCCTGACTACTCTAGCTACCCCTGGCCTATCTTGGGGCATACCTCCACCAATGCCATAGAAGGGTTTAATGCCAAAGTAATTGACATGATGACCTAACAAAAACTCAACATATAATTTTTTAATAAATTAAAAAGGTACATCAAGATTATTATTGGGTGGTTTATCAAAAACCATACACGAATGATCCCAAAAGTTATCTACTATGCCCCTATGCGTGCACCATTTTATAGAAAGTTTTGGTTTGTTAACATTAACTGGAAAACCAGTGTTGGGGTTAATAAATAAAGAGGCTATTTGGGATTTTGTAATTTGGATATCTTTCACATCATCATAAGACAGTCCACATGCATAATATTGCCTCATGGTTTCTTACCATGAATGAAAGGCATTATGTTGGGTGGAGAGGGTTTCTACATTTGTAATTATTCCTGTCAATGTGGTTGACATACAGGATAATCGAGGGATTTTCTTATAAACATCACAAATTCCCCTCAATTGCTCCAATTTTTCATGAATTAAGTCTTCAATTGATGGCTATAGGGTGTGGAGGATTTGGCATTTTGCATTTTGATTCTCAGCTGGTGGATTTTCATTCTCATTCTCGGCAGCCATAATGCCTGATTAAAGTTAAAAAATAATTAATCTAATTAAAATTAGACAATATAAATGAAAATATTATAAAAATACCCTAGTTTTTAAAAAAATTCCAAAAAAAACCCTACTTTTTAACAAAAATCTATAAAATTCTCTAATTTTTAATAAAAATACATAAGAAACACTATTTTTAAATCAAAATCCATAAAAAACATTCATTTTTTTATCAAAATCCATTCTAAACTCAATTGTTTCATAAAAATTCAATCAAAACCCTATTTTGAAAAAAAATTCACAAAAAACATTCATTTTTTTATCAAAATCCATTCTAAATTCAATTTTTTCAAAAATTCAATCAAAAACCCTATTGTGAAAAAAAAAATCAACAAAAACATTCTTTTTTTTTATCAAAATCCATTCTAAACTCAATTTTTTCATAAAAATTCAATCAAAAGCCCTATTTTAAAAAAAAATCCACAAAAAACCATATGAAATTATTCAAATCTAAATCAAAATTGAATCAAATCAAATAAAAATTAAAAAAATACCTTTCCAAATCGGAT
Source organism: Sequoia sempervirens (assembly GCA_007258455.2). Taxonomy (NCBI): domain Eukaryota; kingdom Viridiplantae; phylum Streptophyta; class Pinopsida; order Cupressales; family Cupressaceae; genus Sequoia; species Sequoia sempervirens. The sequence goes on along the minus strand of VDFB02281492.1, from coordinate 491,103,964 downwards.
TTCGCCCAAATTGGATATCCATTACGCGAAGAAGTAATTCACTGTGCGCTTGTGGGTTCTTCACTCTGAAATAACTTAAAAACAATGACTGACTTTCTTTATATATGCTTTTTGCAAATCGGATATCCAATTTGCAAAATAGGTTTGGTGTTTGGTATGGTGACACCTGAGCCTAAAAAAAGTCAACATGTTCTTTTCGCGTTTTTCGGTCGATGAAAGACATGTTTTTTTTCCTCATTGCCACTTTTTGGCCCACCATGATCCTGCACATACCCAACAACTTTTTCAAAACAAAGTATAGGATTTAGATAGTTTTGTAAAATGATTATTGATGAGTCCAATTTATGGCTCAATTTTAATAGAGTTTATTATCCATTTGTTGTAGTTGTCATAGGCCTTGATACTTGGATGTTGAAATTTTCATGTTATTTCCTCAAAACCATAGACATTGGGCATAAGCTTATTTTTGTAACCTTTAAATGACAATGACATGCTATATGAACTATCTATTTTAATTTTACATTTGTATTAATGAATGTTACTTTAAGATAGTTATAGATATGCAATTTTTGTGTGTACTAATGTTGTCATGCAGACATAACTATAGCCTACAAAATTGAGGAAGATTCTACCAGCTGGTCATTTGCCATAAAGGTTAACAAGGTGATCATTCAAAAGGACAATAGAGGGAGATTCCTAGTTCAAATATAAGATTGTAATTTCCTTGTAAATGACCATAATAGTTTGTTGAGCGAATATAGGAGCTATTGTTATGCTAGATCTATGCTAAGGAAAATCGACTTGACCAGATTCCATGCATGCATAACCTCCTTTCCACTTTCTATGCTTTCCCTAAAGTTGCACCCCCCTAATCTATTGGAGTTGGCAGCCTTGCTAGGTAGTTAGTTATTAGTTTTTCCTCTTATAAATAAGACTCAAATTCTCCTTCTCAAAAGGTTGATTAATCTGAAGTTGTACTCGCATTCTTATTTTTTCAGTAATATAGTTATGTTGCTCTATTGTAATCATGTTCTCCAATGAATAAAATGAAGTTATAAGATCGTTGCATTTGAGTTTACATTTTTCTTAAGGGATAGTCATCCAAGGGGGCCCACTTGGTGAGCATTCCATCCTTTAGCTTAGTTGTTAATTTTTTGTGCAAATAGTTAAGAATCTTGAAACTGTCTGTTCCTGCAACCACTAGAATTCTGTTTTGTGATTGTTCATGCAGCCAAAGCAAACAGAGTAGTTTCCTATCTATTTTCCTAGATTTTCATTTTTTTCATGAATTTCAGCTTAATATAGTTGTTGGTTGATGTTCAACACTTATGTTACTTCTTTTTAAGCAATTTACTTTAAGAATTATGTCTTTCTTAGTTGTAGAATGAATATGGCTACAATGGATTCCTAGTGCAAATACTATGCTAGCCCATTTCAAGTCTACATCCCTAGGTTGACAAGTTAAATGCACCTTCCTGATGATTAAGATAGCTATTCATATTAGATGTCCAATCTTTGAATCATAGATTTAAGGGCTTAGTTGTTAAATCATTGTAGGAGGCCAAAAAATTTGGCATCGTTGTCGAGGATGGTGTAAAACTAGGGAGTTTTTTGGATTCATTGATAGTTTCTTTCATGTTGTAGTATTTCTGAAAGTTTGTTCTTAGTATACCCCTCATTGAGGAAAGTAATGATCCACTACTATTTTTCCAATTCTTTATGTGAGTTGGTTGATATTGAGTTGATACCGTATGCATAGAGGAAGGAGGAGAGATGCTTATGGGAGATTCCTTCCTAATAACCCTAATCCATTCCAACTAGTTGAGCATTAGAATCTTCCAAGAGATGATGAAGAAGAAGAAGCACACCCTTTTGCTGATGCATTTCTCAATCTAACTAGTTTTGACACTCCCTCTGAAGACCAAAATTAGATTGAGAACCCATTTTCTTTGGAACTCCATCAGGAAGGCATGGGTGATGCAAATAGAAACAAACCTAACCAACCAAATTTTCCTTTCCCCATTGCTCATTAGAATGAAGTTGACAACCTCAAAAATATCCTTGCTTCAATCCTTCCTAAGTTCTTGGACTTGTCATAGAAGACCCTGATACTTTCTTATTTGAGTTTGATATCCATTGCAAAAGCTATAACTATACCATTGATGCTCATAGGCTTAAGTTGTTCCCTACCACCTTGAAAGAGGATACATTAAGATGGTTTATGAGCCTAGGAAAAAATACTGTAGAGACTTGAGATGACATGAAGATAAAATTCCTTAAGAAGTACAAATAATATTGTAAGGGTAGTGACATGAGAGGATATGACATCTTTAGGATGCAACAAGAGGAAGATGAGCATATGGGGGATTATATTTCAAGGTTTTTTTTTTCCTACAGAAATATCCTCACCATACACTCAATGAAGAATCACAAAATTTTCTTTTCCTAAGAGGAATTAATGATAGTTGCACTAATGCCTTGGACCTGATGGGAGGAGGAGATATCACCCAAGTCCCTTTGGAGGATATCAAGAAGATATGTTAGAAATAGTCTATGAAAGCTTCAAAGAAAGGGAGAGCTTACCAATCCTCTATGGGTAAGTCATCTACCAATGGAGTTTCAAGGATGGAGATTACTCACTTGTTGGTAGACTTCAAGCAAGACATCATAATCAATCTGGCTACTTAGCTGGATACACTTCAAGCAAAGAAGAAACAAGAGGAGGCAGAGGTAATGTTGGTAGAATATTTCCCTCATTGTAAACAAAAAAAGGATTAGAAATGCAAAATGGTAGCTAACATTGATAGTAATCAGATCCCACTTGAGTTCAAGACAATTTAGGGTGAAGATGATCAAGTATACTACATTGCACAAAGGAGACCATGGGTTCCAAGACAAGGTATGCCACTAGATCCATTATCCTTTGTTAGGCCTTATTTTAATCCTTATGCACCAGGTAACTAATGGAATCCCCCATATCCCTCCAAATATGGATAAAATCCACCATATCCTTGGAATAATCCTCCAAATACCTAGACCAATAACCAAAAATCTCCACCCCACTAGCAACAACCTCAAGGGAATTGGCAGCAGTTTCAAGGAAATTGGTAACAAACATCTCAATGGAGGGGAGGACAACAATGGCCAAACTAGACAACCATTTACATGTAGACACCTTCTCAGCCCCAACAAACTACTATAATGCCTCCTCTTGCTAGTTCAAGTTCAACCACACCTATACCTACTCAAATACCAACTCATCTCACACCTAAACCAAATAACAAACCACAATAGTAGCAACAACCAATATACTTTGCTGATCCAAATCAATTTCTTGAATATGTTGTGAGTGTAAGTGACATCTACTTGTGTTCAAGAACTAATTTTCTAGCTCCTACCACACCCATTATTATTGAGCTTCCTATGGAAGAGGAGGAGCATTTGAATGACCCCATTCAGAAAAGTGCACCTAAAAACCCTGAACCAATCCCATTCCAATAGACTGAACAAGAACTACCATTTCCTCAGAGGTTGGAAATTTCTAAATAAAAGGAAGAGGAGGAAAAAACCTTTAACATCCTAGATTATTTGAAGCATATATGTGTCAAGATACCTCTATTCTAGGCCATAAAATATGTTCCCATATATGACAAAGCAATTAAGAAAGCATGCCTCAAGAAGCTAGGAAGGAAAAAGAAATACCCCACTATGGTTCATGTGATGGGACAACTGGCTAACATCATGCTTGGGAAAGTGACTATTCCCAAATACAATGATCTAGGTAGTCTTATGGTAGGAGTTGTTATAAATGGGATCCAAATAAATAATGCTCTGATTGATTTGGGAGCAACAATAAATGTGATGACTAAGGATATCCTACAAAAACTAAATGTTGCAAGAATGAGACCTAGTCCTACTATCCTGTAGCTTGTTGATAGTTCTATTGTTAAACTTGATGGTATAGCAGAAGATTTTGTGGTAACTCTAGACTCTTGGGTGTACCCAATAGATTTCATGATTCTTTCTCCAAAAGATACACTAGGCGGGTATCCCATCATCCTAGGGAGGCCATGGTTAGCAACAAAAGATTCCTATATTGGATGTTAGATAGGATACATGACCATTTTTTTATGTAAAGAGCACTAAAATGCTTGTTATCTACCCTCTCGCTCAACCATCCCATGATATGGACAACCCCATATGGACACATATTGGTGAAGAGGCCAAGGAAGTCAATTCTATGGCACAACTTATGATGTTAGGGAAAAGTTATTTCATACAGCTTCAGGGAGGAAAGATGAGAATTATTTTTTAACGCCGATAACATTTCAAAACCATTGTGAGGTGAAGGAAGCATCATCCTCTCTTGCATTTGATTATGTTGGTCCAGTGAAAACACTTTTTCCCACTCTTCCTATAGTTGAACTTCCTATAGCAATAGGTATGTCTCATACATTGTTGCCACATGAACTCAAGGTACCAAGCATTAGTGAAGCATCTATGATAGAGTTAAATACACAAGTGCAAGTGTTAGAAGGGAAATATCTAAATATTAACAACAAGTTGGGTGAAGAATAGTAGTTGTCATTGAAAAAATTACTAAAGAACCACCAGCATGCATTGCATGGGACTATCATGATATGAAGGGATTAGATCCTAAGCTCTATACTCATAGGATATAAATCAGAGATGATTGCACACCAATGATACAACCACAAAGAATAATTAACCCTACATTGAGAGAAATTGTAAAAGGGGAACTATAGAAATTGCTAGATGCAGAATTTATCTACCCCATTTTAGATAGCTAGTGGGTGTCTCCATTGGTGATTGTGCCCAAAAAGGGAGGGAAGTGGCAATTTTTTGTTGATTACAAGGAACTCAATGCTACCACCAAAAAGGACCATTTTCCCCTTCATTTAATAGACCAAGTTTTGGATTCACTTGCAAGAAAACAATAATTTTCTTTGCTAGATGGATTCAATGGGTATAACCAAATAGAAATTGCACCTAAGGACCAAGAGAAGACCACCTTTAATTTTCCATGGGGTACTTATTCCTACTCAATACTTCCATTTGGCTTATACAATGCACCTACAACTTTTTAGAGAGCATTCATTAGCATATTTTCAAATATCTCACATTATTGCACAAAGATTTATATGGATGATTTTACTACCTATGGTGCTGATTTTAATGAAGGATTGAAAAATATCAAGAGAGTATTACATAGATTTGAAGACCATAATCTATTTTTAAATAGTGAAAAGTACTTCATGATGATGCAGGAAGGTGTAGTCCTTGGCCACTACATCTCTCACCAAGGAATTCAAGTAGATCCTGCCAAGATTGAGTTGATCACCAATATTCCTATACTTGAAAAAAAAGATGTTAGGAGTTTCTTGTGACATGTAGGTTACTATAGGAATTTCATCAAATGTTTTCTCAAAATGGAAGCACCATTGTACACTCTCCTAACTAAATATGTTGAATTCCAATGGATAGAAGATTGTGACAAGGAATTCTCTGACTTGAAAGCAGCTTTAACTCATGCCCTTGTACTCAAAGGTCCTAATTGGGATCTTCCTTTTCACATTCATATAGATGCATCAAACTATGCTATAGGACTAGTCTTAGGATAGAAAGGAGCAATTGAGAATGCTATTTATTTTGTCAGTAAAAACCTACAAGGAGTTGAATTCAATTATACAATGACATAAAAGGAAATGTTGGCAGTGGTCTATGCCCTTAACAAATTCAGGAACTATAATAGGTTATCAGATCTTTGTGCACACAGACCATGCAACCATTAGGTACCTCATGAATAAGCCCCTAATCTTGGGTAGGCTAGCAAGATGGTTGTTGTTGATGCAAGAGTTTGACATAACCATTGTTGATAGACCAGTGAAGGCCAATGTTGTTGTATACTTTCTTTCAAAGATGACTACATTAGAGGAAAATCAAGTCATTGATGACTCTTTCCCTGATGAACATTTATTTTCCATTAGTGTGCATACACCCTAGTATGTTGACATAGCTATTTATGTGGTCATGCGGAGAGTTCCTCCTCATTTATGTCCAAAAGAGAGAAGGGTGCTCATTAAGAAAAAATTTCCTTTCTCATGGATTGCAGGATGCTTGCTCTACACTGGACTAGACCATGTCATGAGGAGATGTGTGAGGGAAGATGAGACATATGATATATTGCATACATGTCACAATGAACCCTGTGGAGGGAATTTTGCAAATAAGATGATAGCAATGAATATTTTGAACACAAGATATTATTTTCCCACACTCCAAAAGGATGTAGGGAAATATACAAGTGTGATAGATGCTAGAGGATGGGCCAACCAACTAAATCTGATCAAAGGCCCCTTTACCCCTAGGTAGTAATCACTTTATTTGATAAATGGGGATTGGATTTTGTAGGAACCATTGATCCTCCATCAAATGGTAAATCATATATCCTTGTTTGCATTGATTATGTAACCAATTGGGTAGAAGTTAAAGCCATGAAGCATGTAAGAGATAATAAGGTTGTAGAATGTCTTTATGAGGAAATTTTTACACAATGTGGGATTCCAAGGGAGATAGTGACTGATCAAGGGGCACAATTTATATCAACTCTTATCATAGCACTAGTTAATGAATATAATGTGAGGCATAGGAAGTCTAGTCCTTATCACCCTTAGGCCAATGACCAAGTTGACGTGACCAACAAGGAAATTGAAGCCATTTTGACCAAAATATTGGCTCTCCATAGGAAGGATTGGGAAAATAGGCTACCAAAAGTTGTTTGGGCCTATCAAACCACCTAGAAAACAACCACAGACTTCACTCCTTTTGAGTTTTTGTATGGAAAGACAACTATGATGCCCATTGAATTTGAGCATAAGACTCTTAGGATTGCACTAGACTTAGGGATGGATATCTTTGAGGCACAAAAAGATAGAATTATGTAGCTAAATAACTTGGATGAGATGAGAAAGACAACCTTACATCACACAGAGGTAGTACAAAACTAGAGAATAAAGTGGCATGAAAAATTCATAAAGGGCAAGAAATTCTATCCAGTTGACTGGGCACTCCTTTATGACTCTAGATATTAGGATAATGCTAGTAAGTTGTAGACAAGGTAGCTAGGACAATATGAGGTTTTTGAAGTCTTTCCCAATAGAGTTGTTCAACTCACTACCTTTGACCCTGTGAGATTTAAGCTACTTGTCAACGGTCATCGACTTAGATTGTATCACAAGCCAACTTCCAAGGAGGAATTCATGCAACAATTCACTTAGCATACAACACCAAAACTTCTTGTAGCTGAAGGAAGTGGACCTAGTGTCCCTCCTTATAGCTAATCAAGGTACGTAAATTGTCATAATAAAGACTTCCACTTTTGTGGGAGTCCACTTCTTCATCCATCCACCTATCCTAACATCCATTTCCACATTTCTCTCTCTTCCATCACTCTACAATAACTTCACTTCATTCCACTTCACTTTGTTTCATCTCCACTTTCATTAATTACTCAACTAACTTCTTAAAAGATGACCAGTACTTCCTCAATATTATTTGCAAAAAATATTCCACAAATTCAAGTACATGTGTATCAATTTGTTACATATTAATTATCTTTTAGTACTTTTAATTAATTACTATACATTAATGTAGATGTTCTCCATAGCATGTAATTATCCCTTGCCTTATCAAATCATCATTACTACTCCACATGTGAGGACACATGCTCAAATTTAGGTTGGGGGGGAGTGTGTATAACATGTCCATGTGTCAATACATGTTGGTCCATGTGAGAAAAATTTAAATTGAGCTAATTTGAATTCTAAGGTGACAACTCACATGTGTGAGATGACATCAACCACTGCCATTTTTCTTGATTGTATCCTTTATTTATTATTCCTTACTGCCTTTATCGTCTCACTCATAATCCTGAGTCACCAAAAAGGTGAAATTCATATGACATTGGTCTTGGGAATTGAACAATGTTGCAGGAAGGTGAAATTTGGGCTTTTAGACAAAGAGATTGTAGGAAGTGAAACCTTGTAGAGTTCTTGTTTAATTGAAAATAACTGAACAGTGGGAGGTCATTTAATTTGAAGTGAACCCACGATTCATGATGTAGTATTACAGGATGCACCTTCCTAGACCGAGTTTAGAAACTATGGATGGTTAGATTATTTCCTGAAGCTTAATGGTTATAATGAAGCTATTGTGTTGAAATTTGTGCAAAAATTGTTTGAAGGAAAGGCCATGGTAAAAGGGTTGGAGGTAGTAGCTACCAAAGAGAGGATTGTAGAAGTTATAGGGTTTCCTGTCGATGGTGAACATTACCCTGCTACCAGAGATACAAGGTCAACTAGGGCTGAATTTACTAAACCTTGTGATCCTCCATTGGATGTGGACATGCAAGGTGTAAAGAGAACCTCTCTTCTTGAGCCGTTGAAGAAAGTAGTTGTCCATATTGTGAAGTACATCACTTGTGAAGGCTGCCAGTCAAACCTACATTCTATGCAATTCAAACTCCTAAATCATATGAGGCATGGGAGAAGAATGAACGTGCCAAACATGTTAATCACCTCCTTTCAATCATGGCAGCTAAAACCCAAAAATATAGGGATAATTTTGTCTCCCACCATTGTCTAATCAAATTATTAGTAGAAAAATATTTACATGATGTGTCTAATATAATGGGAGGAATTTTTAAATATTGATCAATTTAGCCCAGAGCATTTACGACCTATAGTTTTTCCTCAACCTCGTAGGGTTAGTAGGAGATTGAACATTGTTGAAGCCACTCCTGGAGCCTCAACTTTTGGTGCAAGCCCTAGTGTAAACCCTCATGCAACTAAGAAAACTATAGAGATTAGTTCTTTTGAGGCAGAAAATTCAAACAAAGATAGCTCCTCTTTAGAATCTAATGATGATGTTCCTCTTGGAACCCTAATTTGAACTAGGGCACAAAAGAAAGAAGCAAAAATGATGAAGGGAAAAGGTAAAAATTAAATAACAAAAAAAGAAGTTCCAACCTCTAAGAAATGGAAGGATGACATAGTTCTTCCTACAGCTGAAGAAAAACATGAAACCCCTCATAGAAAATAAAGATTAGTTGGGTCATCCACTGGCATGTCTCCTAAGAGAAGCCCTAGCCTTGGAGGAACATCATGAGAGGAAACAAAAGTCCCAATGGTGCAAGTGAACATTGAGGAAAAGGAAATTTTTCTAGAACAAGCAGATATAAGGTTGGTAGAACTTCCTACCATTGCAGAACAAGTTGAGAGTGAAGAGTATGAGAAGAATTAGGAGCTCTTGCAGTAAGAGCAAGAGCCCCTACAGCCAAAACTGGGTGAACCATTAGAATCCCTATAACAGGTGCCATGTGAAGTGCAAGAATCGATGCTAGGAATTTTTTTGGTAGGAATACATAAGCCCTCAAATTTTTCAATGCACATGGTAGCCATAAAATTATGGAATGAGATGCAAAGGAGGGAAGAGGAATGGAAAAAGGAGAAATTTAGGATAAATGAGGAAATTAAAAAGAGAGATGAAGAGATTGAAGAGAAGAATACGAAAATTGTTGCTTTAAAGGAAATCGTGGAAAATGTAGCAGCCTTAGTACCTCAGTTGTTAGAATGCAGGACTCCTCCAAGGGTCTATGCTCTATATTTGAAGGAGAGGAATATTTATTTTAAACTAGCAAGGATAATTTCAGGTTTGAATCCTTCCATTGAGACTCCTCTTGAACTTTTTCAAGATTATTAGATTGCTCCTCTTAAAATGATTTTTTTTTTTGTGAATTCTATTTGCATAATTATGTTGTGTCCCAAGGTCATGATTGGAATCCATTGTTGTATTTTGGGGATCTTCAATTAAGGGAATTTATGTCCTGGATACATAATGAAATTAGTTGGGGACAACATTTCAGGACTTGTAGGAAAATAGAATCCAATACTCCCCTACCCATCATGGTTGAATCTAGAAAGTTAGGAGACATTTTCAGGGAATGGCACAAATTTATTCACCAACCAAGCTATATTAGTAGGATCTTGCTTGTGAGTGAAACAATTTACAAAGAATATGAGAAGGTAGAAAAAAATATAGGAAAATCTATAATGGGATATCTGTCACAAAGGTGGAAGAGTTTGACTGATGAGTTAAAACAAGGTGAGCCTCACTCTTTGCAAAACCATGTTGTAGTATGCTAAAGAGTTGATAGATATATATAAACCAAAAGGATGAATGGACAATTTTGGCTTCCATTAAATTTTTAGCCACCTATCCTATTATGGCATGTGCCAACTTTTAGGTATTATTAGTATGATATAGCTACAAAAAGGAAAAGATGGAATAGGTTGGACAACAAGCAAGGGTTCTATTGGGAACCTAATTCATACACTACAAGAACTAATGCAGGATAGATGGCAGTTGCAAATTTTAGGGTATTGACTAAGCAAAAGAACAACCCTTCCTCTATTGGAGGACAAAAAAAACCTTAGGTTGGGGGGGGTGATGAGTCCAATTTATGGCTCAATTTTGATATATTTTATTATCCATTTTTTGTAGTTGTCATAGACATTGATACTTGGATGTTGACATTTTCATGTTATTTCCTCAAAACCATAGACATTGGGAATAAGCTTATTTTTGTAACCTTTAAATGATAATGACATGCTATATGAAATATCTATGTTAATTTACATGTGGATTAATGAATGTTACTTTAAGAAGTTATAGATATGAAATTGTTGTGTGTACTAATGTTGTCATGTAGATATAATTAGAGCCTATAAAATTGAGGAAGATTTTTCTAGCTGGTCATTTTCCATAAAGGTCAACAAGGTGATCATTCAAAAGGGAAATGGAGGGAGGAATCTCAATGGAGGGAAATTCCTAGTTCAAATCAAAGATTGTAACTTCCTTGTAAATGGTCATAATAGTTTGTTGAGAGAATATAGGAGCTATTGTTATGCTAGATCTATGTTAAGGAAAACCAACTTGACCAGATTCCATGCATGCATAACCTCCTTTCCACTTTCTATGCTTTCCCTAAAGTGGCACCCCCCTAATCTATTGGAGTTGAAAACCTTGCTAGGTAGTTAGTTAGTAGTTTTTCCTCCTATAAATAAGACTCGAATTCTCCTTCTCGAAAGGTTGATTAATCTGATGTTGTACTCACATTCTTATTTTTTGAATAATACATTTATGTTGCTCTATTGTAATCATGTTTTCCAATGAATAAAATGAAGTTATAAGATCATTGCATCTGATTTTACATTTTTCTTAAGGGATAGTCATCCAGGGGCCCCCACTTGGTGAGCATTCCATCCTTTATCTTAGTTGTTACTTTTCTATGCAAATAGTTAAGAATATGGCATCTATTTGTTCCTATAGCCACTACAATTCCATTATGTGACTATTCCTGCAACCAAAGCAAAAAAAGTAGTTTCCTATTTGTTTGCCCATATTTTCATTTTTGTCATGTATTTCAATGTGGTATAGTTGTTGGTTGATGTTCAACACTTATCTTACTTCTTTTCTAAGAAATTTACTTCCAATATTATGTCTTTCTTAGTTTTTAGAATTAATATGGCTACTATGGATTCCTAGTGCACAGACTGTGTTGACCCATTTCAAGTCTCCATCCCTAGGTTGACAAGTTAAATGCACCTTCATGATGATTAATATAGCTATTTAGATTAGATGTCCAATCTTTGAATCATAACTTTAAGGGCTTAGTTCTTAAATCATTGTAGGAGGCCAACACCTATTGTGCCCTATACCTTTGTCTTTAGGTGCATAGAACAAATTTTTAATAGCCTTATTCCTTTTGTTATTGCAAAAACTTAACACTACTTACTGATTATCGAGATCATAGCACAAGAATGAACCCTTGAATTGAGATATCGTATGTGGGTACTCATGCAATGTTGCACATAGAGGTGCAAAGGAAGGATACTTTATTAGGGAAAAATTTTCTTGCCATGGTTTTGACAAGTTCCCGACGAAGACCTTCTTAACATTAAAGTCAGGTAGAGGATAAGAGATCTAGGAAAAAAACTTGATAACAAGTGATGAAGTTAGTAACTTTTTCGTGGTCCCCCTTCTTGCATCGAATGAGATCAAAGAAAGCCATATTTAGTCCAATGTTAGCTTGGATCTGTCTTAAGAAATGATTCACCAATTGATCAAACAAGAAGATAGAATTGTCTAAAAAGGAACAATACCAATAAAGAGAAACATCCTTGAGGGAATGTGGAAAAATATTTTCCATGAAAGCATCATGGTGGAAGAATTCAGTACACATAGCATTGAATGTCGATACGAGCATTTGAGGGTCTCCAGGAGCACTATAGTTTTCAAACTTTGGAATCTCCATTCCTTAAGGGATAGGAGTATTGAAGATGGAAATGGAAAAAGGTATTTAATGAGAGCAGGGTTGAAACATAGGTTGAGAAAAAGAGGTGGATAGGTTCACCAAAAGGTTTTTCATTTGTCCCATATTTTGCAACAAAGCATTCAAGATAGGATCAAAAGATGAAATAGGACTAGTGGAACTACTACCAAAGCCACCAACCTCCATACCAAAAAAAACCCCAATATTAGGACTAGTACATGTTCCAAGACTACCAAAAGAAGCATTAGGAGTGGAAAAACTAAAAACCAAGGGTACCTTATTTACTTTAAAAGTGGGATTTTTCTTAGGTCTAGAGGTAGTGTTAACAAAAGGATTGGTCTCAGCCATACATACTGACACTCTAGGCATTGAGACTTCTATTTGTGGCGTAGTGGTATCAAACCCAAATTTCAAGTGGAACCTAAGTTATAATTCTATCTTGGGACATGAGTATCCACAATATCTACAATACCTCAAAGAAGTTTTATACCCCTTCGGTCATTGTAGGGATGCCAGTGGTAGCTTCCTCAAATGGACTAGAAAATATAGTAGACATCCCTGAAACTATTTCCTCAAAAGAGGGACCAGTTTGACTAGAGGTGACCTTCCTAGATTCCATTTTTATATGTTGTATAATTATTCTAACGTGTTTGAAGGTTGTAGATTGGGTCATAAATCTCACAAATATTCATGACACATGAATCTATAATGCACACAAGATGCGAGAGAAAGACTTCCAACACACAAAGATGAAAAGAAAGGTGTTCATGTTAGGTTCAAAAAAATGTAGAGGAGGATTCACTAGCCTTGAGATTATCAATTCATGGAAGAGCATAAGGGAGAAAACTGCCCTAAACTACCCCAAAATACCTAATAAGTTGAAAAGGAAGGGTAGACAAGATCCTGTTTCCCTTATGTTTATGAGAGACGTTTTCCTAAATTGAATGAGATGACCATAGAGGTCTCAAACTACAGAAAAGACACCTCTATTAGAGGACAATAATGTGGGGGTCAGACTTCAATGTGCCATGTTAGAGTCTCAAGGACACGTTGGTGTCCTATGCAAATGGAGGGTCAAGTGGCAACTGAAAACACACATAGTCTAATGACAACTTGAATGTTTTGGTTTTACAGTTTGATAGAAATGTAAAAAAAATTGAAGTACAACAAGAAGAATACTATGAAAGCTACCCTAATAGTGAAATTCCAAAGAATAAAGAAGAATAATTCCAGCTTACTCAAGGTCTAGTTCTCCAGCTAGCTCCAAGAAAATGATTAGCACCTACACACACAATACCAAGAATTTTTTTGGGGTTATGTTTTGGAACTTTCTTTAGTCAAGTCCCTATTTTAGTGTTCCTATCCAAAGACAACCAATAGACAACAAGATTGTAGAAAATCGATAAATAAGTAGATAGAAAATACACAAGATAGAAGAGAGTAAAGACAACCTAGATGATATTCTACAAGAGCGATAATAATAAGAAGAAAATAGACATAATATCACCTCCCTTTCTGTGACTGTTCAATGCTAAGAGAGGAAGGAGAAGAACAAGATCACCTCACCAATGAATTAAATCCTTGACAACCTATAATAACAATGGCGTTGGTGTAGCAAGATAGTGTAGAAATGAAGAGCAAGAGGAAGAGAGTGAAGTGCGAAATGTTAGAGAGTGATAATGAGTGATAGAATGAATAGAGAGAGCTTGAGAATGAGATAGAATTAATAGAAAAATTGAGAGAGAGAGAGAGAGAGAGAAAATAAGTGAGTTAAAATGGCTAATTCAAAGGTAAATAGTCATTCTTGATGGTCAAGATTCGATAGGGGGATGTTATTCTCATAGTTGATAGAGAATCATAATGTCTTTACGATTTCTTGATGCAAGAATCTTGTTAGGATAGAAGAACATCATGTAGATATTTGCATGATGTGCATGCATCCCCCAACAAAAATTCCCTTCATCAATGCTAAATGACAAGAACACATGGAAAAAGAGGAACAAAAGTGGCAAGTTTTTGCATTATTAAACTTGTAAAGCTAAAATGAAGATAAATTATTAGGAATTTGCATGGGTTGAAAATTTATGCCATTTCACCTTGTAATATGAAATATGATTGCATAAATCCTAGTTTATAACCCCATGCATAGTAGTGAGCATGTTGTGATACTACAACTAACACATGGAAAGGAGAGACAAATAATCATGTTTATCTATTGTATGATTAATTGAAGGTATTTTTGATGTTTTTGTTATTTTTGAAGGAGAATAACTAGTACCTTTTGTCATTTCTTGTGTGTTAATATCTATGGTAAAATGAATTCCTTGTTCTTTTGCACCACATCCTTTTCCATTATAATTGAATTGCTTCAAGAGTTGATATCCTCTTCCATAAATGGCTTCCATTTTTTTCAAGGAAGGTGATTTTTTATAATCACTCTCATCGTAAGTGGATGTGTAATTTGTGTTTTCCTCTTTGTTAGAAGTTGTGAAATTAGATGTTTTTGATGATTCAGTGATAGATTTTGTTGATATCATTGCAACTATTTTCTCTTTTCCTGATTTTGATTGTGTAATCTCGTATTCCCCCATGAGTGTAGGTGTGAAATCTAATGATCCCTAATCATTGTCTAAGATTTTTTTATAGCTGAAAGAAATTCATCTTTTTCTTCACTTTGCAAAGGTTCCACTTTTTTAGTTGGTGTCAATGTTCTAAGAGGATTCTTCATTCTCATTTCAATCTATAGATAATTTTTAGATTTTGGATCAAATTAACCTTATTATTGTAAGTGTATTTCATAAGATGATGAATTGTTTAAGGAAATTCTTGCATTTCATGAATCCATGGTCAACCCAAGAGAATATTTTATGAAAGGTCATCAAGCATGAAATGGATGGAAATTTGCAACAAAACCTTACCAACTTTGACAGGTAATGTTATTACACCAAGTGGTTCTCTTCCCACATTATCAAAACCACAGATAGACAAAGTATTTGGTTGAATTTTTGTCTTATTTTCTCTAGTTATATCCAAAAGTTTCACACTACAAACATTATTCCTTGTACCATTTTCAATAAGGGTATGCCTAATCCCAACCTTGGTAATAACAATCATTACCATCAAAGCCTCATTTATTTTTCTATTTTTGAGAGAGGTAATTCACTTTGATGAAACACAATATCCACATTAGCTAAATTCATATCCTAAATTAAGATTGTTATATCATTTGAATGTGTACTAGGAGGTACTACAACATTTTACAAAGAATTTTGAAGCATGCCATGGTAAATAGAAGATGTTTGAATCAAATCCCACAAAGAAATTTTGTCATAGAAAAAAGTACCCTTTGCTTGACATGGGATTAATTCATGATAAAATGGACTTAATGAGGCCTTGATTTAGGTGTTTTGAGGAATTTTATGCATCCTCACTAGGTCTTGGACCCTTGCAAATAAAAAAAAATATGTTTTTAATTATGTCTTATAGAGGTGTTGTAAAGTGTTGTAAGATGCTTTCACACTTTTCTAGATTTAATGAACCTATTTCCCCATAATTCAACATTATAAAACATGCTTAATAACATTATTACATCAATATAGAAGGCTCATAACCTAAACTTAATGTTAAACTAGTGTTGTAATGTGTCCCACACATTCACATTGGTTCTTGTGCCTTCCTAGGCTATGTGGACTTCATTTTAATGTTGTAAATTGTATTTAATCAGACTTTCACATTGATTTTTGTGTCCCAATCCCTATTTGACATTTACATCATCATTAATAGTCCCATATTAACCCATATTGTGCATCCAGAGGCTTGAATTGATCAAATAACTGACAAGGTTTCATTTTAGATGTTATTTCCTTATCTCTTGCCATCTAAGCTATCAAATTGGACCCTGTGGGACCCAGTCACCATGCATGGAAAATCAGTCCCATCTAGGTGGGACCCATTCACTATGTGTGGTGAATGAGTCCCATTTGGCTCAATTTTTACCTTTGAGAGGAAAAAAGTGAAATTAGAGTTTAATATTACTTCATGTTAGCCTGTGATGAGGTATTAATGGGTAAAATAGGTGAATTGCCTATAAAATCACCTCTCTAAACTAATTTTTTACATCCATTAACTTAATTCACATATTCATCCACTAATATTTCATCTCAAATTGAACAACTTAGGGTTTTAACATTACAAGTCATTCAAGATCAATTTTCAGACATTCAAGGGCAGATCCTTCATGTTTTGCTACAAAATTTCAAGATCAAACATCATGGAAAGGTAAT
Source organism: Sequoia sempervirens (assembly GCA_007258455.2). Classification (NCBI taxonomy): domain Eukaryota; kingdom Viridiplantae; phylum Streptophyta; class Pinopsida; order Cupressales; family Cupressaceae; genus Sequoia; species Sequoia sempervirens. The sequence goes on along the minus strand of VDFB02281492.1, from coordinate 491,087,269 downwards.
AAAATCCATTATTGCATGTTTCATTCTATTCTTTCATCATTTTGGTTTAATTACCTAAAAGGGGTTTGACCAAGGAAAACCCCCATGCCCTAACATTCACCATTTCTTCTCCTCTTCTTGTGTGTTTGCAAATTGAGGTCTCTTGGAAGCTTGGAAATCATTGAAGATAAATTTTCAAGGTTGCTAAAGTATTCTCCTCATTCAAAAATTCAAAATATCAACAAAAACTCATTTTTAGACCCATAAATCAAATTTTTAGAAGCAGACACCTATAGGAAGTCAAAGTGCAGATAGGAAGCTTCAGAATCTACTTTTGAAAATCCAAAAATTCAAAAGTGGACTCATTCACCATGAGTGGTGAATGAGTCCTACTCCAAATTCAATTTTGAGTTTTCTACATTTTTGAGTACCCTTTTGTCAGAAATAGGTTTCGACTCAGTTTCACAGAACTAGGACTGATTCGCCTAAAATGGTGAATGAGTCCCTCCAGGCCTAAAAATATAGCATCAGCAACATTTCAAATATAATTTCCAATATTCATCAAGGTTTCAAGTGCACACTTCAATTTTCATTCATTTTTTTTATCTTTGCATTCGTTTCTAGTTCATTGTTGCATTACACAATGTGTTTTCAAAAATTGCATGAATTTTAGGTTTGGAATGCATAATTAGTCATATAGACCACTTAATTACACTTATATCATTTCATTTAGTCATATAAACATCATACATAATATAATTTGAATGAAACCCCTAGCATTTTTGGCCCTACCTCTCTCCTTTTAGGGGAAAAACCCTAGAAGAGCTAGAGAAGTGCATTGGTGCCAAAAATATATGGTTCATTTTGGTGAACCTGCATTTCAAACATTTTCTTGTTTGATTCTAGAGTCCTTCATCAAATATCTATATTTTCATTGAATTTTCATTAGGGTTTTCATGATTCATTTGCATACTAGGTTTTAAATTTTGCATTCATAATAACGTGCATTTAGGTTGCATCTTAATTCATTTTTATTTTTTTGAAATTTAGCATTTTTCACTTAGGTATGCATCATAGAACTCAGACACCATAAGAATACCTCACAAATTTTTGAAAATTCTGAAAAAAGTCCATATTGGGACTCATTCGCCACCCTGGGTGAATCAATCCCTTTTGACCCCTGAAACTACATTTTACAAAACTCAGAATTATGTTTTTAAGATTTTTTTTTGGTGCCTTAACCTACCTATATTAGTTATTTTTATTTATGTAGCATGCATTTTATTAATCCCCGCTTCAATTAGCTCATTTCATGCATTATTTCATTTCACTTTTGCATAACAACATTTCATTTTTCAGATAGTTGCATTGTGGAAACAAAAAATTAGCTTACTTCCAAACTAAAAATTGCATTTCCTTTTAAGTCCTTGCATTGTAATTTCTTTCCTTTTTCATCATACCATGTTTTCTTTTAAAATATGCAACTTTTATTTCGTTAATAGTGGATTGTATAAATACAACATTCCCTCTTATGAGTTCACTTTTGATTACCAAAATGAGGACTTTAAGAAACATGATCAAACCATTGGTACAATCCTTAATCTTACATTTCGAATTGGTGAGAATGGTAGTGTTGACAATAATAACAATCATACTTGTTCTTCTCTCGATTCCTCTCCTATTAGTGATGAAGGTATCTTGGTGAAAGAAGTTACAAGCCTTGAGGGTCTTGATTTCCCATCTCCTTATTCCCCTTTGGACGATGCTAGACAACAAGAATATGAGATCATAGACACATTCCTAAACATCACCTTACCAAGTCTCCATGGTCATGACAATCACACTTGTTCATCTCCTAATATCCCTCCTCGATGCAAAAAGGATAGGTTGGTGCTAGCATACATCCCTATTAAGAATCATGACACCCTTGATCATCCCTTCCCTAATGCTCCTCCCATTTGGGAAGACATATTTGAAAATCATAATGGTCCTTCTCTCGATGCCTTTGCCTCACACTTTACAAACCTCAAACTTAGATGAACATATTACAAGCTCTCCTAGTATGGTAGACAATATGGAACAAGAGAATGAGACCTTAAAAAAAACCAACAATCAAATACAATTTTTCCCTAATCTCCCCACTATCAATAATCAAACACATTCAACCATTAATAACTCCCTTAGTGGCGATGAAGTTATTTTTGATGAACCAAACCTTAATTGTCATGAAATGTGGATTTTAATTCTCCTAAGAAC
>VDFB02281492.1:491043284-491084934 GCA_007258455.2 Sequoia sempervirens | reverse complement strand
ATGAGGTCTTGGTGAAGTTGCGGTGTCCTACCGAACGTTGATGCAACAACATATCGATATGAGTAACGAGTGGTCGGGGGAAGATCTTGGTGAATGACCCTAGTCATGCCGACTTTGAAGTCCACGCAAACACTTTGGCTAGACAAAAGTTATCGGCAAGGGGTTTCAACAAATTTTCTTGGTCTCATCGACCAACGATATAACCTAGGAGATCTTTGGTGTGAGAAAGACACTATCACAGTGAACGAATATGAAATTAGGAGGGCCTTCGATATCATGTCTCAGAAACAAAGGAGAGTCTTAGCGATAAAGAGATTATTGGTAAGATGGATGAAGCCCACTATGAGCTCATAGCGACGAGGGTTTTTCTTGCCGACAAAAAGACCTTTTGGCGTAAGAGTTATATTGTCCTGGCGATCAAATACAAACCCACGAAGGCTTTCGGTGAAACACAGGATGACCGATGTGACATCTCCCCAACTTCGAAGGGTCATAGCGAAGGGAATCTGGAAGCGATGGATTGTCCCGAAGGGACGAAAAATCCAACACTACAACTCGAAGTCATGACTTAACCCAAATACTAAATTAATCACGAATTTCAAACATTTAAAAATAGAGCAAGTCAAGGACAGACCTTCAGAAGATTTTCTCCACATTCAAAGCCTACCCAAGAACATACCCAAGACAAATGATGACGCCCTAGATTAAAATCCCACACACTCACCATTAAAGCACATGCGAGCTTATGACTACGGTGGTTAGAGTGCTGACACCATGCTAGGGGAAAAAGACATCATGATTCTCAAGTAAGTTCACTAAAATGCAAATAAGCCAACAAACTCGAAACTACTTGAGGGATCATAAATTAATCAATCGCTATGTAACCCTAGTCATGAGGCGTCCAAATATTCAGGAATTCAAGTCCCAGAAGCTCTTTATAACATCAATGCACTATCCCTAATCATCAATTCAAAGCCAGGCAACCAAACACATACCATTACAAAGTGACAATCGATCCCAGAATCAACAAATGCAAAGAGAATGGTGCCCGCAAAGAACAAGGGCATGAACACGCAAGAAAAAATCACCAAATCGATCAATTCAAAGCCGAATGCCCCAAAATCCCAACCAATCACTCGCAAGAAAGAAATTCTTAGCTCAACGAGGGAAAATAAGAAGTAGGACGATATAAAAGACCTCATAATCAAGTTAAATACATCCCTCAGAACACGCACGAAGCCATTAATGCATTTGACAAGATAGCTAGAGAAGGAATTAAGGAATCCGATAAGAGGGCAGAATCCAGGAAAATCCATCCCACGCGGAAATCCATGAAGATACAAAATCCTCGAACAACAAGGGTCTAGCCAGAGTCCAAGTAGGATTTAGGAAAATCTGACCAAGGTGGAAAATCCTGAATCAGGGCAAAAGCTCAAAATTTGTCCAGAACTTAAGATTTTCAATAAATAACCTGGGGAAACACTTAGGCAATCAAAATAAACAACTTAAGTGCATGCCTAAGTAAGAAAAAACCTCAAAAGAAAGGTCCAAAACACCAAAATCGAAGCGAAAGAGGGTCCTTTCTTTTAGCGAGGTGTGTGTGCAAAAACTGCACAACACTACCTTTGCATCAAACCTCACACTTCCATGAAATTTTCATTTAGTGAATTTACCAAAAAAATGGCTCTATGTAAAACCCTAAAACCTTATATGGATTTAATGCATTCCTTTGATTATGAAATCTGATTATGATCTCGATCATTGTCGCATCCTATATCATTGTTCTACAAATAAAATCTTTATTTACATTGGTCGATGGTGTAGTTGGACCAATTAAATTCATGCATAGTGTCAGTCTATAGTAGAAACCCTCATTCACACTTTCATAGTCATTTGAGAGGTGAAAATTTAAATTTGAGACATTGATTTGATGTATTAATTTCATGATCAACCATTCTCCATTTATCATTGTAAATTTAAAACATAACCATTGGATGATATCATTTTAACTGATGCAGTTGCTCACATATCACAACTTAGCTCGACATAGTTTTATTCACAAAAATGACGTGAATAAACACTGTGATACAATAACTTATCACCACCTATCCTCTAGGACACTTGTCCACCTTATCACTCCATCACCAATATAAACTAGGGATCCACCATTTCCTTACATCACACATTGGTAAACTGTATAGCGCATGGCATTTGTTAAACGCAATGTGAACATCCCTTGTGATGCAATCTTGTTTTTTAATTTTTCTTCATGTACATGTGTCACAAGCCCATAATACTATATGGTTGAACCAAAAACCCACTAAGTCTTCAGTGGGATAGTGGGATACTACCATCTATTCGATGTTGAAGTGATTTTCTACTTATATCACATATCACATAATTCCTAACTCCTTTTGGTTTCACAACAATGATGTGAAGTGAGAGTGCAATATCTCACCATGTGTCTTTGATGATGCCACATTCTACTTGTAGAGCTTTTCATTTACTGGTCCCATATGACACTTTTTGTCAACCTGTAATCTCTCATGGCCAGATGAGGACACCACCACATACTTCACGGGTTAGTGAGGATCATTCAATCTAACAAGTTTGATCACTATCATTGATCAACCTTCATTGCATATCACACAAGGTGTAGTCTGAGATAAACATTGAAGCGTGATACAAAGGGATTATGTGATAGTCGTTGGATCTCAACCATGAATATGCATCATTAGATATTCCATCACATATCATAACTTAGCCTTTGTCACAGTGAATAATATTACTGATGTGAAAGGTTTATGCAATGCATACAAACCATCAACCTGAGATGTTAGGTAAAGGGGTTGGTTACCTTGATGACATCAATGGATTAAATGATAAATTAAGCAACCTACAACTGCCTATGTCCAATCACTATCAAACCATAAAAAATTATCAACACCATGACTACAACACTTAGGGTTTATTACAAAACCCTAACTTGACCAAAGATCCCAAATAAATCATTCCCGAGCTCATTCCACCTTCTTTGATTATGCAAGACACATCAATCAAATTCTCTTGAGAAAAAAATCATGAATATTGCATTAGTTTTCTCTTTTTACATCTAGAAGCAACCTATACAGTGTCATGACAATATTTCATGATAACTTTGCAACATTTTGAGCAACTTTACAACATTTGCAAAACTTTCTCACTTTTCCATCATATTTCTCCAAATCTTCTAGAAATTGATCCTATTTTCTCCATGACATCATGCCAACAATCACTCTCATAGGATGCCACTCAAATATACCCTTTTTACATCAATAAAAAAATATGCCAACAATCTCCCCCTTGTCATTGATGGCAAACCCAAATGCCAAAATTGCTCAGCCAATCAACAATGGTCTAGTATCAATTATAGATGTTCCAATTCATGCTTTGTACTAACTAAACCATTTCACTACACTATACCAATTAGAATAAAACACATTATGCACATACATAACAAATTGATACCAATTTTTCACAAAAAATTGCTTGAATATCTCCCCCTTGCTCAATTTTAGGATCTTATGAGCATGCACACAATTTCTCCCCCTTTGACATCAATGGAAAAGGTTCATCCTCGATACTTGTTTGGCCTCTAATGGTTTAATAACTATGCCCTTAGATTTGTGACTTAGAGATTGGACATTTGAACTCAGTAGCTATCTTACTCATCATGAAGGTGCATTTCATTGTCAACCTAGGGACGTAAACTTGAAATGGGTCGGCACTGTATGTGCACTAGGACTCTACTGTAGTCATCCATAAACTAGGAAATAAATAGTACAAGAAATAAAATGTTGGAAATAAATCAACTTGAGCACTAAGCATGAATCAAAAAATACACCAAGCATTAACAATTGGACTAGAAATGAAATATAGAAATGGGAATCTTAGCAAACAAATAATAAACTACTTTTTTTTCCTTGGCTGCAAGAATAGTCACAGAAAAAATTCCAATGGTTGCAGGAACAAGCAACTACTGAAACTAAAACTAATTATTGAACAAAAAATAAATTTTAAAGTAAATGGGTGGAATTCTCACCAAGTGGCCCCCCTGAGTGATTCTTCCTTAAGCTAACTTAGTTGTAGCAAATTAGAAGATCATATTATTTATTGAAAACATGATTACAACATTTCAACAATATGACTGTATTACTAAAACTAGAAAATGCAAGTACGGTCTCAGAACATCCGACCTTATGAAAAGGGGAATCTAACCATTATTTATAGAGGGGAAAAACTACTAATTAACCCTAACTACCTAGGCAGACTCCATCAAAATAGGAGGATGCCATTTATTGAAAACATAGAAAAAGAGGGAGGAAGTTATGCATGCACCAAATTTGGTCAAAGCATACTTTCCCAATGAGAATCTAGCACAACACACTCCTTATCTTTGCTCAACAAACAAACATGACCATTAAAAGGTAGTTACAATATTTTATTTGAACTAATAATTTCCATCCATTGAGATTTTTCCCTCCATTGACCTCTTAATGACCACCTTCTTGACTTTCTTGGCAATCGACTAGCTGGTAGGAATTTCTTCCAATTTGCAAGCTTCGTTGACATCATCATCTCAATGTGAACCTACATAATTACATTAGCACACACAAGCAATTGCATATTTTCAATTACCTTAATGTAACATCCATTCAACCACATAAAATTAACATAGATAATTCACATAGCATGTTAATGTCATTAAAAGTCACAAGGATAAAATTATGCCCAAGGTTTATGGTTTTAAGGAAATAACATGGAAAATTTCAACAACCAAGTGCCAAAGTATATGGTAACAAAAACAAATAGATAATAAAACCTATCAAAATTGAGCCATTAATTGGATTGATCAACTTGCACACTTGCTTCCCCTATGAATATTTTTCCTTTTGACAATTAATTTAAAGAGGAAGAGTGGATTGTTGAATCTACAAACATCAAGTTGTTAGAAATTTGTAAAATCAATTTTATTTGACTTGATCTATCCTTACATTTCCAGGATGAATGCAAGATCAATGAAGATCCCCCTAGACCCATTCCCTGTCACTAGAGTTTAGTGATATGATGTGGGATAAATTACTCCCAATTTCTACCTCATATATTCAAATTTTTCCATGGGAAGAGGCTTGGTAAATATTTCAACAATTTTTTCCTTGGTTGACACATATTCCATGCTAACTACTTGATCTACTACCTTTTCTTTGATGAAGTGATCCTTAATTAATAAGTGATTTTTCTTAGAGTGCATCACTAGATTCTTTGAGATGTTTATTGCACTTGAATTATCACAAAGAATAGAGATAGGTTTATTATACTCAACCTTGATGTCTTTGAGTATTTGTTTCATCCACAATACTTGAGCATGACATGCTGCTACTAATATATACTCTACTTTTGTTGTAGAAAGAGTTACTAATTCTTGATTTTTGCTCATCCAGGAAACAAGTTTTTCTCCCAAGAAGAATACACCAACATAAGTGCTTTTCCTATCATCTACGCTTCCATCCCAATTAGCCTTTGTATATATAGCTAGAGTGAAATATTTGATCTTAGGATACCATAGTCCATAGTCAATAGTAATTTTGATATATCTAAAAAATATTTTCACTGTGTTCACATGAGACCCTTTGGGAGCCACTTTAAATATTTCCACCATACACACTACTTGCATGTTGTCTGGTCTTGATGAAATTAAGTACAAGCTTCCAATCATTGACCTATACATTGTCTAATTTGCATCTGAGGACTCATTTGACTTACTCAACTTACAACCAATTATCATGGGAGTACTAACCGGTTTTCTATCTTCCGTTCCAAATTTATTAATCATTTCTTAGCATACTTAGTTTGAGATATAAATATTCCATCATCATTTTGTACAATTTGTAAACGAAGGAAAAATGACAACTCTCCTAGCATTGACATCTCAAATTCATCTTGCATTTACACAACAAAAAATTTACACATTTTATCATTACTACCACCAAATATGATGTCATCCACATAAACTACAACATTGATCATGTGCTCACCTTCTAATTTGAAGTATAGATTGTTGTTTGTGCATCATTTCTTGAATCCTTGTTGTTGTAGCTACTAGTCTAATCTTGAATACCATGCTCTAAGTGCTTGTTTTAGACCATATCATGCTTTTTTCAATTTGAAAATATAGTCATCTTCTTCTAATCTTTGAAAACCTTATAATTTTTCTATGTAGACTTCTTCAATATTTCCATTCAAAAATGTATATTTTACATCCATCTGATAGAATTTAAATCCTTTATAAACTAAAAATGCAAGAAACATTTTTATGGCATCTAATCTTGCAATAGGTGAAAATGTTTCTTCAAAGTCTATTCCTTCAACTTGTGCATATCCCTTGCACACCAAGCTTTCTTTGTTCCTCACAACAACTCCATTTTCATTGAGCTTATTTCTAAATACCCATTTAGTACCAATTACGTTTTTGCTTGGGGGTCTAGCAACCAATTCCCATGTCTTATTTTTTCAATTTTATTCAACTCTTCTTCCATGGATTTTATCTAGCTCTCATCTTTGTTAGCCTCCACATAACTTTTAGGCTCAATTTGTGACAAGAGAGAAAACAATTCTTGTTCTTTTTTCTTTGCAATTCTTCTCCTAGTCTGAACACCTTCATCTTTATCACCAATAATCTAATTTGTAGGGTGATCCTTTTGCAAATAATTTACAAGTTCTCTTTCATTCTCCTCTTTTGTTTCTTCATCAACAATCTCTTCTTCATAATCTAATTCATGTTCAAAGTCATTTCTATCATATTTAACATGTTTTATATCCTCATCAATCTTGACATTGATGCTTTCCACAATATTCTACAACCTCTTTTTGTAACACTTGTAAACTTTACTTTGGGTGGAATAGCCTATAAATATTCCTTCCTTAAATCTTGATTCAAATCTCTCCAATTTTTCATCTTCTCTTTTGATGTAGCATTTTCTACCAAACACTTTGAAATACTTGATAGATGCTAGTTTTCCATACCATATTTTGTAGGGTGTCTTGTCACTGTTTTCTCTTATTTAAAATCCATTTAGAATATATACAGTTCTATGAATCTCCTCTCTCCAAAACATATTTGTCAACTTGGGAATATTCTTAACAACCCTTTTCTTTCTCTCAACTACTCCATTTCGCTATGGAGTTCTTGGTGCAAATTTTAGTATCTTAATCCCATGTTTCTCACAATACTCAATGAATTCACTTGATGTGAACTAACCTCCTCTATCTGATCTTAAGCATTTAATTCTTCTCCTAGTCTCCTCAACCAACTTTTTAAATATCTTGAATCTTTCAAATACTTGAGATTTATCCTTTAGAAAGGTTACCCATGCCATCCTAGAGTAGTCATCAATTAGCAACATGAAGTCCCTTTCACCTTTTAGTCCCCTTGTCCTCGTAGGACCACACAAATTAGTATGAACCAATTGCAAGGGTTTTGTGGTTGAATATTCTCTTGTTTGAAACTTAACCCTTGTTTGATTTCCTTGTTGACATTCTTTACAAATGGTATTTTCAAGCTTAGTTATCTTAGGTATGTGTCTTACCAGTCCTCTTGAGCTTAATTTCACTAGATGATCAAAATTTGCATGCCCCAATCACCTACGCTACAACCAAATTTCATTAGCCTGACCTATCAGACAACTCAGGCCTTTTACTTCATAGAGATTATAAAGGTTGGAGTCAGATATTACTCCTTGTGTAATTGTCTTTTCATTTTTCCTTATCTTACATCCTTCTGAAATAAATGTGACTTTATAACCATTGTCACACATTTGACTTACACTTAATAGGTTGTGCTTCAATCCTTCAACATTAAGAACATCTTTAGTAGGATTTTTACCATCTAAACTCAATATTCCTTTCCCGCATATCTTTACTACAATGTTATCACCCAAACTAATTGAACCTCCTTTACATTTCTTGAGTTGGATGAATTTAATCTTGTCAAAATCATATGTTTGGAATCCACTATCTATTACCCAAAAGTTTTCCTTTTTTGCATGAAGTGTCATTTGTGCAATCATTAATTACGTGGGAGTCTGCTCTTTTTCTTTCCACACCTTCTTAGTTTTCTTGTCCACTTTCTCTTCATTCTTCTCAAGAGCATTAGACTCTTTATTTACCTTAGGTAGTGTGTTTTTGTTTTTCTCACTTTGTACATTTGGTCTTATAAACTTTGTTCTATAATTATTTGCTATATGATGAAATTTGTTGCAATTGTAACACATCACATTTATATCAACTAAAGGATAAAATGGATTGTTTCTTAAAATATTAGTACTCCTTTAAGGAACTACTTTACATTCTCTAGACCTATGACCGAACTGATTACAAGTATAACAGTACCCATAAAAGTATGAAGAGTACTTGGTCAAATCGTTTCTTTGTGCAAGATAAGGGGCTCTTCTTAGAATTGGTTTCTTCAAATCTCTCACCCATGTGAATCCATCAACATTAGTTCTTCTTACAATTTTCCTCCTCTTTTGATGATTAGGAGTTGATTGGCTATTCTTCTTGTTTGCAACAGGCTTATCTTCTTCATCTATTTTCTTTACTTCAACATTCTTCTTCTCACCATAAGATGCAATTTCCTTGCATAATTTCTCACCATTTGAACAAGCCTTTTCTTCTGTCCTAAATCTCTCATATAATTTTTTAGAAGTGTACATAAATGTTGTTTTTCCTATCTCAAGTCCTAAACCATATTTCTCTTTATTATAGGGATTTTGTGTGCTTAATAATATATCAAGAATCTTTAAGCCTCCTTTCAATTTTAAACCTTTTTCTATTTGTTCTCTACAATTCTCCAAGTATTTTCTCAAGGAAAATATTTCTTCTTCTAACTTCATACATTTTTCAACTTTAGACTACAACTTGGATTTGACTATGTCAAGTCAATTCTCTTGGCTTCTTCCACCTATAGCTTCAAGCTCACCATGATCTAGTTAGATTCTTCAAGGTTCTTGGTTAGCCTTTCAGTCTCCTTTTGCGCAAGTTTCTTCTAATGTTTATTTTACTTCTTTAAGTTTTTCAATCTCCTCTCTTAGGTCATCAATCTCATCTAGGGCACAAATGATTTCACCCTCTAGTTTAACTTCTCCTTCCTCTTCTCCTTCTTCACCAAAGTTTTCAACCTTTCCATATTTTTGTCCTCCAGATTATTTTTCCATGAAAAGGAATTCATTTTCTTCCATCACAAAGGCACAATCTAGTTTATCCTCTAAACTATCATTGACATCAGATACATTACTATCCTCTTGAATGTATATAATTTTCTTCTTTTGAAAATTATATCTCTTAGGGAAGTAGGGTTTCTTCATTTTTCTATCTACTTCTTTTTTAGAGTTATCCTTCTTATTGTAAGGTAATTTGGAAACAAAATGACCTACTTTACCACAGTAAAAACACTTGAAGGATAGCTTACCTCTATATTTGTCAAAGCCTCTTAGCCTCTTGATGAAGTTTGCTTCTTCCTCATCAGTCTCTTCATGATTGGATGTAGATGTCTCCTCTTTTTTTTTCTTGGATATTTCATCCTTTCCTTGTTTGTAGCCTTGAATGCAACTTCTCTTTTGGATGGTTCTGTATTTCCCATTTTCATTTCATAGGTAGTGAATATACCATGCAATTCATCAAGAGTAAGTTTGTCAATTTATTTTTCTTCCTCTACTATTGATATTTTGGGGTCATACCTAGATGACATATACCTTAAAACATTTTTCACAATGAATAAATATTTTACTTCTCCAAATACTCTGATTGAGTTTACTATTTCATCAACTCTAAGAAGATAATCTACAATCTTTTCTTCTATATTTATTCTAATACTTTCAAATTTGGCATTAAGAATCTATAGTTTTACAAGTTTTACCTTATCATCTCCTTCATAAATTATTTTCAACTTCTCCTAGAAATCATGTGTAGTTTGGCAATGCATAACTTTGACAAACATTGAACTAGACAAACCATAGAGAATTTCATGTTTTTATTTGGCATTCTCATAATCCTTCTTCTGAACAACATTGGTAGGAGCAATAGTTGGAGGTGTATATCCATTCTTGATAGAAATCCAAACATCAAACCCTAAGAATTCCAAATATGTCTCCATCATAATTCTCTAGAAATCATAATATGAACCATCAAACTAAGGTGCCTTGTTTGTAGATGAACTTTCTTGTTTGGCCATTGTTTTCACTTGTCCAAGATCTACCTGAGCTAGTTAAGCTTCTCCTAGGGAACCAGTGCTCTAATACTAATTGTTGGAACAAAACAATCTACTAAGAGGGGGATGAATAATTAGTTCACTTGAAATTTGGTTCTTAATATCTTTTAACCCTTTTATGTGCATATTAAAACATGACATGTAGAGATGTAAACATGCACACACAACTCATAACACAAGATATACATAGAAAACCAAAGATGGGAAAAAACACTATGAGAATAGCTACTAGGATCTAATGTCCTAATCCAACCTCACAACGAATATCTTCTTATAACAAATTTTAAAGGAACAAACCATAAGGAGACACCAATCCCCTTATTTTAGGATCATCTAGTCCCTATTATGAGCACCTACTTGGATGTCTGATGGCACCCACCAATCATATTTACAATGCAATGTATTAAAATTTATTTAATTGAACACAATTCAATGTTGTAACATAATTTTCAACTACTTAATTCCTTGTTGTATCTGTAACTCAATTCTCTCTCCTACACCTCTTTGTTTTGTTCTGCACCTTACCTTTTCTATTAGTGCATTATCTATCCACCACAAAAGACCATGCACACACTTTTCAATTTTCTCTTTTCCTTTTAGTGCATTCTTTATATGCCTTAAGAAGCTCACTATTCTCTCTGCAATATGCACTCGGGCAACAACATCAAGTAATTAGCCAAATTCTATTTTTCATTTTTGTATCCCTTTCAATAAACTATAATGATTTCCTTGAGATTCACACACATATAGATTCTTTGTTATGGTTTACATGTTATCTTCTTCAGCAAGCTACCTTTGCATCACATCCATCAAATTTTAATTCAATGAATTTACCAAAAAAATGGCTATATGTAAAACCCTAAACCTTAATATGCATTTAATGCATTATTTGGATTATATGATTTGATTCTAATCCCAATCACTATCATAGCCTCTACCCTGCAAATCAAATCTTCATTTACAATGGTCGTTTGTACATTTGGACCAATTAAATTCATGCACAGTGTCGGTTTATAGTTGAAACCCTCATTCACACTATCATAGATGTTTAAGTGGTGAAACTTCAAATGTGAGACATTGATTTGATGTCTTCACACCATGATCAAATTTTCTCCATTTATCATTATAAATTTAAAATATAACCATTAGATGATATCATTTTAACTGACGTAGTTGATCGCATATCTCAACTTATCCCATCATAGTTTTATTCACAATAAAGATGTGAATAAACATTGTAATGCAATCACTTATCACCACTTCTCCTTTGGAAAATTTTTCCACCTTATCAATCCATCATCAATACAAACTAGGGACCCACCATTTCCTTTCATCACACATCACTAAACTATATAGCGCACTAGGTTTGTTAAATGCAATGTGAACATCCCTTGCGATGCAATCTTGTTCTGCCATTTTCCTTCATGCACATGCATCACAAGCCCACACTATTGTAGAAATAAGCCAAGGACCCATTGATTCCTCAATAGGACAGCAAGATGCTATCACCTATTCGATGATGAAGTCATCTTCCACTTATATCAGATAACACACAATGCCTAACTCATTTTGGCTTTACAACAACATTGTGAAACGAGAGTGTGATATCTCACCGCATGTATTTGATGATGTCACACTCCACTTGCATAGCATGTCATTTAGTTGGTCCCTTCTAAAACTTATCATTATCTTGCAATCTTGCAGTGCTAGATGATGACCACACCACATACTCCATGGATTAGTGGGTATCATTAGATCTAACAAGGTTGATCATTTTCATTGATCAACCTTCATCACATATCACACAAGGCATAGTCTAAGATGCACTTTGAAGAGTGATGCAAAGGGATTATGTGATGGCTATTGGATCTTCAACCATGAATGTGCACTATTAGATCATCCATTGCATTTCATGGTTTAGGCTTAGTCACAGTGAATATTATTAGCAATGTGAAAGGTTTATGTGATGCACAAAAACCATCAACCTAGGGCCCTAGGTAAAGGGGATGGTTAGCCCAATGAAATAAATGGCTTAAGTGTTATCTTAAGCAACCTATAACTACCTATTTTCAATCACCATCAAAACATAAAAACTAATCAGTTCCATGATTACAACATTTAGGGTTTATCTACCAAACCCTATCTTGACCAGAGAGCCTAAATAAATCATTCTTGAGCTCATTCCACCTTCTCTAATTATGCAGGCCACATCAATAAAATCCTCTTGAACAACCCATAATGAATATGGCCTTATTTTTTCCTTTGACATTTGGAAACAACCTCTATAATTTCTTGACAACATTTCATGACAACTTTGAAACATTCTGAGAAACCTCACAACATTTCCAAAGCCTGCTCACTTTTCCTTTATATTTCTCCAAATCTTCCATAAAATGATACTCTATTCTCCATGACATCATGCCAACAATATCCCTCACAATATACCACTTAGATATCCCTTTTTCACATCAATGACAATATTATTGCCAACATAGGCCCCTCAAGGTCTTCTTTATCGAGTTCTTATGAAGAAAAGGTCACCGATCTTACAAAGATCAAGGACAAGCCCGAGATATCATCCATCGAGTTGAACATGAAATTTTTGGGAGTTACTTGTGTCAACTTGATAGGTGAGGGATGAAACACTCGAGAGTAACTACTAAGCTTAGGAGGAGGGGTAATGACCAACTCAGGGGAAGAGGGTGCTTCCTCCATCACAAGAATAGTGCAAGACAAAAAAAATAGCTTGTAAAGAAGGGGAACTCTTCTTATGACCATCATGCATGGTGAGGTCATCCTCCAACTTATGCTTCAAAAAAGGATTCGAGATCCCCATGGAAGAAGTGGAAGTAGAGGAAGAAGAAGACATATCTGTAAAGGAAACCACCTTTATATTAGGCATGTCAATGGGCTATGAGAAAGGAGGGATGTTTGGGAGGCACATTAGAAGAGGAGGCTCCACAAAGGGACTGATGAATACCTACACCCTTTTGGGGTGAGCATCATCAGGAACCATCTGAGGAGCTGGAAGCAAGACAAAAGTGATGGGAATTGAAGTAGGAATGATAAAAGAAAGTGGAGAAAGAGGAGAAATGGGAGTAGAGGCAACAAGATTCTCCTCAATATTTTGTGAGGTGGTGTTCTCTATGGCTAGATCCTTTCACTAACACTTCCGCTTATGCGCAAGCTGGTTACATCAGCTACGAGCAGTAGAGGACATGGCCTGAGAAGAGGCTAGAGGCTACTTTTCAACTATAGGAGCATCCTTAAAAATTGATACCAATGGAAGTGTGTTGATGACGATGTTAGTCACAACAATAGTGCAGATAAAATCCTCACAGGAAAACCACGAAGAACTTATCTTTACTTGAAAGTTTGAACTAGGGAAACCTAAAAGTATGAGTAAAAGGGAAACGTTGACTTAGCTTAATCCCAAGGCTTTGGTAGTCAGGTCTTGAACATACTAGGTTCACTTTAGGGTATGATGTGATATTGTTGTTAATATCAAGGGGTCTATGGTTATCTCCAGTTTCTTTAAGAATCATAAGCATCGTATAAAATATTTTCAATTCAAACATTAAACAAATTCATGAAATCAACAGATTTGTAATAATAATTCATGAATATCAAACAACTTTACTTTCAATTAAGTAGATTTAGCTTTAAGCATTCAACAATTTCATAGAAACAAAATATTTTCAATAATATTTCTATTCATTCATCTCTTTTTTAGAACATTTTCTAAAATTTAACATCTAATCTAAAATAAAGCATCAAAGTACTAAAAAATAAAATTGCTCCTGGGTATTCTCCACACATGCCCAAAGAAGAAATCAAATCAAAGCAAACCTCTTTGTACTTCACTAGATTTCTTCACAACTAGGCATAAAATGGTGTGATATTTTAAAGAAGGGGGTTTAGATTGGACACCGAGTAGGTTCTATATGCACCCTTAAGTGGCACAACACTCAGTCTTGTTCGGATGAACTAACAAACCAACTACACAAGTTGCATGTGATATGTAGCTATAAAACTGGCTTTGATATTGATTAAGTTCTATGTGCATACAAGTTTTTAATCTAGAATAATTCAAAAAATATGAAAAAAGAACAAAACTTAAAGAAGTTTTGGCTCTTCCAACATCCACAAATTTTGAACTTAACTTAAAAAGAAGTATCCCCTGGCCTTTTATAGAAGCAAGACACAGGTAGGATAAGAAAAATACATGAGAGGAAATCCAAGGGACTAATCACATCAAGGCACATGGAATATGGTGACTAGTAAGAGAATTGCAAACAAAGTCAATGAAGGTCAACCTTCATCTACACGTTGATGTCCTTCATGTGTTTCATCTTCTTATTATTAGGGTTCCTTCTTGGAACCAAAAAAAATCACCAAACATAATGTAAGAATTTTCCATACATTCAAAATGATTAGGTGTAATTTTTGTTCCTACAATCAGGTTCAAAATCGGCTTGAACATTCCCAAGAATGAGTCATCCTTGAAATGAGTACACTGTTTCATTGCATACTTGACATCCATGTTTCTGGTTTCCTGGTATTCAATGTTTCTTTGCAACAAAATTTATTCCTACATGAGCTTCCATAATGTATTGTTGAACCTAGTAACACCATCAGATATTCTTACAACCTTATTTTTCCTGACCATACATACCCAAACTTTGCATTGCAATCTACTTCTCCTACAATCACCAATTCCAATTATTAAATCCCTTTTAAAATATTTATAAAAATATCATGTAAATAAAACCATAATTAATTCATTATCATTATAAATCCATCATAAATAACATGCTTTCAAGAAAATCATATATTCTTGCGTAATTATCTTTTAGACTAGGTTACTAGACCATTGGACCTTTTGGATATCCTTTAAATTTTTGAAACTTTACTTTGCATTGTTACTTGATACCCAGTATTCAACTATCACCCATAATTTTCTCGAACCTTGGCTTTTATTGGATCTTTATTCCAGAATAGAATGCTTCACTCAATACTTTGCTTTACCTTTTACCTTTTTGGATTTCCCGATTCCTTGTACTTGATACTTGGAACACTTGAATTATGTAGTACTATTTCAAAAATATTTCTCTTTACTTTCACTTCCGATGATCTTTCCAACTAGCCATCACTTACCATAAGCGTTAGTTTTCACTTGGGGTATCCAAGTCTTACAATCTTGGGTCATGTTGTGAGACCACAAAGCAACTTGCAATCAATAAAACCAAATTTAAACCAAAACTTGGATTAAATCATCATTCATAAATTATAATTTATGCATATTTTAAAACAATAACTCTTTACCTTTACCTAGATTCTGACATAAAAAATAGTAAAATTTCTTCGGAAATATCCGTGTGTGCTTTGATTAATTCTAGTTTCTAGAACTCAATGAAAAAATTAGTTCATTGGCATTGAACTACATAATTTGGTAATCCTCCAAAGCCAACCATGGATAGAGCCTTGCTGCCAGTCAAGCATTCATAGCCCCAACAAGGTTATCTCTGTAGTTCCCCCAAACATAGCTCTACTGCCAGTTAGGCATCTATAGCCCTGATAGAGATATTTGGATAGCCTAAAGAGTTGATTTTTTTTATTGATAGCCCTTTTCAACTTTTGATATTTCATTGATAGCTCATTTCAACTTGCAAGTAATGAAGCCCACTATTAGGTTGGGAATTATAGTGGTACTGAAGGTTATCTTTTGATTTTTCATTCAATGCAAATCCCTTCATCATTTCACTACTTCCTAGAAAATGATTTAATAATTTCCTATTGGAGTGTATTCCCAGCTAAACTTTACCACTCTTATGACAAATCCTAACTAACTGTAACTCACTATATGTTAGAAGATATGCATAAATTAATATTAAGTAACAAACAACTTAATCACCAAATTTAAATCCAAATTTAGAACCATTAGTTACCACCCTTCCAATTAAATTTTATGGCAACTACCAAATACTCGGCTAGTGATTTTGATTTGATGAAAGGGCTTCATTAATGGATCAAA
Organism: Sequoia sempervirens; assembly: GCA_007258455.2. Lineage (NCBI taxonomy): Eukaryota > Viridiplantae > Streptophyta > Pinopsida > Cupressales > Cupressaceae > Sequoia > Sequoia sempervirens. Next base: position 491,068,597 of record VDFB02281492.1, on the reverse strand, counting down.
AATTTCATCATGACACTTAAACATAATCACATTATTCTGCATTAAATTCACATGCCTCAATGCACACGTATCATTTCTTTCAAAATTTCTAGGTGGTGACGTGTGCTACCTTACTAGATTCATTTTCCTTTCCACTTTGCACACATGGGTACCTTCATGACTAATACAACTTAATAAAAACATAATGAAATGACCACCATTAATTTTGAAATTTTTAACTTGCTTGATTCGCAATCTTCGTACTAGCCAACTTTGAAGAAAATTTTCACCAATTATGTAAGAATTAATTTGATTTAACATTTTTCTCTGGAGAAACTCATCTAGTTGCCACCTTGCTTATGATTTCCAAGACTTTGATCTAAGTAACTATGTATCACAACTTCCTCACATTTTCTATAAATTCTACACTTCTCTCAAATTCTTCACGCCTTTGCTTTGCTTTTCAATTATTATTTTGCATTTTCTCTCTGCTAGTGCTTGCCTGCTTCCAAGTCATGGATACTCCAATTTTCTTAACCTTCTCTTGTGACCAGAATGTTTTCATGGTTCATATCATGAATTAAAGGCTTCACAGTGTTTTCTTCATTTGGACTACCATTTTCACTATGCCAAACTTGTGTTTAGTCCTTGGGGAACAATATTTGGAATCCAGAGCTTACTATCAGTTTTATTTTGACTTGGATTCTTGCTTTTTAGCATCACTCCTGGACATTGGGCTCTCTGTTGAAGATGTTCGATCGGTTGCAAATATGATAGTGTGGCCTAAATATTTGGAAAATCTAGATAGTATTATATCTATTGCACACCTGACCATTGGAATCCCCTCAATGGATGATATTCCTCAGTTCCTAGAACATGGGGAAGTAGTTCCACTTCGGTCGTTCCTGATTGACCTCCATACCCTTGACTTTGAATTCCATTGGGAAATTTCCTACATAGGTTATTTGGACCTAATGGATGAAGCATCCTAGATTGACCGAATGACAACTCTTCTATAGCTTAGCTCCCTCTTTTTTCTTTTTTTCTCTTTAATAGCAAGAATTTTGGTATTTCCATGTATATACGTGATATACACATATACATTTTTATCTTTATCATACATTTAATAACGTGTATTTACTATGTATGGTTTTATCATTTTACATTTCACATCATAGTGTTGTAAAATGTTTAAATTAACTCTCATGTGTATGATATGTTAAGCAAAATTTTCTAATGTGAAGGGCCAAATAGAAAAAAAAAAACAAACAAACAAACAAAACAAAAACAAACCCTACAAAAGAAAACTAACCCTAACTAACCAAAATTTACCCTAACAAAGCAATTTATTTTAAGTTCAATAACTATTTTCATTGTTGTTTTGTTATGAATTATAGCAGGTTTATCCTTGAATTCACTAGAATAAATTTCAATTTTCCTACTATAACAATGAGTTACCTTAAATTTTTTATGTTTAAAAAACATAAATTCAAAGGCATACTTACTAATAAATTGGCTCACATGTATGAAAATGACCTCATTAAAGGTTGATTGCACACACTTTCATTGATTTGTCAATACTCTACCTTCTTTAAGTCTCAGTTCATTGTTTTATTCTTTACTATGTTCAATTCCATGAACGGTTGTATCCATTTCTTGATTTTCTTATCCTCCAAAAATTTTCGCATCTTCGACCCTGTCTTCAATTTGAACTTTTTTAGACCTAGTAGTATCACAATTTGCATTGTTATCAGAGAGAAAAAGTAAAAACTCGATACTCTATATCTTGCATGAAATCAAGAAAATTTCCCTTTTTAGCTTGTGAATTTTTAGTTTGGAATGAAAAAAACATGTCTCCTATTTGATTTTTCTACTCTTTCTCTTCACTAATATTTTCCATGTGTGAAAAGAGTGATGACTCATCAATGTTGTTTCCTTGTTTTCAATGCAATATTTCTAAGTCTCAACATTCTCGCATGTCTTCCTGCAAAACCTTAAGTTTTTCTTCATAACAATTGTAGTTAACAAACCATTTTGATATATCAATTAATTTTTTAAAATTTTCAATTCCACTATGGTTATACTCTTTTTCAAAATTCAAAATATTTCTCATTAATGGTCCTTTTCTCCTAATAGTTAAAACTTCTTCCATTAACAAAATTACCTTATATGTAGCCAAACTTACCCTAGTTAAAAATATTTCACAATCAAGTCCACCGTGATCATTTGTATCATGAATTCTACACTCAATGACTCTACCAAAGGTGAATAAAATCAAAGAATATGATCTTTGGTTAAGAATTTTTTGGAGTTTCTCAATTTCCATTTTTGAAATACCAGCTTGCATAGACTTTCATCTTACAAGCTAATTTTAAACCTAGAACCAATATAGATTCCTAAAAAAAACCCAAAGGGAAAGATATAAAAAGAAAAGCGAGGCTCTCTTTCTAGCACCAGTTCTTGTTGATGACAATGCTAGTTGCAACAACAGTGCAAATAAAATCCTCATAGGAAAACTGCGAAGAACATATCATTACTTGAAAGACTGAACTAGGGCAACCTAAAAGTCTAAGTAAAAGGGAAAGGTTGACTTAGCTTAATCCCAAGGCTCTGTTAGTCAAGTATTGACCATACTAGGTTTGCTTCAGGGTATGATTTGATATTGTTGTTAATCTCAAGGGGTCTATGGTTATCTCTAGTTTCTTTAAGAATCATAAGCATCAAATAAAAGTTTTTCAGTTCGAACATTAAACAAATTCATGAAATCAACATATTTGCAATAATATTTCATGAATATCAAATAATTTTTCTTTCACTTAAGTAGATTTAGCTTTAAGCATTCAAAAATTTCATAAAAATGAAAGATTTTCAATAATATTTCCATTCATTCATCTCTTTTTTAGAAAATTTTCTGAAATTTAACATCTAATCTAAAATAAAGCATCAAAATACTGAAAAAAAAATTGCTCCTTGGTATTCTCCATGCATGCACCAAGATTGAATCAAATTAAAGAAAACCACTGTATACTTCACTAGATCGCTTCATAGCTAGGCATAAAATGGTGCGAGCTTTTACAAAAGGGGGTTTAGTTTGGACACTGAGTAGGTTTTATATACACCCTTAAATGATGCAACACATAGTCTTGTTCGGTTAAACTAACAAACCAACTACAAAAGATACATGAGATAGCTAACTATGAAATTGGATTCGATATTGATTAAGTTATATTTGTATACAAGTTTTTAATCTTAAATTATTTAGAAAATAGGAAAAAAGAAAAAAAATTAAAGAATTTTTGGCTCTTATGACATCCAAAAATTATGAACATAACTTAAAAAGAAGTATCCCCTGGCCTTTTATAGAAGAAAGAAACAGGTAGGAAAAGAAAAATACATGAGAGGAAATCCAAGTGATGAATCACATCAATGCACATGAAATATATGACTGGTAACAAAATTGCAAACAAAGTCAACAAAGGTCAACCTTCATCTGTACATTAATTTCCTTTGGGTGTTTTATCTTCTTATTATTAGGGTTCCTTCTTGGAACCAAACAAATTTTCCAAACTTAATGTAAGAACTTTCCACATATTCAGAATGATCAGGTGGAATTTTCATTCCTACATTAAGGTTCAAACTTGGCTTGAACTTTCCCAGGAATGAGTCACCCTCAGAATGTGTACACTCTTCTACTACATGCTTGGCATCCAAATTTATGGTTTCTCAATATCCAGTGTTTCTTTGCAACGAACTTTATTCCTACATGAGCTTCCATAATGTATTGTTTAACCTTTTAACACCATCAGATCTACTTGCAGCCTTAGTTTGTCTAACCGTCCATACCCAAAATTTGCATCGTAGTCTGCTTCTCTTGCAATCACCAATTCCAATTATTAAATCCTTTTTAAAACATTTATAAAAATCTCATGTATATAAAACCATCATTAATTCATTATCATTATAAATCCATCATAAATAAAATTCTTTCAATAAAATCATATATTCTCACTTAATTATATTTTAGACTGGATTACCGGACCATTAGACCTTTTGGATAACCTTTAAAATTTTGAAATTTTACTTTGCATTGTTACCTAGTACCCAATATTCAACTTTCACACATAATTTTCTCATACCTTAGCTTTTATCGGAACTTCCACATTTATTGGACCTTTACTCCCAGACTAGAACACTTCGCTCAATGCTTTTCTTTACCTTTTACATTTTTTCCTTTCCTAGTTCCCATTACCCAAAACACTTGAATTATACAGTACTCATTCAAAAATATTTCTCTTTTCTTTTCACTTCCGGTGATCTTTCCAACTAGCCAACACCTGCCATAAGCATTAGTTTTCACTTGGGTTCCCCAAGTCTTATAGTCTTAGGGTGTGTTGTGAGAGCACACAACAAAGTGGCCTCTGGAGTAAGATTAGGAGGAAGAACAAGAGAATAAATCACAATAGAGGGAGAAACAAACACAAGAGCTTTGGTGGTGGGCCTCGATTCCCATTCACTTCCCAGGGATAGGTGGAAGAAAATTTGGAGTCTAAAGAGGTCGAGACACAAGAACAATCCCACAAGAATAATTCCTCTTGTCATAGACAATGGGTTAGGGAATTGTGGGTAGAATAGGCAACTAAAAATCCTAGCACTTTTCCTTTTTCCACATGGGAACAATCACACTACACATGCAAGGAACAAGAGTGGAAACCAAGGATTCCATAACAGGTTGGGAAGTAGAAGGTGGAGTAGAAGATGTAAAAGGAGAAGGCTCTAGAGTGCAAGCAAGAATATCCTTCCCTTTTGATGGAGCTGGAGAAGCAACTTGTTATTGTGTTATCATAGAGGCATTCATGGAAACAATATAGGGAGACATAGGAAAACTCACCTTCGGTGTCGAGCCCCCAATCTTATATTTAACATAAGATCAGTACAATAAATCTCCTCTTGGAGAGAGAGGTTCGATTGGGGCATGCTAGAAGTGATCCAAAGAGAAGCCCCCACATAACACTAGTGGTTTTCCAGTATCATGAACCATGTGCACAATTCCCTCATGGGGGAATTCCAAATACTTATGGACTACAAAGGAAACCCCATTCATAGAGGCTAGCCATGGAATACCTAGCCTAGCTTTGAACAGGTTAGATTCTAGAATCACAACAAATGTCACATCAACAGCCTTGGGTCTTACCAAAACTGACAAAGAAATGGTGCCCATAGGGGCAATAGACAGTCTACCATGAGTACGGAGGTGGTATGTGACTCTTTGTATTTATTCTTATATAAACAATTTATGAACAAGGTTTCCTCCATTATCACATTCACTCAACTCACCAAATCAACCATGACACCAATCACATTGTTTTCGTTAATTCAAGCAAGGAAAAACAATAGAGAAGGCTCCATGTTTAGTGGAAAATAATGTGAGGTAAAATTTATATCATGCATAATAGTTGCATTCTCAATAAGAGGTATATGAATGAATGAGACCATGTTCATGTACTCAGATGGAACCAACGTAGAAGATGTAGAAGACTATGTGATTAGATTTATAGAGTGAGAAGGAAATGGACCAGTATAAATCTATAACTCATTTTTAGCCTTGGATATATATTTATTGGAGTTTTGTTTCCTTCCATCAAGACAGATAGTCCCATCATCGATGTGATCCTGAATCTCATGATGCAAGTGTACACATTGCTTGATGCAATGTTTGTGCACTCGATGGAATTGACAAAATTGTTGCACATTTTACCACTCATGATACAAATAAAAAAGAGGTCAAACTTCTAGAAATGTTAAAATTTTATCTTTTAACAGGGTATGTGCAGGATCATCATGGAAAAAATAGGTCCTTAAGTGGCAATGAAAATTTAGAAAAATTAGGGTTAGGAAACTTGACATAAAAATTTGAATAAGTTATCTATATTATTTCAAAAATATGTAAGAATAGAATCTGTGGAAAATTGAATGTAGTTTCTAAACTACTAAGTTTATTTTATTTTTTTAAAAGTCTATTTAGTGAAAATTTGAAATTTCAATGCAGTAGTACTTAAATTTCAAGGAAAAAACAAGAATTAGGTGTCTGTCTGACCACCCTAACCACAATAACATGATAATATTTTAGATATAAGTAGAGGACTCATGTCTGGATGTGATGCATATTTTTTGTAATTTTTTTCCAAGTAAATAATTAATTATGATTTTTTTATTATAACTTTTAAAAAATATAAAAACTCGTATGTCTAACCACCTTAACTTGGTCAAAACTTCATAAAATTCATTTTTTTTTTAATCCTATACTATACGAAGCATAGAATGTGACACATATTTTGGATTCAAAAAATATGATACCGTTTGAAAGTTATAGATATTTTTCAATCAACCTATCAATCAGAACTTTAGTCATAATTCTAATAGAAAATGAATAATAATTATTTATTAAATTCAAAGTAAAGAATAATTTATATTGGTGGAAAGCTAAGAGTCTCCTCTACAAACCCTTTTTGTTTCATCAATTTTGGCTAAAAATAAAGTCATCGGCCACATGGACAAAGTCTAGAAAAACAAGGTGAGTTGTCAAACACATTTTTTGCATTGACTTCTTAGGATTGGCATGTCCAAGCCAAACACCAAAGCAAGCCCGAGGCTAATCCCTAGGCAATAAATTCTTTGTCAGAAATATTAGATAGCTGTTTCAAATCGGATATTCATTTCAAATCGGATATCCGATTTGGTCTATATATGATTTAAAAAAATGTTTTATACTTTATACTATATGATTTAGAAAATGCGATAATTATTTTATAGTTTATTTTAATATATCTAGTTTAGAATATACAATATAGTTTATAATTTAATATATAATATATTATATTATTATGTATAATATTTAAATATTATTTCTATATTTTAGTTAATGTATATATATTACTAATATATGAAATAATATATAACTAATTAATATTACTAACATATAAAATATTTAAATATTATCTCTTTCCCTCTCTCTCTCTCTCATCTCTCCCTCCTACTCCCTCTCCCTCTCTCAAGGACATCTCTCTCTCTCTCTCTCTCTCTCTCACTCCTATGTATCTCCCTCTACCCTTAAACCCTCTACCCTCTATCTCTCTCCCACTCCCTCCCTCTCTCTCTCTCTCAAGACTATCCCTCATACCCCCTCTCCCTCTCTCAGGTCTCTCTCTCACTCACTCCCTCTATCTCACTCCTCTCTACCCTTAACCCTAAACCATAAACCATTAACCCTTGAACCCTCTAGCCTCTATGCTTAACTCTTTACCCTATATCTCTCTCCCACTCCCTCCCTCCCTCCCTCTCTCAATTCTCACCCTCCTGCCCCCTCTCCCTCTCTCAGGTCTCTCTCTCTCACTACTATCTCTCTACCCTCTACCCTATATCTCCCCCACTCCCTCCCTCTCTCGATGAATCCCTCTCTCTCCCCTCTACCCATAACCCATAACCCTAAACCCTCTACCCTCTACCCCCCCTCTCTCTCAAGAATAACCCTTCTACCTCCTCTCACTCTCTCAGGTCTCTATCTCTCACTCACTCTCTATCTCTCTCCCACTCCCTACCTCCCTCCTAAAACCTCTCCTTCTCTCAGGTCTCTCTCTCACTTACTCATATCTATTTCCCCTCTACACTTAACCCTATACCTTCTACCCTCTACCCTTTATCTCTCTCCCACTCCCTCGCTCTCTCTCTCTCTCACTTAATCCCTCTCTCTCTCCCCTCTACCCGTAACCATAAACCCCAAACCCTCTACTCTCTACTCTCTACCCTCTCTCTCTCTCTCAAGTCTCTCCTTCCTACCCCCTCTCCCTCTCTTAGGTCTCTCTCTATCTCTCACCCACTTCCTCTATGTGTCTCCCCTCTACCCTTAAACCCCCTACCCTTAACCCTTAACCCTTAACCCTTAAACCCTAAATACTTAAACCCCCTACCCTCTACCCTTAACCCTTTCTCCCTCTATCTATCAACCACTCCCCCCTCTCTCTCTCTCAAGTCTCTCTATCCCTAGCACCACTCCTCTCTCAGGGTATCTCTCTCTCTCTCTCTCAACTCTCTCTCTCCTCCTCCTCCCACCATTCTCTCCCACTCTACATAGCCCTTCCATAACCCTTAAATCCTTAAACCATTAAACCCTCTACCCTCTATCTCCCTCCCACTCCCTCCTTCCCTCTCTCAAAAGACTCTCCTTCCTACCTCCTCGCCCTCTCTTAGGTTTCTCCCACTCACTCACTCCCTCTATCTCTCTCCCCTCTACCTTTAACCCTTAAACGCTCTACCCTCTATCTCTCTCCCACTCCTTCCCTCCTTCCCTCTCTCTCTCAAGTCTCATCCTTCTAACCCCTCTCCCACTCTCAATTATCTCTCTCTCTCACTCCTATCTCCCTCCCCTCTACCCTTTACCTTCTACCCTCTACCCTCTATCTCTCTCCCACTCCTTCCCTCTCTCTCTCTCTCACCGACGTCCTCTATCTCTTTTTCCCTCAGCCCCTTAACCTAAACCCTAAACCCTTAAAAACTCTACCCTCTCTCTCTCAAGACCCTCCCTCCTACCGCCTCTCCCTCTCTCAAGTATCTCTCTCTCTCTCTCTCACTCACTCTCTATATATCTCTCCCCTCTACCCTTAAATCTAAACCCCAAACCCTAAACCCTTAACCGTTAAAATCTAAACCCTTAAACCCTCTATCCTCTATGCTTAACCCTCTAGCCTCTATCTCTCTCCCACTCCCGCCCTACCTCCCTCCCTCTCTCGAGTCTCACCCTCCTATGCCCTCTCCCTCTCCTAGGTCTCTCTCTCACTCCTATCTCCCTCCCTCTGCGTTAACCCTCTACCCCTGCTCCATCTCTCTCCTCCTCCCTCCCTCTCTCTCACTTCGTCTATCTCTCTCCCTTCTACCCTTAACCCTTAAACTCTAAACCCTTAAACCCTCTACCCTCTATGCTTAACCCTCTACCCCTTATCTCTCTCCAACTCCCTCCCTCCCTCTCTCTCACTCCCTCTATCTCTCTCCCTTCTACCCTTAACTCTTAAACTCTAAACCCTTAAACCCTCTACCCTCTACACTTAACCCTCTACCCCTTATCTCTCTCCAACTCCCTCCCTATTTCCCTTTCTCTCTCAAGTCTCACCCTCCTACCCCTCTCCCTCTCTTAGGTCTCTCTCTCTCACACTCACTCTTATAACTCACTCACTCCCATTATCCCTCTCTCGTCTACCCTCAAACCCTTAACCTTTAAACCCTAAACCCTTGAACCCTAAACCCTTGAGCCATCTACCATCCCACCTCCATCTATCTCTCTCCCACTCCCTCCCTCTCTCCCTCTCTCAACTCTCTCCATCCTACCCCCTCTCCGTCTCTTAGGTCTCTTTCTCACTCAATCCCTCTATTTGTCTCCCCTTAACCCCCCCTTCCTTTATCTCTCTCTCTCAAGTATCTCCCTCCTAGCACCACTCTCTCTCTCTCTCATGTCTCTCTCACTCACTCACTCACTCTATCTCAAGTCTCTCCCTCCTACCACTTCTCCCTCTCTTAGGTCTTTCTATCACTCACTCACTCCCTTTATCCCTCTCCCCTCTACCCTTAAACCCTTAACCCTTAAACCCTAAACCCTTGAACCATCTACCCTCTACCCTTAACCCCACCTCCATCTATCTCTCTCCCACTCCCTACCTCTCTCCCTCTCTCAAATCTCTCTATCCTACCCCCTCTCACTAAATCCCTCTATCTACCATTAACCCTTAGGTCTATGTGCACAAAAAATGGATTATACCATTACAAGTATCATAATTTTTTTCAAATGAATCAGATATCAGATCATAACGGATATCAGATTTGTGGGCCATTTTGTGCATTCCAACGGACCCTACATTCTGTTTGTAGGTGAAACACTTGTGGTTTCAGACAGGAAGAGACAAAGATCAAATTTTTGGAGCATCTTCTATTAAAATTTGTCATAAGCAATGATTTTTAGCATCTTTTATGAGGTATAATGGGGAGCAACAATCATCAGAAGCACAAACGTAAGAGAAAGCTTACAAAAGAACAAATTGAAGCATATAGACAAAGAGATAGAGAAAGTCATAGGAAGAGAAAACAAGGTATGTTAAATATTGGTGAACCAGTGAAAATATTCAAGGTGAAAATGTTGGAATTGAATATGTTGATCATGATATTCAAATTAGGAATGGAATTATTGAAATTGATAATGAAAATGTTCAAGGTGAAAATGTTGGATTTGAAGATGTTGAACATGATATTGAAATTTGGAATGAAATTATTCAAATTGATATTGAAAATGTTCAAGGTGAAAATGTTGAAATGAAGATTTTTGAACATAATATTGAAGCAAGTGTAAATTATGTTTCACCAAATTACATGAGAAATGAAGAACCTTGTATGGAAGAAAGACATATTCCAATTTCAAGACCTTCAAGAACCCCTAAATGGTTACTTGAATTTGATGAGAACATTATAAACAATTTTGAAGGGAAGAGGTCAACACAAACTATTTGGTTGTGGGTGAGAATACTTTTCAACCAATATTTTAGTGATAAGACATTGACCGAGCAATGCCAACTTTTTGTACAATTGCTAAAGATGCAAAAGATGAGACCTTTGCTAGCCAAATTGAAGATTCGTGTGAACAAGAAGACCGAAAAAAATTCTATTATTGTCAAAAATATTTTTAATGCTCTCAATTCTATTGGAAAAATTAACAAGGAAAAGGATAAGAGAGTTGCTTGGAGAGTCATTACAACTACCCTAGTAAGCCATAAATTGAAAAAGGCTTTGTTTATGAGACAAAATTGTATTGATTTTGACATAAATCATAAAAATTTGGATAGAGCACTTGCAAGAAGAGAAAGAATAGATGATCCTCTTCAAAATGATACATGGGCTTTTGTCAGAAGGCTTCCATGTGTTGATAAGAAGCTAACCGATAATGTAAAGCAAGTAATTCAAAAATTTTGGCATGATAACTCTAGAGTATCACCCAATTCAAAGGATGTTTTAAAGTTAATAATTGGAAATCGAGACTATACACCACATCCTAAACATTTCTTGGAATCAAGCCAAACAATGTTGTTCAATTTTTTTATTGAAACACATAAAAATATGGAAATCTCACAAAGGACTTTTGAGGGTTTGAAGCCATTTTATTGTGTGCCTCTTAAGATTCGTAATACTTGTTGCAAATACCATGTGGATTTTTCAATGTACCATGAGCTATTATTCTATATCCGCTCTACTTTGCATACTAATGAAATGTTGCAGTAGTGTGGTGCAATGCATCTTCCAAAATCATCAAGGGACTTGCTAGATCTATTTTTATGTCCTAGAGATGATGGTTGATTTTTCTATAGAAATGATTGTTTAAATGTAAAGTGCTCACAATGTGGTGGCTTGTCAAAGTTTGTTCAATGTTTTCATGAGAGTTCCAAACATGAATTTGGAAAGAAGCTTGTTGAGAAAAAGAGATATGAGATAGTCAAATATACTTTGAAAAGTGGAGATGAAGGTTCTAGATGTGAGTTGGTTACAAAAGAATGCAGTGTTGCTGATTTTATTTCAGATTTTAAGGACAATCTTTTCTACAAGTATGCAAGGCATAGTCATAGGTATCAGTGGTTGGATCAAAAATTTATGATGTGTAAGGAATCTTTTCCAATTGGAACTATTATATAAGTGGTTGATTTTGCAGAAAACTACACATTGCAACCACAAAATGAGGTACAATCTCAGTATCGAAAGATAATCAGAGAGTATCATTTTTATGAGTGATGATAGATCTCACTTGTTTGAGTATGTCCAACATTGTTTTGAAATTTTTTTTGAGTTCTTGCAGGAGCATGATATAATATTGGGCCGACATCTAATTTGTTCAGATAATTGCACAGGTCAATTCAAGAATGCTCGTATCTTTTATTGGTTGAGTAGAATGCATGTAGAGAGGGGTCTACCTCATATTTGGAGTTTTTTTGAAGTTGGACATGGGAAAGGGGAGGATGATGGAGTAGGTGCATGCATAAAGAGAGCTCTAGTTAAGGAGAAATTGAGGATTTCAGGAGCAAAATTCAATGATGCACGTTCTATAGTTGATTGGTGTAGTTTAGCATTGTCACGGGGAGGGACACTTGATTCAACAGTGCGCAAATTATTTTGGTTCATTGAGGAGGGTATAGTGGGAGGTAGATTGGATTGTCATACAATCAAAGATTCTTCAAAGATGCATTCATTTTGAAGCTTAGATGCAGGTACATGGACTATTTGGACATAACAGTTGGCTTGTTTTTGTCAGAGTTGTATTCACTGTGAGTGGGATCAATGCAAGTCAAGTGAGTGGGTGGATACATGGGTACCACAGTATCTAACTCCTTTATCTCAAACAATATCCATGACAAATGAAACAATGGAAAGTTTAGTTGATTACAACTTGCTTTTAGATCTACTACAACTAGGACATTTTTTTGTAGTTGTTGCACCGTAGGGGAATGAAGAGAGATCAGACTATTGGTTGGCTTGATGTGCGCAAGTAAAGAATAAGCTAACACAACCGATGGAAGATGATGATGGTTTCATGTACCCTACAGGTTTAGTTGTCGTAGTAGGAACTTGGTTGTGAACATACATGATTAGAAAGAATGGCATACCTGCATTTGAAGACTATGAGAAACACAAAACCATTCTCATGTATTCGCACCTTGTTATAGCAACAAATGTTAAGTTCTTGAAGCATCATGCCAGACCAAAGACAAAACAACTATGGACACTTAGTAATGTTGATCATGAAGCAATATTGGATACTCTTAAGCAAAGAGATGACCCTTCAGGCACACTTGAATAGAATTTTCAAGAATGGAAGGTAGAATGCTTATGTTCATTATGATTAAGTTCATTATTGTTCTTTGTTTAATATTGATATTTTATATACTATTGCAATGTAGGTTTCTTTAATAGTGATATTTTTAATGCACTTTTACGATATTTTTGGCAAGATTGTTCATGGACCTGCTACAACAATAGCCAGCTCTGATCCTTTCGAAGAGGTATGTGTCTTTTATAGTTTTCATCACCAAATCATCATCATTCAAGTTGTTTAGATTAATATAGATATGTTAGTATAAGCATCTTTTTTATTGTGACAATATAGATTTCTCATTTTCCCACTTTTGCAATATTCCTGGCATGATTGATCATGGAATTGTTACAACAATAGCCAACTCTAATCCTTTTGAAGAGGTATGCATCTTTTATAGTTTGCATCACCAACTCATAATCATTCAGGTTTTTTAGATTAATATAGATATTTTATTCTAATCATCTTTTCTATTGTGACAATATAGATTTCTCATTTTCCCACTTTTGTGATATTCTTGGCACGATTGATCATGGACCTACTACAACAATAGCCATCTCTGATCCTTTTGAAGAGGTTGCAACATATTACAACAATATAGATTGGTTATTCTAAGCTTCTTTTATAGTTTTCATTACCATCTCATCATATTTTGTGTCATTTAGAATAATATATATTGGCTATTATAAGCTGCCTTGATGGTTTGTACAGGTGCTTGTCAGTCTAGAACATGAACATACTACTATTGTTGAAGAATGTGCCCTGAATGCCTCTAATAGGAAAATTTAATCTATATCTATACCTCTCCCCTACTATCTCTTACTCTATCTCTTACTCAAAGAGTAAGGATAGAGCTTAACCCATCTATGTTTTTTGAAGAGATACATATACTAGCAATCACACGTGAAGATGTAATGGGCACATTGATAGGTGCAATATGAAATTATGTATGCTACAATTGAAGTAATTGCAAGAAGTATTGTTATGGTGAAATTTTTATTGGAGAATACATAATCGTGTTTTATTAAAGAAGTATTAATAGGTATTAATTTTGAAGTAAATTTAATCTATATGCAAAGCATTTGTAAATCAATATGTGTGTAATTGTAATAGTAAAATTTGTGCATACCATGTCATTTCCCACACAATTTTGTGTCTATTTTGAAGAAATGTCTTGATACATGTACATAGTGACTCAACATATAAATTCAAGCTCATCTCTCTAGCCTTTTATCAATTTGCATACTTAAATCACTATACAATTAGCCCTATCCTATTCTTATTCACACACATCTATACATTTACCTTATTTTCCCATTTATCACATTCACCAATGGTTATGCCCTCATTTATCCATTAGCCACCTGGAATTGATTGTTAGCCACTTAGATTTAACTATTAACCCATTCTATGACAATTATTCAATTGCAAGGGTGACCTCATGGTCACAAAACTATTCCCTTGCATTTTAAAATTCAAAATTCAAAATTTTGGCTAAGTGGCATCATTCACCCACTTTGAGTTGACTGAACAAATGTTTGGCATAATTTGATGATATACGCTAGCATTAATAACATACAATATATTCATTATAATCATGAAAACATTCATTTATCTTATAGCATTGGAGAAATTAATAGTGAGACATTTTGATTCAATGCAATAAAAATGAGTAACAAATTTGAACATCTAGAGTGCTTGCCAACTATTTTTAATCTTGTTTCACTTTTTGGGGATTGATCTAGGAGAACTTTCCTCCCCATGAGAAATCAACAACCCTTATGATATTTCTAAATACCACCAAGTCCATAGATATTCAAGAGTAGATCAAAGATAAACATTCATACCCTTATCAACCCTTAATTATCAAATACCCCTATTAACCCTTAATTATGTTAGGTTGATTGTGTTTGATTGATTGCATTTACTTAATTATCCTAGGTTAACTTCATAAATAAACTTTTTTTCTTTCTTTATATTTTGTTGAGCCCAACCAATCCTACACTTGATCCAACCTTCTTTTTAGGGTTTTACATTATTAAGGTTTTCAAATGTACATTTTTCTAAGTTTACATTCTATTTTCAAATTTGAACTTTCTTATACATCCTTGTACATCATAGATACATTTTTCTATTAGGTTTTGCATTTTTTATGTTAAGATATAGTAAATTATATTCACTTGCAATTTGATATGTAAAACTCTTGTATTGTTAGAATGATAACTTGAATGATCATGAGGTGTTGAGGGAAATATTGTTTTCATTAGAATTCTTTGGAATGCTTGGGATATTGTTGTAATGGCATTGAATAAAGAAGGTCATCAATGGGATTCACACAATCGTTTCCATCAATGAAATTGACCACCTCTCACATGTAAAGCTTGAGAGTTACATTGGGAGAAGTGTAACATCTTTCCATAATGTTATGGGTTCCTACTTAGTTGATATGTTCATAGTGGAGGGCTAGTTTTGGGAATTTGTGCTCTTGATGAGTTATTGGTCAAATACATTATCTATTCATGGATTCTATCTTGAGTGCTATCATAATTACACATTGGGGTGTTTGTGGTTTTAAACTATCAAGAATGGTTTTGGTGGCAATTAGTTTGGGGAAACCACTTACATGGTTTTATCTTCCCATTGCTTTGTAAATTGGAGGAATTATACGGAGGTTTCATGGGTTATGCAGGTGTACTTAAGGCCTTCAAGGGCTCGAGACAAGTTTGGATGAAGGAGTTTTTTTCTTTGAATCAATAAAGTTTCAATTGCTCAGTTCATATTTTACTGTTTTTCTTGTGTTTTCTGCCTATGCACAAGCCATTCAAGAATTTTTGTATAAAAACTTTATGTAGAAACATTATTATATGTCTTGACGTTATTTCAAAAGTGGAAGGTGTGGAGAACTGGGTTTTGAAATAAAATGAAGAGTTAAAGGTCTAAAAATGGTGGTTTTTTTCACTTGAAAATAGAGTTTTTACCCTAGGGTTTGCAAAAATCTCTGAGATACTAGAAGTTTTTTTGTTTTCTAAGCATATTGTGGCCTAAATAAAGGTTTCTAAGGTGGTGGAAGATTATGAAAGGTTGTGGAAGTGCTACATCCAATAAATCCTCAAGAATTACACTAAAAATAAGGGCTTTTTGATTTGATGGTTACAGGTCCATACAAATGGAATCCAATTGTAGAATCTTTGTTTTCTTGGAAATTTATTTTCTGCCCTAAGGTTTTAGGGGTCTGTGTGGTGTTTGAAGCTATGTTGCTTTACATTTTTGGGCTAATTGAGTAGCCTGTTGAAGGGTGAATGTATAGGAAGTCAATGCTGGTCCAAAGGAGTCTATGTTGTTTCTCATATATGTTATGTAACTTGGATATGGTGT
This sequence comes from Sequoia sempervirens, assembly GCA_007258455.2. Classification (NCBI taxonomy): domain Eukaryota; kingdom Viridiplantae; phylum Streptophyta; class Pinopsida; order Cupressales; family Cupressaceae; genus Sequoia; species Sequoia sempervirens. Next base: position 491,052,354 of record VDFB02281492.1, on the reverse strand, counting down.
TTGAATCAGTCATGTTTTCGTCTAGTGTTTTGGAAGATTGTGGAGTAATTGGACAAAAACTAGTTTCTCACTATTACAAGGGTTTAAGGGGGTTAAAGAGGGAAATATGTATTTAGTTGCTTGTCAAGTTTTAAGGGAGTTTTGGAATGTACAAAGAGGTCAAAATAATCTTGTTAGATGCCTCAAATAGGCAGGTTGCAAAGAATTTGTGATTGTGCCATTGTGTCTGCATCAAATTTTCACCTAATTTCACTCGGTCCAATATAGCTCAGAGTGATTCGACATATTTGGGTGCAAGAGAGGACTATCCCTAGCATAAACGTACCCATACAAATGTGTTGGAATAGTCTGTTTGGTCGTATGAGTTGCGGAATGAAAGTTGCACCACTTTGCAACTTTACACTACTTCCATCTGATAACTTTTCCCTCCACTAAAAAGTCATCACCACAGGAAAAAAACTTCGAGGTAGAAAAAACCGAGAGAGGTTTTTGTAGATGGTAACAACACAATCCCATAGCCTTAGACAGAGAGCCTGTAAGCATCACTATCTTTGAGAAATAGACCTTCAAAGATTGCTGCCTTTTAGCACTTTGGACTCTTAAGGGAAATTGTCAATCCAATGTAGCTCAGAGTGATTCGGCGTATTTGGGTACAATATAGGACTATCCATAGCATAAACATACCCATTCAGATGTATTGGAATAGTCTTTTTGGTCGTACGAGTTGCAGAATGAAAGTTGCACCACTTTGCTACTTCACACTACTTGCATTTGGCAACTTTTCCCTCCACTGAAAAGTCATCACCACAGGAAAATGCCTTCGAGATAGAAAAAAATGAGAGAGGTTTTTGTATATGGTCACAACATGATCCCATAGCCTTGGATGGAGAGTTTGTAAACATTACGGTCTCTGAGAAATAGACCTTCAAAAATTGCTTCCTTTTAGCACTTTGGACTCTTAAAGGGAAATCGCCAATCCAATGTAACTCAGAGTGATTCGGTGTATTTGGGTGCAAGAGAGGACCATCCCTAGCATAAAAATACCCATTTGGATGTGTTGGAACAGTCTGTTTGGTCATACGATTTTCAGAATGAAAGTTGCACCACTTTGCAACTTTATATTGCTTGCATCTGACAACTTTTCCCTCCATTGAAAAGTCATCACCATAGGAAAACGCCTTCAAGATAGAAAAAACCAAGAGATTTTTTTCTAGATGGTCATAACATGATCCCATAGCCTTAGACAGAGAGTATATAAGCATCATGGTCTTCAATAAATATCCCTTCAAAGATTTTTTCCTTTTAGCACTTTGGACTCTTAAGGGAAATCCCCGGTCCAATGTAGCTCAGAGTGATTCAGGATATTTGGGTGCAAGAGAGGACCATCCCTAGCGTAAATGTACCTATCCAGATGTGTTGGAATAGTCTGTTTGGTAATACGAGTTGCGGAATGAAATTTGCACCAATTTGCAACTTTACACTACTTGCATCTAACAAGTTTTCCCTCCACCGAAAAGTCATCACCACAGGAAAATGCCTTTGAGATAGCAAAAACCGAGAGAGGTTTTTGTAGATGGTCACAACATGATCCCATAGCCTCAAATGGAGAGTTTTTAAGCATCATGGTCTCCAATAAATAGACCTTGAAAGATTTATTCCTTTTAGCACTTTGGACTCTTAAGGGAAATCATTGGTCCAATGTAGCTCAGAGTGATTCGGCGTATTGGGTGCAAGAGAGGACCATCCCTAGCATAAACGTACCCTAAAAGTGACCTCTAAATAACTTCAAACACCTTAACTACCTCATTCTTATTCATTTTTTTTGCAAACAAGCATTTTCATTCCAAGAGGCTGAGCTTTCGTTTTTGCTTGTTGGATTGAATGCAAACTGTGACACGACTTTCTTTTTTCAAAAATTGTTCACCATCATTGAACTAAGAATTTATCACACATCTACTGAGAAAAAAGGGAGTACCACAAACTAAAACACATTACACTTTGGTTCTCACTGACTTGATGTACTCTTCAACATCTCTCTTCTCTAAAAGCGACCTCTAAATCACTTCAAACACCTTAACTACCCTAAAAGCAACCATAAAAGTGGCCTCTAAATCACTTCAAACACCTTAACTACCTCATTCATATTCATTTGTTTTGCAAACAAGTATTTTCATTCCAAGAGGTTGAGCTTTCATTTTTGCTTTCAAAGAAAAATCTTTCTATGCCACTATTACACTGCACAGGTAAACCAGGTTTTGTATTGTGGAACTATATTAAGCTACCACTCTAAAGTACCAATGTAACAATGATACAAAATAAATTTTGAGATTGCACGAAGACATCTGATAACTCTTGAGTGTACTAAGAGAATTCTTATGATTTTTGAAGAATGCTGATAACTCTACTTAGTTGTCTTATTTTTTCAATATCATACAAATTGAACCTTGGAATCAATAGAATTTGTATATCAAGCTACCACAATTCAAGTTCAACGATGAATATTTATCATGCATTTTTTAAATGAAATTCAAGTTTATAGTGGTTTTTTTGTTTATATGATGTTATGTGATATTCTAATCGTAATTCATGCTTCTAGGTTGCACACCTATATATATATATATTATTTTTACATGTTTTCTCCATTGTTCGGCCCCTACACTACAAGAAAATGGCTGCATAGCGTGTGGAATGAGGGGGCAGTAGGCCTGAGACCCCTTTAAAGTTTGTTTGAGTGCTTTCTTTTCATTTTTTTTGAGTTTTGTGCCAAGTTTCCTCAAAGAAATGTGGTCTCATATAATTCCATGACAAGCTAATTCAATTGATAGCTGCTCCTAGTTATTAGTTATGTAATTTGAAGTAATTGCATAACTACTTAGGTTTACTTTGTAAAAACTATATTGTTATTGAATTTTTTTCATCTATCAGCATCTAGTTGTTACTTATGCAATGCGAAGTAATGCTTTGAGTTTGAAAGATGTGCAATGCAATGTAATCAACAATATAACTATAAACTACATAATATTTAACCATTGCTCACTTGATTAAATTTTCAAAGAGTTTAATCGTACACATGAGGAGGAAATTAAATTTTGATTTTCAACTTCTACATATATCAAATTATCCAATAATCAAGTGTATGTCCATATACAAAAATGGCATCAATGCCAACTCAAACAAAGTTTTACAATATGTGGCATATGCCATCTCAGAATCTATTCAAAATTTACATGCCAAAATGTCTATCTCATCCTAAACTACTGGTGGATCACAAAAATGGAGCCTCTTTGAAGCACTCGTTGGCTCTGAAGGTAGCTACATAAGAAAAAGTCAAACCACAATTGAGATTAGTTATACTATATAATTTAAAATTGAATAATTAACATAAAAATCAATACACATTGAATTATAATTGAACTCTAAAATTAAAATCTTGATTACCTAAAATATACGTCTCTTCGAAGGGTCAGAAGTCCTAGAATATGCTCCTCTCAAAGAACTAACAAAACCAAATTTTGTAACATCAATCTATATATGTGAACAAATAAATGAAATTGATCCAAGTTAGCATAGAATTGTCAGTAATAAGAACATATTTACCAAGCACAAAATAAAATAAACACATACCTCTTTAGGCTAATATTTTTCTGTATCTCCTTTAGGTGTTTCAACACCTCCTCCTTCAAGTGTTCAAATACCTACTCCTTCAAGTGTTGTGGCACTTATCAACAATGATGTATAGCTTACAACCACCTGTACATAAAAATGACAAGTACATATGAAACTATGAATCTATGTCAATGTATGCATAATCAATAAAATATCTTATAAATCTTAATTCAATCAAATTTGAGTTCAATTACCTTTCCCTTATCTAACATTGTGCATCCATAGTCTAGAGAGTGTCACACCTCACTCACACTAGGTGTTTCCTACAAGCAAAGAATAAGATAAACATATAAGCTAATATATAATTTCATTAATGACAATTCAAATGACAAGCAAGTATACAATAAAAAAATGTGAGTGATTGCGAAAATACATACTATGTGCATCTCAAGGCCAAATGAAATGGCCCTAAGGGTGCTATCAGTCACCTATATGAGCTCCTCCTCAGACATTAACTGTTAAATAGACCATGTAAATAAATATTAGTACTTGATACTATCTCTTATTAATATTCATTTAAAAAAAATGCAAATTATGAATTTACACCTTAAATGTTACCTGTGTAACTACTCCAATGTCCACCTCTCTAGCAGGAGAGGACTTTGTAGGGTGTGCTCCACTCCCCTACGTGTGATCTACTATAATCTCCACATCCTGGATTTCATAATCAGAAGTGTCTAATGGATACTCAGGGGGTTGTACAATAGGACCCAAGCATATTTGCTAGCACGTATTGCAAATATGTGGCACACAAATATGTGGACCCAAGGAGGATGATGCAACAGCACTAGATCCATCACCAAGATCACCAGACTGTGGCTAAGCTACTGAAGAAGCATGGGAAACCAAAATACCACTCAAAGAGTGAATGGCCTGGATAGCTTGTGTGGATGCATCCTCTGTAATATTTGGATGTTGTACTAGAGGTGGCTGAGGAAGGGGAGGATGGGGAACATGTGGGTGCCTGACTACTCTAGCTACCCCTGGCCTATCTTGGGGCATACCTCCACCAATGCCATAGAAGGGTTTAATGCCAAAGTAATTGACATGATGACCTAACAAAAACTCAACATATAATTTTTTATAAATTAAAAAGGTACATCAAGATTATTATTGGGTGGTTTATCAAAAACCATACACGAATGATCCCAAAAGTTATCTACTATGCCCCTATGCGTGCACCATTTTATAGAAAGTTTTGGTTTGTTAACATTAACTGGAAAACCAGTGTTGGGGTTAATAAATAAAGAGGCTATTTGGGATTTTGTAATTTGGATATCTTTCACATCATCATAAGACAGTCCACATGCATAATATTGCCTCATGGTTTCTTACCATGAATGAAAGGCATTATGTTGGGTGGAGAGGGTTTCTACATTTGTAATTATTCCTGTCAATGTGGTTGACATACAGGATAATCGAGGGATTTTCTTATAAACATCACAAATTCCCCTCAATTGCTCCAATTTTTCATGAATTAAGTCTTCAATTGATGGCTATAGGGGTGGTGGAGGATTTGGCATTTTTGCATTTTGATTCTCAGCTGGTGGATTTTCATTCTCATTCTCGGCAGCCATAATGCCTGATTAAAGTTAAAAAATAATTAATCTAATTAAAATTAGACAATATAAATGAAAATATTATAAAAATACCCTAGTTTTAAAAAAAAATCCAAAAAAAACCCTACTTTTTAACAAAAAATATATATAATTCTCTAATTTTTAATACAAATACATAAGAAACACTATTTTTCAAATCCAAAATCCATTAAAAATCATTTTTTTTTAATCAAAATCCATTCTAAGCTTCGGTTGTTTCATAAAAATTCAATCAAAACCCTATTTTTGAAAAAATTCACAAAAACATTCATTTTTTTTATCAAGAATCCATTCCTAAGTCAATTTTTTCCCTTAAAGAATTTAATCAAAAACCCTATTGTGAAAAGTCAGCCAAAACATTCTTTTTTTATCAAAAGTCAATTTCTAAAGCTCAATTTTTTCATAAAAATTCAATCAAAGAAACCACTATTTTAAAAAATCCACAAAAAACCATATGAAATTATTCAAATCTAAATCAAAATTGAATCAAATCAAATAAAAATTAAAAAAATACCTTTCCAAATCTGATTTCGCCCAAATTGGATATCCATTACGCGAAGAAGTAATTCACTGTGCGCTTGTGGGTTCTTCACTCTGAAATAACTTAAAAACAACGACTGACTTTCTTTATATATGCTTTTTGCAAATCGGATATCCAATTTGCAAAATAGGTTTGGTGTTTGGTATGGTGACACCTGAGCCTAAAAAAAGTCAACATGTTCTTTTCGCGTTTTTCGGTCGATGAAAGACATGTTTTTTTTTCCTCGTTGCCACTTTTTGGCCCACCATGATCCTGCACATACCCAACAACTTTTTCAAAACAAAGTATAGGATTTAGATAGTTTTGTAAAATGATTATTGATGAGTCCAATTTATGGCTCAATTTTAATAGAGTTTATTATCCATTTGTTGTAGTTGTCATAGGCCTTGATACTTGGACGTTGAAATTTTCATGTTATTTCCTCAAAACCATAGACATTGGGCATAAGCTTATTTTTGTAACCTTTAAATGACAATGACATGCTATATGAACTATCTATTTTAATTTTACATTTGTATTAATGAATGTTACTTTAAGATAGTTATAGATATGCAATTTTTGTGTGTACTAATGTTGTCATGCGGACATAACTATAGCCTACAAAATTGAGGAAGATTCTACCAGCTGGTCATTTGCCATAAAGGTTAACAAGGTGATCATTCAAAAGGACAATAGAGGGAGATTCCTAGTTCAAATATAAGATTGTAATTTCCTTGTAAATGACCATAATAGTTTGTTGAGCGAATATAGGAGCTATTGTTATGCTAGATCTATGCTAAGGAAAATCGACTTGACCAGATTCCATGCATGCATAACCTCCTTTCCACTTTCTATGCTTTCCCTAAAGTTGCACCCCCCTAATCTATTGGAGTTGGCAGCCTTGCTAGGTAGTTAGTTATTAGTTTTTCCTCTTATAAATAAGACTCAAATTCTCCTTCTCAAAAGGTTGATTAATCTGAAGTTGTACTCGCATTCTTATTTTTTCAGTAATATAGTTATGTTGCTCTATTGTAATCATGTTCTCCAATGAATAAAATGAAGTTATAAGATCGTTGCATTTGAGTTTACATTTTTCTTAAGGGATAGTCATCCAAGGGGGCCCACTTGGTGAGCATTCCATCCTTTAGCTTAGTTGTTAATTTTTTGTGCAAATAGTTAAGAATCTTGAAACTGTCTGTTCCTGCAACCACTAGAATTCTGTTTTGTGATTGTTCATGCAGCCAAAGCAAACAGAGTAGTTTCCTATCTATTTTCCTAGATTTTCATTTTTTTCATGAATTTCAGCTTAATATAGTTGTTGGTTGATGTTCAACACTTATGTTACTTCTTTTTAAGCAATTTACTTTAAGAATTATGTCTTTCTTAGTTGTAGAATGAATATGGCTACAATGGATTCCTAGTGCAAATACTATGCTAGCCCATTTCAAGTCTACATCCCTAGGTTGACAAGTTAAATGCACCTTCCTGATGATTAAGATAGCTATTCATATTAGATGTCCAATCTTTGAATCATAGATTTAAGGGCTTAGTTGTTAAATCATTGTAGGAGGCCAAAAAATTTGGCATCGTTGTCGAGGATGGTGTAAAACTAGGGAGTTTTTTGGATTCATTGATAGTTTCTTTCATGTTGTAGTATTTCTGAAAGTTTGTTCTTAGTATACCCCTCATTGAGGAAAGTAATGATCCACTACTATTTTTCCAATTCTTTATGTGAGTTGGTTGATATTGAGTTGATACCGTATGCATAGAGGAAGGAGGAGAGATGCTTATGGGAGATTCCTTCCTAATAACCCTAATCCATTCCAACTAGTTGAGCATTAGAATCTTCCAAGAGATGATGAAGAAGAAGAAGCACACCCTTTTGCTGATGCATTTCTCAATCTAACTAGTTTTGACACTCCCTCTGAAGACCAAAATTAGATTGAGAACCCATTTTCTTTGGAACTCCATCAGGAAAGCATGGGTGATGCAAATAGAAACAAACCTAACCAACCAAATTTTCCTTTCCCCATTGCTCATTAGAATGAAGTTGACAACCTCAAAAATATCCTTGCTTCAATCCTTCCTAAGTTATTGGACTTGTCATAGAAGACCCTGATACTTTCTTATTTGAGTTCGATATCCATTACAGAAGCTATAACTATACCATTGATGCTCATAGGCTTAAGTTGTTCCCTACCACCTTGAAAGAGGATACATTAAGATGGTTTATGAGCCTAGGCAAAAATACTGTACAGACTTGAGATGACATGAAGATAAAATTCCTTAAGAAGTACAAATAATATTGTAGGGGTAGTGACATGAGAGGATATGACATCTTTAGGATGCAACAAGAGGAAGATGAGCGTATGGGGGATTATATTTCAAGGTTTTTTTTCTCCTACAGAAATATCCTCACCATACACTCAATGAAGAATCACAAAATTTTCTTTTCCTAAGAGGAATTAATGATAGTTGCACTAATGCCTTGGACCTGATGGGAGGAGGAGATATCACCCAAGTCCCTTGGGAGGATATCAAGAAGATATGTTAGAAATAGTCTATGAAAGCTTCAAAGAAAGGGAGAGCTTACCAATACTCTATGGGTAAGTCATCTACCAATGGAGTTTCAAGGATGGAGATTACTCACTTGTTGGTAGACTTCAAGCAATACATCATAATCAATCTGGCTACTCAGCTGGATACACTTCAAGCAAAGAAGAAACAAGAGGAGGCAGAGGTAATGTTGGTAGAATATTTCCCTCATTGTAAACAAAAAAAGGATTAGAAATGCAAAATGGTAGCTAACATGGATAGTAATCAGATCCCACCTGAGTTCAAGACAATTTAGGGTGAAGATGATCAAGTATACTACATTGCACAAAGGAGACCATGGGTTCCAAGACAAGGTATGACACTAGATCCATTATCCTTTGTTAGGCCTTATTTTAATCCTTATGCACCAGGTAACTAATGGAATCCCCCATATCCATCCAAATATGGATAAAATCCACCATATCCTTGGAATAATCCTCCAAATACCTAGACCAATAACCAAAAATCTCCACCCCACTAGCAACAACCTCAAGGGAATTGGCAGCAGTTTCAAGGAAATTGGTAACAAACATCTCAATGGAGGGGAGGAAAACAATGGCCAAACTAGACAACCATTTACATGTAGACACCTTCTCAGCCCCAACAAACTACTATAATGCCTCCTCTTGCTAGTTCAAGTTCAACCACAACTATACCTACTCAAATACCAACTCATCCCACACATAAACCA
>VDFB02281492.1:490980018-491043184 GCA_007258455.2 Sequoia sempervirens | reverse complement strand
GTGAGATTTTAAAGAAGGGGGTTTAGATTGGACACCGAGTAGGTTCTATATGCACCCTTAAGTGGCACAACACTCAGTCTTGTTCGGATGAACTAACAAACCAACTACACAAGTTGCATGTGATATGTAGCTATAAAACTGGCTTTGATATTGATTAAGTTCTATGTGCATACAAGTTTTTAATCTAGAATAATTCAAAAAATATGAAAAAAAAACAAAACTTAAAGAAGTTTTGGCTCTTCCAACATCCACAAATTTTGAACTTAACTTAAAAAGAAGTATCCCTTGGCCTTTTATAGAAGCAATACACAGGTAGGATAAGAAAAATACATGAGAGGAAATCCAAGGGACTAATCACATCAAGGCACATGGAATATGGTGACTGGTAAGAGAATTGCAAACAAAGTCAATGAAGGTCAACCTTCATCTACACGTTGATGTCCTTCATGTGTTTCATCTTCTTATTATCAGGGTTCCTTCTTGGAACCAAAAAAAATCACCAAACATAATATAAGAATTTTCCATACATTCAAAATGATTAGGTGTAATTTTTGTTCCTACAATCAGGTTCAAAATCGGCTTGAACATTCCCAAGAATGAGTCATCCTTGAAATGAGTACACTGTTTCATTGCATACTTGACATCCATATTTCTGGTTTCCTGGTATTCAGTGTTTCTTTGCAACAAAATTTATTCCTACATGAGCTTCCATAATGTATTGTTGAACCTAGTAACACCATCAAATATTCTTACAACCTTAGTTTTCCTGACCATACATACTCGAACTTTGCATTGCAATCTACTTCTCCTACAATCACCAATTCCAATTATTAAATCCCTTTTAAAATATTTATAAAAATATCATGTAAATAAAACCATAATTAATTCATTATCATTATAAATCCATCATAAATAACATGCTTTCAAGAAAATCATATATTCTTGCGTAATTATCTTTTAGACTAGGTTACCAGACCATTGGACCTTTTGGATATCCTTTAAATTTTTGAAACTTTACTTTGCATTGTTACTTGATACCCAGTATTCAACTATCACCCATAATTTTCTCGAACCTTGGCTTTTATTGGATCTTTATTCCCAGACTAGAATGCTTCACTCAATACTTTGCTTTAGCTTTTACCTTTTTGGATTTCCCGATTCCTTGTACTCGATACTTGGAACACTTGAATTATGTAGTACTCTTTCAAAAATATTTCTCTTTACTTTCACTTCCGATGATCTTTCCAACTAGCCATCACCTACCATAAGCGTTAGTTTTCACTTGGGGTATCCAAGTCTTACAATCTTGGGTCATGTTGTGAGACCACAAAGCAACTTGCAACCAATAAAACCAAATTTAAACCAAAACTTGGATTAAATCATCATTCATAAATTATAATTTATGCATATTTTAAAACAATAACTCTTTACCTTTACCTAGATTCTGACATAAAAAATAGTAAAATTTCTTCAGAAATATCCGTGTGTGCTTTGATTAATTCTAGTTTCTAGAACTCAATGAAAAAATTAGTTCATTGGCATTGAACTACATAATTTGGTAATCCTCCAAAGCCAACCATGGATAGAGCCTTGCTGCCAGTCAAGCATTCATAGCCCCAACAAGGTTATCTCTGTAGTTCCCCCAAACATAGCTCTACTGCCAGTTAGGCATCTATAGCCCTGATAGAGATATTTGGATAGCCTAAAGAGTTGATTTTTTTTATTGATAGCCCTTTTCAACTTTTGATATTTCATTGATAGCTCATTTCAACTTGCAAGTAATGAAGCCCACTATTAGGTTGGGAATTATAGTGGTACTGAAGGTTATCTTTTGATTTTTCATTCAATGCAAATCCCTTCATCATTTCACTACTTCCTAGAAAATGATTTAATAATTTCCTATTGGAGTGTATTCCTAGCTAAACTTTACCACTCTTATGACAAATCCTAACTAACTGTAACTCACTATATGTTAGAAGATATGCATAAATTAATATTAAGTAACAAACAACTTAATCACCAAATTTAAATCCAAATTTAGAACCATTAGTTACCACCCTTCCAATTAAATTTTATGGCAACTACCAAATACTCGGCTAGTGATTTTGATTTGATGAAAGGGCTTCATTAATGGATCAAAAATGTCATCATGACACTTAAACATAATCACATTATTCTGCAATTAATTCGCATGCCTCAATGCACACGTATCATTTCTTTCAAATTTTCTAGGTGGTGACGTGTGCTACCTTACTAGATTCATTTTCCTTTCCACTTTACACACATGGGTACCTTCATGACTAATACAGCTTAATAAAAACATAATGAAATGACCACCATTAATTTTGAAATTTTTAACTTGCTTGATTCGCAATCTTCGTATTGGCCAACTTTGAAGAAAATTTTCACCAATTATGTAAGAATTAATTTGATTTAACATTTTGCTCTGGAGAAACTCATCTAGTTGCCACCTTGCTTATGATTTCCAAGACTTTGATCTAAGTAACTATGTATCACAACTTCCTCACATTTTCTATAAATTCTACACTTCTCTCAAATTCTTCACGCCTTTTCTTTGCTTTTCAATTATTATTTTGCATTTTTTCTCTGCTAGTGCTTGCCTGCTTCCAAGTCATGGATACCCCAATTTTCTTAACCTTCTCTTGTGACCAGAATGTTTTCATGGTTCATATCATGACTTAAAGGATTCACAGTGTTTTCTTCATTTGGACTACCATTTTCACTATGCCAAACTTGTGTTTAGTCCTTGGGGAACAATATTTGGAATCCAGAGCTTACTATCAGTTTTATTTTGACTTGGATTCTTGCTTTTTAGCATCACTCCTGGACATTGGGCTCTTTGTTGAAGATGTTCGATCGGTTGCAAATATGATAGTGTGGCCTAAATATTTGGAAAATCTAGATAGTATTATATCTGTTGCACACCTGACCATTGGAATCCCCTCAATGGATGATATTCCTCAGTTCCTAGAACATGGGGAAGTAGTTCCACTTCGGTCGTTCCTGATTGACCTCCATACCCTTGACTTTGAATTTCATTGGGAAATTTCCTACGTAGGTTATTTGGACCTAATGGATGAAGCATCCTAGATTGACTGAATGACAACTCTTCTATAGCTTAGCTCCCTCTTTTTGCTTTTTTTCTCTTTAATAGCAAGAATTTTGGTATTTCCATGTATATACGTGATACACATATACATTTTTATCTTTATCATACATTTAAAAATGTGTATTTACTATGTATGGTTTTATCATTTTACATTTCACATCACAGTGTTGTAAAATGTTTGAATTAACTCTCATGTGTATGATATGTTAAGCAAAATTTTCTAATGTGAAGGGCCAAATAGAAAAAAATAAAAAAACAAACAAACAAAACAAAAACAAACCCTACAAAAGAAAACTAAACCTAACTAACCAAAATTTACCCTAACAAAGCAATTTATTTTAAGTTCAATAACTATTTTCATTGTTGTTTTGTTATGAATTATAGCAGGTTTATCCTTGAATTCACTAGAATAAATTTCAATTTTCCTACTATAACAATGAGTTACCTTAAATTTTTTATGTTTAACAAACATAAATTCAAAGGCATACTTACTAATAAATTGGCTCACATGTATGAAAATGACCTCATTAAAGGTCGATTGCACACACTTTCATTGATTTGTCGATACTCTACCTTCTTTAAGTCTCAGTTCATTGTTTTATTCTTTACTATGTTCAATTCCATGAACGGTTGTATCCATTTCTTGATTTTATTATCCTCCAAAAATTTTCGCATCTTTGACCCTGTCTTCAATTTGAACTTTTTTAGACCTAGTAGTATCACAATTTGCATTGTTATCAGAGAGAAAAAGTAAAAACTCGATACTCTATATCTTGCATGAAATCAAGAAAATTTCCCTTTTTAGCTTGTGAATTTTTAGTTTGGAATGAAAAAAACATGTCTCCTATTTGATTTTTCTACTCTTTCTCTTCACTAATATTTTCCATGTGTGAAAAGAGTGATGACTCATCAATGTTGTTTCCTTGTTTTCAATGCAATATTTCTAAGTCTCAACATTCTCGCATGTCTTCCTGCAAAACCTTAAGTTTTTCTTCATAACAATTGTAGTTAACAAACCATTTTGATATATCAATTAATTTTTTAAAATTTTCAATTCCACTATGGTTATACTCTTTTTCAAAATTCAAAATATTTCTCATTAATGGTCCTTTTCTCCTAATAGTTAAAACTTCTTCCATTAACAAAATTACCTTATATGTAGCCAAACTTACCCTAGTTAAAAATATTTCACAATCAAGTCCACCGTGATCATTTGTATCATGAATTCTACACTCAATGACTCTACCAAAGGTGAATAAAATCAAAGAATATGATCTTTGGTTAAGAATTTTTTGGAGTTTCTCAATTTCCATTTTTGAAATACCAGCTTGCATAGACTTTCATCTTACAAGCTAATTTTAAACCTAGAACCAATATAGATTCCTAAAAAAAACCCAAAGGGAAAGATATAAAAAGAAAAGCGAGGCTCTCTTTCTAGCACCAGTTCTTGTTGATGACAATGCTAGTTGCAACAACAGTGCAAATAAAATCCTCATAGGAAAACTGCGAAGAACATATCATTACTTGAAAGACTGAACTAGGGCAACCTAAAAGTCTAAGTAAAAGGGAAAGGTTGACTTAGCTTAATCCCAAGGCTCTGTTAGTCAAGTATTGACCATACTAGGTTTGCTTCAGGGTATGATTTGATATTGTTGTTAATCTCAAGGGGTCTATGGTTATCTCTAGTTTCTTTAAGAATCATAAGCATCAAATAAAAGTTTTTCAGTTCGAACATTAAACAAATTCATGAAATCAACATATTTGCAATAATATTTCATGAATATCAAATAATTTTTCTTTCACTTAAGTAGATTTAGCTTTAAGCATTCAAAAATTTCATAAAAATGAAAGATTTTCAATAATATTTCCATTCATTCATCTCTTTTTTAGAAAATTTTCTGAAATTTAACATCTAATCTAAAATAAAGCATCAAAATACTGAAAAAAAAATTGCTCCTTGGTATTCTCCATGCATGCACCAAGATTGAATCAAATTAAAGAAAACCACTGTATACTTCACTAGATCGCTTCATAGCTAGGCATAAAATGGTGCGAGCTTTTACAAAAGGGGGTTTAGTTTGGACACCGAGTAGGTTTTATATACACCCTTAAATGATGCAACACATAGTCTTGTTCGGTTGAACTAACAAACCAACTACAAAAGATACATGAGATAGGTAACTATGAAATTGGATTCGATATTGATTAAGTTATATTTGTATACAAGTTTTTAATCCGAAATTATTTAGAAAATAGGAAAAAAGAAAAAAAATTAAAGAATTTTTGGCTCTTATGACATCCAAAAATTATGAACATAACTTAAAAAGAAGTATCCCCTGGCCTTTTATAGAAGAAAGAAACAGGTAGGAAAAGAAAAATACATGAGAGGAAATCCAAGTGATGAATCACATCAAGGCACATGAAATATATGACTGGTAACAAAATTGCAAACAAAGTCAACAAAGGTCAACCTTCATCTGTACATTAATTTCCTTTGGGTGTTTTATCTTCTTATTATTAGGGTTCCTTCTTGGAACCAAACAAATTTTCCAAACTTAATGTAAGAACTTTCCACATATTCAGAATGATCAGGTGGAATTTTCATTCCTACATTCAGGTTCAAACTTGGCTTGAACTTTCCCAGGAATGAGTCACCCTCAGAATGTGTACACTCTTCTACTGCATGCTTGGCATCCAAATTTATGGTTTCTCAATATCCAGTGTTTCTTTGCAACGAACTTTATTCCTACATGAGCTTCCATAATGTATTGTTTAACCTTTTAACACCATCAGATCTACTTGCAGCCTTAGTTTGTCTAACCGTCCATACCCAAAATTTGCATCGTAGTCTGCTTCTCTTGCAATCACCAATTCCAATTATTAAATCCTTTTTAAAACATTTATAAAAATCTCATGTATATAAAACCATCATTAATTCATTATCATTATAAATCCATCATAAATAAAATTCTTTCAAGAAAATCATATATTCTCACTTAATTATATTTTAGACTGGATTACCGGACCATTAGACCTTTTGGATAACCTTTAAAATTTTGAAATTTTACTTTGCATTGTTACCCAGTACCCAATATTCAACTTTCACCCATAATTTTCTCATACCTTAGCTTTTATCGGAACTTCCACATTTAATGGACCTTTACTCCCAGACTAGAACACTTCGCTCAATGCTTTTCTTTACCTTTTACATTTTTTCCTTTCCTAGTTCCCATTACCCAAAACACTTGAATTATACAGTACTCATTCAAAAATATTTCTCTTTTATTTTCACTTCCGGTGATCTTTCCAACTAGCCAACACCTGCCATAAGCATTAGTTTTCACTTGGGTTCCCCAAGTCTTATAGTCTTAGGGTGTGTTGTGAGAGCACACAACAAAGTGGCCTCTGGAGTAAGATTAGGAGGAAGAACAAGAGAATAAATCACAATAGAGGGAGAAACAAACACAAGAGCTTTGGTGGTGGGCCTCGATTCCCATTCACTTCCCAGGGATAGGTGGAAGAAAATTTGGAGTCTAAAGAGGTCGAGACACAAGAACAATCCCACAAGAATAATTCCTCTTGTCATAGACAATGGGTTAGGGAATTGTGGGTAGAATAGGCAACTAAAAATCCTAGCACTTTTCCTTTTTCCACATGGGAACAATCACACTACACATGTAAGGAACAAGAGTGGAAACCAAGGATGCCATAACAGGTTGGGAAGTAGAAGGTGGAGTAGAAGATGTAAAAGGAGAAGGCTCTAGAGTGCAAGCAAGAATATCCTTCCCTTTTGATGGAGCTGGAGAAGCAACTTGTTATTGTGTTATCATAGAGGTATTCATGGAAACAATATAGGGAGACATAGGAAAACTCACCTTCGATGCCGAGCCCCCAATCTTATATTTAACATAAGATCAGTACAATAAATCTCCTCTTGGAGAGAGAGGTTCGATTGGGGCATGCTAGAAGTGATCCAAAGAGAAGCCCCCACATAACACCAGTGATTTTCCAGTATCATGAACCATGTGCACAATTCCCTCATGGGGGAATTCCAAATACTTATGGACTACAAAGGAAACCCCATTCATAGAGGCTAGCCATGGAATACCTAGCCTAGCTTTGAACAGGTTAGATTCTAGAATCACAACAAATGTCACATCAACAGCCTTGGGTCTTACCAAAACTGACAAAGAAATGGTGCCCATAGGGGCAATAGACAGTCTGCCATGAGTACGAAGGTGGTATGTGACTCTTTGTATTTATTCTTATATAAACAATTTATGAACAAGGTTTCCTCCATTATCACATTCACTCAACTCACCAAATCAACCATGACACCAATCACATTGTTTTCGTTAATTCAAGCAAGGACAAACAATAGAGAAGGCTCCATGTTTAGTGGAAAATAATGTGAGGTAAAATTTATATCATGCATAATAGTTGCATTCTCAATAAGAGGTATATGAATGAATGAGACCATGTTCATGTACTCAGATGGAACCAACGTAGATGTAGAAGACTATGTGATTAGATTTATAGAGTGAGAAGGAAATGGACCAGTATAAATCTTTAACTCATTTTTAGCCTTGGATATATATTTATTGGAGTTTTATTTCCTTCCATCAAGACAGATAGTCCCATCATCGATGTGATCCTGAATCTCATGATGCAAGTGTACACATTGCTTGATGCAATGTTTGTGCACTTGATGGAATTGACAAAATTGTTGCACATTTTACCACTCATGATACAAATAAAAAAGAGGTCAAACTTCTAGAAATGTTAAAATTTTATCTTTTAACAGGGTATGTGCAGGATCATCATGGAAAAAATAGGTCCTTAAGTGGCAATGAAAATTTAGAAAAATTAGGGTTAGGAAACTTGACATAAAAATTTGAATAAGTTATCTATATTATTTCAAAAATATGTAAGAATAGAATCTGTGGAAAATTGAATGTAGTTTCTAAACTACTAAGTTTATTTTATTTTTTTAAAAGTCTATTTAGTGAAAATTTGAAATTTCAATGCAGTAGTACTTAAATTTCAAGGAAAAAACAAGAATTAGGTGTCTGTCTGACCACCCTAACCACAATAACATGATAATATTTTAGATATAAGTAGAGGACTCATGTCTGGATGTGATGCATATTTTTTGTAATTTTTTTCCAAGTAAATAATTAATTATGATTTTTTTATTATAACTTTTAAAAAATATAAAAACTCGTATGTCTAACCACCTTAACTTGGTCAAAACTTCATAAAATTCATTTTTTTTTTAATCCTATACTATACGAAGCATAGAATGTGACACATATTTTGGATTCAAAAAATATGATACCGTTTGAAAGTTATAGATATTTTTCAATCAACCTATCAATCAGAACTTTAGTCATAATTCTAATAGAAAATGAATAATAATTATTTATTAAATTCAAAGTAAAGAATAATTTATATTGGTGGAAAGCTAAGAGTCTCCTCTACAAACCCTTTTTGTTTCATCAATTTTGGCTAAAAATAAAGTCATCGGCCACATGGACAAAGTCTAGAAAAACAAGGTGAGTTGTCAAACACATTTTTTGCATTGACTTCTTAGGATTGGCATGTCCAAGCCAAACACCAAAGCAAGCCCGAGGCTAATCCCTAGGCAATAAATTCTTTGTCAGAAATATTAGATATCTGTTTCAAATCGGATATTCATTTCAAATCGGATATCCGATTTGGTCTATATATGATTTAAAAAAATGTTTTATACTTTATACTATATGATTTAGAAAATGCGATAATTATTTTATAGTTTATTTTAATATATCTAGTTTAGAATATACAATATAGTTTATAATTTAATATATAATATATTATATTATTATGTATAATATTTAAATATTATTTCTATATTTTAGTTAATGTATATATATTACTAATATATGAAATAATATATAACTAATTAATATTACTAACATATAAAATATTTAAATATTATCTCTTTCCCTCTCTCTCTCATCTCTCCCTCCTACCCCCTCTCCCTCTCTCAAGGACATCTCTCTCTCTCTCACTCCTATGTCTCTCCACTCTACCCTTAAACCTTAAATCCTTAAACCCTTAAACCCTCTACCCTCTATCTCTCTCCCACTCCCTCCCTCTCTCTCTCTCTCAAGACTATCCCTCATACCCCCTCTCCCTCTCTCAGGTCTCTCTCTCACTCACTCCCTCTATCTCACTCCTCTCTACCCTTAACCCTAAACCATAAACCATTAACCCTTGAACCCTCTAGCCTCTATGCTTAACTCTTTACCCTATATCTCTCTCCCACTCCCTCCCTCCCTCCCTCTCTCAATTCTCACCCTCCTGCCCCCTCTCCCTCTCTCAGGTCTCTCTCTCTCACTACTATCTCTCTACCCTCTACCCTATATCTCCCCCACTCCCTCCCTCTCTCGATGAATCCCTCTCTCTCCCCTCTACCCATATAGCCCATAACCTAAACCCTCTACCCTCTACCCCCCCTCTCTCTCAAGAATAACCCTTCTACCTCCTCTCACTCTCTCAGGTCTCTATCTCTCACTCACTCTCTATGTCTCTCTCCTCCCTACCTCCTCCTAAAACCTCTCCTTCTCTCAGGGTCTCTCTCACTTACTCCTTATCTATTTTCCCTCTACTTAACCCTATACCTTCTACCCTGCCATTTATCCTCTCTCCCACTCCCCTGTCTCTCTCTCTCTCCCTTAATCCTCTCTCTCCCCTCTGCAAGTAACCATAAACCCCAAACCCTCTATATACTCTCTGCCTCTCTCTCTCTCAAGTCTCTCCTTCCTCCCCCCTCTCCCTCTCTTAGGTCTCTCTCTATCTCTCACCCACTTCCTCTATGTGTCTCCCCTCTACCCTTAAACCCCCTACCCTTAACCCTTAACCCTTAACCCTTAAACCCTAAATACTTAAACCCCCTACCCTCTACCCTTAACCCTTTCTCCCTCTATCAACCACTCCCCCCTCTCTCTCTCTCAAGTCTCTCTATCCTAGCACCACTCCCTCTCTCAGGTATCTCTCTCTCTCTCTCTCAACTCTCTCTCTCACTCACTCACTCCTAAGTCTCTCCACTCTACCCTTAGCCCTTTACCCTTAACCCTTAAATCCTTAAACCATTAAACCCTCTACCCTCTATCTCCCTCCCACTCCCTCCTTCCCTCTCTCAAAAGACTCTCCTTCCTACCTCCTCGCCCTCTCTTAGGTTTCTCCCACTCACTCACTCCCTCTATCTCTCTCCCCTCTACCTTTAACCCTTAAACGCTCTACCCTCTATCTCTCTCCCACTCCTTCCCTCCTTCCCTCTCTCTCTCAAGTCTCATCCTTCTAACCCCTCTCCCACTCTCAATTATCTCTCTCTCTCACTCCTATCTCCCTCCCCTCTACCCTTTACCTTCTACCCTCTACCCTCTATCTCTCTCCCACTCCTTCCCTCTCTCTCTCTCTCACCAAATCCCTCTATCTCTTTCCCCTCAACCCATAACCCTAAACCCTAAACCCTTAAAAACTCTACCCTCTCTCTCTCAAGACCCTCCCTCCTACCGCCTCTCCCTCTCTCAAGTATCTCTCTCTCTCTCTCTCACTCACTCTCTATATATCTCTCCCCTCTACCCTTAAATCTAAACCCCAAACCCTAAACCCTTAACCGTTAAAATCTAAACCCTTAAACCCTCTATCCTCTATGCTTAACCCTCTAGCCTCTATCTCTCTCCCACTCCCGCCCTACCTCCCTCCCTCTCTCGAGTCTCACCCTCCTATGCCCTCTCCCTCTCCTAGGTCTCTCTCTCACTCCTATCTCCCTCCTCTACCATTAACCCTCTGCCCTATATCTCTCTCCCACTCCTCCCTCCCTCTCCTTGGGTCTATCTCTCTCCTTCTACCCTTAATAGCAAACTATAAACCCAGCAAACCCTCTACCCTCTATGTAACCCTCTACCCTTATCTCTCCAACTCCTCCTCCTCTCTCCTCATGCCCTCTATCTCTCCTTCTGCCTTAACTCTTAAACTCTAAACCATGAAACCCTCTACCCTCTCTACACTTAACCCTCTGCCCTTATCTCTCTCAACTCCCTCCCTATTTCCTTTCTCTCTCAAGTCTCACCCTCTACCCCTCTCTCCTCTTGGTCCTCTCTCTCTCACCACTCCTCTTATAACTCACTCACTCCATTATCCCTCTCTGCGTCTACCCTCAGAGCCCTTAACCTTTTAAACCTAAACCATGAACCCCTAAATCTCAATCTATCTCTATCATCTCTCTCGAGTCTCAGGTCTCTTTCTCATGACCTTCTTATCTCTCTCCGTATCCTCCTAACTCCTCTCTCTCTCATCTCTCTGCCTCCTCTCAAATCCTCCTACTCCTCTCTAGTCTTTCCTATCCTCCTCCTCCTCCCTCCTCTCACCCTTAACCCCCTTAGCCTAAACCAGACCATACCATCTACTAACCCCTCCATCTCTCTCCCTCTCTCAAATCTCTCTATCCTACCCCCTCTCACTAAATCCCTCTATCTACCATTAACCCTTAGGTCTATGTGCACAAAAAATGGATTATACCATTACAAGTATCATAATTTTTTTCAAATGAATCAGATATCAGATCATAACGGATATCAGATTTGTGGGCCATTTTGTGCATTCCAACGGACCCTACATTCTGTTTGTAGGTGAAACACTTGTGGTTTCAGACAGGAAGAGACAAAGATCAAATTTTTGGAGCATCTTCTATTAAAATTTGTCATAAGCAATGATTTTTAGCATCTTTTATGAGGTATAATGGGGAGCAACAATCATCAGAAGCACAAACGTAAGAGAAAGCTTACAAAAGAACAAATTGAAGCATATAGACAAAGAGATAGAGAAAGTCATAGGAAGAGAAAACAAGGTATGTTAAATATTGGTGAACCAGTGAAAATATTCAAGGTGAAAATGTTGGAATTGAATATGTTGAACATGATATTCAAATTAGGAATGGAATTATTGAAATTGATAATGAAAATGTTCAAGGTGAAAATGTTGGATTTGAAGATGTTGAACATGATATTGAAATTTGGAATTATTCAAATTGATATTGAAAATGTTCAAGGTGAAAATGTTGGAAATGAAGATTTTGAACATAATATTGAAGCAAGTGTAAATTATGTTTCACCAAATTACATGAGAAATGAAGAACCTTGTATGGAAGAAAGACATATTCCAATTTCAAGACCTTCAAGAACCCCTAAATGGTTACTTGAATTTGATGAGAACATTATAAACAATTTTGAAGGGAAGAGGTCAACACAAACTATTTGGTTGTGGGTGAGAATACTTTTCAACCAATATTTTAGTGATAAGACATTGACCGAGCAATGCCAACTTTTTGTACAATTGCTAAAGATGCAAAAGATGAGACCTTTGCTAGCCAAATTGAAGATTCGTGTGAACAAGAAGACCGAAAAAAATTCTATTATTGTCAAAAATATTTTTAATGCTCTCAATTCTATTGGAAAAATTAACAAGGAAAAGGATAAGAGAGTTGCTTGGAGAGTCATTACAACTACCCTAGTAAGCCATAAATTGAAAAAGGCTTTGTTTATGAGACAAAATTGTATTGATTTTGACATAAATCATAAAAATTTGGATAGAGCACTTGCAAGAAGAGAAAGAATAGATGATCCTCTTCAAAATGATACATGGGCTTTTGTCAGAAGGCTTCCATGTGTTGATAAGAAGCTAACCGATAATGTAAAGCAAGTAATTCAAAAATTTTGGCATGATAACTCTAGAGTATCACCCAATTCAAAGGATGTTTTAAAGTTAATAATTGGAAATCGAGACTATACACCACATCCTAAACATTTCTTGGAATCAAGCCAAACAATGTTGTTCAATTTTTTTATTGAAACACATAAAAATATGGAAATCTCACAAAGGACTTTTGAGGGTTTGAAGCCATTTTATTGTGTGCCTCTTAAGATTCGTAATACTTGTTGCAAATACCATGTGGATTTTTCAATGTACCATGAGCTATTATTCTATATCCGCTCTACTTTGCATACTAATGAAATGTTGCAGTAGTGTGGTGCAATGCATCTTCCAAAATCATCAAGGGACTTGCTAGATCTATTTTTATGTCCTAGAGATGATGGTTGATTTTTCTATAGAAATGATTGTTTAAATGTAAAGTGCTCACAATGTGGTGGCTTGTCAAAGTTTGTTCAATGTTTTCATGAGAGTTCCAAACATGAATTTGGAAAGAAGCTTGTTGAGAAAAAGAGATATGAGATAGTCAAATATACTTTGAAAAGTGGAGATGAAGGTTCTAGATGTGAGTTGGTTACAAAAGAATGCAGTGTTGCTGATTTTATTTCAGATTTTAAGGACAATCTTTTCTACAAGTATGCAAGGCATAGTCATAGGTATCAGTGGTTGGATCAAAAATTTATGATGTGTAAGGAATCTTTTCCAATTGGAACTATTATATAAGTGGTTGATTTTGCAGAAAACTACACATTGCAACCACAAAATGAGGTACAATCTCAGTATCGAAAGATAATCAGAGAGTATCATTTTTATGAGTGATGATAGATCTCACTTGTTTGAGTATGTCCAACATTGTTTTGAAATTTTTTTTGAGTTCTTGCAGGAGCATGATATAATATTGGGCCGACATCTAATTTGTTCAGATAATTGCACAGGTCAATTCAAGAATGCTCGTATCTTTTATTGGTTGAGTAGAATGCATGTAGAGAGGGGTCTACCTCATATTTGGAGTTTTTTTGAAGTTGGACATGGGAAAGGGGAGGATGATGGAGTAGGTGCATGCATAAAGAGAGCTCTAGTTAAGGAGAAATTGAGGATTTCAGGAGCAAAATTCAATGATGCACGTTCTATAGTTGATTGGTGTAGTTTAGCATTGTCACGGGGAGGGACACTTGATTCAACAGTGCGCAAATTATTTTGGTTCATTGAGGAGGGTATAGTGGGAGGTAGATTGGATTGTCATACAATCAAAGATTCTTCAAAGATGCATTCATTTTGAAGCTTAGATGCAGGTACATGGACTATTTGGACATAACAGTTGGCTTGTTTTTGTCAGAGTTGTATTCACTGTGAGTGGGATCAATGCAAGTCAAGTGAGTGGGTGGATACATGGGTACCACAGTATCTAACTCCTTTATCTCAAACAATATCCATGACAAATGAAACAATGGAAAGTTTAGTTGATTACAACTTGCTTTTAGATCTACTACAACTAGGACATTTTTTTGTAGTTGTTGCACCGTAGGGGAATGAAGAGAGATCAGACTATTGGTTGGCTTGATGTGCGCAAGTAAAGAATAAGCTAACACAACCGATGGAAGATGATGATGGTTTCATGTACCCTACAGGTTTAGTTGTCGTAGTAGGAACTTGGTTGTGAACATACATGATTAGAAAGAATGGCATACCTGCATTTGAAGACTATGAGAAACACAAAACCATTCTCATGTATTCGCACCTTGTTATAGCAACAAATGTTAAGTTCTTGAAGCATCATGCCAGACCAAAGACAAAACAACTATGGACACTTAGTAATGTTGATCATGAAGCAATATTGGATACTCTTAAGCAAAGAGATGACCCTTCAGGCACACTTGAATAGAATTTTCAAGAATGGAAGGTAGAATGCTTATGTTCATTATGATTAAGTTCATTATTGTTCTTTGTTTAATATTGATATTTTATATACTATTGCAATGTAGGTTTCTTTAATAGTGATATTTTTAATGCACTTTTACGATATTTTTGGCAAGATTGTTCATGGACCTGCTACAACAATAGCCAGCTCTGATCCTTTCGAAGAGGTATGTGTCTTTTATAGTTTTCATCACCAAATCATCATCATTCAAGTTGTTTAGATTAATATAGATATGTTAGTATAAGCATCTTTTTTATTGTGACAATATAGATTTCTCATTTTCCCACTTTTGCAATATTCCTGGCATGATTGATCATGGAATTGTTACAACAATAGCCAACTCTAATCCTTTTGAAGAGGTATGCATCTTTTATAGTTTGCATCACCAACTCATAATCATTCAGGTTTTTTAGATTAATATAGATATTTTATTCTAATCATCTTTTCTATTGTGACAATATAGATTTCTCATTTTCCCACTTTTGTGATATTCTTGGCACGATTGATCATGGACCTACTACAACAATAGCCATCTCTGATCCTTTTGAAGAGGTTGCAACATATTACAACAATATAGATTGGTTATTCTAAGCTTCTTTTATAGTTTTCATTACCATCTCATCATATTTTGTGTCATTTAGAATAATATATATTGGCTATTATAAGCTGCCTTGATGGTTTGTACAGGTGCTTGTCAGTCTAGAACATGAACATACTACTATTGTTGAAGAATGTGCCCTGAATGCCTCTAATAGGAAAATTTAATCTATATCTATACCTCTCCCCTACTATCTCTTACTCTATCTCTTACTCAAAGAGTAAGGATAGAGCTTAACCCATCTATGTTTTTTGAAGAGATACATATACTAGCAATCACACGTGAAGATGTAATGGGCACATTGATAGGTGCAATATGAAATTATGTATGCTACAATTGAAGTAATTGCAAGAAGTATTGTTATGGTGAAATTTTTATTGGAGAATACATAATCGTGTTTTATTAAAGAAGTATTAATAGGTATTAATTTTGAAGTAAATTTAATCTATATGCAAAGCATTTGTAAATCAATATGTGTGTAATTGTAATAGTAAAATTTGTGCATACCATGTCATTTCCCACACAATTTTGTGTCTATTTTGAAGAAATGTCTTGATACATGTACATAGTGACTCAACATATAAATTCAAGCTCATCTCTCTAGCCTTTTATCAATTTGCATACTTAAATCACTATACAATTAGCCCTATCCTATTCTTATTCACACACATCTATACATTTACCTTATTTTCCCATTTATCACATTCACCAATGGTTATGCCCTCATTTATCCATTAGCCACCTGGAATTGATTGTTAGCCACTTAGATTTAACTATTAACCCATTCTATGACAATTATTCAATTGCAAGGGTGACCTCATGGTCACAAAACTATTCCCTTGCATTTTAAAATTCAAAATTCAAAATTTTGGCTAAGTGGCATCATTCACCCACTTTGAGTTGACTGAACAAATGTTTGGCATAATTTGATGATATACGCTAGCATTAATAACATACAATATATTCATTATAATCATGAAAACATTCATTTATCTTATAGCATTGGAGAAATTAATAGTGAGACATTTTGATTCAATGCAATAAAAATGAGTAACAAATTTGAACATCTAGAGTGCTTGCCAACTATTTTTAATCTTGTTTCACTTTTTGGGGATTGATCTAGGAGAACTTTCCTCCCCATGAGAAATCAACAACCCTTATGATATTTCTAAATACCACCAAGTCCATAGATATTCAAGAGTAGATCAAAGATAAACATTCATACCCTTATCAACCCTTAATTATCAAATACCCCTATTAACCCTTAATTATGTTAGGTTGATTGTGTTTGATTGATTGCATTTACTTAATTATCCTAGGTTAACTTCATAAATAAACTTTTTTTCTTTCTTTATATTTTGTTGAGCCCAACCAATCCTACACTTGATCCAACCTTCTTTTTAGGGTTTTACATTATTAAGGTTTTCAAATGTACATTTTTCTAAGTTTACATTCTATTTTCAAATTTGAACTTTCTTATACATCCTTGTACATCATAGATACATTTTTCTATTAGGTTTTGCATTTTTTATGTTAAGATATAGTAAATTATATTCACTTGCAATTTGATATGTAAAACTCTTGTATTGTTAGAATGATAACTTGAATGATCATGAGGTGTTGAGGGAAATATTGTTTTCATTAGAATTCTTTGGAATGCTTGGGATATTGTTGTAATGGCATTGAATAAAGAAGGTCATCAATGGGAGTCACACAATCGTTTCCATCAATGAAATTGACCACCTCTCACATGTAAAGCTTGAGAGTTACATTGGGAGAAGTGTAACATCTTTCCATAATGTTATGGGTTCCTACTTAGTTGATATGTTCATAGTGGAGGGCTAGTTTTGGGAATTTGTGCTCTTGATGAGTTATTGGTCAAATACATTATCTATTCATGGATTCTATCTTGAGTGCTATCATAATTACACATTGGGGTGTTTGTGGTTTTAAACTATCAAGAATGGTTTTGGTGGCAATTAGTTTGGGGAAACCACTTACATGGTTTTATCTTCCCATTGCTTTGTAAATTGGAGGAATTATATGGAGGTTTCATGGGTTATGCAGGTGTACTTAAGGCCTTCAAGGGCTCGAGACAAGTTTGGATGAAGGAGTTTTTTTCTTTGAATCAATAAAGTTTCAATTGCTCAGTTCATATTTTACTGTTTTTCTTGTGTTTTCTGCCTATGCACAAGCCATTCAAGAATTTTTGTATAAAAACTTTATGTAGAAACATTATTATATGTCTTGACGTTATTTCAAAAGTGGAAGGTGTGGAGAACTGGGTTTTGAAATAAAATGAAGAGTTAAAGGTCTAAAAATGGTGGTTTTTTTCACTTGAAAATAGAGTTTTTACCCTAGGGTTTGCAAAAATCTCTGAGATACTAGAAGTTTTTTTGTTTTCTAAGCATATTGTGGCCTAAATAAAGGTTTCTAAGGTGGTGGAAGATTATGAAAGGTTGTGGAAGTGCTACATCCAATAAATCCTCAAGAATTACACTAAAAATAAGGGCTTTTTGATTTGATGGTTACAGGTCCATACAAATGGAATCCAATTGTAGAATCTTTGTTTTCTTGGAAATTTATTTTCTGCCCTAAGGTTTTAGGGGTCTGTGTGGTGTTTGAAGCTATGTTGCTTTACATTTTTGGGCTAATTGAGTAGCCTGTTGAAGGGTGAATGTATAGGAAGTCAATGCTGGTCCAAAGGAGTCTATGTTGTTTCTCATATATGTTATGTAACTTGGATATGGTGTTTGAATCAGTCATGTTTTCGTCTAGTGTTTTGGAAGATTGTGGAGTAATTGGACAAAAACTAGTTTCTCACTATTACAAGGGTTTAAGGGGGTTAAAGAGGGAAATATGTATTTAGTTGCTTGTCAAGTTTTAAGGGAGTTTTGGAATGTACAAAGAGGTCAAAATAATCTTGTTAGATGCCTCAAATAGGCAGGTTGCAAAGAATTTGTGATTGTGCCATTGTGTCTGCATCAAATTTTCACCTAATTTCACTCGGTCCAATATAGCTCAGAGTGATTCGACATATTTGGGTGCAAGAGAGGACTATCCCTAGCATAAACGTACCCATACAAATGTGTTGGAATAGTCTGTTTGGTCGTATGAGTTGCGGAATGAAAGTTGCACCACTTTGCAACTTTACACTACTTCCATCTGATAACTTTTCCCTCCACTAAAAAGTCATCACCACAGGAAAAAAACTTCGAGGTAGAAAAAACCGAGAGAGGTTTTTGTAGATGGTAACAACACAATCCCATAGCCTTAGACAGAGAGCCTGTAAGCATCACTATCTTTGAGAAATAGACCTTCAAAGATTGCTGCCTTTTAGCACTTTGGACTCTTAAGGGAAATTGTCAATCCAATGTAGCTCAGAGTGATTCGGCGTATTTGGGTACAATATAGGACTATCCATAGCATAAACATACCCATTCAGATGTATTGGAATAGTCTTTTTGGTCGTACGAGTTGCAGAATGAAAGTTGCACCACTTTGCTACTTCACACTACTTGCATTTGGCAACTTTTCCCTCCACTGAAAAGTCATCACCACAGGAAAATGCCTTCGAGATAGAAAAAAATGAGAGAGGTTTTTGTATATGGTCACAACATGATCCCATAGCCTTGGATGGAGAGTTTGTAAACATTACGGTCTCTGAGAAATAGACCTTCAAAAATTGCTTCCTTTTAGCACTTTGGACTCTTAAAGGGAAATCGCCAATCCAATGTAACTCAGAGTGATTCGGTGTATTTGGGTGCAAGAGAGGACCATCCCTAGCATAAAAATACCCATTTGGATGTGTTGGAACAGTCTGTTTGGTCATACGATTTTCAGAATGAAAGTTGCACCACTTTGCAACTTTATATTGCTTGCATCTGACAACTTTTCCCTCCATTGAAAAGTCATCACCATAGGAAAACGCCTTCAAGATAGAAAAAACCAAGAGATTTTTTTCTAGATGGTCATAACATGATCCCATAGCCTTAGACAGAGAGTATATAAGCATCATGGTCTTCAATAAATATCCCTTCAAAGATTTTTTCCTTTTAGCACTTTGGACTCTTAAGGGAAATCCCCGGTCCAATGTAGCTCAGAGTGATTCAGGATATTTGGGTGCAAGAGAGGACCATCCCTAGCGTAAATGTACCTATCCAGATGTGTTGGAATAGTCTGTTTGGTAATACGAGTTGCGGAATGAAATTTGCACCAATTTGCAACTTTACACTACTTGCATCTAACAAGTTTTCCCTCCACCGAAAAGTCATCACCACAGGAAAATGCCTTTGAGATAGCAAAAACCGAGAGAGGTTTTTGTAGATGGTCACAACATGATCCCATAGCCTCAAATGGAGAGTTTTTAAGCATCATGGTCTCCAATAAATAGACCTTGAAAGATTTATTCCTTTTAGCACTTTGGACTCTTAAGGGAAATCATTGGTCCAATGTAGCTCAGAGTGATTCGGCGTATTGGGTGCAAGAGAGGACCATCCCTAGCATAAACGTACCCTAAAAGTGACCTCTAAATAACTTCAAACACCTTAACTACCTCATTCTTATTCATTTTTTTTGCAAACAAGCATTTTCATTCCAAGAGGCTGAGCTTTCGTTTTTGCTTGTTGGATTGAATGCAAACTGTGACACGACTTTCTTTTTTCAAAAATTGTTCACCATCATTGAACTAAGAATTTATCACACATCTACTGAGAAAAAAGGGAGTACCACAAACTAAAACACATTACACTTTGGTTCTCACTGACTTGATGTACTCTTCAACATCTCTCTTCTCTAAAAGCGACCTCTAAATCACTTCAAACACCTTAACTACCCTAAAAGCAACCATAAAAGTGGCCTCTAAATCACTTCAAACACCTTAACTACCTCATTCATATTCATTTGTTTTGCAAACAAGTATTTTCATTCCAAGAGGTTGAGCTTTCATTTTTGCTTTCAAAGAAAAATCTTTCTATGCCACTATTACACTGCACAGGTAAACCAGGTTTTGTATTGTGGAACTATATTAAGCTACCACTCTAAAGTACCAATGTAACAATGATACAAAATAAATTTTGAGATTGCACGAAGACATCTGATAACTCTTGAGTGTACTAAGAGAATTCTTATGATTTTTGAAGAATGCTGATAACTCTACTTAGTTGTCTTATTTTTTCAATATCATACAAATTGAACCTTGGAATCAATAGAATTTGTATATCAAGCTACCACAATTCAAGTTCAACGATGAATATTTATCATGCATTTTTTAAATGAAATTCAAGTTTATAGTGGTTTTTTTGTTTATATGATGTTATGTGATATTCTAATCGTAATTCATGCTTCTAGGTTGCACACCTATATATATATATTATTTTTACATGTTTTCTCCATTGTTCGGCCCCTACACTACAAGAAAATGGCTGCATAGCGTGTGGAATGAGGGGGCAGTAGGCCTGAGACCCCTTTAAAGTTTGTTTGAGTGCTTTCTTTTCATTTTTTTTGAGTTTTGTGCCAAGTTTCCTCAAAGAAATGTGGTCTCATATAATTCCATGACAAGCTAATTCAATTGATAGCTGCTCCTAGTTATTAGTTATGTAATTTGAAGTAATTGCATAACTACTTAGGTTTACTTTGTAAAAACTATATTGTTATTGAATTTTTTTCATCTATCAGCATCTAGTTGTTACTTATGCAATGCGAAGTAATGCTTTGAGTTTGAAAGATGTGCAATGCAATGTAATCAACAATATAACTATAAACTACATAATATTTAACCATTGCTCACTTGATTAAATTTTCAAAGAGTTTAATCGTACACATGAGGAGGAAATTAAATTTTGATTTTCAACTTCTACATATATCAAATTATCCAATAATCAAGTGTATGTCCATATACAAAAATGGCATCAATGCCAACTCAAACAAAGTTTTACAATATGTGGCATATGCCATCTCAGAATCTATTCAAAATTTACATGCCAAAATGTCTATCTCATCCTAAACTACTGGTGGATCACAAAAATGGAGCCTCTTTGAAGCACTCGTTGGCTCTGAAGGTAGCTACATAAGAAAAAGTCAAACCACAATTGAGATTAGTTATACTATATAATTTAAAATTGAATAATTAACATAAAAATCAATACACATTGAATTATAATTGAACTCTAAAATTAAAATCTTGATTACCTAAAATATACGTCTCTTCGAAGGGTCAGAAGTCCTAGAATATGCTCCTCTCAAAGAACTAACAAAACCAAATTTTGTAACATCAATCTATATATGTGAACAAATAAATGAAATTGATCCAAGTTAGCATAGAATTGTCAGTAATAAGAACATATTTACCAAGCACAAAATAAAATAAACACATACCTCTTTAGGCTAATATTTTTCTGTATCTCCTTTAGGTGTTTCAACACCTCCTCCTTCAAGTGTTCAAATACCTACTCCTTCAAGTGTTGTGGCACTTATCAACAATGATGTATAGCTTACAACCACCTGTACATAAAAATGACAAGTACATATGAAACTATGAATCTATGTCAATGTATGCATAATCAATAAAATATCTTATAAATCTTAATTCAATCAAATTTGAGTTCAATTACCTTTCCCTTATCTAACATTGTGCATCCATAGTCTAGAGAGTGTCACACCTCACTCACACTAGGTGTTTCCTACAAGCAAAGAATAAGATAAACATATAAGCTAATATATAATTTCATTAATGACAATTCAAATGACAAGCAAGTATACAATAAAAAAATGTGAGTGATTGCGAAAATACATACTATGTGCATCTCAAGGCCAAATGAAATGGCCCTAAGGGTGCTATCAGTCACCTATATGAGCTCCTCCTCAGACATTAACTGTTAAATAGACCATGTAAATAAATATTAGTACTTGATACTATCTCTTATTAATATTCATTTAAAAAAAATGCAAATTATGAATTTACACCTTAAATGTTACCTGTGTAACTACTCCAATGTCCACCTCTCTAGCAGGAGAGGACTTTGTAGGGTGTGCTCCACTCCCCTACGTGTGATCTACTATAATCTCCACATCCTGGATTTCATAATCAGAAGTGTCTAATGGATACTCAGGGGGTTGTACAATAGGACCCAAGCATATTTGCTAGCACGTATTGCAAATATGTGGCACACAAATATGTGGACCCAAGGAGGATGATGCAACAGCACTAGATCCATCACCAAGATCACCAGACTGTGGCTAAGCTACTGAAGAAGCATGGGAAACCAAAATACCACTCAAAGAGTGAATGGCCTGGATAGCTTGTGTGGATGCATCCTCTGTAATATTTGGATGTTGTACTAGAGGTGGCTGAGGAAGGGGAGGATGGGGAACATGTGGGTGCCTGACTACTCTAGCTACCCCTGGCCTATCTTGGGGCATACCTCCACCAATGCCATAGAAGGGTTTAATGCCAAAGTAATTGACATGATGACCTAACAAAAACTCAACATATAATTTTTTATAAATTAAAAAGGTACATCAAGATTATTATTGGGTGGTTTATCAAAAACCATACACGAATGATCCCAAAAGTTATCTACTATGCCCCTATGCGTGCACCATTTTATAGAAAGTTTTGGTTTGTTAACATTAACTGGAAAACCAGTGTTGGGGTTAATAAATAAAGAGGCTATTTGGGATTTTGTAATTTGGATATCTTTCACATCATCATAAGACAGTCCACATGCATAATATTGCCTCATGGTTTCTTACCATGAATGAAAGGCATTATGTTGGGTGGAGAGGGTTTCTACATTTGTAATTATTCCTGTCAATGTGGTTGACATACAGGATAATCGAGGGATTTTCTTATAAACATCACAAATTCCCCTCAATTGCTCCAATTTTTCATGAATTAAGTCTTCAATTGATGGCTATAGGGGTGGTGGAGGATTTGGCATTTTTGCATTTTGATTCTCAGCTGGTGGATTTTCATTCTCATTCTCGGCAGCCATAATGCCTGATTAAAGTTAAAAAATAATTAATCTAATTAAAATTAGACAATATAAATGAAAATATTATAAAAATACCCTAGTTTTTTAAAAAAAAAAAACCCTACTTTTTAACAAAAATCTATAAAATTCTCTAATTTTTAATACAAATACATAAGAAACACTATTTTTAAATCAAAATCCATAAAAAAAATTCATTCAAAATCCATTTAAACTCAATTGTTTCATGAAAATCCATTCTAAATTCAATTTTTCATAAAAATTCAATCAAAAACCCTATTTTGAAAAAAAATCACAAAAAACATTCATTTTTTTTATCAAAATCCATTCTAAATTCAATTTTTTCATAAAAATTCAATCAAAAACCCTATTTTAAAAAAAAATCCACAAAAAACCATATGAAATTATTCAAATCTAAATCAAAATTGAATCAAATCAAATAAAAATTAAAAAAATACCTTTCCAAATCGGATTTCGCCCAAATTGGATATCCATTACGCGAAGAAGTAATTCACTGTGCGCTTGTGGGTTCTTCACTCTGAAATAACTTAAAAACAACGACTGACTTTCTTTATATATGCTTTTTGCAAATCGGATATCCAATTTGCAAAATAGGTTTGGTGTTTGGTATGGTGACACCTGAGCCTAAAAAAAGTCAACATGTTCTTTTCGCGTTTTTCGGTCGATGAAAGACATGTTTTTTTTTCCTCATTGCCACTTTTTGGCCCACCATGATCCTGCACATACCCAACAACTTTTTCAAAACAAAGTATAGGATTTAGATAGTTTTG
The DNA here is from genome assembly GCA_007258455.2 of Sequoia sempervirens. Classification (NCBI taxonomy): domain Eukaryota; kingdom Viridiplantae; phylum Streptophyta; class Pinopsida; order Cupressales; family Cupressaceae; genus Sequoia; species Sequoia sempervirens. Next base: position 491,019,000 of record VDFB02281492.1, on the reverse strand, counting down.
TAAAATGATTATTGATGAGTCCAATTTATGGCTCAATTTTAATAGAGTTTATTATCCATTTGTTGTAGTTGTCATAGGCCTTGATACTTGGACGTTGAAATTTTCATGTTATTTCCTCAAAACCATAGACATTGGGCATAAGCTTATTTTTGTAACCTTTAAATGACAATGACATGCTATATGAACTATCTATTTTAATTTTACATTTGTATTAATGAATGTTACTTTAAGATAGTTATAGATATGCAATTTTTGTGTGTACTAATGTTGTCATGCGACATAACTATAGCCTACAAAATTGAGGAAGATTCTACCAGCTGGTCATTTGCCATAAAGGTTAACAAGGTGATCATTCAAAAGGACAATAGAGGGAGATTCCTAGTTCAAATATAAGATTGTAATTTCCTTGTAAATGACCATAATAGTTTGTTGAGCGAATATAGGAGCTATTGTTATGCTAGATCTATGCTAAGGAAAATCGACTTGACCAGATTCCATGCATGCATAACCTCCTTTCCACTTTCTATGCTTTCCCTAAAGTTGCACCCCCCTAATCTATTGGAGTTGGCAGCCTTGCTAGGTAGTTAGTTATTAGTTTTTCCTCTTATAAATAAGACTCAAATTCTCCTTCTCAAAAGGTTGATTAATCTGAAGTTGTACTCGCATTCTTATTTTTTCAGTAATATAGTTATGTTGCTCTATTGTAATCATGTTCTCCAATGAATAAAATGAAGTTATAAGATCGTTGCATTTGAGTTTACATTTTTCTTAAGGGATAGTCATCCAAGGGGGCCCACTTGGTGAGCATTCCATCCTTTAGCTTAGTTGTTAATTTTTTGTGCAAATAGTTAAGAATCTTGAAACTGTCTGTTCCTGCAACCACTAGAATTCTGTTTTGTGATTGTTCATGCAGCCAAAGCAAACAGAGTAGTTTCCTATCTATTTTCCTAGATTTTCATTTTTTTCATGAATTTCAGCTTAATATAGTTGTTGGTTGATGTTCAACACTTATGTTACTTCTTTTTAAGCAATTTACTTTAAGAATTATGTCTTTCTTAGTTGTAGAATGAATATGGCTACAATGGATTCCTAGTGCAAATACTATGCTAGCCCATTTCAAGTCTACATCCCTAGGTTGACAAGTTAAATGCACCTTCCTGATGATTAAGATAGCTATTCATATTAGATGTCCAATCTTTGAATCATAGATTTAAGGGCTTAGTTGTTAAATCATTGTAGGAGGCCAAAAAATTTGGCATCGTTGTCGAGGATGGTGTAAAACTAGGGAGTTTTTTGGATTCATTGATAGTTTCTTTCATGTTGTAGTATTTCTGAAAGTTTGTTCTTAGTATACCCCTCATTGAGGAAAGTAATGATCCACTACTATTTTTCCAATTCTTTATGTGAGTTGGTTGATATTGAGTTGATACCGTATGCATAGAGGAAGGAGGAGAGATGCTTATGGGAGATTCCTTCCTAATAACCCTAATCCATTCCAACTAGTTGAGCATTAGAATCTTCCAAGAGATGATGAAGAAGAAGAAGCACACCCTTTTGCTGATGCATTTCTCAATCTAACTAGTTTTGACACTCCCTCTGAAGACCAAAATTAGATTGAGAACCCATTTTCTTTGGAACTCCATCAGGAAAGCATGGGTGATGCAAATAGAAACAAACCTAACCAACCAAATTTTCCTTTCCCCATTGCTCATTAGAATGAAGTTGACAACCTCAAAAATATCCTTGCTTCAATCCTTCCTAAGTTATTGGACTTGTCATAGAAGACCCTGATACTTTCTTATTTGAGTTCGATATCCATTACAGAAGCTATAACTATACCATTGATGCTCATAGGCTTAAGTTGTTCCCTACCACCTTGAAAGAGGATACATTAAGATGGTTTATGAGCCTAGGCAAAAATACTGTACAGACTTGAGATGACATGAAGATAAAATTCCTTAAGAAGTACAAATAATATTGTAGGGGTAGTGACATGAGAGGATATGACATCTTTAGGATGCAACAAGAGGAAGATGAGCGTATGGGGGATTATATTTCAAGGTTTTTTTTCTCCTACAGAAATATCCTCACCATACACTCAATGAAGAATCACAAAATTTTCTTTTCCTAAGAGGAATTAATGATAGTTGCACTAATGCCTTGGACCTGATGGGAGGAGGAGATATCACCCAAGTCCCTTGGGAGGATATCAAGAAGATATGTTAGAAATAGTCTATGAAAGCTTCAAAGAAAGGGAGAGCTTACCAATACTCTATGGGTAAGTCATCTACCAATGGAGTTTCAAGGATGGAGATTACTCACTTGTTGGTAGACTTCAAGCAATACATCATAATCAATCTGGCTACTCAGCTGGATACACTTCAAGCAAAGAAGAAACAAGAGGAGGCAGAGGTAATGTTGGTAGAATATTTCCCTCATTGTAAACAAAAAAAGGATTAGAAATGCAAAATGGTAGCTAACATGGATAGTAATCAGATCCCACCTGAGTTCAAGACAATTTAGGGTGAAGATGATCAAGTATACTACATTGCACAAAGGAGACCATGGGTTCCAAGACAAGGTATGACACTAGATCCATTATCCTTTGTTAGGCCTTATTTTAATCCTTATGCACCAGGTAACTAATGGAATCCCCCATATCCATCCAAATATGGATAAAATCCACCATATCCTTGGAATAATCCTCCAAATACCTAGACCAATAACCAAAAATCTCCACCCCACTAGCAACAACCTCAAGGGAATTGGCAGCAGTTTCAAGGAAATTGGTAACAAACATCTCAATGGAGGGGAGGAAAACAATGGCCAAACTAGACAACCATTTACATGTAGACACCTTCTCAGCCCCAACAAACTACTATAATGCCTCCTCTTGCTAGTTCAAGTTCAACCACAACTATACCTACTCAAATACCAACTCATCCCACACATAAACCAAATAAAAAACCACAATAGTAGCAACAACCAATATACTTTGCTGATCCAAATCAATTTCTTGAATATGTTGTGAGTGTAAGTGACATCTACTTTTGTTCAAGAACTAATTTTCCAGCTCCTACCACACCCATTATTACTGAGCTTCCTATGGAAGAGGAGGAGCATTTGAATGACCCCATTCAGAAAAGTGCACCTAAAAACCCTGAACCAATCCCATTCCAATAGACTGAACAAGAACTACCATTTCCTCATAGGTTGGAAATTTCTAAATAAAAGGAAGAGGAGGAAAAAACCTTTAACATCCTAGATTAGTTGAAGCACATATGTGTCAAGATACCTCTATTCTAGGCCATAAAATATGTTCCCATATATGACTAAGCAATTAAGAAAGCATGCCTCAAGAAGCCAGGAAGGAAAAAGAAATACCCCACTATGGTTCATGTGATGGGACAACTGGCTAACATCATGCTTGGGAAAGTGACTAATCCCAAATACAATGATCTAGGTAGTCCTATGGTAGGAGTTGTTATAAATGGGATCCAAATAAATAATGCTTTGATTGATTTGGGAGCAACAATAAATGTGATGACTAAGGATATCCTACAAAAACTAAATGTTGCAAGAATGAGACCTAGTCCTACTTTCCTGTAGCTTGTTGATAGTTCTATTGTTAAACTTTATGGTATAGTAGAAGATCTTGTGGTAACTCTAGACTCTTGGGTGTACCCAATAGATTTCATGATTCTTTCTCCAAAAGATACACTAGGTGGGTATCCCATCATCCTAGGGAGGCCATGGTTAGCAACAAAATATTCCTATATTGGATGTTAGATAGGATACATGACCATTTTTTATGTAAAGAGCACTAAAATGCTTGTTATCTACCCTCTCGCTCAACCATCCCATGATATGGACAACCCCATATGGACACATATTGGTGAAGAGGCCAAGGAAGTCAATTCTATGGCACAACTTATGATGTTAGGAAGAAGTTCTTTCATGCAACTTCAGGGAGAAGATGAAGTATTTTTTAACATAATTCAAAACCATTGTGAGGTGAAGGAAGCATCATCCTCTCTTGCATTTGATTATGTTGGTCCAGTGAAAACACTTTTTCCCACTCTTCCTATAGTTGAACTTCCTATAGCAATAGGTATGTCTCATACATTGTTGCCACATGAACTCAAGGTACCAAGCATTAGTGAAGCATCTATGATAGAGTTAAATACACAAGTGCAAGTGTTAGAAGGGAAATATCTAAATATTAACAACAAGTTGGGTGAAGAATAGTAGTTGTCATTGAAAAAATTACTAAAGAACCACCAGCATGCATTGCATGGGACTATCATGATATGAAGGGATTAGATCCTAAGCTCTATACTCATAGGATATAAATAAGAGATGATTGCACACCAATGATACAACCACAAAGAATAATTAACCCTACATTGAGAGAAATTGTAAAAGGGGAACTATAGAAATTGCTAGATGCAGAATTTATCTACCCCATTTTAGATAGCTAGTGGGTGTCTCCATTGGTGATTGTGCCCAAAAAGGGAGGGAAGTGGCAATTTTTTGTTGATTACAAGGAACACAATGCTGCCACCAAAAAGGACCATTTTCCCCTTCCTTTTATAGACCAAGTTTTGGATTCACTTGTAAGAAAACAATAATTTTCTTTTCTAGATGGATTCAATGGGTATAACCAAATAGAAATTGCACCTAAGGACCAAGAGAAGACCACCTTTAATTGTCCATGGGGTACTTATTCCTACTCAATACTTCCATTTGGCTTATGCAATGCACCTACAACTTTTTAGAGAGCATTCATTAGCATATTTTCAAATATCTCACATTATTGCACAAAGATTTATATGGATGATTTTACTACCTATGGTGCTGATTTTAATGAAGGATTGGAAAATATCAGGAGAGTATTACATAGATTTGAAGACCATAATCTATTTTTAAATAGTGAAAAGTACTTCATGATGATGCAGGAAGGTGTAGTCCTTGGCCACTACATCTCTCACCAAGGAATTCAAGTAGATCTTGCCAAGATTGAGTTGATCACCAATATTCCTATACTTGAAAAAAAAGATGTTAGGAGTTTCTTGTGACATGTAGGTTACTATAGGAATTTCATGAAATGTTTTCTCAAAATGGAAGCACCATTGTACACTCTCCTAACTAAATATGTTGAATTACAATGGATAGAAGATTGTGACAAGGAATTCTCTGACTTGAAAGAAGCTTTAACTCATGCTCTTGTACTCAAAGGTCCTAATTGGGATCTTCCTTTTCACATTCATACAGATGCATCAAACTATGCTATAGGACTAGTCTTAGGATAGAAAGGAGCAATTGAGAATGCTATTTATTTTGTCAGTAAAAACCTACAAGGAGTTGAATTCAATTATACAATGACATAAAAGGAAATGTTGGCAGTGGTCTATGCCCTTAACAAATTCAGGAACTATAATAGGTTATCAGATCTTTGTGCACACAGACCATGCAACCATTAGGTACCTCATGAATAAGCCCCTGATCTTGGGTAGGCTAGCAAGATGGTTGTTGTTGATGCAAGAGTTTGACATAACCATTGTTGATAGACCAGTGAAGGCCAATGTTGTTGTATACTTTCTTTCAAAGATGACTACATTAGAGGAAAATCAAGTCATTGATGACTCTTTCCCTGATGAACATTTATTTTCCATTAGTGTGCATACACCCTAGTATGTTGACATAGCTATTTATGTGGTCATGGGGAGAGTTCCTCCTCATTTATGTCCAAAAGAGAGAAGGGTGCTCATTAAGAAAAAATTTCCTTTCTCATGGATTGCAGGATGCTTGCTCTACACTGGACCAGACCATGTCATGAGGAGATGTGTGAGGGAAGATGAGACATATGATATATTGCATGCATGTCACAATGAACCCTGTGGAGGGAATTTTGCAAATAAGATGATAGCAATGAATATTTTGAACACAAGATATTATTTTCCCACACTCCAAAAGGATGCAGGGAAATATACAAGTGTGATAGATGCTAGAGGATGGGCCAACCAACTAAATCTGATCAAAGGCCCCTTTACCCCTAGGTAGTAATCACTTTATTTGATAAATGGGGATTGGATTTTGTAGGAACCATTGATCCTCCATCAAATGGTAAATCATATATCCTTGTTTGCATTGATTATGTAACCAATTGGGTAGAAGTTAAAGCCATGAATCATGTACGAGATAATAAGGTTGCAGAATGTCTTTATGAGGAAATTTTCACACGGTGTGGGATTCCAAGGGAGATAGTGACTGATCAAGGGGAAAATTTTATATCAACTCTTATCATAGCACTAGTTAATGAATATAATGTGAGGCATAGGAAGTCTAGTCCTTATCACCCTTAGGCCAATGGCCAAGTTGAAGTGACCAACAAGGAAATTGAAGCCATTTTGACCAAAATATTGGCTCTCCATAGGAAGGATTGGGAAAATAGGCTGCCAAAAGTTGTTTGGGCCTATCAAATCACCTAGAAAACAACCACAGACTTCACTCCTTTTGAGTTTTTGTATGGAAAGACAACTATGATGCCCATTGAATTTGAGCATAAGACTCTTAGGATTGCACTAGACTTAGGGATGGATATCTTTGAGGCACAAAAAGATAGAATTATGTAGCTAAATAACTTGGATGAGATGAGAAAGACAACCTTACATCACACAGAGGTAGTACAAAACTAGAGAATAAAGTGGCATGAAAAATTCATAAAGGACAATAAATTCTATCTAGTTGACTGGGCACTCCTTTATGACTCTAGATATTAGGATAATTCTAGTAAGTTGTAGACAAGGTAGCTAGGACAATATGAGGTTTTTGAAGTCTTTCCCAATAGAGTTGTTCAACTCACTACCATTGACCCTATGATATTTAAGCTACTTGTCAACAGTCATCGACTTAGATTGTATCACAAGCCAACTTCCAAGGAGGAATTCATGCAACAATTCACTTAGCATACAACACTAGAACTTCTTGTAGCTGAAGGAAGTGGACCTAGTGTCCCTCCTTATAGCTAATCAAGGTACGTAAATTGTCATAATAAAGACTTCCACTTTTGTGGGAGTCCACTTCTTCATCCATCCACCTATCCTAACATCCATTTCCACATTTCTCTCTCTTCCATCACTCTACAATAACTTCACTTCATTCCACTTCACTTTGTTCCATCTCCACTTTCATTAATTTCTCAACTAACTTCTTAAGAGATGACCAGTACTTCCTCAATATTATTTGCAAAAAATATTCCACAAATTCAAGTACATGTGTATCAATTTATTACATATTAATTATATTTTAGTACATTTAATTAATTACTATACATTAATGTAGATGTTCTCCATAGCATGTAATTATCCCTTGCCTTGTCAAATCATCATTACTACTCCACATGTGAGGACACATGCTCAAATTTAGGTTGGGGGGGAGTGTGTATAACATGTCCATGTGTCAATACATGTTGGTCCATGTGAGAAAAATTTAAATTGAGCTAATTTGAATTCTAAGGTGACAACTCACATGTGTGAGATGACATCAACCACTGCCATTTTTCTTGATTGTATCCTTTATTTATTATTCCTTACTGCATTTATTGTCTCACTCATAATCCTGAGTCACCAAAAAGGTGAAATTCATATGACATTGGTCTTGGGAATTAAACAATGTTGCAGGAAGGTGAAATTTGGGCTTTTAGACAAAGAGATTGTAGGAAGTGAAACCTTGTAGAGTTCTTATTTAATTGAAAATAACTGAACAGTGGGAGGTCATTTAATTTGAAGTGAACCCATGATTCATGATGTATTACAGGATGCACCTTCCTAGACCGAGTTTAGAAACTATGGATGGTTAGATTATTTCCTGAAGCTTAATGGTTATAATGAAGCTATTTGTGTTGAAATTTGTGCAAAAATTATTTGAAGGAAAGGCCATGGTAAAAGGGTTGGAGGTAGTAGCTACCAAAGAGAGGATTGTAGAAGTTATAGGGTTTCCTGTCGATGGTGAACATTACCCTGCTACCAAAGATACAAGGTCAACTATGGCTGAATTTACTAAACCTTGTGATCCTCCATTGGATGTGGACATGCAAGGTGTAAAGAGAACCTCTCTTCTTGAGCTGTTGAAGAAAGTAGTTGTCCATATTGTGAAGTACATCACTTGTGAAGGCCGCTAACCAAACCTACATTCTATGCAATTCAAACTCCTAAATCATATGAGGCATGGGAGAAGAATGAACGTGCCAAACATGTTAATCACCTCCTTTCAATCATGGCAGCTAAAACCCAAAAATATAGGGATAATTTTGTCTCCCACCATTGCCTAATCAAATTATTAGTAGAAAAATATTTGCATGATGTGTCTAATATGATGGGAGGAATTTTTAAATATTGATCAATTTAGCCCAGAGCATTTACGACCTATAGTTTTTCCTCAACCTCGTAGGGTTAGTAGGAGATTGAACATTGTTGAAGCCACTCCTGGAGCCTCAAATTTTGGTGCAAGCTCTAGTGTAAACCCTCATGCAACTAAGAAAACTATAGAGATTAGTTCTTTTGAGGCAGAACATTCAAACAAAGATAGCTCCTCTTTAGAATCTAATGATGATGTTCCTCTTGGAACCCTAATTTGAACTAGGGCACAAAAGAAAGAAGCAAAAATGATGAAGGGAAAAGGTAAAAATTAAATAACAAAAAAAGAAGTTCCAACCTCTAAGAAATGGAAGGATGACATAGTTCTTCCTACAGCTGAAGAAAAACATGAAACCCCTCATAGAAAATAAAGATTAGTTGGGTCATCCACTGGCATGTCTCCTAAGAGAAGCCCTAGCCTTGGAGGAACATCATGAGAGGAAACAAAAGTCCCAATGGTGCAAGTGAACATTGAGGAAAAGGAAATTTTTCTAGAACAAGCAGATATAAGGTTGGTAGAACTTCCTACCATTGCAGAACAAGTTGAGAGTGAAGAGTATGAGAAGAATTAGGAGCTCTTGCAGTAAGAGCAAGAGCCCCTACAGCCAAAACTGGGTGAACCATTAGAATCCCTATAACAGGTGCCATGTGAAGTGCAAGAATCGATGCTAGGAATTTTTTTGGTAAGAATACATAAGCCCTCTAATTTTTCAATGCACATGGTAGCCATAAAATTATGGAATGAGATGCAAAGGAGGAAAGAGGAATGGAAAAAGGAGAAATTTAGGATAAATGAGGAAATTAAAAAGAGAGATGAAGAGATTGAAGAGAAGAATACGAAAATTGTTGCTTTAAAGGAAATGGTGGAAAATGTAGCAGCCTTAGTACCTCAGTTGTTAGAATGCAGGACTCCTCCAAGGGTCTATGCTCTATATTTGAAGGAGAGGAATATTTATTTTAAACTAGCAAGGATAATTTCAGGTTTGAATCCTTCCATTGAGACTCCTCTTGAACTTTTTCAAGATTATTAGATTGCTCCTCTTAAAATGATTTTTTTTTTTGTGAATTCTATTTGCATAATTATGTTGTGTCCCAAGGTCATGATTGGAATCCATTGTTGTATTTTGGGGATCTCCAATTAAGGGAATTTATGTCCTGGATACATAATGAAATTAGTTGGGGACAACATTTTAGGACTTGTAGGAAAATAGAATCCAATACTCCCCTACCCATCATGGTTGAATCTAGAAAGTTAGGAGACATTTTCAGGGAATGGCACAAATTTATTCACCAACCAAGCTATATTAGTAGGATCTTGCTTGTGAGTGAAACCATTTACAAAGAATATGAGAAGGTAGAAAAAAATATAGGAAAATCTATAATGGGATATCTGTCACAAAGGTGGAAGAGTTTGACTGATGAGTTAAAACAAGGTGAGCCTCACTCTTTGCAAAACTATGTTGTAGTATGCTAAAGAGTTGATAGATATATATAAACCAAAAGGATGAATGGACAATTTTGGCTTCCATTAAATTTTTAGCCACCTATCCTATTATGGCATGTGCCAAATTTTAGGTATTATTAGTATGATATAGCTACAAAAAGGAAAAGATGGAATAGGTTGGACAACAAGCAAGGGTTCTATTGGGAACCTAATTCATACACTACAAGAACTAATGCAGGATAGATGGCAGTTGCAAATTTTAGGGTATTGACTAAGCAAAAGAACAACCCTTCCTCTATTGGAGGACAAAAAAAACCTTAGGTTGGGGGGGGTGATGAGTCCAATTTATGGCTCAATTTTGATATATTTTATTATCCATTTTTTGTAGTTGTCATAGACATTGATACTTGGATGTTGACATTTTCATGTTATTTCCTCAAAACCATAGACATTGGGAATAAGCTTATTTTTGTAACCTTTAAATGATAATGACATGCTATATGAAATATCTATGTTAATTTACATGTGGATTAATGAATGTTACTTTAAGAAGTTATAGATATGAAATTGTTGTGTGTACTAATGTTGTCATGTAGATATAATTAGAGCCTATAAAATTGAGGAAGATTTTTCTAGCTGGTCATTTTCCATAAAGGTCAACAAGGTGATCATTCAAAAGGGAAATGGAGGGAGGAATCTCAATGGAGGGAAATTCCTAGTTCAAATCAAAGATTGTAACTTCCTTGTAAATGGTCATAATAGTTTGTTGAGCGAATATAGGAGCTATTGTTATGCTAGATCTCTGTTAAGGAAAACCAACTTGACCAGATTCCATGCATGCATAACCTCCTTTCCACTTTCTATGCTTTCCCTAAAGTGGCACCCCCCTAATCTATTGGAGTTGAAAACCTTGCTAGGTAGTTAGTTAGTAGTTTTTCCTCCTATAAATAAGACTCGAATTCTCCTTCTCGAAAGGTTGATTAATCTGATGTTGTACTCGCATTCTTATTTTTTGAATAATACATTTATGTTGCTCTATTGTAATCATGTTTTCCAATGAATAAAATGAAGTTATAAGATCATTGCATCTGATTTTACATTTTTCTTAAGGGATATTCATCCAGGGGGGCCCACTTGGTGAGCATTCCATCCTTTATCTTAGTTGTTACTTTTCTGTGCAAATAGTTAAGAATATGGCATCTATTTGTTCCTATAGCCACTACAATTCCATTATGTGACTATTCCTGCAACCAAAGCAAAAAAAGTAGTTTCCTATTTGTTTGCCCATATTTTCATTTTTGTCATGTATTTCAATGTGGTATAGTTGTTGGTTGATGTTCAACACTTATCTTACTTCTTTTCTAAGAAATTTACTTCCAATATTATGTCTTTCTTAGTTTTAGAATTAATATGGCTACTATGGATTCCTAGTGCACATACTGTGTTGACCCATTTCAAGTCTCCATCCCTAGGTTGACAAGTTAAATGCACCTTCATGATGATTAATATAGCTATTTAGATTAGATGTCCAATCTTTGAATCATAACTTTAAGGGCTTAGTTCTTAAATCATTGTAGGAGGCCAACACCTATTGTGCCCTATACCTTTTTCTTTAGGTGCATAGAACAAATTTTTAATAGCCTTATTCCTTTTGTTATTGCAAAAACTTAACACTACTTACTGATTATCGAGATCATAGCACAAGAATGAACCCTTGAATTGAGATATCGTATGTGGGTACTCATGCAATGTTGCACATAGAGGTGCAAAGGAAGGATACTTTATTAGGGAAAAATTTTCTTGCCATGGTTTTGACAAGTTCCCGATGAAGACCTTCTAAACATTAAAGTTAGGTAGAGGATAAGAGATCTAGGAAAAAAACTTGATAACACGTGATGAAGTTAGTAACTTTTTCGTGGTCCCCCTTCTTGCATCGAATGAGATCAAAGAAAGCCATATTTAGTCCAATGTTAGCTTGGATCTGTCTTAAGAAATGATTCACCAATTGATCAAACAAGAAGATAGAATTGTCTAAAAAGGAACAATACCAATAAAGAGCAACATCCTTGAGGGAATGTGGAAAAATATTTTCCATGAAAGCATCATGTTGGAAGAATTTAGTACACATAGCATTGAATGTCGATACGAGCATTTGAGGGTCTCCAGGAGCACTATAGTTTTCAAACTTTGGAATCTCCATTCCTTAAGGGATAGGAGTATTGAAGATGGAAATGGAAAAAGGTATTTAATGAGAGAAGGGTTGAAACATAGGTTGAGAAAAAGAGGTGGATAGGTTCACCAAAAGGTTTTTCATTTGTCCCATATTTTGCAACAAAGCATTCAAGATAGGATCAAAAGATGAAATAGGACTAGTGGAACTACTACCAAAGCCACCAACCTCCATACCAAAAAAAACCCCAATATTAGGACCAGTGCATGTTCCAAGACTACCAAAAGAAGCATTAGGAGTGGAAAAACTAAAAACCAAGGGTACCTTATTTACTTTAAAAGTGGGATTTTGCTTAGGTCTAGAGGTAGTGTTAACAAAAGGATTGGTCTCAGCCATACATACTGACACTCTAGGCATTGAGACTTCTAGTTGTGGCATAGTGGTCTCAAACCCAAATTTCAAGTGGCACCTAAGTTATAATTCTATCTTGGGACATGAGTATCCACAATATCTACAATACCTCAAAGAAGTTTTATACCCCTTCGGTCGTTGTAGGGATGCTAGTGGTAGCTTCCTCAAATGGACTAGAAAATATAGTAGACATCCCTGAAACTATTTCCTCAAAAGAGGGACCAGTTTGACTAGAGGCGACCTTCCTAGATTCCATTTTTATATGTTGTATAATTATTCTAACGTGTTTGAAGGTTGTAGATTGGGTCATAAATCTCACAAATATTCATGACACATGAATCTATAATGCACACAAGATGCGAGAGAAAGACTTCCAACACACAAAGATGAAAAGAAAGGTGTTCATGTTAGGTTCAAAAAAATGTAGAGGAGGATTCACTAGCCTTGAGATTCTCAATTCATGGAAGAGTATAAGGGAGAAAACTACCCTAAACTACCCCAAAATACCTAATAAGTTGAAAAGGAAGGGTAGACAAGATCCTGTTTCCCTTATGTTTATGAGAGACGTTTTCCTAAATTGAATGAGATGACCATAGAGGTCTCAAACTACAGAAAAGACACCTCTATTAGAGGACAATAATGTGGGGGTCAGACTTCAATGTGCCATGTTAGAGTCTCAAGGACATGGTGTCCTATGCAAATGGAGGGTCAAGTGGCAACTGAAAACACACATAGTCTAATGACAACTTGAATGTTTTGGTTTTATAGTTTGATAGAAATGTAAAAAAAATTGAAGTACAGCAAGAAGAATACTATGAAAGCTACCCTAATAGTGAAATTCCAAAGAATAAAGAAGAATAATTCCAGCTTACTCAAGGTCTAGTTCTCCAGCTAGCTCCAAGAAAATGATTAGCACCTACACACACAATACCAAGAATTTTTTTGGGGTTATGTTTTGGAACTTTCTTTAGTCAAGTCCCTATTTTAGTGTTCCTATCCAAAGACAACCAATAGACAACAAGATTGTAGAAAATCGATAAATAAGTAGATAGAAAATACACAAGATAGAAGAGAGTAAAGACAACCTAGATGATATTCTACAAGAGCGATAATAATAAGAAGAAAATAGACATAATATCACCTCCCTTTCTATGACTGTTCAATGCTAAGAGAGGAAGGATAAGAACAAGATCACCTCACCAATGAATTAAATCCTTGACAACCTATAATAACAATGGCGTTGGTGTAGCAAGATAGTGTAGAAATGAAGAGCAAGAGGAAGAGAGTGAAGTGCGAAATGTTAGAGAGTGATAATGAGTGATAGAATGAATAGAGAGAGCTTGAGAATGAGATAGAATTAATAGAGATCTTGAGAATGAGATAGAATTAATAGAAAAATTGAGAGAGAGAGAGAGAAAATAAGTGAGTTAAAATGGCTAATTCAAAGGTAAATAGTCATTCTTGATGGTCAAGATTCGATAGGGGGATGTTATTCTCGTAGGTGATAGAGAATCATAATGTCTTTACGATTTCTTGATGCAAGAATCTTGTTAGGATAGAAGAACATCATGTAGATATTTGCACGATGTGCATGCATCCCCCAACAAAAATTCCCTTCATCGATGCTAAATGACAAGAACACATGGAAAAAGAGGAACAAAAGTGGCAAGTTTTTGCATTATTAAACTTGTAAAGCTAAAATGAAGATAAATTATCAGGAATTTGCATGGGTTGAAAATTTATGCCATTTCACCTTGTAATATGAAATATGATTGCATAAATCCTAGTTTATAACCCCATGCATAGTAGTGAGCATGTTGTGATACTACAACTAACACATGGAAAGGAGAGACAAATAATCATGTTTATCTATTGTATGACTAATTGAAGGTATTTTTGATGTTTTTGTTATTTTTGAAGGAGAATAACTAGTACCTTTTGTCATTTCTTGTGTGTTAATATCTATGGTAAAATGAATGCCTTGTTCTTTTGCACCACATCCTTTTCCATTATAATTGAATTGCTTCAAGAGTTGATATCCTCTTCCATAAATGGCTTCCATTTTTTTTAAGGAAGGTTATTTTTTATAATCACTCTCATCGTAAGTGGATGTGTAATTTGTGTTTTTCTCTTTGTTAGAAGTTGTGAAATTAGATGTTTTTGATGATTCAGTGATATATTTTGTTGATATCATTGCAACTATTTTCTCTTTTCCTGATTTTGATTGTGTAATCTCGTATTCCCCCATGAGTGTAGGTGTGAAATCTAATGATCCCTAATCATCGTCTAAGATTTTTTTATAGCTGAAAGAAATTCATCTTTTTCTTCACTTTGCAAAGGTTCCACTTTTTTAGTTGGTGTCAATGTTCTAAGAGGATTCTTCATTCTCATTTCAATCTATAGATAATTTTTAGATTTTGGATCAAATTAACCTTATTATTGTAAGTGTATTTCATTAGATGATGAATTGTTTAAGGAAATTCTTGCATTTCATGAATCCATGGTCAACCCAAGAGAATATTTTATGAAAGGTCATCAAGCATGAAATGGATGGAAATTTGCAACAAAACCTTACCAACTTTAACAGGCAATGTTATTACACCAAGTGGTTCTCTTCCCACATTATCAAAACCACAGATAGACAAAGTATTTGGTTGAATTTTAGTCTTATTTTCTCTAGTTATATCCAAAAGTTTCACACTACAAACATTATTCCTTGAACCATTTTCAATAAGGGTATGCCTAATCCCAACCTTGGTAATAACAATCATTACCATCAAAGCCTCATTTATTTTTCTATTTTTGAGGGAGGTAATTCACTTTGATGAAAGACAATATCCAAATTAGCTAAATTCATATCCTAAATTAAGATTGTTATATCATTTGAATGTGTACTAGGAGGTACTACAACATTTTACAAAGAATTTTGAAGCACACCATGGTAAATAGAAGATGTTTGAATCAAATCCCACAAAGAAATTTTGTCATAGAAAAAAGTACCCTTTGCTTGACATGGGATTAATTCATGATAAAATGGACTTAATGAGGCCTTGATTTAGGTGTTTTGAGGAATTTTATGCATCCTCACTAGGTCTTGGACCCTTGCAAATAAAAAAAATATGTTTTTAATTATGTCTTATAGAGGTGTTGTAAAGTGTTGTAAGATGCTTTCACACTTTTCTAGATTTAATGAACCTATTTCCCCATAATTCAACATTATAAAAAATGCTTAATAAGATTATTACATCAATATAGAAGGCTCATAACCTAAACTTAATGTTAAACTAGTGTTGTAATGTGTCCCACACATTCACATTGGTTCTTGTGCCTTCCTAGGCTATGTGGACCTCATTTTAATGTTGTAAAGTGTATTTAATCAGACTTTCACATTGATTTTTGTGTCCCAATCCCTATTTGACATTTACATCATCATTAATAGTCCCATATTAACCCATATTGTGCATCCAGAGGCTTGAATTGATCAAATAACTGACAAGGTTTCATTTTAGATGTTATTTCCTTATCTCTTGACATCTAAGCTATCAAATTGGACCCTGTGGGACCTAGTCACCATGCATGGAAAATAAGTCCCATCTAGGTGGGACCCATTCACTATGTGTGGTGAATGAGTCCCATTTGGCTCAATTTTGACCTTTGAGAGGAAAAAAGTGAAATTAGAGTTTAATATTACTTCATGTTAGCCTGTGATGAGGTATTAACGGGTAAAATAGGTGAATTTCCTATAAAATCACCTCTCTAAACTAATTTTTTACATCCACTAATATTTCATCTCAAATCGAACAACTTAGAGTTTTAACATTACAAGTCATTCAAGATCAATTTTCAGACATTCAAGGGCAGATCCTTCATGTTTTGCTACAAAATTTCAAGATCAAACATCATGGAAAGGTAATAAAATCCATTATTGCATGTTTCATTCTATTCTTTCATCATTTTGGTTTAATTACCTAAAAGGGGTTTGACCAAGGAAAACCCCCATGCCCTAACATTCACCATTTCTTCTCCTCTTCTTGTGTGTTTGCAGATTGAGGTCTCTTGGAAGCTTGGAAATCATTGAAGATAAATTTTCAAGGTTGCTAAAGTATTCTCCTCATTCAAAAATTCAAAATATCAACAAAAACTCATTTTCAGACCCATAAATCAAATTTTTAGAAGCAGACACCTATAGGAAGTCAAAGTGCAGATATGAAGCTTCATAATCTACTTTTGAAAATCCAAAAATTCAAAAGTGGACTCATTCACCATGAGTGGTGAATGAGTCCTAATCCAAATTCAATTTTGAGTATTCTACATTTTTGAGTACCCTTTTGTTAGAAATAGGTTTCGACTCAGTTTCACAGAACTAGGACTAATTCGCCTAAAATGGTGAATGAGTCCCTCCAGGCCTAAAAATATAGCATCAGCAACATTTCAAATATAATTTCCAATATTCATCAAGGTTTCAAGTGCACACTTCAAGTTTCATTCATTTTTTTTTATCTTTGCATTCGTTTCTAGTTCATTGTTGCATTACACAATGTGTTTTCAAAAATGGCATGAATCTTAGGTTTGGAATGCATAATTAGTCATATAGACCACTTAATTACACTTATATCATTTCATTTATTCATATAAACATCATACATAATATAATTTGAATGAAACCCCTAGCATTTTTGGCCCTACCTCTCTCCTTTTAGGGGAAAAACCCTAGAAGAGCTAGAGAAGTGCATTGGTGCCAAAAATATACGGTTCATTTTGGTGAACCTGCATTTCAAACATTTTCTTGTTTGATTCTAGAGTCCTTCATCAAAGATCTATCTTTTCATTGAATTTTCATTAGGGTTTTCATGATTCATTTGCATACTAGGTTTTAAATTTTGCATTCATAATAACGTGCATTTAGGTTGCATCTTAATTCATTTTTATTTTTTTGAAATTTAGCATTTTTCACTTAGGTATGCATCATAGAACTCAGACACCATAAGAATACCTCACAAATTTTTGAAAATTCTGAAAAAAGTCCACATTGGGACTCATTCGCCACCCTGGGTGAATCAATCCCTTTTGACCCCTGAAACTACATTTTACAAAACTCAGAATTATGTTTTTAAGATTTTTTTTTGCCTTAACCTACCTATATTAGTTAGTTTTATTTATGTAGCATGAATTTTATTAATCCCCGCTTCAATTAGCTCATTTCATGCATTATTTCATTTCACTTTTGCATAACAACATTTCATTTTTCAGATAGTTGCATTGTGGAAACAAAAAATTAGCTTACTTCCAAACTGAAAATTGCATTTCCTTTTAAGTCCTTGCATTGTAATTTCTTTCCTTTTTCATCATACCATGTTTTATTTTAAAATACGCAACTTTTATTTCGTTAATAGTGGATTGTATAAATACAACATTCCCTCTTATGAGTTCACTTTTGATTACCAAAATGAGGACTTTAAGAAACATGATCAAACCATTGGTACAATCCTTAATCTTACATTTCCAATTGGTGAGAATGGTAGTGTTGACAATAATAACAATCATACTTGTTCTTCTCTCGATTCCTCTCCTATTAGTGATGAAGGTATCTTGGTGAAAGAAGTTACAAGCCTTGAGGGTCTTGATCTCCCATCTCCTTATTCCCTTTGGACGATGCTAGACAACAAGAATATGAGATCATAGACACATTCCTAAACATCACCTTACCAAGTCTCCATGGTCATGACAATCACACTTGTTCATCTCCTAATATCCCTCCTCGATGCAAAAAGGATAGGTTGGTGCTAGCATACATCCCTATTAAGAATCATGACACCCTTGATCATCCCTTCCCTAATGCTCCTCCCATTTGGGAAGACATATTTGAAAATCATAATGGTCCTTCTCTCGATGCCTTTGCCTCATGTGATGAAGCTACTTTACAAACCTCAAACTTAGATGAACATATTACAAGCTCTCCTAGTATGGTAGACAATATGGAACAAGAGAATGAGACCTTAAAAAAAACCAACAATCAAATACAATTTTTCCCTAATCTCCCCACTATCAATAATCAAACACATTCAACCATTAATAACTCCCTTAGTGGTGATGAAGTTATTTTGATGAACCAAACCTTAATTTTCATGAACATGTGGATTTTAATTCTCCTAAGAACTCTCCTTCTAGGGAGGATATTATGACCCAAGACAAAGATAACATGCCCTTCAAATACAATGAAGACTCTCACTTGCTACAAGATGTTAACATTATTCAACCTCAACTCATCCTTTATCCCCCTTCACATAAACCTTCACACAAACAACAACCTCAACATATACCTAAATTCACCCTCTACCTGCCTCAAACTAATGTGTTGCAACAACTAAGTTATAATAATATTTCTCATACATATAACACTCACAATAATCCGCAACCACCACAACCAACCCCACCCTCCTTACCTTTACCTAATCCGCCTAGTGCTCCTTGTCACCTCCCACACAAAAAGGAGTATGATCTTGTTGAACAATTGAATAATACTCCTAGAAGGATTTCACTTTGGGATTTACTTCAGAACTCACCAAATTACCACAATACTCTTCAAACAACCTTAAAACAAACTGCAGCTCCTCATGGTACAACTCTAAATGATGTGGCGACTTTAATTCATAAAAAAAATCAAACTAATCTTGACAATACTTTCCATCCACATGAGCTCCCTCATTTATAGTTTTGTAAACAAAGTGACACTTTGATGATCATTGATCAATAAAATCAAATAGGGTTAAAATGGACCCTTATTGACAATGGTTTTTCCCTTAATGTGTGTAGTGTGAATCTCCTTGATCGATTAGATATTGACAAGTCCCAAATAAAACCTGATTCCATATTTGTTTGAGGATTTGATAATACAACAAAGCAACCGCTTGGTGTAATCACTTTTCCTATTACAGTTGGGGTGGCTACTTTGCAAACTCCTATTCATGCAATGCCTTATGATCTTTCATATAATCTTCTTTTAGGTAGACCGTGGATTTATGAGATGAATGTAGTGCCTTCGACCCTTCATCATATCATGAAATATCTCAATAGCAATCACAATTATCAAGTTGAAATAAACCCTAAGCCCAAAAGTTTCTTGCACCTTGAAAAAGGAACTACAAATCCTCTAAAAACATTGATTCCAACATCCAATATAGACCCTCATGAAATTGAACACAATGATGAGGAATCTATGTCTAACTTATTTGGTGATGATTGAGGATCCTTAGAATTCACACCTTCATTTTTGGGTGAATACATGTTCACACAAAAGAAATATGAGACAAAAAAACAACCAACTATCATGTCAAAACAAAAAACAAACAAGATTCTCATGACGCTCAATGATTGGATCTTCTAACACAGGTCTGTGCAAGATCATGGGGGTCCTAAAAGTGGTGATGTGAAAAAAAAGCATTGTCAACACATCCAAAAACATGAAATTCATGCCTTTGACTTTTTGTAAGCCCAAGTACAATATCCATTTTGGTTTGGTAATACCAAACCAAAATGGATATATGTTACAAAACAAATATCTAATATGAAATGGATATTTGTTTTGTTTAAAGTAGTGTTTGTGCTAGGTCTGACCCAACCAATTATTATATTTTATATAATAGATATCTGTTCTTTGTGTTATAATTTAAAAAAAAACCCATGAGGTCATATTATATTATAATATTATATAGGTATTATTATATATTATAATATAATACATATATTATATTATATTAAATATTAAATATTAAAAAAAAATAGGCACAGTTAAATATGGTCGGGTCTCGGACCTGACCATTTTATTAAAAAGTCTATAAATAAAAAATGGATATCCGTTATTCTTTGTGTTATAATTAAAAAAAAACTCGAGAGATAATATTGTATTATATTATATTATATTATATTATATTGATATTATTCTAATATATATAATATATTATAAATAATATAATATATATTATATATAATAATATGTATTATATTAAAATTAATATAATATACATTTATATATATTACAATATATATTATATTATATATAATATAATATGCATAATTAACTCTGCTCCGAAAATGTCCACAACTTCTGTGACTACTGATCTGGACTTCTGTGTGCCTTCTGTGAAGAGCCAAGGGGTGGAGGGATTCGCGGGTGTAGTGCCAGATGCTGCAAGCCTTAATGTGGACTCTAGGGTTTCTCTCTCCCTACATGATCACTTGCGGGTTGAGAAAATCCCCCCTCTTCATTCTACTTCCTAACGCTTGGGTGATGTTGGTTTGCAATAGGAAACTGGTGGTAAGTGAACTATGGGTTTTCCTCCTCTCTCTGCGATAGTTGGCATCTCGAATATGGACCTTGGTGGTGCGTTTGGGTGTGGCTCAAAGAAATGTTTTTTGGATGCCCTAGCTATGTGCTCCTATCCTTTACGAAGCGATCTCCAAGGGGAGGTGGGTAACATTGGTTTGTGGGCTTCCAGTTCTCCCCCTACCATGCAAAATTTTGATACTCATATGTCTCATGGTGGCACTTCTTTGAGCCCACCCTTCACTGTTCGACATTCATCCTCTACTCTAGAGATCTGCCTTGATGACTTTGCATGTGATAGGGAAGAATTTTTGGGGGTTCATGCTCCGATATGCTGATTCACAAAGGTTTGGCCTAAAATCTATGATCTCCATTCTTGGATTGAGACAAATTGGAAAGATTATTTGGAAGATGAAGTCAGTATCTACCCATGCACAAAGGGGTTTTTATCTTAGAATTTGAATTTGTGGCTGACAAAGAAATGGTGCTCAATGTTGGTCTGTGGTTTTTTCATGGTAATTTTTTATGCATGAAACCCTAGTTCCCTTTGTTTGATCCACACAGAGAATTTTTCCACAACATTCTTGTGGGTTTGTTTACCCTACCTCCCATTACAATTCTGAAAGTGATCGACAATGGTTTGGGGAAATATCACTACCTCTCAAAGGATACTATCAACTATGAAAACTAGAATTTTTCTCACTTTTGTGTAGAGATGGATGTTTCAAATGGTCTTCCCGTAGAAAAAATTCTCAAAGTTGGAAAGAGACGATGGTGCTAGTGAATAGAATATGAAAAGATTACATTCAAATGCAGATTTTTCTTTGCCGTAGACCATGGTACAACTCAGTGTAGAAGAAGACATGCAGGGGAACATGCCAATTGTGCTTCCATTTACAAACCCTCCTGGTGGGATGGGGCTGATTCAAATCACTATGCTATATCTCCTCCTGTGAAGACTGCAACCACTACCACTTTTTAGTGCTTAGTTTCTAGCTCATCCCCCAACTTGAATGTTGGCTGCACTACTACCTCCCCCCTATTCATCAAGGAGGCCAAAACTTCAACTCCCCCTTGTGTGACTACTTTGCAAGAAAATTCCTCCAATGAAAGCATTGCCAATTCCACTATTCTTTCTCTAGGTATTACACAGTTGGGCTCCCTCGAAAAGGTTGTGGTTTCAACTTTATCTCCAATAACCATTTGTAACAATGTAGAGATGAATCGAAGTGGGTGTACAGATCTGATCTCAACCTCTGAAGCAGAACTAGCTTGGATTGAAGTTAAGTGGAAGAAACCTCTTCCCTCTATCATAATGACTTTAAGATATGCAAAGAAAAGGATTTAATGATTACCATGTAATTTTCTAGTTTGGATTATCCATTTTTGGGATGCCTTGTGTTGCACCCCTGCTTTCAAGGCTTGCATCTATTCTCTTTTTTGGGACTCATGTTTACTTGGGTGCTATCCCCTTTGATATCACTTACCTATAAAAAAATAAAAAAATGTATAATTAATATATATTATATTGTATTATATTATAATATTATAATATATTATTTAATATAATATAATATAATCTGTATTATATTATAATATAATACAAATTATATTATATTATATTATATTAAATAATAGATATGTCAAAAAAATCACCATGGTCAGGGCCCAGATCTGACCATTTATTTAAAAAGGTTGTAAATCAGGAAATGGATATCTGTTTCCTGCATTATAAACAAACCAAAAAAAACCCGAGAGCTATATTTCTTCAGTATGTGCACGTGGGTTTTTAAACTACAACTCAGATATCCATTTGGGAGAGGCCAAATTACCAAAAAAATATCAAATTTGTAAGGTATGTTTGACTTTTTCAAATTTTATTCAATTTATATTCATTTTTCTTTCTTTTTTTAATTTTAGTCAAAAATAGGGTATATTTGATAGATTTTTATTAGATTAAAACCATTGTTAATTTTTTTTTTTATCAATTAACATGTTAAAAATGGATCAAAATGAAATTCCTAACCTTGCACAAAATGAAAACCCTAATCCTGCAGAAAATGAATACCCTCCAAATCCTCCACCGCAACCATTGTTTCTAAATGAAAATGTGCCAACAATACATGAGTCTATTCATAGAAATTTAGATCAATTAAGAAAAGTATGTCAAATCTATGAGACACTTGATGAACTATCAGATATGAAAAATAGTTTGGA
Source organism: Sequoia sempervirens (assembly GCA_007258455.2). Taxonomy (NCBI): domain Eukaryota; kingdom Viridiplantae; phylum Streptophyta; class Pinopsida; order Cupressales; family Cupressaceae; genus Sequoia; species Sequoia sempervirens. Next base: position 490,996,018 of record VDFB02281492.1, on the reverse strand, counting down.
AACAATCATTGTAAATGTTCAAACTTTGGCAACTTAGCATAATAGATTTGCACAGTGGCAAGAGAAACAAAGATAATTTTATGTTGATGGGTTATTGTATGATGAGGTCAAGGCTCTTGGTATTGAAAAATCCCATTTAGCCTAGTTATTCATAGATAAGAGAACTAGACAACCTGTTAATGTGCAAAAAAAAAAAAAATCAATTAAATGGTGCACCCATAGAGGAATATTAGATAATTTTTGGAGACGTTGGTGGATGGTTTTCAATAAACCACCCAACAACAATCTTGATGTCCCTCAATATTTTCTTTGAAAATTATATGTTGAGTTTGTGCTAGGGAAACATGTCAATTACTTTGACATGAAATATTTCTAGGGTGGTGGTAGAGGGATGCCACAGGATACACCTAGGGCACGCTGAGTCACCCCAGTTCATCCTCCTCCACCTATTGCTACTCCGAGTCCACTACCTTACCTTGAGATTGTTGTAGATGTGGGGACTTTGAGCATTTATGCATTGCATTCTTTGAGTGATCATTTGGTGAGGCAAAGCCATCATGTTGCAAAACCATTTGATGATGCATCCCATCACAGTGGTGTTGCAACTAATACATCCCAACATGATGGTGGTGCACCTCATACAGTAGCTCCCATTGGTACATAGCCATCATCTCCCACTAGTACACCTTCCTCTTTGGGACATATTTGTGTGCCTCATCGTTGCATGACGTGCAAAAATTTATGTTTTGGTACTCTCTGACGGTCCACTAAGGCTCCCATAGACACATTCGACTTTGAGGTTCATGATATGATGGATGTAGGAGTTGATAGAGCACATAGTGGAGAATTTATAGGAGAGACATCGACTACCAAGGATGAAATGGGAGGACCATTAAGTCTTAAAGAAATTTCATAGTGTGTTCTATGTAAATTATTTTATAATTTATGAAGGATATTTGTACTAATATATTTTTATGTGCTAGAATCTTTAATAGTTGTTGACAGAGGAGCATTTTTTAGAAGTGCAGCAGGCTACGCATATTGCCATTTCATTTTTCTTAGACATTCAGTACATAGTAAATAATTTTAATTATTATTTTAGACGTTAATCTTTGAAATCTATTATGTTTAAATACATGTACTACATATATTGATAGTCTAATGTAATCTTTTATTTTTATGCAACAACCTGGTTCTTATACAACCTTGTTGACCGAGTCTGGCCCATTGGATGAAGTTGCACAATAGGTATACATATTTTTTATTGTTGAAATTATAATTATATATGCATGTTCATTTAAATTCTTGTCATTTTTTATATAGGAAACCATCTAGTGTCATAGCATCACAAAAAGTATGTGTTTATTTTATATTGCAGATCATTTACGTTTAGATAGGAGTAGATATGTGATTAGTAGATATTATTTTTAAACAATTATATTTTAATTTGTATCATTTTTATTTTATCTACTATAGTCCTCTATTCTACTTAGCATTGTGACAAGTGAGAGACCATTACTTTATATGATGACTCCTAATCGTCCTAAGGGACAATTATATGTAGAATGTCTTGCAGAAAAGAGAGCAATATTTGAGGTAAACAAGAATTACATTATTGATATAATAGAGTACATGTATACTGATTTTGATGTTAAATTTGTAATTTATAAATGATAGTATATAAGTTTCTATTTACTAGTCTATCTTGTCAACCATTCACATAATCTAATTTATGGTTTGAAATGTTATTGTACAAGAAATTGCAGAGAATCTAACTTCTTCAAGGAGGCTTGATTTTGATGGTCCAACATAGAATTAGGATATGATATAGATTGGCATGTACTTAGGGTTTGATAGATATTGAGATGGCATATATGCCACAATTTGTAAAACTTGTTCTGAGTAGGCATATGCCAAATTTGTATATGCACAAACACAATTATTCTCCAGTTTGATATATAAGAATTGATATTCGATCTAATTTGTTCCTCCTATGTATGTCTTTCTACTATGAATTTTCAAAATGGAATGTATAATTATCTTAGAATTGTTTATATTTATGATTGATAATGTATGTTATAGATTAACGAAATAAAATTTTAATAGAACTTATGAATTACAATTGGTAATACATCTATTTATTTGAGGATATTTTTCAAACAATGAATTTCCTTTTCTATTGTACCAAATTTTTCATACATGTCTACCAATACATTTTTATCAAACACTCATTTTGAGAATACCCATGATTTCAAGCTCTGTTGAATGAATTTACATTTGATATTATTTTGTTTTTTAACCTCGTGTAATGAAGTGTGCAACTGATTTTTATTTCAAAAGAAATTAAAATTAATGAAAAGTGAATACAACTTAATGAAATGCATTTCATGTTACAGTGTTCATTCAAAAGTAATATAATCATCTGGATAAAAATCAATGTCACTTAATGTTCATTGAAGTATAATAACATGTAAAAGGTATAAAATCATCTTGAGTAAGAATCAATATCTTCAAAAAATCAACTCAAACCCACAAAACAAAAGGTTGTGAAATACATCCATTACCCTTCTCTTTATCATATCTCAAAACCTAATGTGCTTGTTTTGGAACAACCCCATTGAAATTGAACTATTACGCCAAACAAGGCCCCAATTAGCCCAAATTTGCAAAACAACTCCTCTTTAAAACTGCTGCCCCTCCAAGACTCCTCTAGACAGTATCTCACCAAACTATAAAAATCCAAAATCCACAACTATCATCCTTATAAATTCCATCTAAGTCCCTCAATCATGTAACCCTCATTTTGCCTAGATTATAAGGGGGTTAATTGAAAGTATGCATTTCCACACTTATCTCACTCAAACAACACCTCAAACACATTTATAGAAGTCTACATATGCTTAATACACCTTTAGAAATTTCTACCCCAACATATTTCAATCACTAACACCCTTAAACCTCCCAATTTCACTCAAAAACCACACCTTTCACATCTAGGGCATCATACCCAAACCTCAATTGACCTCCCCTGCTCTCCAAAACCTTCCTAATATCTAATTACTACCCAATTGGGCCATGACCAAAAAAATTCCAACTATTTTACAACAAAATACAACAATATGACTCTTGAACTTCCATCATTCGATAATAAGTTGCAAAGTGGTGCAACTTTCATTCTGCAACTTGTAGGACCCAATGGACTATTCCAACACATCCAAATATGTATGTTTATGATAAGGATGGTCCTCCTTTGCACCAAAATATGTCAAATCACTCTAAGCTACATTGGACCGACGATTTCCCTTAAGAGTCTAAAGTGCTAAAAGACAATAATCTTTGAAGGGCTATTTCTTGGAAATCGTGACACCTAAAAAATTTCTATCAGAGGCTATGGGATCATGTTGGGACCCTGTACAATAATCTCTCTCATATTTTGCTATCTTAGAGGCGTTTTCCCATAGTGATGATTTTTCAGTTGAGGAAAAAGTTGTCAAATACAAGTAGTGTAAAGTTGCAAAGTGGTGCAACTTTCATTCTGCAACTCATAGGAATAAATGGATTATTCCAACACATCCAGATGGGTAAATTTACACTAGGTATGGTCCTCTTTTTCACCCAAATACTCTGAATCACTCTAAGCTACATTGGACTGATGATTTCCCTTAAGAGTCCAAAGTGCTAAAAGGCAACAATCTTTGAAGGGCTATTTCTCAGAAACTGTGATGCCTAAAAAATATTTTTCTAAGGCTATAGGATTGTGTTGAGACCCTCTACAATAGCCTCTCTCATTTTTTACTATCTCAACAGATTTTTCCCACAGTGATGAGTTTTTAATTGAGGAAAAAGTTGTCAGATGCAAGTAATGTAAAGTTGCAAAGTGGTGCAACTTTCATTCTACAACTTGTAGGACCAAACAGACTATTCCAACATGTCCAAATAGGTACATTTACTCTAGGTATGGTCCTCTTTTGCACCCAAATACACCAAATCACTCTGAGCTACATTGGACCGATGATTTCCCTTAAGAGTCCAAAATGTTAAAAGGCAGTAATCTTTGTATCTCTATTTCTCAAAAACCATGATTCCTACAGACTCTTCATCTGAGGCTATGGGATTGTGTTGGGATCCTCTATAATAACCTCTCTCTATTTTTTCTATCTTAGATGCATTTTCCCATGGTAATGAGTTTTCAATTGATGGAAAAAAGGTCAAATGGATGCAATGTAAAGGTGCAAAGGGTTTTAGGGTTTGTTTTGTTCCTTTTAGTAAGTGAAAAAGTGTTTCATTTACTCAAATATGCTTAAGTCGTGAACTAAACACGTGAATAGAAAGTATATGCTTTAAAGCATTCAAGTCATAAAATATACATTGCAATACTCATAAGTCATAAAGTATACACATAAGTTGTAAAGTATACACTTGAATACATGTAAAGTGTACACAATATGCATGATATTATCATTCAATAATTGCTATCAAATGTAGGATTTACAAAATGTCACATAGGCATACAACAAATGACCCTAATACAGAGTCATTTCCCAGTAGGGGAAGGAAATAGAGCTCGCATTTCCTTCACAGTCAACACACTCTTCCACAAGAGTAGCATGTTGACATTTTGGAGTGAACCACCTATAAAAACCATTAAGGTAGCAGTCAAACTATGTACAATAGAAAAGATGCTTAGAATAAAAAATCTATATTATTCTTAACGACCTAATTGATGATGAAATGGTAATGAAAACTATAAAATATGTTTAGAATAAACAATCTATATTATTCTAATCTCTCACATGCATCTCCCAAAGGATCAGAGCTAGCTATTATTGTAGCAAGTCAATGATCTATCATGCTAGGAACATTGCAATATACTTAAAATGAGAAATCTATATTGTCACAATAGAAAAGATTCTTAGACTAACAAATCTATATTATTCTAAACAACTTGAATGATGATGAAATGGTAATGCAAACTATAAAAGATGCTTAGAATAACCAATATATATTATTCTAATATGTTGCATACCTCTCCCAAATGATCAGAGTTGACTATTGTTGCAGCAAGTCCATGATCTATCATGTTAGGAACATCACAATATACTTCAAATGAGATATCTATATCGTCACAATAGAAAATATGCTTAGACTAACAAATCTATATTATTCTAAACAACCTAAATGATGATGAATTGGTTATGAAAACTATAAAAGATGCTTAGAATAATCAATCTATATTATTCTAAACAACCTAAATAATGAACCTTAATAGATAAACAATATCAAAATGTGATGAATAATATCATACCTTTCCCATACAACAAATGATCTGCTACTCAAGTGTCCCTGCAAGGTCATCTCTTACCTTAAATTTTTTTAGTAATGCTTCATGACCAAAACTACTAATTGCCCATATTTTTGTTGTTGTTAGTCTAGCATGATGTCTCAATAAATTAAAATTTGTTTCTATAAAAAGGTGTGAATACATCATAATGGTTTTGTGTTTCTCATAATCTTCAAATGCAAGTACATTATTCTTTTTAATTATATATGTTCGCAACCAAGTTCTGAAAACAACAACTGAATGTCTGTGATCATAAATTTTTTATCAACATCTAATATACTTAGAGTAAAAAATCCATATTATTGTAAACAACCTAAATGATGGTGAAATGGTAATGCAACCAAGTTTGAGAAACAAAAATTGAACTTGTAGGATATGTGAAGCCATCATCATCTATCATTGGTTGTGTTATATTTTTCTTTCCTTGTACACGTCGTGCCAACCAATAGTTTGATCCCTCTTCATTCCCTTGCGGTGCTACAACTACATAGACTTGTCCTAGTTGTACAAGATCTGAAAGATGATCGTATTCAAGTGAAATTTCCATTACATCTTGTAATGATTATTGTGCTCCAAATAAAGGGGTTAGGTACTATGGAATCCATGTATCTACCTATTCACTTGAATCGCACTGATCCCAATCACACTAAATAAAATTTTGACAAAAACAAGCCATCTCTCATGTCCATATGGTCCATGCACTTGCATCTAAGCTTCAAACTAATTTTATCTTTGAAGAATCACTAATTGTTTGACATTCCATTCTGTCTCCCACTGTGCCCTCCTCAACCAACCAAAAGAACCTACTGACTTGTGAATCAAGTGTCCCTCCTTGTGATAGTGCATAGGTACACCAATCCATAATAGAACGTGCATCACTGAATGTTGTACCACCTCTAATCTTCATTTGTTCCTTAACCAAATCTCTCTTCACACATTCACCTACACCATCATGCTCACCTTTTCCATGCCTAACTTCAAAAAAACTCCAAATATGTGGTACACCCCTCTCTATATACATCCTACTCAACTAATAAAACATGCGAGCATTCTTGAATTTCCCTGTGCAGTTATCTGACCAAATCAAATGTTGACCCATTGCAATTCCTTTTTCTTGCAAGAACTCAATTTTTTTTTCAAAATAATGTTGTACAAACTCAGATGAATTAGATCTATTATCACTCATGTAAAAATGGTAATCCCTGATTATCTTCCTATCCTCTTCTATACTATCAGGGGCATGCCTATACGTTCTGTGGACAAAAATATAAATTTGAATAGAATTATAATATTGTGATTGAACTTCATTTTGTGGTTGTAATGTGTAATTTTTAGAAAAATCAACTACAGTTACAATAGTTCCAATGGGGAAAGAGTCCTTACACATCCTAAATTGCTAATCCAACCACTGTGACCTATGGCTATGCCTTGCATACTTATAGAAAATATTTTTCTTAAAATGTGAAATAAAATCATCAATACTTACCTCTCTTGCAACCAAATCACATCTAGAACCCTCACCTCCACTCTTCAATGTGTATTTCACTATCTCATATTTATTTTTCTAAACAATTTTGTTATCAAAATAATGATCGTTGCCTTCATGAAAGCATGTTACAAACTTCGATAAACCACCACATTACAAACACATTTCATTTAAACAATATTTTTTATAAAATAAGCAACCATCAGCTCTAATACATAAAAATGAATCTAACAACTCCCTGGATGACTTGGGAAGTTGCATTACATGACACTCCTACAACATTTTGTTAGTATGCATAGTAGAATGAATATGGCATAACAATTCATGATACATTGAAAACTCAACATGGTATTTACAACATGTATTACGAACCTTAATAGGAACACAATAAAATGGTTTGAAAGACTCAAAAGACCTTTGTGATATTTTCAAATGTGGATGTTCTTGAAACAAAAAATTGTACAAAATTATTTGAATACATTCCAAAAAATGTTTAGGATGTCGTGTATGATCTCTATTGCCAATTCGTAACTTTAAAACATCCTTTACGTTAGGTGACACTCTAGAGTGAGAATTCTAATATTGTTCAATTTTCATCTTTAAATTATCAATTAGCTTTTTATCAACATGTGGAAGCCTCCCACTAAAATCCCACATATAATTTTGAAGAGCACTATCAAGTCTTCCTCTTCTTGATAGTGCTATATTCAATGTTTTATGATTTAAGTTAAAATCATTACAAGTTTGTTTCATTAAATGAGCATTTTTCAAATGATGGCTTACTAGTGAGGTTGTGATCACTCCTCAAGCAGCCCTTTTATCTTTTTCGTTACTAGTATTTCCAATAGAGGTTAGATCATTACAAAGATTTTTTACAATAAGACTATTTTTTTCCAATTTTTTTGTGAGACGAATCTTCATTTTTTTTAATAATGGTCTCATTTTGTAAATCTTAAGTAATTGCACAAAAATTTAGCATTGTTCAGTTAATGTCTTATTGGAAAATAATTCATTGAATAATTTCATAGCCCACAAATGAACTCTTCGTTGTGGCCTTTTTCCTTGAAGATTATCAATTATGTTCTCATCCATTTCAACCAACCATTTAGGGGTTCTTTTGTAATTAGGTGTTGCATAAGGTTCATTTTCAACATTATCAATTACAATTTCATTTTGAACAATATTTCCATTGGCAAAAACAATTTCATTTGAACAACCATATTTTCATTTTCAAAAATTTCAATAACATTTTCATTCTCAATGTTGTTCACATTTTCATTTTCAATTTGAATATGATGTTCAATATTTTCAATTCCTATTTCATCTTCGCTTGAATTAACATTCAATGGCTTAGAAGAAGCTTCAATTTGAATATTTTGCATACATTGTCTTCGTTTCATATGAATTTCTCTATCTTTTGCTCTATATGCTTCAATTTGATCTGTCGTAAGTTTCCTTTTACCTTTTCTCTCACATTGAATGTTTCTCCCCATTGCACAAACAAAAAAAACAAACAAATGATTGGAATTCTACAAAAAGTGAAAGAGAATCTTTGAAAAGCTAAATTTCATCTGATGTAGATAGAAAACATGAGATTTTTGAAACAAAAAGAATGTAGGGATCGTTGAAATACTCAAAATGGTCCCTTTTTTTTTATATAACTTGCAAAATTTATATCCGTTATTAAACAAATATCCATTATAAATGATTATCCGTTATGTGATCTAACTAACATGGCCCCAAGTCTTAACAATTCACATCTACAAAACAAATATTCATCTATATTGGATATTCATTATAGACGTATATCTGTCACCTCTAGTGTTATTATAATGTCATATGTTATATAATATATATCATATATCAATATATAATATATATTATATTTTAATACATAATATAATATATATTATATATTATATGTTAATATATATTATATATTTTTATATAATATATATTATGTTGGATATTGTGGATGTGTTGTTGATATGTGGTTGCCATTGATTTCAACACTATTAGCATTTGGTGTATTAAAGGCTGCATATGTCGAGGATATTGAGAAAATTGTAAAAGAATGTGTTCCAGGTTTCTATTGGAACTGTGTAGGTATGAAGGCGTCTTGTTTTGTACATTCAAGATCAGCTGTTGTGGACTAAAGGGTTTATTCTTAAGAGTATCTAGATCATCCATTGGAATTTTTAGAGGTTCATGTATAGATTTTATCATGTTGTGGTCTAACAATATTTATGTGGTCTTTGTCAGCATTCTTGAGTGAAGATTGTGTAATTTTGGTAATTCTAGTTGTTGTGGATGTTTCTCTGTTGTTTCTTGGTGCTCTTGGATGTCTCTAGATCATGCTATACTTTTTGGTAATTCCAAATTGATAGGTGTGCTCGTGGTGAAAAAAATTTCTTGCACACATTCAGGTTTTCATGTTCTTAAACAACATGATGATGGTAACATTTTGGAGATCCTTGAAAAGTAAAATTTGAATATTTGGCGTGCTTGTGAATATTGTTTTGGGTTGTATCATTGTTTTGGCTGATGGTGTTTTGATCCACATTGAAAATTTAATTGTAAATTTGGGCTAACATTGCAAATATGCTTTATTTTTTTGGCTAGGTTGTTGACGAAATCTCATGTAGTTGATATATAAGAGAGACTGCTTCATTGGTGCAAAGTGTGCTTCATGTGTTGGATGCGCTCATATGTGTGTATGTGAAATTATCATTCAATTGTAGAGCAAAGTGTGAAGAAGAATGAGCGAAGTGTGAAGTAGTGTGAGAGAAAAGTGAAGGAGTTTTTTGTTCTTAATTGGAACTATAATCAGGCTTGTGCAAAAGCTATTTTCTCAGTTTGTACCCTTTGGATTTAATCCCCTTCTATAATTAAGAAGTGATCTCTAGGTAGTGTTCTTGAATGTATGTGCATTCCCCTTTATTGTTTTCATTATACTTTTAATATGGTATAATATTGTGGACTAACATCAACCATGGTTTTTCCCCTAATGGGGTTTCCATGTAAAAAAAATTTAGTGTTCTCTATCTCTTTGATGTGTTAATTGTTTATGGTTAATTACTTATTCATTAGATCTGAGATTAAGTTAAGTTTGAAAAGTTTATTATTTTGTGACAACTGATTCACCCCCCCTCTCAATTTCATGTCCCTATTTTTCCAACAATTGGTATCAGAGCAGGTTCCCCTAAAGAAATCTAAAAGCTTGAGGTGATATGAGATTACAACATTCAAGGACAGTTTGAGATTTGATGGAACTAACTACTCACTGTGGAAAGTCAGGTTGTAATGTCACCTAAGGAATATTGGTGAATTCTTCTAGAATATTACAAATGATCCATATGTTATTCCTTAGAATGGTCCCTCCACTACTGATGAGATCAAAGATGTTGAAAAAAATATCAAGGCTATTGAAGCTTTAGTGAGTGCTCTGATAGATTCAGAGATGGAAAATGTTGTAGGACTACAGAAAGCTCATGAGATTTGGACGAAGCTAGAAAAATTGTATGAAGGAGATGCACAGGTGAAGATGGCTAAGCTATAGAGTTTGAAAGGAAAGTATGAGAATTTGAAGATGGGTGAAGATGAAAATATCACTTCTTTTATGCAAAGAGTAAATCAAATAGTGATGGATATTACATGTGTCGGTGGTTCTTTGGATGGGGATGAAATTGTGGCTAAGATACTCAGATCCTTGCCTCCCTCCTCCAAAGTCACACACTAGTTGGTAAGTTGAATTTGGTGAATCTATTCTAAAGACTGAATCAACATTCAAGGCTATTGTATCCAGAAGTAACAAGCAAAGATATAGTCTGGGAGAATGCTCTAGAAATATATCCAAGTATGATGAAGAACTGAAACAACTTGAAGATAAAGAAAGAGAAGTAGAAGAATTGGAAGCACCGATTGTAAAGAAAGAAGGAAGAGGAAAAGATAAGTATGAAGGATTGTTTCTTATTAAATGTTTTTCTTGTAGTAAAATAGGTCATTTTGCATCAAGATGTCCTAAAAGAGTTCCTAGATCTAATCCTAACAAGTCTAGATTCCAAAAGAAATGTTACTTTTTTGAAGGAGTGACTGATGATGAGTCTAATAAAGATAATGGAAATGAAGATGAATGGGTTTTCATTGCTACCATTGAAAATGGTCTTGTGGCTACAAAATCTACTAAAGATGAGAAAGCTCTTGCAACCCAAGTTGAAGAAAAGGATGAATGGATTATTGATAGTGGATTCTCACATCATATGACTAGTGATAAAAAAAAAATTGTAAGCCTAGAGAAGTATGATGGTGGTGTTCTAAGATTTGGAGACAACAATGTTGGTGTGATTCGTGGTAGAGGTTCTATTTATCTTGGTGGTAAGGATAACATTGATGATGTTATTTATGTTGAAGGCTTGAATCCCAATATTTTGAGTGTTGGACAGATGGTGGAAAAAGGATGTGATCTACAATTCAAATATGGAAGATGAAAAATATGTGGAAGTTATGGCAATATGATTGCTACTGGTAGAAAGACAAAAGGTAATATTTTTCACCTAAATACTACTTGTTGGAATTTTTTAATTGCTTAAGTAGATGAAATATTGTTGTGGAATATGAGGTTGTGTCATGTAAGTTTTGATAACATTTTCAAGGTAAGTTCTACTCAAGAAGTAAGAGATCTACCTAAGTTAGTGAAGCCTGCTAGCACAATTTGTAAGGAGTGTCTAATGGGCAAATAGACTAGAGTCTCCTTCAAGAGTAAACAATTTCATTCAAATGATTTGTTGGAGCTGATATATACCAACCTCTGTGGTCCCTCCAAAGTCAAAATTATTCATGGAGAAAGGTACTTTATGTTGATTATTGGTGATTACTCTAGAATGATATGGGTTTCCTTCTTTACAGAAAAATGTGAAGCATTGGAAAAGTTAAAAAGTTTCAAGGCTATGGAAAAGAATGAGAAATGTCAAAAAATCGAGCATCTAAGATTTAACAGAGGTGGTGAGTTCACCTCCAGGGAGTTCAACTATTTTTGTGAAGAACATGGAATCAAAAGACAGTTATTTGCTCCCTAAACCCCTCAATAGGATGGATTTGCAGAAAGAAAGAATACACAAATTTTGGATGCTGCTAGAATAATGATGATAGAAGGAATGTGCCCCAGATCTATTGGAATGAATTTGTAAGCACTGTTGTGTACACTTTAAACTAGTTAAATGTTAATGTTAATTCTAGTAAGACCCCTTTTGACCTATGGTTTGGTTATAAGCCTACTAGAAGTAAATGTTATATCAAGAGAGATGATGATATAAGAAATTTTGATGCAAGAAGTGATGAAGGAATATTTTTAGGTTACTCTACTAAAAGCAAGGCCTACCAATGCTATAACAAAAGATTGAGAAAGATGGCTGAGAGTACAAATGTCAAAGTTGATAAGGATTTTTCCAAATCATCCAGATATTGTGGATATGATTCAGATGAAGACAATACAAACAAAGGGAAGAATGTTCAAACATAGAATCACCTTCAAATTATTCCATATGTTTCGGTAAAGCAACCTCAATTCATTTTGGTAAATCAAGTATGTCAAGAAGCACAAACAATTGCAAGTGTAGAAGGAAGATCAGAAGAACTAGAAGTTCATGAAAGTCCCAAAACTACAAGGTATGTAAAGATAAATCATTTTGAAAGCCAAATAATAGGAGATAAGAATAAAGGAGAGAAAACTAGAAGAAAGATTATAGAAGAATACTACCTGATTCCCAAGATTGAACCTAAAAATGTCACTAAAACTTGCTAAGATGAACACTAGATGGAAGCTATAGAGAAGAGCTAACACAAATTGAAAAGAATGACACGTGGATACCAGTTCCCAAAAGTAAAGACAAAAATGTGATTGGTACTAAATGGGTGTTTTAGAAGAATCTGAATGAACAAGGTGAAGTGGTCCATAATAAAGCACGACTAGTATGTAAAGGGTATTCTCAGATGGAAGGTGTTGATTTTGAAGAAATTTTTTCCACTATTTCCAAAATCAAAGTTGTTATATTGTTTATTGCTTATGCTTCGTACAAGAACTATAAAGTCTATCAGATGGATGTGAGGTGAAAATTTATGAATGAAGAACTAGAAGAAGTATACATTGAACAACCAGATGGATTTCAGATAATTGACAAGGAACATATGGTTTTCCACTTGAAGAAAGCTCTATATGGACTTCAGCAAGCCCCCAGAGCCTGGTATGCTAGATTGTAAAAATACTTACTGAAGCTTGGATTCACTAAAGGTATTGTTTATAGCAACTTATATTTCAAATTGGATCATGATACATAGTTAATTATAGAATTTTTTGTTCATGACATCATTTTTGGAGGATATGACAATCTATGTATGAAGTTTTCTAATGAGATTAAGGGTGAACTTGAGATGAGTATGATTGGAGAGATGAAGTTTTTTCTAGGATTGCAAGTTACCCAGTTAGAAAAGGGAATTTTCATATCTCACTCTAAATATGTGAGAGAGCTACTAAATAAATTTAGGATGGAAGAATCAAAGCTTGTTCGTACTCCCATGGTGACCAAATGTAAGCTAACATAGAATGATTATTCTCCTAAGGCGAATCAAACTAGATACAGGTCAATGATCGATGGAATGCTCTATTTAACCCAGACTATACCAGATATTATGAATGTTGTATGTATGGCTGCTAGATTTTAGGTTGATCCAAAAGAATCACATGTGACTATTGTTAAAAGAATCTTTAGATATCTGAAAGGAATAGTTGACTTTGGAATTTGGTATCCAAAGGATGATGATCTCACCTTTGAGTGCATATAGTGATGTTGATTGGGCTAGAGATGTAGATGACAAGAAAATTACTAGAGGTGGTGATTTCTTCCTAGGGAAGAAGTTGGTGTCCTGGTTAAGCAAAAAGTAGAATTCCATTTCCCTATCTATTGTTTAAGCAGAATATATTGTTGCTGCAAATGATTGTACTCAAGTGATATAGATGAAACAAATGCTGAAAGATATCAAGGTGGTATATAAAGAACCTATTTCCATATACTATGACAAATCAAGTGCAATAAATATTTTGAGGAATCTGGTATTACACTCTAAGAAAAAACACATATCAATCAAGTTTCACTTCTTGAGGGATAAAGAGAATGAGAAAGAAGTTAGATTGCAGTATGTTCCTACCAAAGAACAAATTGCAGACATCTTTACTAAATCATTGTTGAAGGATACTTTTAAGTATCTTAGAGGAATGTTAGGGGTAATTAACCCTCTTGATAAGAACTAAGAGATGCAATTACTTGCATCAATCTGTGAGCTACATTGCTATATTTTGATAAGGATTGATGTTTTTGTGGCTACTACTAAGGGGGAGTAGTCAGATGTGCAGATATGTGGTTCAAAGCATCTATATGGGAAGGTCATGGTTACCTTTTCCATTGCTGTAAAAGGGGGAGAAGTACAATGTGAAAAATCCTTTTAAGAGGAAGAGAAAAATTAAGGAGAAGAGTCATAGAAAAAGGGGAAGCAAGTGTGTTGGTTTGATGGTATTTTTCACATCATCTGTTGCCATCAATGCCAAAGGGGGAGATTGTTGGATGTTGTGGATGTTTTGTTGATATGTGGTTGTCATTGATGTCAACACTATTAGCATTTGGTGTATTAAGGGCTATATATGTTGAGGATATTGAGAAAATTTTAAAAGAATGTGTTTCAGGTTCCCAATGGAACTGTGTAGGTATGAAGGCATCTTGTTCTGTACATTGAAGATTAACTGTTGTGGACTAAAGGGTTTATTCTTGAGAGTATGTAGATCATCCATCAGAAGTTATAGAGGTTTGCGTATAGATTTGATCATATGGTTTGACAATATTTTTGTGGTCCCTGTTAGTGTTTCTGAGTGAAGATTGTGTAATTCTAGTAATTCTAGTTGTTATAGATGTTTCTCTATTATTTCTTGGTGTTGTTGGATGTGTCTAGATTGTGCTCTATATTTTTGGTACATCCTCGTTGATCGATGTGCTCGTGGTTGAAATTTTTTCTTTTGCACATTTGGGTTTTCATGTTCTTGGTTGACATGATGATGGTAATGTGTTGTGGATCCTTGAAAAGCAAAATTTGAATATTTGGAACACTCGTGAATATTTCTTTGGGTCGCACAATTGTTTTGACCAATAGTGTTTTTATCCACATTGAAAATTTAATTGTAAATTTTGGTCGACATTGCAAACATGCTTTATTTTTCTAGCCAACTAAATTGTTGATGAAATCTCATGTAGCATATATATAAGAGTGACTACTTCATTGGTGCTTCATGTGCTACATTTGCTCCTATGTGTGTATGTGCAAATATCATTCAATTATAGAGAAGAGTGTGAAGAATACTGAGCAAATTGTGAAGTAGTTTGAGTGAAAAGTGAAGGATTTTTTTGTGCTTAATTGGAACTATAATCAGGCTTGTGCAGAAGCTATTTTCTCAGTTTGTACCCTACAGATTTTAATCCTATTTTGTATTGTTGGGCAGTGAGCTCTAGGCAGTGTGCCTAAATACATGTGCATTCCCCTTTATTTTTTTCATTATACTTTTAACAATGTATAATATTGCGGACTAACATCCACCATGGTTTTTCCCCTAACAGGGTTTCCACGTAAAAAAATCTTGGCGTTCTTTGTCTCTTTGATGTGTTAATTATTTATGGTTAATTTCTTATTCATCGGATTTGAGATTAAGTAAAGTTTGAAAAGTTTATTATTTTGTGACAACTGATTCACCCCCCCCTCTCAATTGTTTGTCCTTGTTTTGCCAACATATTATATATTATATTTTAATATATATATATATATATATTGTTGCTCGTCCAAGTGTATAACCCACTAATAAAAAAAATGGATATTCATTATAGATGAATATCCATCACCTCTGTTATTACAATATCATATGTTATATAATATATATTATATATAATATTATATGTTAATATATATTATATATTAATATTAATATATTTTGGTGTATAAACTACTAATACACAAAACAGATATCCAAGAATAACAGATATTTGATAATAATGCATATTCGTAATAAACAGATATTCATTAATTGAACTTTAAGAATTATGATTTATTTTGACATATGATATATATTTATTATGTATTAA
>VDFB02281492.1:490928904-490979918 GCA_007258455.2 Sequoia sempervirens | reverse complement strand
AAATTTTTGAATCTATTCCTTTAACTATGAAATTGACACAAGAAGAAAATTGTAAACTATAATTTCTTGTTTTATTTCTTTCCTTCATTTTGTAAATACATATTTAAAATGTCAAAGAATAAAAAAGGTAACTAAACTATTTGACAATATACCTCAAAGACATGTGATCTCATGGACTAAAATGATTGCAAAATACATATAATCTAAGATTGATGAAAATAAATTAGAGTTTTTTGAGTAAATGTAAGGTGCAAGTGTAAAGTCAAATTCCACAATCTTTGCTAGTATCCTACCAACCTATGCCAAAATGGGAGCCTTAGGATATGGTGTGGACATCCACAAAAGCATTGTGAAAAGTGTATTTTTGTCAAATATATATTTTTAAATTCCCTTGCCCTAGTAGATATCTATGTCAAGTGTAAGAAAGTTTATAAGGTGTAGGAATTGTTTGATAAATTATTGAAAAAAGTGTGGTCTAAGAAAGCTATAATAAAATGCAATTAGGAGATTTATCTCCATAATATTTGCTAGCATCCTCCAAGCTTAAATAAAAATGACCATTTAGAATAGGGTATGGAAATCCATAAAATCATAATGGCAAGTGGATTTTTTATGACATAGTAGTCGCAAATTCCCTAGTACATATGTATGTCAAATGTGGAAGCATACACAAGGCTTGTTAAATTCTTGATAAAATACCTCAAAAGAACATGGTTTCATGGATTGCAATGATTGGATGATATACACCAAATAGGTTTTATTAAAAAACCCTTGGAGATTTTTAGGAAAATATAATTTGGAGGTATATAGCTAGATTTCATAGCCTTTTCTAGCATCCTCCCCACTTGCACCAAAAAGGGAGATTTATAAAAATGGATGGGGGTCATCCCACAATAATGGGTCCTAATCTTGGGGCATCCTGATTTTTGCCTAAAATCACATATTTTTAGAAAAACTAATGATTTAAGCCTTGATAGATTCCATCTAAAGGTCTTTAATTGAAGAGGGTTAGATAAGACCCCCTTAGATCAAGCCCCCTTGGATAAAACCCCTCTAGTATTAAAACATACCCACAATGGAGTCTACTTTGCACCTATCAAAATGATGGAAAAATACACATTTTCTTTACCTTTTGAGGGATTAAATAAAGTAATTTAGAAATTATGTTTTGTAAGTATGTAGCTCTTATTATAAGCTTTCCAAAAGGTATAATTTTAAATATTTTTAATTTTATTTCTTGTGAATGTTATTTTTTCACTGAACATCAAGGTATTTGTTTCACACACATGAAAAATTAGAAAAATAGAGAAAAAATTCTAAAAAATATGTGTTCAATAGATATTGATATTCATGTTTCATCAAAAAAAAATAACACACAATACAAGTTATGCATGACGACGTACACCTATGTTATGATTATAGTTACTTTGACTTAAAAAATTAATTAAAAAAACTATGCAATAAAAATTATGAAAAAATATCCACGCACTAGATATTGATATTAAAAATCTATATTTTAAAAATTATAATTTTATCCTTTTAATAAAAAAAGCTATGTGTGACGACATAAACATCACTTTTTAAAAATGTTGCTTACTATAAAAATAAGTTATTAAAAAACATTAAAAAAATCCACAATTTATTTCTATTTAAAAAAATATATATTTAAAATCTACACACAAATTCTCACAAGTCACTAGTACACATCATCTCCAAATTATTAATGGTTTAGTTGCTATAGGTTTCATAAAGTAAAATTTTATAAAAAAATGTTGATATTAAAGTCCAACTTGACCAAAAAGTGGGACACAGTATTGTGGGCTGACCAATGGAGTTCCATAAAATGATAACAAAAACCATACTTTTGTCCCATGTTGTTTCAAGTGCCTTGATAGACATGTATGCAAAATGTGGAAGCATACACAAGGTATGTGAGCAATTTGACAAGATGTCTCAAAGGGATGTGGTCTCATGGACTAGAATGCTTGTAAGGTATACAAAAAATGGGTTTAATGAAAAGGCCTTATAGACTTTTAAGAAAATGCAATTGGAAATTTTAAGGTCTAACTTCACACCCTTTGCTTAGAACATCCTTCTAATCTATGCCAAAATAAGAGCTTTAGAATAAGGTATCAACATCCATCAAAATATAATTGAATGTGGATTTTTGTTAGATGTTGTAGTTGTTGGTGTGAATAGACAATTTTCCTAACTAGTTAATTAGTGGTGTCCTATCTACATGTTAAGTCCACTTAGGTCCTCGACGTATTTAAGTTGTTTAGATAATATTTTAGCTTTTTAGCTTTTATTAAATATTAGTGTTCTAGGTCATTTACTAATGGATAATGTCATTTAATAATGACACATCATTTAATATTTTGTATTTGGTACTTCATCACCTCTTATCTATATAAGCAAGGTCATTGTACACTTTTGTAATATACCTCATTAACATATTTGATAGATTTTAATATCAAGCAAGCCCATTTCCTGCATACTCTCTTGTGGAAGGTTTTCATTATTTTTGTAGGTGGTTCTAGGTATAAAGGTAATCTTTAACTCCTACAATAGTTTCATTTGTCTTGATAGGCATGTATGTGAAATGTGGAAGCAGACACAAGGCATGCAATTTTTTAACAAGTCATCTCAAAGAAATATAATCTCATAAAACACTATGATTACATGGTATACCAAAAATGGCTTTAGCAAGGATGCTCTTAAGATCTTTGAATTAATGACACTCTTGAACCCAACTTCCCTATTTAAGCTTTACTTGTGTTTTACTAGCATGAAAAAGAAAAAGGTTTAAAGAATGAAGATTTTAAATGCTTTAATAATGTGTGAAGAAATAAAAATACATAGATGTTGTTGGATTGAAGCTTAGAAAGTGATACATGTTTTTTATACAAATGTAGTGCTTTGAAACTTATTGTTTTTACTAAACTTATAAACTTCAAAAAGTATTTGCATCTCTCTAAAATATCAATCCTCTACCCTCTACCCTCTACCCTAATATTGAACCCTTAAACCCTTAAACCCACTTAGTAAACTCTCTACCCTAATCCCTCAACCCTCTTGACCCTTAATCCCTCAACCCTTAAACCCTAATCCCCCAACCCTATACCCTCTAACATATGCATTGGACCCTTGAACCTAATCCCTTAACCCATGTACCCTCTACCCTATACATTGGACCCTCAACCCTAATCCCTAAACCCTATACCCTCAATCCACACAAAATATTCTACTTTGCTCCTATAATTAAAAATCAACCTAATTTCAATGTGATATTTACATTTTAGAAAATTAGCACAATTTCGATATGATATTCAAATATAGACTAAGTAGACCTCTCACCACATCCAATACTAAAAAGAAGTACCAACTTAAAATCTAAAAATAAGACTTCACGACATATATGTTTTAGGATGGGTACAATCTATCAAAAAAGATACGATCCATTTACAAGATCTTTGTTAAGAACATTAATGAAGATTAAACATATTCCAAGTAATGTTTACAAAATAATTCTTTCTTTTCCATGACACTAAAAATGTAACTTGTGTATTCAAACAAATGATGGGTAACCTTCTATAACTTTTCAATACGATATAGAACATTCAAGTCCAAGCATAAAGATGCAATAAAAAAATTTCTCATTCTTTTCCATGACATTAAAAACGTAGCTTGTGTATCTAAACAAATGATGGATAACCTCTATAACTTTTCAATACAATATAAAACATTCAACTCAAAGCATAAAAAACAATAAAATAATTCTCATTCTTTTCCACAACATGAAAAATGTAACTTGCGTATCCAAACAAATGATGGATAACCTTCTATAACTTTTCAATATGATATAGAACATTCAAGTCCAAGCAAAAAAAAACAACAAAAATATTCTCATTCTTTTTAAGTCCAAGCATAAAAAATAATAAAACAATATTTTGTTTGTATGAATTGAATTTAAAAAATAATTATAAACTTATCCAAATACCTATGATTAATATTCATAGTACAAATATTACATATCTTTACAAATAATTATCAATATTAGTAAATTAAAATACCTCTAAAATTATGTTTTTTATTATAAAACTTCATCTAAAATCTTATAAAATATCACACCCATAAAAAATGCAAGATAGCCTACTTTATAAAATACCGTAGACACAAATATTTTCATTACCAATAGATTCAAAACTTAACTTATTATCACTTCACCATTTCAAGAAGCGTTTGAGGCTAACATATAAAGCATCTTGCTTTTCTATAAAGAAAAAGTTCAAAGGTTTTTCCACAACGAAAGCAGACCATTTATCCGTTTTAAAAGCAAATTCGCCTTACAAAAAGAGCGCATAGGTTCTTATACCACCATTTTTATGCATGTCACGTCCTTTTAGCACCGGATTCTTCTTCTTTAGTGCGGTCACCTTTAGAAGCACGTTGTTTTTGCTAATTTACTTAGGAATAGAAATGAGACATTGGGTTCTTTTTCATGATTTGAAATATATATTCTTTATTAAAGAAATATGATATATATGAAAAAATAAAAAAATATATTTTTTTTTGATAAAGTAGAAATTGAAATTTAATAAACATGTCATTTAATTTTTAATTGAAATATTACTTAATTTTTAAATAAGGTATATATATATATATATATAATATGATGAAAAGTATGTATTTGTGTTCATTTTTAATGTTTAAGGTTTCTCTTAATTAGAATTTCATAAATATAATAACTAATCTATAAGTGAATTTTTTTTTGGTGAATTTAATATATAATATTATCATATATTTATCCCATTATCACGTATGCTTGTCGATTGGTCTTATTTCCTAGATCCTCCATTTGTCACCTTGGATCAAATCTATGGGTGTGAGCTTGACATTAGAGAGGTAATTTTTCGTAGTTGCAAATTCAAACCTCAAACTTTTAAATTCAAAAATTCAAATTTATGCCATGTTGACCTTTTCACATAACCCAAAGATCCAAAAAATATGGAAATAGAGAATGCATTTTTAGTTCCCCCCTCGAACAATTGCATGAAAGATATGTAGATTGGTTATGATTCAAACTTCTTCAATGTTTATGATAGCCTTAGAGGATATTAGGCGTGTGTTATGATTACATTAGTGTATACATTTCTTTTCTTTTCTTATATATTTGTTTGACAAGTAAACATTATAGCATTTTGTTATATTCTTAGGCAATGCTTTTTGCAAAAAATCATTACAAGAGGTTCTAGTAGAGGAGACGAAGGCTCGTGGTGATACTCTAAGTGAATTATAATGGTAGAAGGTAATGATGAGATGCTTTATTAGAATGGACACAAATATATGGTGATGATTATGAATTAAATTTGGAAAATAAACCTTTCTATATATTGAAATCCAATACTAGACTATAGCATTTAATTAATTTTTTTCAAGATTAAAATTTAGGTTTTGAAAGGGACCACCCCTTTTACAAAGACTAGAAAATATAGATCAAAGAAGCACAAATAAATGCCATGAAACATCAACATGGAACAAACAACATAAAGGATGAAAAGAAAAACCAACATTCCACAACTCAAAACTCAAGGAAAAAACCCATAAGCAACTACAAGCCAACCAAAACAATATGGCTTAAATCCATAATACTTCAAGGAGCTCTACCTCTATTTTAAATGTACTCCTATTTTCAAGAACCAATATTCAATATGAAGAGATCACAAGTCTCCTATCCTGACTCAAACCTATATCCAACTCCTTGATGGTAGATTTTGAGGTGGGCATATGTTGGATCTCAAGTGTAGGGTTGTGGACATTTAAAACTTGGTTCTTATTATCTCACCCTACTCAATATTTTTCCTCTCCTTACAAGCCTCCAATTTTTTTTTTAAAGGTAATTTTTGCTCAGTAACACATAATTAAGTTTTTTAGAGTTAGTCATATCAAAGAGCATGACCACATCACTACCCCCAATGGCATTAAATCCATAGCTTGAGGAAGAGGAGGCTACATTTGAGCCTTTTTCTTCTAACAATTTTGTGTTATGCTAATATTCTTGCACCCTTTACTTGTGTGAACAATGTTATGGAATTCATGAAATATCACTAGTGAGTCCTCGTAAACAATATCATGTGCCCATTTTCCTAGTTTAGTGGAAAAGGTATTTGAAGAAGGGAGCACCTTATCCACATCAATATTAGCACAAAATCTATCAAATAGCAAGTGAGTTCTAGATGTGGTCACCCCGTCAATAATAATGAGTCAACCAAAGGAGCTAGGAATTCTTGATCTTAATTCCTCCTTCCACTATTACAAAGGAAAATTATAGAGTCTAACCCAAAATTAGGAATTCACTAATTTGGTATCCTTCTTTGGGTCAAAACTAGGATTCTATTTTTTAACAAAGAAGATAGAATTTCCAAGAAATCATAGATCATGCAAGAGGGTTTGAACACAATCTTCATGAAAAGAGGAGATTAGAAAAAAGCCCTTTGACATAGCTAAGATCTCTAACCACCTATGTATTTTCCATTTTATACTAGACATTTTTTTAAAATATCAATATTAGGCTTTGTCTTTAAAAATTTCCTGATAACAAAACTCCCTAGCTTAAAGGAAGCTCTATCAACAATGACATTAGGTACATTAAGTGACATAAAATTTCCCTCTTAAATAGGATCCAAAGAAAAAGATTCAAAAAGAGAGGATCTTGCCATACCTTTAATAGTTTCAAGCCAAAATTTCTTCCAAGAATTGTGGCTATTACTAGAAGAAAACCCCAAAACTTGTAGGGCCCTTGGAGACAAGTTGACCTCCTCTTCCTCCAAGCCTAGAGTACTCATAGGAATTGCACTAAGAAACTAGGAGAAGAGTATGCCCATAGAGGATTACCCTCCCCCACCAACTCATCCTCTAGATGAAGAGTGGATAAAGAATTTATGACCTATAATGCATCATTTGAAGCATTCCCACTAATAAATACCTCCACAAAAATCTCCACACTATCACTAACACCATAGCTAGCCTCCATCATGTTGGAATGTGAAGTCAAATTTATTCGTATTCCAAAAATGATGAATAGTTGACATTGAGTACCATAGTATGCACCCAACATTACTAAAGGCTTGATAGGGGATTAGAAGGGGGTTTTCATAGCCCCCTTGCCAAGCCGAAGTCATTTGCTAATGAAGCTGATTATTTTGGACTTGTTGTTTATGGTAATTTTGGAAAATGTTTGACATGTGGTTGCATGAGTCACACTTTCCTTTTTGAAAGTTTTTCTTTAATAAGGACTTTGCAACTTGAATTTATTATCCCATGTGAAGTCATTTTTTGTATACATTTCAAAAAGATTGTTGTATCACCAGATATTTTCTTGAGAAATTAAATACGAAAGATCTTTTTTCATGGTTTTTTCTTGTATAATTTTACCAAGTTTTCCATGTATATCTGTGTGCTTTTTGCTTATTGTATTTCTTTGTTCATTTTGGATTATAAATTTTCATCACAATTGGTATTAGAGAAAGGTTTTTTTGTACAAAAGTGTTTTTTGAATAGTGAACAATGACAAGAAGGACAATTACTAGATTTGAGGTGTAAAAGTTCAATGCTTCCATTTTTTCTTTATGGAAGCTAAAGATTCAAGCTTTATTGTTTAAGGATGGATGTGCCCTAGCTTTGAAAGGGGTAGCATCAAAAATTGTAGCCATGACCTAGGTGGATTAGGATTAAAATAATAGCATGGCTAGAGCAACAACCTAATTATCTCTAACATAATTGTTAATATTCAATGTTTCAAATGAGAAAATGCACATGACTTGTGGACTAAACTCAAAAAGTTGTACGAGATGAAGTCGCTAAAATAATTTTTTGTTATGTAGGAAATTATATAATTTTTGGATGCATGAAAATCCATTAGTTATAGATCGATTGAATGATTTGAACACATTGATAAGCAGGTTGGCTTTAGTGGAGGTGAAAATTGAAGAAGAGGATAAGGCAACAATGTATTGTGCTCATTGTATGAAACTTGGGATCAACTAGTTATGGCTCTTAGTAAATATGCACTAAGTGGGAAGATGGTCTTTGAAGATGTGGTGGTTGTTGTAATCTATAAAGATTCAAGGCAAAAGACATCTCAAGGTTCTTCTTCCAATGAAGCCCTAATTGTAAGATAAAGAACTCAGGAAAGAGGAAATATTGAGCGTGGAAAAACTAATTCCAAATCCAAGGAGCAAAAAAGAGTAAATTTTTGGAACTATAGAAAAAATGGACATGTCAAAAAGGATTGCAAGCTTCCAAAAGCAAGCAAAGAAAATATTATTCATAGGCATTTGAGGAAAACACTATAGCATAAGTTCAAACACCATTGGAAGATGGAGAGATATTAACTACTAACCTAAAATTTTATTTACTTCATGTTTGGATTTTTGATTCTAGTGCCTCTTTTCACATGACTCCACATAGAGATTGGTTTTCTTGTTATCAATCATGTGATAAAGGTATGGTTTACATGAAAAATGACAACCCTTGTGAATTTTTTGGTGATGGTGAGGTAAGAATCAAGATGTTTGATGGAGTAGTAAGGACTACTACACATGTCATACATACTAGGATTAAAGAAAAATCTTCTATCACTTGGAGTTTTTGATGAAAAAGGTTACCAATTTAGTGGAGAAAATAATTGTCTCAAGGTAACAAAGGGAGTGTTGGTTGTGCTAAAAGGAGAAAAAGTTGGTAATCTCTATATGTTGGTTGGAGAAACTAGTAATGGAGAGGTTGTAGTGGTGCTTGATGTAAAGATGAACTCAATACATCCTAGCATAAAAAAACTAAGCCATATGAGCGAGTGTGGTCTCAAGGTACTGCTAGACAAAAATATTATCCCAAGTGCTAAATTATCTAGAGATTTAAATTTTTGTGAACATTATTTTTTGTAAAACAAAATAGATTGAGTTTTTCTATAAGTACTACTAGAAGCAAAGAAATTTTAGAATTAATTCATGTTCAAATCATTGGTAAGCTTTTGTAACTTCTATTGGGGGTTCATTGTATTGTTTTAATTTATAGATCATTATTCTTGCAAGGTGTGGATTTATCTTCTCAAGAAGTTTGAAGTAATTGATTATTTTAATAGGTTAAAAGCTCTAGTAGAGAATCATAAGGGTAAGACTATAAAATTTATGAGAACAAATAATAAAGGTGACTTTTGTTCAAGGGAGTTTAACTAGTTTTGTAGTAAGCATGGAATTGCAAAGAAATTGATGGTCACTAGGGCACCACAACAAAATGGCATTGTTGAACGCATAAATTGTACAATAATGGAGCAAGCTAAATGTATGTTAAGCACTACTGATTTAAAGCAAAAAATTTGGGTTGAGACTATTTCTTGATCAATGGATCACCCACTATAGCTCTACATAATAAATCCTTGAAGAAGTATGGGTAGGTAAACCTATTGATGATTATTTTCTTCATGTTTTTAGTTTTAATGCTTATGTGTGCACATTACTAAAGAGAATAGGAATAAGTTGGACATGAAGTCCAAAAAATGTGATTTTCTTGGCTATGTAGATGGTACAAAGGGGTATAGGTTATGGGATACTGCTACCCACAAGGTTATAGTTAGTTGAGATGTTTATTTTAATGAAAAATAATGCAAAGAGGTAAAGAACATCAAAGTACAAAATTTATTCTAGTTGAGGTAAAAAATTATGATGATAATTTGTAGGCACTAAATGAAAATAAAAAAGATGAGCAACAACCAAATACACCATAGGGTGGTATATTTCCCCTTGTAAGGATATCCACTAGAGTATCCAAACCACCTAAAAGGTACTTGTTAACACAGATTGGCTACCACTACACCAAAATCCTAAGCTGTTAGTGAGGGTGACATTAGAGAGGTTTAAGGGGTATTGACGAGGGTTTAGGGTCCCATGTGACAACAATTTACCTGCCCCCCCCGGCCAATTGAGAGGTCAAAAAACACAGTCAACTGCAAGACATAAAGAGTATCAAGAGTGGGAGTCAAACACTCCCTAGTTCCCACGTGACAACAATACTCTCCTACGTGCAATTCTTCTTATGCATTACTAACTGATGTTGGTGAACCCAATTCATGTTAGGAGGCTTGTGAAGTTGAATGTGCAAGCAAGTGGATAGTTTTAATGGAAGAGGAGATGGAAGCTCTATAAAAGAATAAGACATTGGAGTTTGCATCATTGCCTAAGGGGTGAAAATATATTAGGAGCAAGTGAGTCTTCAAATTGAAAAGGGACATAAATGATAATTTGGATAGGTATAAAGATAGGTGGCCAAGGGGTATGCCCAAAAGTATGGTATTAATTTTTATGAAAAAATTCACATGTTCTATGGTTATGTATTGTTATAGTTATTTTAGCTCTTATTGCTAGTGTTGATCTTTCAAGTTAGAGCAATTAGATGTTAAATAGCCTTCTTGCATGGTGATATCTACAAGGAGATTTATAAGCAACAACTAGAAAGGATTTGAGGAAAGAGACAAGGAGAACTTTGTTTGTAGGTTGAGAAAATTGGTGTATAGCTTGAAACAAGTGCCAAGGTGTTGATATAAGTGGTTTGACCTTCATGATGAGTTTGGGTTTTGGCAGATGTGAGGTAGATCATTGTGCCTACTTTCAAAGTTATGATGATGGTAGAGGTGGGTGCATGGAGATGGGTAGCCAATTTGTGGCCACTTTTTAAAAAAAGTTTTGAAAAGTCATAACGCGCTTGCATTATGGCTTGGTGTGCTGAACTTGAGGCTTAACCACAACAAACCCATAACACTAGCACATTATAACACGCTCACATTATGACATGTTAAAAGAAAAAAAAAAGTGAAACACATTCATTCTTGTATTTCAACTATGTTTTTTGTTGTGCTCGTGGCCAAAACCCCCATTTTTCACGCTCGCATTCTAGGAGGAGGTATTTTGAAAAAATATTCATCAACAGTTGCTATTTCATTGCAAGGATGGCGCCACGATGACGAGGAGGTGTGAGAGGTAAGGATTGTTTGATTTTTTATTTGAATTTGTTAGTTTTAGGTTGTATTTGATATTTATATTTTTGAATTTGTAGGAGATGAAAATCAACCTGTAAACCCTCAAAATCCTCAACAAGAAGAGCAACCAAATCCTTAACAGCAAAATAAACCATAACGACAACCTCCTCCACCAATCACTCAACACCCTCTTAGCACTCAAAAAAATTTAATGAGTGAAATTGAGAACAACAAAAAACAAATTGAGGATTTAATCAGTAGGTTGAGTGATCCAAATGGTTCAACCGTGAAAAGAATGACCTTGGCAAGTTCATTGAAGGATATGTTAAAAAATGCAGATTCAATTAGCAAACAAATAACTGGATGGCAAGATAGGAGGCAGGAAACTAGGGCTTATTACGTGGATAAACTATCATATAAAGATGTAAAGGATTTAAAAATTACAAAAGGTATTTTTTTCTAATTATTCACCGACCCACGCACAAATCAAAATCTTACCCTCAATGCGAAGAGGTTTCCTATTCATTAGTGCCACCACCAATAGATTAGGAACTATTTTTATGATAGGTGGTACATGGTTTTTGATTACCTACCATGCAACAATTTTAAAGTCCTACAATATTTCCTTAGGAAACTATCAGCGAGTTCATATTGAAAAAAATCAAAAATTATTTTGATATGAGGGAGTTATGGGGGAGAGGTGGGAGGTCAGCTCAAGATAGACCTAGTGCACAGTCAAGTCCTATTCGGCAAGGGAGACGAGCTCTTGCTTGGTCGCCTCATGAGCATGTTGTTATGCCTTCCATTGTGAATAAGAGTGTCAACATAGAGACTTTGCAAGTGATCAACACTTTGACCCAGAGTGTCATCCAACATACTAGCCCTATTCTATAGTGCCATCCAGGGGAGTCTTCAAGTGGTGGCCTATGAACCCATGCATGTCAATCTTGTGGGGAAACTTGTTCATATGACCCCATCAACACTCAAGAGGCTGCTAAACAAGATCTGTCTATAGCTATGGAGATGGAGAGGGAAGCTGACATTTTGTATGAGGCATATGGCATTGATACTCAGGTAAAAGTTAGCATGTTCATTGAATTTAATTTATTAAATTTCAATTTTGAAATGCAAGATTAACTAATTTACTTTTATGATTTTAATAAAATTGCAAGGTCACAGCGTTAAGACTGGATACATCAACCCTACACCTACTTATTTCTGCAGTACACCTATCGGTGGGGTATGTAACTAGTAAACAATTATAAATTTATTACATGTTAATATCATTGTTTTATGAATGGTATTTTAATATGTGATTTCAAATGTTGAATATGCTAATATTGGAGGCTTCGAGGGAACACCTCCCAATGCCAGTGGATTTACTCAAACCTACATGCAGATAATAGAGTAAAGATTTTAACTAATGAACTGTACCTAATAGATTTGTGTAGTCTATATTCATATCGTTGATTATGTTGCATTACACAACATTCAAACTCAAAGCATTACTTCACATTCCATAACTAATAACTAGATGTTGATAGATGATAAAATTTCAACTACAATATAGTTGTTTAGAAAGTCAACATAAGCAATGATGCAATTACTTCACATAGCATAAGTAATAAGTCTAGGAGTAGCTTCCAATTGAATTTTCTTGTCATGGCATTCCATGAGACCACCTTTTACTGCTCAACATCTTTTCAAATAGTTCACTACCTTGTATATGCTATTGATGCTTGGAAGGAATATATGAAAGAATAATATTAAGCAATAACATAGACAAGGCAATGAGTTTTTGAAAAAATGCCTCAAAGACTCAACCTTTCCAACAACAACTTACATCGATGGATCATATCATTTTTAAAAAATTTCCAACCTTTCCAACTTCCTACAATGACTCAATAACCTCTACAACTAATTTGACCCTTGGAATTCCATGCCTTTAAACCTTTTTTGCATTTTAACAACATTTGAAATTGACAACTTTGTCAATATTTTTAAATTTTGCACCTTTATGCCTAAATTAACTAAGACTATTACAACATCCAAAATGGCTATTTAAGCCTTATTACATCATCAAAACACCTTAACCAATTCAAACTCCTAAATTTTCCTCATGGAGGCATGTGCTTGCAAAGGTGCACCTACACGACAAACTATGGATGCTTGGAAAAAATCTATCAAAGCATAATAGTAAGCAATAGCATAGACAAAGCAGTTAGTAGTTTACAAAAATTCCTCGAAGAAATGCGGTCTCATGGTGATGGAATTCCATTCCATAACCATGAGACCACATTTCTTCGAGGAATTTCTTCAAACACCTCACCACCTATTCTATAATACCACATTTCCATACATGTGTACCAAAGCATTTTATCAAACTACTCACTTCCTTGCTGCTATGGCTAAAAGCCTAAAATAGGTTCTTTCTAACAAACTATGGATGCTTGGAAATATATCTATCAAAGCATAATAGTAAGCAATAATACCATAGAGAAGACAATGAACTGTCTAAAAAAATTCCTACAAGAAATGCGGTCTTATGGTGATGGAATGCCATGATGTGCATTTGTTTGTAATGGCATTCCATCACCATGAGACCCCATTTCTTTGAGGCATTTTTTCAAACAATTAACTGTCTTCTCTATGCCACCATAGTTATCATACATGTCTACGAAAGAATTTGATCAAATGGTTCACCGACTTGCTGCTATGGGTAAAAGCCTAAAAACATGTCCTTTCGAACAAGATATGGATAGGGAAAACAGTAAGCATGATAGTCAAAAATATATAGTTTAATAAGTACTCAAAATTTTGTTCATTATCTCATACAATATAAGTCATGATGTGGATTGCTATTGTAGTTTTTGTGATTGAATAATTTTTTGTTTTATTTTTAGATGTTGCAATCCAAAACACCTCCTAATGTGATGAGGGCAATGGAGATTAGTGTTTCATCTGCTATACAATCCTCATTGGCTCTAACAGGGGAGTTATGAGGCAAATTACTAAATTTCAATTTACATTCGTTGTTATAGATGTTAGTTAGTGAAAAAGAAAACCATTATTGATTTGTAGTTTAATTTCTATTTGGATGGTTTATACAAGGCTTCAACATGCCTCAGCTTGGGCATGCAAATATTTCCCTTATGGAGAGTGATCATCAGATGGCAGTAAGTGATTATTTTGTTAAATATATCATTTTTTATAATGTAATTTATATATATTAATGCATTTACTTCTTATAGTAACAGATAAAACTTCACCAAGAACTAAACACTAGGATGAGTAGCAAGAGCACTCCTCAAGCACAACAAAAATGAGTGACAGATGTATTGCCATCCAATTGACAAGCAAAGGGAAATTTTTTATTTTGTGAGCATGGAGAGCAATGAATTTTAATTTCAGAGCCCTTTGTTGTATGCCTACGTGGCAGTTTTTTACATATTTTGTATTGGATATATTTAACATTGTATGCTTATATCGCATTCTCATAAGCCTATATGGCTATTTTGTACCTATATTTCTTACTTATATCAACATATATTGATGTATGCCTACATGGCTATTTGGTTAATAAAAATATTTTTTATCGATGGTGTCCATATTTGCATTCTAAATTGATGGTTCAATAGATATGAGTTATGTGTATTCAAGTGTATACTTTGCAACATACATGGATACTTTGTGACTTACATGTGTTCCAATGTATACTTTGCGACTTACATTTTTTCATGTGCATAACTTATATTCATGCATATACTTTGTATTAATTTGTGTATACTATGTATTTATGTGTATACTTCAAGGCTTACGTGTTTTTGAGTACTCATGCTTCCCTTATTCACATGTACATGCTTGACTTATTCACATGTATACCTATTAATTGGTTATCCTTAGCATTGATCATTGTTGTCCTTCATGGTTTGTCTTGAATATTAATTGATTGATGTTAAACAACTTTATCTAAAAGAAAAAAACACATTTTCAATTGGTATTCCATGAAATGATTCATAAAAATATTCCAATATATTTAATCCTTTGATTGAAACAACTCAATTAAGCAAAGGATACATAATCTTCACAACACTTGCAAAACATAATGTTCAAAGTAGATGAAGTAGTTAACTTCTTGACACATTATCATATAAACATTTATCTTCAATAGTCTTTAAACATTTTCACAGCAGAATCCTGATAGTGCAAAATGAATTGTTATGTTCTTGATGCGTCACCATATAAACACGTTGAAAGATTTATATGTCAATTTTTTGCAATATTATTTCTTGTATATGAAATGGACTGGGGAGAAAGCAAGTTATAATTTATAATACAAATCAGAAATGGACTCAATGTTGTCCTAGACCCCCAAATAGGCCTATTTAACAAAGCAACACCCTTTCAATCACTCTTCCAATTGCAAAACACCATTGGTCAACATTTACCAGTCTGCAAATCCACAAAATCTATAATTTTTAGGGCGTGATTGGCCCTCTGACCCCACTATCCTTTTAACCCTCACTTTTCTCAAATTTCACTAGGGTTTATTGAAAACCCCATATCCAGATGTCATACAACCTCAAAACCTCTTCCAACACTCTTCATTCTACCTACAAAAACTTAATTGACCACCAAATTATGCTGCCCCTTGACGTTACCCACTTTTACTCCCTCAAACCTCTATTTTTATTTAAAACCCCTCTTTTCCCAAGTAAGGCATCATGCCATAACATAATATTGACCTTCCTTATCCTTGCAGACCATTTGAACACATCAAACTCCACAACCTCACCCTATTTCCAACCTATTCTAACTTATTCTCAAGAAATTTCTTCTTTTCACCTCGTCTAGCCTTGTTTTTAAGGCCTAAAATTTAAATTTTGAATAGAGGCAGTGTTAGTAATCTCTTCCAACTTCTTTACCAATGCTATTTTCTTATTTGTACTCCCTATCGTACTTACATAATTGACTCAAATGACCCCACACAAACTCAAAACTATGGCCTATCATGGCCTTATTTGACATTATAATGACTAAAATCACTTAACTAGACCTTCTTCATCAAATGGAGGAACAAGGTGCTCTGAACTAATGATCATATGCTTTTTGTGTGGAATACTCAGACTTCTAAACTGTCATGTGTATATTTCTCTTTTTAATTGTTTTGCATGCCATCATAAGAGATCAAGTTAGTTGAATGTAACACAGAGAAATTATGTGTGTTTGGGTGTGAAAGAGGACCATGCCTAGCATATACCTACCTATCAGAATGCGTTGGAGCAGTTTGTTTAGTCACACAAATTGCAAAACTAAAGTTGCACCACTTTGTAACTTTACACTGCTTCCATTTGACACTTTTTCCTTCAAGTAAAAAATGGACACCACAGGAAAATGAATCTGAGATAACAAAAACTGAGAGAGGTTATTGTAGAGGGGCCCAACATAATCCTGAAGGTTTAGACAAAGAGTTCATATGCATCATGATTTCCAAGTAATAGCCCATCAAAATTTTCTTCCCTTTTGCACTTTGGACTTCGTGAGCCTAGTTTTTGGTCTAGTTTTGGGTGGAATCTATAGTCTATTTGCTTATAGATGTCATAGAATTAAATGCTTAAGTGTTGGTATTGGCTTAATGTTTCCCTCAAACCATTGACATTTGACATTATCCTATCTCTGCAAGCTTTAATGATATTTGGCATAATATGTGTGTTATCTATATTGATTTTGCATGTGATTAATGAATTTTTCTTTGAGTGGTTGTTGATGTGCAGTTATTATGCATACTAACCTTGGCCTGTAGATTTAATATGCCAAGTTAAGGAAGACACCACTAGCTAGACATGCACCATAACATCCAACTAAGAAATTGCTCCAAGTCAAAGGCAACTGGCAACAAAGATTCTCCATGCAACTGAACGTAACTGCCTTGTAGTGGACCTTAATGATCTAGCATACATGGGTGTTACTGTTGTGTTGGATCTGCGCTTGACTTGCATGTCTAACCAAATTCAATGCATGTGTAACCACCATCGCTCCACTTTCCCCTATTTTCCCTAAATGGCATCCTCCCAATTGTGGATTTGACTTCATTGTTTAGCTATAGTATAAATAATGATTTGATGCTCCTTCTTCAAGAGTTTGCATGATTTGACATTGTACTCTCATTCTCTAGTT
The DNA here is from genome assembly GCA_007258455.2 of Sequoia sempervirens. Taxonomy (NCBI): domain Eukaryota; kingdom Viridiplantae; phylum Streptophyta; class Pinopsida; order Cupressales; family Cupressaceae; genus Sequoia; species Sequoia sempervirens. The sequence continues at coordinate 490,962,712 of VDFB02281492.1, read as the reverse complement.
TCAGTAATACAGATACATTACTCTTTGTATGCATGATTTATAGTGAATGAAATAAAGTTATGGGTATCGCTCCACTTTCCCCTATTTTCCCTAAATGGCATCCTCCCAATTGTGGATTTGACTTAATTGTTTAGTTGTAGTATAAATAATGATTTGATGCTCCTTCTTCAAGAGTTTGCACGATTTACATTGTACTCTCATTCTCTAGTTTCAGTAATACAGATACATTACTCTTTGATGCTCCTTCTTTGTATGCATTTCAGTTCTTGTTAGTTTAGAGGATACTTATTTGAGAGGACCCACTTGGTGAGTAATCCATCTTCTTAGTTTAGAATTAGTTTAGTATTACTTGTTGTTTGGTACTTAGTTAGAAATATGGCATTGATTATTCCTGTAGCCACTAGAATTCTATTATGTGACTATTTTTGTAGCCAAAGAAGATAGAGTAGTCTCATGTTTGTCACACAGATTTTCATTCTTGCTCTGCATTTTAGCTTAAGCATAGTTTTTGGTTAATGTTCAAAATTTACTTTATTTCATTTCAGCAATTTACTTTTAGTATTGTGTTTCTTAGTTGTAGAATGCAATGAATACTTGAGCCCCTAGTGCACATATAGTGTTGACCCATTTCAAGTTCACGTCTCTGGGTCGACAAGTTAAATGCACCTTTATAATGATTGAATGGCTATTCAGGTTAGATGTCTAGTCTTTGAATCAAGGCTGTAAAGGCTTAGTTGTGAGATCATCATAGGAGGACAACATTTTTAGTGTTGTTTTTAGGGATGGTGTCAAGCTAGGAATTCTTTTGGAGTCATTGGTAGTTTTTGCTATAGTGTTTTTGAAGTTTTTCTTAGCATATCCTCATTTAGGAAGTAATGACCTCCCTGATTCTTTACCAATTCTTTGTGTGAGTTGACTGATAGTGAGTTATACCGCATGCATAGAGGAAGGAGAAAGGATTCTTATGGGAGATTCCTTCCTAAAAATCCTCGTCCATTCCAGTTAATTGAGTACTAGAACTTGCCAGAAGAAGAAGAAGATCTGCACCCCTTTATAGACGTATATCTTGATCTGACCAGCTCTGAAGTCTCCTCAAAAGATCAAATTCAGCTTGAGAACCCCTTTTTCTTAGAACAACATCAAACATGCATGGGTGATGCAAATAGGAACATACAAAATCAACCAGCTTTTGCTTTCCCCATTGCTCATCAAAATGAAGTTGACAACATCAATAACATTTTTGCCTCAGCACTCCCCAAGTTTTTTTGACTTGTGACAGAAGATCCTAATACCTTCTTATTTGAGTTTGACATACTCTATAGGAGTTATGATTATACTACTGATTCCCATAGGCTTAAGTTATTCCCCATAATTTGAAAGAGGTTGCATTAAGATGGTTCATGAGCCTAGGTAGAGATACTGTGGAAACTTGGGAAGACATGAAGATAAAATTCCTTGATAAGTACAAGGAATACTGCAGGAGTAGTGACATGAGAGGAGGAGACATTTTCAAGATGCAAAAAAAGGAAGATGAGAGCTTGGAAGATTACATTGCAAGGTTTTTGTTTTTCTTGCAAAAATATCCACACCATGCACTTAATGAGGACTCACAAAATTTTCTTTTCCTCAGAGGAATCAATGACAGTTGCACTGATGCTTTGGACCTCATGGCAGGGGGAGATATCTCCCAAGTTCCTTGGGAGGATATCAAGAAAATATGCCAAAATTACTCTAGGTTAGCTTCAAAGAAGGGGAGAGCTTATAAATCTTCCATGGGTAAGTCAACTACCGGTGGAGTTTCAAGAATGGAGATCACTCATTTGCTGGAAAACTTCAAGCAAGAAATTATCAACAATCTAGCTACTCAACTAGATACACTTTAGGCCAAAAAGAAGCAAGAGGAGGCAAAGATAATGTTAATAGAGTATTGTCTCCACTGCAGACAAAAGAAGAAGGACTGCAAATGTAAGATGGTAGCTAACTTGGAAAGCAAATAGATTCCACCTGAGTTCAAGCCAACTTAGATTGAAGAAGACCAAGTCTACTATGTTGCACAAAGGAAGCCTTGGGCTCCAAGACAAGGTATGCCACCAGATCCACTATCCTATGTTTGACCATATTTTATCTCTTATTCAGCTGGTAACCAATGGTAACCCCCATATCCACCTATCTATGGAGGATATCCACCATGACCTTGGAGTAACCCTCCAAATGCCTGGCCTAGCCATCAGAGTCCTCTACCTCAGTGGTAACAACCTCAGGGGAATTGGCAGCAATTTCAAGGGCACTGGCAGCCACCTCCAAGAAATTGGTAGCAAACAAATCAATGGAGAGGAGGACAACAATGGCCTACTTAGAACACCAACTACATGCAGTCCCCTTCTCAGCCCCAAAAAACTACTATAATACCTCCACCTGCTAATACAAGCTCAAATGCACCTAAACCAACTCAGCTACTAGCTCAACCCATACCTAATCCTAATAATAAACCATAGCAACAACCTACATATTCTGCCAATTCAAATCAATTCCCTGCATATGTTGTGAGTGTAAGTGATATCCACATGCATTTAGGAACCAAGCTACCAGCCCCTTCCAAGCCCATTATTACTGAGCTTCCTATGGAAGAGGAGGAGGATCCTTTGAATGATTCTATTTAGCAAAATGCACCTAAAAATATTGAACCAGTCCAAGCTAATTAGATCAAGCAAGAACCACCATTTCCTCAGAGACTAGAAGTTTCCAAGAAGAAGAAGAAAAGGAGGATACCCCTTTGGAAATCTTGGATCAGCTAAAGCATATATCCAACAGATTTTATGATTCTTTCTCCTAAGGCTACACTAGGCGGGTATCCCATCACTCTTGGAAGGTCTTGGTTAGCAATTGTAGATGCCTGCATTGGATGTTGGTTGGGTGACATGACCATTTTAGATGGAGGGCGTACTAAATCTTTTGTTTTTTATCCACCTGCTTAGCCATCTCATGATGAAGATTCTGTATGGCCACAAGTTGGTGAAGAGGTTGAGGAAACCAATTTTGTGGTGTGGCTTATGATGCTAGGAAAAAGCTCTTTCATGCAGGTCCAAGATGAGGATGAAGTGTTGACTAACATCATTCAAAATATTTATAAAGTGGGGGAAGCATCATCTTCTACTTCGATCAGGACACTTCTGCCTGTTCTTCCTGCAACCATTATTCCTACAGACGTTGTTCCTACAGATGTTCTTCCTATAACCCTCTTCATGCAGACATTGTTCCTATAGACAGACTTCCTGCAACAATAGGTGCATTCCATACATTGTTGTTGTATGAACTAAAGGTACCATGTGTTAATAAAGTAGCCATAATAGATTTAACTACACGAGTACAGGTATCAGAGGGAAAATATCTGAATGTTAATAGTAAATTGAATAAAGAGCAACAACTGTTATTGATAAATCTATTAAGAGTCCATCAACATGCATTTGTGTGGGATTATCATGACATGAAGGGAATGGATTCTAAACTTTGTACTCATAGAATTTATATCAGAAATGATTGCACTCCAATAACACAACCACAAAGGAGGATTAACCTTGCACTAAGAGAAATTGTGAAAGGAGAACTACAGAAATTGCTAGATGTAGGATTTATCTACGCCATTTTAGATAGTCAGTGGGTATCTCCATTAGTGATTGTTCCCAAGAAAGGAGGGAAGTGGCGAGTTTGTTTCAATTACAAGGAACTTAATGCTGCCACCAAGAAGGATCACTATCCTTTACCCTTCATTGATCAAGTTTTGGACACACTTGCAAGAAAGCAATACTTCTCACTAAGGATGCTGAATTTCAGTGGACTAAAGCTTGTGACAAAGGCATTATATGCCTAGAAGGTAGCTTTGACTCATGCTCCTGTACTCAAGAGACCCAATTGGGAGCTTCCTTTCCACATTCACACTGATGCATCATATTATGCCATAGGAGTGATCTTAGGATAAAAAGAGGGAGTTATTGAAAATGCTATTTACTTTGTTAGCAAAAATTTGCAAAGAATTGAATTCAATTATATAGTGACAGAGAAAGAGATGCTAGCAGTAGTCTATGCATTGAACAAATTCAGACATTACATAATGGGCTACCAAATATTTGTGCACACTGATCATGTAACCATTAAATATCTCATGAATAAACCCTTGATCACATGTAGATTGGAAAGATGGTTATTGTTGATGCAGGGGTTCGATATAACCATTGTAGATAAGCTAGGGAAGGCTAATGTTGTTGCAAATTTTCTTTCAAGGCTAACTACATCAAAAGACAATCAACCCATAGACCACTCTTTTCCTAATGAGCATCTATTTTCTCTCAGTGTACAAATACCCTGGTATGTTGACATAGCCAATTACTTGGTTACAGGTAGAGTTCCTTCTCGCTTCTCCCCAAAAGAGAAAATGGCACTCATTGAAAAATATTTTCTTTTCTCTTGGATTGTTGGATGTTTGTTTTCTACTGGACCTGACCATGTCATGAGAAGATGTGTGAAAGAAGATGATACATATGACATTTTACATGCATGTCATAATGAACCATGTGCAGGACACTTTGCAGCCAAAAGGACAACAATGAAGATTTTGAACACATGATATTATTTGCCAACACTCCACAAGGATGTAGGAAGGTATACCAGAAAATGTGATAAATTTCAAAGAATGGGCAGACCAACCAGATCTGATGAGATGCCATTGTGCCCTCAGGAAGTAATTACTCCCTTTGACAAGTGGGGATTGGATTTTGAGGGACCAATTGACCCTCCATAAAATGGTAAGTCTTATATATTGGTATGCACTAATTATGTAACAAAATGGGTAGAAGTTAAGGCCATGAAGCTTGCAAGAGATAACAAGGTTGCAGATTTTCTTTATGAGGAGTTTTTCACAAGATATGGAGTTCCAAGAGAAATAGTGACTAATCAAAGGTCATAATTCACATCAACTCTTGTTGCAACACTAGTGAATGAGTACAATATAAGGCACAAAAATTATATACCTTATCACCCCCAAGTTAATGGACAAGTTGAGGTGACAAACAAAAAAATTGAAGCCATTTTGACTAAAATAGTAGCTATCCATAGGAAAGATTTGGCAAATAGATTACTTGAAGCTATTTGGGCCTATAGGACAACATGGAAAACAAATACAAGCTTCACCCCATTTGAGTTGCTATATGGAAAGATAGTTATGATGCCAATTGAATTTGAACATAAAACTCTGCGAATAACAGTGGATTTAGGGATGGATATTTCTGAAGCACAAAGGGAAAGAATCATGCAGCTAAATGCTTTGGATGAAATAAGGAGAGCAACCCTACAACATACAAAAGTTGTACAAAATTAGAGAATCAAGTGGCATGAAAAATTTATCAAGGAGAAGAAGTTCAAACTAGGAGAATGGGCCTTGCTCTATGAATCAAGATACCAGGACAATATAGGAAAATTGCAGACAAGGTGGCTAGGACCATATGAAGTTGATGATGTCTTTCCCAATGGATTTGTTCAACTTACCACCATTGAACCTGTCAGGTTTAAATTACTTGTCAACGACCATCACCTCAGATTGTATCATAAGCCAACTTCTAAAGCATAGTTCTTGCAACAATTCACCCAACACTCAGAGCTTCCTACAGCCGAAGGCAGTGGACCTAGCGTCCCTCCTTCAGCCTAATTGAGGTACACACTTTCCATAATAAATACTTTCACTTACATGAAATTCCATTTCTTCATCATCATCCCATCCACCCATCCATCACCACCTTTCTCTCTCTTCCATTACTTCATTCCACCTCATCTTCATTTATTGCTCAATTCATTTCCCAACAAGGTGAGCGTTACTCTATTCAGGATCTTTGCAGTAAATTTTCCACACATTCAGGTATGTGTGCATTAATTGCTATTTTTAATCATCTTTTAAGTACATTCATTTAATCATTGTACATTACTATAGGTATTCACATAAATGTCATCATTTCCTTCCAATCGCCACTCCCATCTCACATGTCTGGACACATGTCCAAATTTAGGTTGGGGGGAGGGGAATGAAAAAGATGCAAATATTTTATTGTTCATGTGTTAAATCATATTAAGTTGCGTCATAAATTTTAAAATGAGCTGATTTGAAATCCAAGCAAGAGAACGGCTTGCATGCATGAAGTGACAATAATTGCAGCCACCATTTCTTCCTATCATAATTTTCCTTTATTACTCCTTTTCTTCCCATTATTACCCTATCATAATCTTGAGTTACAAGCAAAAAGGCATAACAAAAGAAAGGAAATTTAGTCAACGTTGGCACTAGAATTTAGCAGGCACTGCAGGGAAGTGCATTTGATTTTCAGAAGGGGAATTGCAAGAAAAGAAGTTGCAAAGCATTTGTTTGATTGCATACAATGGAAGGTGGGTTAATTTGAAACAAACCCAAGGTGCATGATATTTTACTGCAAGATGCACAATGCTTGGCTAAATTTCAAAACTATGGATCAATAGATTACTTTTTGAAGTTGGATGGTTTTGATGAAGGCATTTCCCTTGAATTTTCCCATACATTTTTAGAAAGAAAAGCCACAGTAAAAGGGTTAGAAGTTGTGGCAACAAAGGAAAGAATTGCAGAGGTTACAGGGTTGCTAATGGTGAAAATTACCCTATTTCTAGAGATGTTAGGTCAACCAAGGCTAAATTCACAGAGCCAAATGACCCCTCATTGAGCATAGACAAGTAGGGAACAAAAAGAATGTCTCTGCTCAAGCCATGGAAGCAGATAGCTGTGTATGTCATCAAATATATTACTTGTGAAGGTTTCCAGTTAAATTTGCATTCTATCCACTTCAATCTTTTGAATCACATGAGGCATGGGAGGAGGATGAATGTGCCTAATGTGTTGTACAATCTTCTCTTAATCATCGTGGTCAAGACCCAGAAAGGTAGGGATAATTTTGTTTCCCACCATTGCTTGATTAAATTGCTAGTTAAAAAATATTTGTGTGATGTTTCTGGAATGACTTGGGAAGAGTTTATTAAAGTTCATCAAGATTATCACCAAGAAGAGTTTGTCAATGTTGAGCATTTGTCACCTAGGGCTATACCTCGATCTCATTGATCTCGTAGGAGAGTAAGCACAACTGAAGCCATTCCTAGTGCTTCAACCTTTGGTGGTGGCTCTAGCATGAATCCTTCTGCAACAGAGGAAAGTATAGAAATTAGTTCCCATGAAATAGAGCACTAAAAAAAATCTCTTCCTTGGATTCTGATGATGAAGTTCCACTAGAAACCCTCATGAAAACTAGGGCACAATAGAAAGAGGTAGAACTGAGAAAAGGGAAGGCTAAAACACAACCTATAGAAATAAAGGTGTCAAGTTATAAGAAGAGGAAGGCTGATACTATTCATCCTACAGCCAAAGGAAAACATGAATGACCTCCCATGAAATCAAGACTAGTTGAGCTTGCGACCGGTACACCTCCGCAGAAAATCCCTAAACCTGGTGAGACCTAACATGAAGACCTTGAAGCTTCAATGGAGGAGGAGCATGTTGAAGAAGAAGAGGACACATTTAAGAGAGAAACAAACATAACACTAGCCGATCTTGCTAGCATTGCAGAAGAATTGGAGGAAAATCAGGACTTCCTGCAACATGAGCAAGAGGTCCTGTAGTAACAGCTAGAACTGGAGTAGGAGTTCCTACAAGAACAAGTCCCTGCAACAAAAGGAAGAAGAGACAACATCATTACAACCAAAGTTAACTCGACAACCCGAGTCCATGCAAATATACCATATGAGGAGCAACCATAAAAAAAAAGACTGGTAAGAATTCATAATCCTCCTAATTTTATAGTACATGCAACAATTTTGAATCTATGGAAAGAGATACAAAGAAGGGAGGAAGAATGGAAAAAGGAAAAATGAAAGTTGAAGGAGGAAATTCAAAAGAAGGATGAAAAGATTGAGGAAAAATATTATGAAATTGCTACCCTGAAGCAGAGGGTAGATGATATGGTAGTTTTGGCACCAAAGATTCTGGAATGTAGAGAACTCCTAAGGGTCTATCCTCTACTCCTGAAAGAGAAGTATTTCTCTTTTAAGATGTTAAGACTTGCCTTAGGTTTGAATCCTTCTATTGATACCTCTATGGAATTTTTCAATACTTATTGGATTTCCTCCCTTCAAATGAAGAATTTGCTATGTGAATTTTATTTACATAATTATGCTGTCACAAAAGACCATGATTGGAACCTGCTACTATATGTTGGAGATGTTCAATTAAGAGCATTCATGTCTTGGGTACAAAATGAGATTAGTTGGGGACAACAACATGGTGCATATAAATAATTGGAGTCTGATGTCCCGTTGTCTATTAGAGTTGAATCAAACACCTCAAGGGATACTTATAGAGAATGACATAGAATGTTGCTTAGACCAAGTTATGGAAATAAGATTATGCCTTTGATTGAGGTAGTTTACACTGAGTATGAGGTAAAAATATTAGCAAAGGAAGAAACTGTGAGGAGATGTTTATCCCATAGATAGAATAGTTTGACTGATGAGCTAAAAATGGTCGAGCTTCATTCTATCCACAATTATGTTGCAACATTAAAAATAATTGAGAGACATATTCATATTGGGAGAACTCAGGGATGACATTGGCTTCCTTTGACTTTTCAGCCACCCATGCTCATGTGGCTCGTGCCAAATTTTAGATTCTACTAGTGTGATATTGCTATAGAAAGGTAGAGATGGGACAAGTTTGATAGATTTGGAGGATTCTATTGGGATCCCGACTCATGTAGTGCAACCACTAATGTTGGACAACTCTTAGTTGCAAATTTCATAGCTTTGACAAGGCAGAAGAACAACTCTTCCTCTACTGGAGGACAAACAAGACGTTAGGTTGGGGGGAGTGATGAGCCTAGTTTTTGGTCTAGTTTTGGGTGGAATTTATTATCTATTTTCTCATAGATGTCATAGACTTTAATACTCAAGTATTGGTATTGGCTTAATGTTTACCTCAAACCATTGAAATTTGACATTATCCTATCTCTGCAAGCTTTAATGATATTTGGCTTAATATGTGGATCATCTATATTGATTTTACATGTGATTAATGAATGTTTCTTTGAGTGGTTATTGATGTGTGTGAAGCCCAATCCTAATACCTACAAAACAAAGAGAACAAACAACTTACAAACTTCAAATTAGAAAATAAAATAATGAAGAGCACAATAAAACAAGAAAATATAGATTCAACCATAATTAGAATAGCAAACACATGATCCCAAGGGGGAATTGGTGCCAATTTGATGTGAAAATTGGCCCTTTCCCAATTCCTAAGATGCAAGCTTGATATGTTGATGATGATTGATCCACTTTGTTGATGAAGGATGAGAACTCCAAGCCAAAAATCTGCAAAACCCTAGCTAAGAACTCAATGGTGATGGATGAAAATGGTTAAATATTTTAGCATCATAACTTTGCATAATTTGTGGATGATCAAATGAAGATATGAGCTCTTTGTTTATAGAATGACAAGATGGATGAATATCCAAATTTGAGCAATGTGGGACTAACATTCATCCAATGGCATGATGCCACTTGTCAATCTATGAATGTATGGAGGATGTGCAAGATTTGGGGATTGTGCCAATAAACGCATATTTTTGAATTTCAAATTTGTTGAAATGACTTGCAAGAGGGAAGGGAAAATGCAATAAATTCCACTTGGCTCAAGACAAAGGACATGTAAGATGAAGTTATTGCCTTGTTGGATGTACATGTTGATTTGGAATTTTTTAATTCAAATTTAGCAAATATTCCAAAAGATACCTTGTGAGGAAAATGGAGATTTAATAAATGAATTAAATCTATTTTCATGTGCAACTTGCAAAATCTAGAGGATGGGACATGATAAGAAAATAAATTAATAAGGGTTAATTAATTTAATGAGAGATTAGATGATGTGACCTATTTGACTCAAATTTATGGATTTATTTAAATCAAATAAGAGAGGAATATGATAAGAGATTAATTAAATAAGGATTTTTGATTTATTTAATTAAAAGAGGATGGTGTTAGATTAAATCAAATAAGGTTTTAATTTATTTAATTTAATTGATAGACTTTAGAGATTTAATTAAATAAAATTAATTATTTAATTAAATAGGGATAATTAGATCAAAAGGATTGATTTAATTAACAAAAGAGATGACTTAATTAGATAAAAGGGTTTATTTAATTAAGAGAGATAAATTGATTAATTTAATCAGATAAGGAGATTTGATTAAATGGTTAGACCATATATTTGATTAAATGGTTAGACCGAGGGAGGATTTAGGATGAAATGATGTTAGTAGTCAAGATTAGATGCATAATGTCAATCGGTATATTTTACGTGTCTACATTTTTTCCATTTTTGAAGCAATACACTTGTTGTGTTGGTTCAAAGAATAAATGATCTCTATCAAAGCTAAATTTTTTTGTTATTTAAAAACTTGCCCCACTACTGCCTAGCAACAAAACATGCCATTATAATGCCCCCTCAAGAGATTAGATGAAAATTTTAATTTTTAGGTGATCTCGTGAAAAGAGGACAAAGTACCTGAAAGGTCCAAAAAGGCTCCAAGAGGCTAAAAACATGTCTAAACACAATAAAATGATGTAAAACAGGCCTCAACTAGACAAAAATAGGTTCGAGGGTCCAAAACCCTAGCAAGATAGCCAATCAAGATAAAAAAAACCCTAATTTTTAGGCTTAAAATGGGCCCGAGGGGTCACTTTCAAGTCATTTTCATACACCTCCAATAGTAACCTTGAGATTTGAGCTTTGACCTCCTCACAATATGGCGCAACGACAACTTCCCCTACACATTTTTTATCGAGTTCGGACGTATCGACGACCACCTAGCATTGGGGCACCAGTAAGTGACCCTTACCTGAGCTTCATTTTTCATTTATTGCTTCATTTAATGCTTTTAAAGGTTAGTCTGTCTGTAATGACTCTATATAGCGCCACTCGACAATCAAACTATGCCACGCAGTGTGATATTGCACTGCGGCGGTGTAGTTTGGAGTTTGAAAACTCTGACACTGAGGTCGGGGCTGGTGGGGTGGTTTGAAAAGTGTGACGCGACGGTCTTGATTCTGCTCAAAGTGCATCATTGGATGAGAAAGTGCACCACAGTGGTGTGATTTTTCTCTTTGAATCCCTAGCATCATAGTTTGATTAGAAATCAAACTACGACGCCTTCACAGGTTGCACTATTGGAGAATTTTTTTGAATGCCCAACGAAGAATTTTTCAAAAAATTTAACATGGTGACCTTCCTTGATGCAGGACGCGGCAAGGGAGCTCTACTTCCGAGAGCACAGGTCACATGATTTGTCTAGATTTTTGTGGGACTTAAGTGACAAGGACCAGGATTGAATCTGGATTGCGGGGTTATGGTACATTTCCTATGCAACACCCATTTGCACTCACCTAGGGATGCTGTCAGCACTTGCCGAGAGATGGCACAACGAGACCTCATCATTTCATCTTCCCACTAGCGAGGCCACCATCACCTTAGAGGATGTTTGGCATATTTTGCGATCGTTGATTCATGGCCGATGGGTCATTTTTGACATGGACGAGGGGCACGAGGCCTGCTACAGAGTCCTCGCCACACAAGACATCATTTTTTGTGAGGGACAAATAGAGCTCGAGCAGCACAGGATCTTGACACCTCCTTACTGCTGGGTGATTACATCCATCATTTCAAGTCTTGTAGCCCCTAACAGATGAGGTTGATACTTTAGTCCCAGCTGGGGATATTGTTGCGAGCAGATGGTTCGAGATAGGCTTGTTCATTTTGCATAGGGGCTTATGCTTCTCGCATCCTTATATAGAGATCTCCACGAGTATGTCTACATGGATGGTAGATCACTCAGAGTAGGGGTGACTCTTCTTCATGTCTGGGCATGGGAGCACATTGATGTACTACGACCGTATGTTATTTCAGTTTCGATGCTACCAGAAAATCCCCTCGTGTGGTGATATAGAGGTGGTGTGTCCTTCACACACATTGGTGAGCACGAGATCTCCTACTGGAGGAGAGTCTTGGATGAGAAGTAGGTTTTCACCTTGTGACCATACCTTGGTTGGCCCGGATGGATTGATGGGTTGATCAAATGTTCTATTGCCACCAGGACCATTTTATGCAGGGGCGGGAGCACACCACGATTGAGAGGTACTTGCTCGAGTGTGTGCAACGTTAGTTCAGGGAGCCTCAGGATTGCCCTGATGATGATTACGTAGTCGTCTTCACCCACACCATGACACAGGTTTCATGGGGGCGATATATTCCTGCTTTAGAGGTGATGGAAAAATTTAGGTAGTTGCTAGCCTGGCCATGGGCTTACGATTAGCGGCTCATAGATCTAGGCATGACTCAGGCCTACAGGGTTTGGTTTCAACCTTCGTTTCGGTTGACTATTCCAAGAGTAGTCTTACATCTGTAGACAGTTAGAGGTAGAGGGGGAGGACGAGGACAGAGGGCTAACATTTGATAGGACCAACTAGTTGTGCCGCTAGTCCAGCCAGGGTAGGGAGATGTTTGAATGCTAGACCAGCAGCAAGTACCACCAGGTGTACCACCATGGGGCAAGGATTAGCCTCAAGTGCAGCCATAGTTACAGCCACAGGTACAACAAACCAGACATGTGGATCCTCAAGATGCACTGATTGCACAGTTACAGGCTCAGGTCCAGGTCATGACAGCTGAGAGAGATTAGGCTAGGGTCAAGAGAGAGTAGCTTAGGGCCAAGAGGGATCAAGCCATACAACGGAGATAAGCTATAGAGCTATAGGCAGCCACAGAGCTAGGCAGAAGACAACAGCTAGAGAGCATGGAAGCCTCCTCCTCCTAGGGTACAGTGTTAGTTTGATCATACAGGGATGCCATCCAAGAGGTCGAGTACTACCGAAGGCATTATCATGAGGCCATACCCAGAGAAGCATGGGTCCCAAAGTACTTAGAGTGGACCAACTATAGACCAGTAGAGGGTCACGGTGACAAGGGTGAGGGAAACATACACGGGGACAAAGCTTGACCGAGATGACATTTTTTGTACCCTATGAGTTCATTTTTCATAGCCTGATGGACCTTTTTGTATTGATTGACATACATATATAGTGATTCGATTTATTCTTTGTACTATGACAATTGCATTATTGATGATATATATATATGTGAGCCGATGATGATTTTGATATGATGTGATGTGTACTCTTTATTTATGCATGGATGATTTTACTTCTATATGTTATGTAATGATGCTTATGATGGTTATATGATGCTATATGTTGTATTTATTTCTGATGATATTATACAGTGATTATGACTAACAGATCTATATTATGTTGACCTATGATATGCAAATGAAATGATGTTGTCTATATGATGATCTATTTTATGTTGATGCAAATGATGATGTGTTTTCTATTTATGCTTATGTGGAATGATTTATGATGCTATTTATGAGATGACATGGATGATGTAATATGAATGCGATGGTCGTGATATGATGCAAATGAGATCATTTTTTAAGATGCTTAGAATAACAAATGTTATTATCCTAAACATATTAAATGAGTATGTAATGTATGTGATGCATTTAATATGATGCAATGATACATTAATGCAAAGTGGTATGATGATACAGAATGTAATATGAACGTAATGCGGTGAGATGATGTTATGATGTTATGCAAGTATGTATGCAAATGAACTATTTATAATGCTTATATCCCTATTGTTTATGATTATGCAAAAAATGATCATGAAATGTTTATGCAATGATTTATGTGATAGATGTAATGTGATGCAAGAAATGGATGCAATGTAATAAGAATGAATGTGCTTTTATAATATGGTTGAAATGCAATGCATATATTTCCTATATGATATGTTGATGCAATATGCTAATGATTTGTGGATGCAAGATCGATGATGATGATGATGATGGTGATGGTGATGATCAACTATCATAGTACCTTGTTAGTGCGATGAGCAAGAAGAGAAGAAGTCATTTCAACAAGACACAAGATGATGCAAATGCAAATGATGATGATGATGATTACTTGCCAAGGAATTGGGATTTTTAAAGGGCCAAGTTCCTTATGTTTGATAATGCACGTGGTATGATGCATCAAGGTATAGAAAACCAAGATGGCGTGGTACCTAGTGTGACGGAATTTGACTTGACAAGGAGATAGGAGTATCCTTCTTCACACCTGACATACAAAAACCTTGCTAGGATGCACTTTGGACATTTCAAACACCTTGGGCCAAAACACGGAAATGTAAACCGATCCATGCAATAGTCAACAAGTTCTTCAAAACACCCTCCATACATACCTAACAAAGCAAGTATTCGCCAAGGTTATATTACAAGAATGTCCAACAAGCATAGTAGACAAAAAGATAATGATCATTGCCCCAGTCCTATTTCTCTAAATCCTCTTGTTCAAATATTATCGATAAGTCCTTGGAATGAGCACAATAAGATAAGTTAAAAGATAAAGACAAAGAAAACAAAGAAGTTGATGCTCTTCAATACCACTAACGAAAAAGAGGATGTGTTTTCTAAGGACAAGAATTGAAACTTATTGCCAAAAGATAATGACCATTGTAGGAAGGATTCATCCTAGGACATGTTAGTGGATGGCGGCACATAATTTCATTTATCCAAAGCATTCTAAATGATGATTGATATGGGACCAATTCAAATGATGAGATACTGATACAAAGAGATGACCAACTTGCTTATGCATTGACTTAGACCTAAGACTTGACGTTTTGAGTTTTCCCTTTCGACCTGCTAGACTTGTTTCTGATTGTCTTACCAAAGATTGAAGATGATGATCAATTATTATGAGTGATGTTATTGTGGGTGCAAGCGATAGGAGATGGATGAAAATTTTGAAATATTTGGATGTTTTTAACGTTTTGCAATGTTTTGAGGCTGTTTTTGGTATTTTTGAGGTTTTCAAATGTTTTGATTTTTGATTTTCTAAATGTTTTAGAGTTTTCTAAGATTTTGACCAAGAGACTAACCTAAAGACCTATCCTAGGGGCCTCGGGGGCTGATCAATAGATTATCTTTGCCTACGTTACACACGCAGAGACCACATAGTTTGACTGACGACTTGACCGATTTAGAGATGACGCTATACATGATAAGATGTTTGTTTATTATGACAGAATCTTATAGGACTAACCTAAATGTCTCAGGGGATGATCAAAGATCAACCTTGCCTACGTTCAAGCTCAGAGACGATGTAGTTTGACAAGACGACCTTGTTTTTTTAATTTTTTGATGATTTCTTGTTGTTTTTGGATTTTCTAATGTTTTGATGTTTTTGGATTTTTTAATGTTTTGATGTTTTTGGATTTTCTGATTTGAGGATTTTAAGGATATACATGAATCTGATCTGATGAGAACATGCCCCCAGTGTGGTGCAATAGACTACTCTGATAAAGGCAGAAGAAATTGACCTTAAGGATGGGCCGAGTAGTACTAGGAGGAATTGTGATGCAAACACAAGACCAAGATATGATGTAGATGTGAGTGGATGACTGATGGAAACAGATCCGAATGTGATGAATGATGGAAGTACAATGGATGCAGAACAAGCTATAAAGATCCTGTGGATGGAAAGTGCTTTTTTGCACAAGGCACCTATTTGCCAAGTTTTCACCAAGGTACTTGTCCAAAGTGCCACCGAAGTGGTTTTCACTAGAGGATGATTTTTCTCTTCACTATTTTCAATCCTTTTTCTGATTTTTTTTGGATTTTTTGTTTGTTTTGATTTTATTTTTTTGTTACCAAGATGCTTGTTTGCCAGGTTTTCACCAAAGTAACCATTTTTTAGGACATTTTTTCATTTTTTGGATTTTTGGTTCTATACCTTGAAAGATTTAGGCATAAAACTTTTGAGATGGGAGCTATTCATGGGCTCCTCAGAGGTTCCCCTTCAGGTGTTGATAACTAATGACTTGTAACTTGCTATGATGATGAAAGGTTCCAACCAATTAGGTTCAAATTTTCCTTTACTGCTTGGGTTTGGGACATTCTTTTGATTTTCTTTTAACACTAGTTCTCTGACTTGGAAAGTCCTGCTTCTGATTTTCTTATTGTAGCTCCTTTTGAGTCTATTCTGATAGACTTTCAAATGATTCAAAGCATCTATTCATAACTCATCATGTAGCTCTAGCTCATTCAATCTTGACACTCAATACTCTTCATTTGTGATGAGGTTTTGTAGTGATATCCTGAGTGATGGGATCTTGATCTCAATGGGGAGTATTGCTTCTTATCCATAAACTAGGGAGAAAGGGGTGGCACCAGTGGGTGTGCGGATACTAGTTTGATGGGCCCAAAGGGTAGGATTAAACTGTAATTTCTAGTCACGACCTACGTCATTGACTATTTTCTTGAGGATTTTCATAATGGTTTTGTTTGTAGCTTCTGCTTGGCCATTGCCTTGGGGATATATGGGGTGGAGAAGTGATGTTGGATCTTGAATTTTTTGCATAATTCACAAGCCTCCTAATTTTTGAATGGTGTCCCATTATCTGAGATAATGGCTTGTGGAACATCATAGTGGCAAATGAGATAATTCAGGATGAACTTTGAAATCTACTTTCCAATTATATACGTCATGGGTATGGCCTCCACCCACTTAGTAAAGTACCTCATTGCGGTTATGATGAATTTGTGGCTATTAGATGAAGTGGGTGTGATTTTACCAATGAGATCAAGTCCCCATTGTGAAAAGGGCCATGGTGTGACAATAGGATGAAGCTCTTGTGCTGAAGCATGGATGAGATCCCCATGCTACTAACATTGTAGACACTTTATGGCATGATCATGTGCTTCTCTTTCCATTGTGGGCCAATAATACCCCATCCTCAGTAGTTTCTTGGCTATGGTCATTCCACTTGAGTGTGAACCACAGGTATCGTTATGTCCTTCAGTTAGAGCGGTTAATGCCTCCTCAATGTTTAAGCAACGTAGTAGGGTTCCTTCTATGCCTCTACAATACAGGGTATCACCTAGGATGACAAATATGGATGAATTTTTAACAAAGGTTCATTTTAGGTTTGATGGTAAGTTGGCGAGTATGACTCCTATATGAAGGTATGTGTAAATGTCATGATACCAAGGATCACCAGGACCAATGATTTCGCACACATATTTTGATTTTGGTACCTTGAATACAGGCACGAGAAGCTGCTCAATCAGGAATTCATATTTTGGAACGTTGTGGGGGATATCAAGCAAGGATCCAATTGTTGCCATGTTGTATGCTACTCTGTTGTTGATTCTAGGAATCTGCTCAAATGTTATTTCAATGAAGGATTCTTTAAGAGTCTCCACCAATTTCTTGTATGGCATGAGCTTTTCGTCCTTGGTCTAATATTCATCGTTCACTTGATTTATTATCAATTGGGAGTCTTCATATACTTTGAGAGCTATGATATTCCAATATACTGCTATTCTGAGACCTATGGTTAAATCCTCATATTCTATAATGTTATTGGTGCAGGGAGATGCCAATTTGTAGGACCTTGGTATGCAATCCCCTTGTGGGGTGATGAATAAGACACCAGCTCCTAATCCATACTACTTGTATGAGCCATCAAAGTATAGTTTCTAGTGGTTAGCTACATTGATATTGAAAATGGATTCATCTGGAAACTCCAAGACGAGAGGGCTCTCTAAATAGAGTGGTGATTCTGCAAGTTGATCTATGATGACTTGGCCTTTGATTGCTTTCCGCTCCACATATTCAATGTCATATTCTGATAATATCATCACCCATTTTTCCATTCTTCCTATGAGCATTGCCTTTGATAGTAGATACTTGAGAGGGTCAATTTTGGCAATGAGTTTTATTCTATGTGCCAACATGTAATGTTTGAATTTTTGTGATGCAAACACTACTATGAAGCATGCTTTCTCGATGAATGAATAGTTTAGCTCATGCCCAACCATTATTCTGTTGATGTAATAGATAGCCCTTTTTGTTCCATTTTTGTCGTACTGAGCCAAGAGAGCTCCAAGGGTTGCTATTGTTGCTGAAATGTATAGAATCAATGGCTTTCTTGGGATTGGTGGTATTAGGACTAGTGGTGTCAGTAGATATTCTTTGATTTTGTTGAATGCCTCTTCACACTTGGTATCCCATTTTTATGCTACTCCCTTGTGGAGTAGGTGAGAATATGGGTTCTGTTTGTTTGCCAATTGTGCTATGAATCTTCAAATGGATTGGAGCCTTCCTTGGATACCTCTCAATTTCTTTAATTTTTTTGGTGCCTCCATCTTGAGGATTTCTTTTACCTTTGCTGGATCTACCTCGATACCTCTCATTGATACTATATATCCTAGAAATTTTCTCGATTGTACACCAAAGACACACTTCTTAGGGTTTAATCTGGCCTTGTACTCCTCCATCCTATCAAATATGGCACTAAGGGTTGCTATGTGATCTTTTCTCTTTCTTGATTTGGCTAGGATATCATCAACATAGTCTTCAACCATCTTATGGATCATGTCATGGAATATCAATGTCATGGCCCTTTGGTATGTTGCTCTTGCATTCTTTAGGCCTAATGGCATCATATTCCAACAATAAGTCCCCCATGGACAAGTGAAAGTTTTTTTATGTTGGTCATCTTTAGCTATCATGATCTGATTGTAACCTAAGAATCTATCCATTAGTGACAACATCTCATGTCTAACTGTCATGTCTACTATCATGTTGATGTTGGGAAGTGGGAAGTCATATTTTGGACATGCCTTGTTCACGTCTTTGAAGTCTATGTAGATTATGAT
The DNA here is from genome assembly GCA_007258455.2 of Sequoia sempervirens. Classification (NCBI taxonomy): domain Eukaryota; kingdom Viridiplantae; phylum Streptophyta; class Pinopsida; order Cupressales; family Cupressaceae; genus Sequoia; species Sequoia sempervirens. The sequence continues at coordinate 490,943,816 of VDFB02281492.1, read as the reverse complement.
ATTTCAATCGGGTTATGAAACAAGTACCAAGTTTGATACCCATTCTCGATAGTCTATCGGTCAGATGAATCCTGCGTCTAATAGCTTTTTTAGCTCCATTTTGACTAATAGGGCAATCTGAGGGTGCATTTTTTGAAGCTTTTGTTTGAAAGGCTTTGCTTCTGGATACACTGCGAAGTGGTGAACCACAGTCTCTGGATCAAAAATTGGCATGTCAACATAACTCCATGCAAAGTTTATTTGTCTTTCTCTGAGGAAGGCTACTAAGATCTCCTGTTCTTCTAATAGTAGTGATTCCGTGGAGAATGTGATATGCAGGGTCTCCTTTGTTCCTAGGTTTATCGGATTGCATTTTTCCACCAAGACTGCTGACTTTTCCTGATGAATAGCTCTTAAAGGAAGATTGAATCCCCATCCTCGGGCGCCTCAGAAAGGTTTTCATCATTGGATGTGTCCTTTCTTTTTACTTTTTTCTGGTCAGAGAGTGCCACAGTGTGGTTTTCACTCAAGGACTTGAATATTATTCTTAATTTTTCACTTTTGCAACTGAGGGATTCAATCATTTCCCCATAATATGCATGTGTGTCTAACTTGATTATGAACCTTGCTTTATGATCCCCATCTAGAATATTATCCTGCAGTCCCATGAATTCTAAGAGTGCTTCATCGTTTTTGAATGTATCAAGAACTAGTGGTCCTCGTTGGTCATAGTCAATGAGTTGGGGATATACTAGGTGGATATCATGATTTTAATGGTCTATTTCAAAATATAGGGTGCTAATCATGCAAAGAGTGGTATCCTCAAATAGCCTAGGTAAGTTGGTTGTGGTATCCCCATCAACACTTCTACTACAGACATCGGTTATATCAAATGTAAAGTTATCTATGACTCTACCTATAGACATTGGTAAGCGTAGTTCTGCTGGGGTTGGCTAAGGAGGATTATTGATTGTTCTAACTGGAGGACTTTGCTGATGTATGATTATACTCAGAGGGGTACATCCAAGGCCAAGATTTGTTATTGATCGTGTCTCTAGCATGATAGGTATTATGAGCCCATTGACATTTTGTCCAAGTCTTTCATTTCTATCATATCTCATTGCGAGCATCATTTGTAGACTCTTGCTTCTATCATCCATTGGTAAGTCAGCTACTAGTCTTTCATCTTGATATAGCATATGAGATGGATCTGGCTCAATAAATTCTCATCCAAGATCTCCCCAACTTGTGAAGGTGGGATATTTTTCAGGAGACGTTTGGGATGTGGAGGCTTCATTTATTTGTGGTTGTCCCTATGATCCAGAAAATTGTGGTAACTCTCCTACCACAAAAGCATTATTAGGGAGCTTGTAGCTTCCACAACCGTTATCTTGGATGATGACCTTAATGTCAAATATGGTGGGGATGGTGGGAGTGGCGGGTGTCTCTGTCGCAGAAGTGGACGCGAGAGTGGTGGGATCAATGTATGGTGTGGATGGACCCTCATCATTTTTTGGTACTTGAGGAATTTTGTAATACTTTGCTTCAAGATTTTTTCAATAAGAGAAGGGTTTGGGGTCTCAATGGATGGTAACTTCTTGTCCCTCATGTGTGAATTTCACACATTGGTGGAAAGTTGATGCTACTGCTTTCATCGCATGAATCTATGGGTGACCTAGAAGAATGTTATATGGTAAGTTGAGGTCCAATACTTGACAAGTGGTTTCCATGATGGCAGGCCCTACTTGAATAGGGAGTTTGATCATTCCCTGATACACTCTTTCTTGATCGTCATATGCTCTTATTGTGATACCCTTCCCTTTTTTGATAGAATCCTTTGATGTTTTCAATAGCTTGATGAGACTGAGGGAACATATGTTCAGGGCTGCACCTCCATCCACCAAGACCCTTTTGACTTTGCTCTTATGTACTATGGATTCCAAGTGAAGTGCACGGTTGTGAGATGGTTGAGCGAGGAAATCCTAGTTAGAGAATGTCAAGAGATTAGGCGTAATGATGTTTCTTACCATAGCTTGGAATTTCTCTGCATCAAGGTCTATGGGGACATTAGATGAGGCCAATGCTTCTTCAAGAATTTTCCTATGGGTAGATGATATTGTTAGCAACTCCATGATGGAGATTTGCGTTGGTGTTCTCTTGAGTTGATCTAGGACATTGTAGCCATTAGGAATGGATCTAGATGCAAGGACCTTGTTTGGTTGGGATGATCCTGCGATGGTAACTTTTCTGCCTCTTGTGGTGAGTCCACAATCTTTGGCATAGGCACCCTTGATGGTGATGACCATGCAGTTTTCATCTAGGGAGGCAACAACTGTTTCATACACATGATTTACATTTGAGTGGGTGCCTTTCCCCTTATCTTTTTTATTGTTATTCCCTTTGTTGCCATGATTAGGCATAAGATTCGTGTATATCTTAAGATCTTAGAGTCCTGTAGGTTGTTCCACGTTTATGATTCTTTTATCGATGATATCTTGAATTATGTTCTTTAATCTCATGCAACTGTTCATGGTATGGCCTTTTATTTTATCGAAATCATAGTGTTGATTCTCATTATACCAAGGAGGTTTCACATCCGGTTCTTGGTAGTTCTCAAATGTAGGAGCTTTGATGAGTTTTTTGTCTATCAGTTTTTTCATTATGTCTTCAACTGGTTCCCCCAACGTGGTGTATTTTCACTTGGGATAACTCTTGTTGCATTGGGGTGGTCCCCTTTGATCATTGAGATTGTTGATTATCGGATTGTCAGGTGGTTGTTGTGTTGCATGATGATTGTTTTCGTGTTGGATTTGGATTTGAGGTGCAGGTGTGTTTTGGCGAGGGGCACTAATGACCACCTTGGCATCGACAAAACCATCATTAGTAAAAATTATGTTCCTTTCCCATGTGCGAGGTTTATCATTATAATTGGAGTGTGAGTGGTTGTTTTGTTGTTCGAGGTATGATGTTGATCCTACAGGTTGGGTCATAAGGGCTCGTTCGATGCTAAGTGCCTTGGAGATCAACTGATCATATGTGGTGATGCCATGAACCTTGAGATGAAATTCCAAGAGGCCGTCAAGGATGGCTATAATGGTGAAAACTTGTTCTTCTAGCATGGTCCACTTGCTCCGATTGGCCTTGGTTGCCATCATTGTAGGAATGAAGTGAATGATTCACCCTTTCCTTGTTTCAGCGCTAAGTTCTTCTAGACTTACATCCATTGCAATGTTGCATGCATAGTTTTTTATGAATGCATCTATAATTTCTTGGAATTTCCTAATGTATGAAGGTAAGCGAGAGAACCATTCCATAGAGTGGCCTACCAAACTCCTAGGGAATAGCCACATCAAATAAGTATCATCATATGCGACTTCCATGCAATGAACCTGGAATTCCCTTATGTGATCTTTAGGGTTTCCCATCCCTCAATATTTGTCAAATTTTGGGATTTCAAATCCCTTGGGGAATGGTTTCATCACTAGGCTCCTATCAAATGGATAGGGACACAAGTTGCTTGGTGTTTTCATTGTTTGCCCTAATTGAAGATTGAGCACTTGTTGCGAGAGCAACCTGATTTGTGTCGTTACATCATTTTGCAGATCAGGGGGTGGGATGAAGGTGTTTTGGGGTGTTTCAATTATGTGTTGGATGGATGGGTTGTTTGATGGTATATGTATGTTTTTCTAAGCTAGGTAGGCTTCCACCTTCTATTGTATGAACAACGCTTGTTGTTGTTGTGCTGAGATTTGTGCTTGCTGTTGTGCTTGTTGTTGTTCCAACAACGCTTGTTTTTGTTCCAACAATGCTTGTTGTTGGCCTGGCAATTGGGCTGCTTCTTGCTACTCTTGATATTGCTTTATTGCTTGTTGATATGCTTGCAATTGTACAGCTTGTCTTTGTGCAAGAATTTTTGCTTGTGATTTTGCATGCTATGCTTGATTTTGGGCATTTTTATGAGCTTGAGTTTGTCATTGCACTGCTTGTTCTTGGGATTGTGCTTGTGTTGCTTGTTGTTGTAATAGAGTTTTCGCTTGAGCAACCTTTTGTGCTTGTAATGTGGCTTGGGCTGCTTGGGCGGCTTGCGCAACTTGAGTAGCTTGTTGTTGTTGTTGTTTTTCCAATAATGCTTGGGCTTGTGTGACTTGTTGCACTTGTAATGTAGCTTGGGCTACTTGGGTGGCTTGTGTAGCTTGAGCAGCTTGTTGAGCAACTATTTATACAAATTTTTATATTTGCACTTGTTGGAATCCCCTTTGAAAAGCAGCTTGTAATGTTGCGTTATATTGGCTTGATGTGGTGTAAGTTGGTGGTGGTGGGGGTGGTGGTGGATTTAGAATGGCGTTTTTGGTGAGTGATGATGTCATATTGGTGTTTTGAGTGATGGATGGTGGTGTTGATGTGGTTGGTCCTTAGGAGACCATGCTTTGTAATATTAAGGGGGTTTTTGATGATGTTGCAATTGCTTGTATATTTGTCGTCTATTGTTGTGATATCGACAATATATTTTAAGCATTTGGCATAATGCTTTGATTGATATTTGGAATGTTGGTTTGATTAATAGTTGGTAGAGGGGGAACCCCTAAACCAAGGAGTGATGTGGATGATGATGGCAGTGGTGGAAGAGGTGGAAATGTGAGGGAAGCAACTTCTTGCGAAAATGTTGTGGTGTCGAATATGCCCCCTGGTTCGAACATATCTCCCTCCTCTTGCTAATTTGTGAGGAGAGAAGTTTGAGGTGTTGCATGAAAAAATGATGATGATGGATCATGATGGAAGGTGAGAGGAACATTCTTATGTAATGGGTTTTCGAGTATGTTTTGTTCCAAGATGGTATTTGCATCCAATTTTTAATTATTAACAAGGGGGTGTGTTTGAATAGCATTGAAAAATGTATTTCCCTTATTAACATTGGGTTGGGTTGGAGCAAACGATGTCGTGATCTGTGGAATGTTTTGGGTGATGCTTTGGGATGGGGCTGTAGATGAGATGGGAATGGTGGATGATATTGGAGGAAAATACATCTCCACTATGGTACTCACGTCAAAATTTGAAGGTATTTGGACCCTTGTTTTTCTATTTCAAGCCTTTATAATGAAGGGTTAAGCCTCATCATGATGTTGATGATTTTATGGTTCTCCAAATTTTGGAGCATTTCAGTTATTTCTTCGTGGGACATCCCAAAGGCAAGACCCTTTCCTTGGGTTTCCTCTTGTGGATTTTGTGACGATGAGATGGTCAAAGGATTGCTTAATTCGGTGGGATTCATTTCAACTTTTTTTTGGCTAAGATCACTTGAAGCAGGTGTTTCTTTGCTGGCTTTCATGCTCTTCTTGTATTGAGATCTAGTTTGAACCATAAAACAAGGATCAATTTTCAAGAGTATGGGAGATGAAATCTCTTAATTCTTTAGATTGGTCTTTACTTTATGCCCAAAGTAGAAAATTTTATGATATCTTGAGGATCGAAAGGTGATATTATAATGCAAGGGATGGATGATGTGGATGTATTTTTCTTTTGATAAATCTTGAAGGAGATACTAGGCTTTTAGGACTTTCAGATATGTTTCAAATTTTTTATTTTGATTTGATTTTGGATTTGGGATTTGTCCTTGATTTTTATTTTTATTACTTTTGATTTTGAATGAAATAGACCCTAAGATGTTGAATGATTATCTAAGGGATAGATTTCTTCAAAGGATGATAATTTGAATGTGTAGGGAGAAGGATGCATCTACCCACACCTATTCAAACAAGATGATAGTTTAACTAAGTGTACAAAGAAGGATACATCTACATATACCAAGCTAAAAAAGATGATTTTGATAAAGTTTTCAAGGATTTAGTCTCAATGATTTGAAGATTTTTTATTTTTCCAAAAATCCTAGCATTAAGGATGATTTCAAGATTTTCCAAAAGGTGATGGTGAGATGATTTTTGTTTTGATGGATGAAGGATGGATGAAAAAGATTTTGATTTTCTTTGATCCTAAGATGAACCTAATAAAGACACTTTGTTTGCCTAGACCTAGGTATTGAAGAGCATAAAATGCTTCTATAGACCTTTGTAACCAAGAAATGATTCCATTTGAACATACATTTTTGGATTTTGAACCAATGGTTTTCGTTTTGGGATTTGGACTTTTTGAGAATCATGAAGCTTCAACACACATGAAAGTTCATTTTTCTTAGCTTTGTTTAATGAATTTATTTTACCAAAAACACTTTATTTGATTAAGTTTTCAAACTAAGATGTCCAATGTCTAAATTTCTTCAAACCCCATAAAGTATGTTATGTGGAAATTTGATGAACTCAAGGAAAGGGTTTACCTATTGTTTACTTGAGCAAACAAATCACGATGTAATCCAATGTTTAGAAACCTCTAAGGATGTAAATCCCAAGGGAAAGCAATAACATATGGATTGATTCAATTATATTTGTCTCCAAAAGGGTTTGAAATTTGGATGATGATGTTAAGTGTTTTTTTTAAAGATGTTTTCGATCAAGAAATGCATTTTGTAACTCAAGAATAATTACAATCCTATGGATGTGTAAGATAATATTTGTTGGATTCCCACTTGGACAAGTCCATCTATGCTTATCTTTAGTGAATGGTTAGATGCTTGACCCCACTAGTTCCCCTCCATGACACTCACTTATACGGGGCAGCTAAGCATCAACACCCATGAAACTCCCACGGCATGCTTTCCATTTCTACTAAAAGACCGTAAAAGTGTGGGGTGGCTTCAAAATGACCGTTCTTGCACCAACAAATAGATTAAGGATTTTGAAAAATTCTAGAATGTGGGTTTTAATAAGGACTTTCCGTTCGTGGAGATTGACCCATATGCCAAGAGTCCCCTTTCGGATCCATCTTTTCAGAATCAACCACGTGATATTGGCGTTTACTCCAATACCCACATTTATATCCCAGTTGGAAATACTCTTGGCTTTAGAGTGTTACCGGTTGAGTCATTCCCTTGGGTGAGTACTTTTTCCCCAAGGCAAGCCCTCTAGGATAAACAAAAGTGAGTGAAAATAATATTTGTAACTTGATCAATCTTTGTTGGCAACAAAAAGAGAGAATATACGCAATAATGCCCCCACTCACACTCGCACAAGATTTTGTTCAATTTTAAAACCCAAAGATGAAGTGTGGAGGTGATTACTTTGTCTCACCCTAAAGTCATGAAAAAGGCCTTTTGATTCTCAAGATTGCTATAAAGTGCGAGAGAAGCGCATATATCCCTTTTCAATGAATTTAGTTTAAGTAAGCCTTCACAAAAACAAAGTTGCACTTGTTCTTTTTAAATCCACAAAGCAAAATGTGAGTTCTTTTTAGAGCACCAAAAGACAAATGGTAGACACTTTGTTCAATTGTTATCAAAAGAAAAAAACTATAGTATCTTGTGATCCTAATGTTCATTTTAGCCTTTTGCAAGAAATGAAAAGATTCTTTTTAAACCCAAATGAAATTAGTGTCCTAAGAAAGAAGTGATAACAATTTCTTAAAAGTGTTAAGTAAACATTAAATTGTTTAAAAGAACTTTAATTTGATGAAATATCATCATCATGTTTCTCCCTATTTCATTTTCAATTCCAACCTACAAGAGAGAAAACCAGTCAGATTCTAGAAAATACAGAGATTAAAAGGCAAAAAACATAAGACAAATTAATCATTAATCAAAAAGAACGTGCTAAAATTTAATTTCCACTTTTTACTCCTTGCTAGCGGTGCAACCTGTGATTGCGTCGGAGTTTGATTTCTTAGTGGTGCTCTCACAACGCCGCTTACTAGTCAATGTCACTCTGTTTTGGGACAGTGAGCTCAATTACATCGCAGTTTTTGCCAATGTTGGAGTTTGATGTTTTTGAAAATTCCTGTGAGTCAAACAGTCAAGTGGTAGAGTTTAGAATTCAATTTTTTGGGTGGGAAGAGTCTAGCATCACACTTTGACTTTCTCGTGGTGCTATATAGTGACGCTAAAGATTCAATGGTGCCAAAACAATGACGTTGAGCTCTCAACATTGGAATTTTCTATGTATAAGCAAAAACGCAAAAATTTTAGGAAAAAGCGATTGAAGATGAGATGCATCCCTCCTTCTAGCACCAAAATGTGTGAACCCCAATCCTAATACCTGCAAAACAAAGATAAAAAATAACTTAAGTTAGATATTCCAAGCATGAACAAGGATTCCCCATGAAATCCATTTACAAACTTTAAATTAGGAAAGAAAATAATGAAAAACACAATAAAAAAAGAAAATATAGATTCAATCCTAATTATAATAGCAAACACATGATCCCATGGGGGAATTGGTGCCAATTTGATGTGAACACTAGCCCTTTCCCAATTCCTAAGATTCAAGCTTGATATGTTGATCATAATTGACCTACTTTGTTGATGAAGTATGAGAACTCCAAGCCAAAAATCTGCAAAAACCTAGCTAAGAACTCAATGATGATGGATGAAAATGGCTAAATATTTTAGCATAATAACTTTGCATAATTTGTGGATGATCAAATGAGGATATAAGCTATTTATTTATAGAATTCCAAGATGGATAATGTTCAAATTTGAGCAATGTGGGACTAACATTCATCCATTGGCATGATGCCACTTGTCAATCTATGAATGGATGGAGGATGTGCAAGATTTGAGGATTGTGCCAATAAATGCATATTTTTGAATTTCAAATTTGTTGAAATGACTTGCAAGAAGGAAGGAAAAATTCAATAAACTCCACTTGGCTCAAGAAAAAGGACATGTAAGATGAATTTATTGCCTTGTTGGATGTACATGTTGACTTGGAATTTTTGAATTAAAATTTGGCGAATATTCCATAAGATGCCTTGTAAGGAAAATGGAGATTTAATAAATGAATTAAATCTATTTTCATGTGCAACTTGCAAAATCCAGAGGATGGGACATGATAAGAAATTAAATTAATAAAGGGTTAATTAATTTAATGAGAGATTAGATGATGTTACCAATTTGACTCAAATTTATGGATTTATTTAAATCAAATAAAAGAGGAATATGATAAGAGATTAATTAAATAAGGATTTTTGATTTATTTAATTAAAAGAGAATTGTGTTAGATTAAATCAAATAAGGTTTTAATTTATTTAATTTAATTGATAGACTTTAGAGATTTAATTAAATAAAATTAATTATTTAATTAAATAGGGATAATTAGATTAGAAGGATTGATTTAATTAAAAAAAGAGATGACTTAATTAGATAAAATGGTTTATTTAATTAACAGAGAGAAATTGATGAATTTAATTAGATAAAGAGATTTGATTAAATGGTTAGACTGAGGGATGATTCAAGATGAAACGATGTTAGTAGTCAAGATCAAATCCATAATGTCAATTGGTATATTTTATGTGTCTACATGATGTGCAGTTATTATGCATACTAACCTTGGCCTATAGATTTAATTCGCCAAGCTAAGGAAGACACCGCCAGTTGGGCATTCACCATAACATCTAGCTAAGAAATCAATCCAAGTCAAAGGTAGCTAGTAGCAAAGATTCTCCATGCAACTGAACATAATCACCTTGTAATGGACCTTAATGATCGAGCATGCATGGGTGTTACTATTGTGCTGGATCTATGCTTAACTTGCATGTCTGACCAGATGCCATGCATGCGTAACCGCCATCGTTCCACATTCCCCTATTTTCCCTAAATGGCGTCCTCCCAGTCGTGGAGTTGACTGCCTTGTTTAATTATAGTATAAATAATTATTTGATGCTCCATCTTCAAGAGGTTACACGATTTGACATTGTACTCTCATTCTCCAATTCTAGTAATACAAATACATTACTCTTTGTATGCATGAGTTACAATGAATGAAATAAAGTTCTAAGTTCGAGCATCTGAGTTCTTGTTAGTTTAGAGGATACTTATCCAAGGGGGCCCACTTGGTGAGTGATCTTTCTTCTTAGTTTAGCATTAGTTTAGTATTACTTTTTGTTTGGTACTTAGTTAGAAATTTGGCATTGACTATTCCTGCAGCCACTAGAATTCTATTATGTGACTATTCTTGCACCCAAAGTAGACAAAGTAGTCTCTTTTTTGTCGCACAAATTTTCATTCTTTCTTTGCATTTCAAGCTAAGCATAGTTTTTGGTTAATGTTCAACATTTGCTTTATTTCCTTTCAGCAATTTACTTTTAGTATTTTGTTTCTTATCTGTAGAATGCAATGACTACTTGAGCCCCTAGTGCACATACAATGCTGACCCATTTCAAGTTCACATCCCTAGGTTGACAAGTTAAATGCACCTTCATGATAATTGAATGGCTATTCAGGTTAGATGTTTAGTCTCTAAATCAAGGCTATAAAGGCTTAGTTGTGAGATCATTATAGGAGACCAACAGGACCCTTAAGGGATTAAGCTGGTTGAACATAACCCTGAATGATTCTATGTGTTTGGGTGTGAAAAAGGACCATGCCTAGTGTAAAGGTACCCATCTAGATGTGTTCAAACAGTCCATTTAGTCACATGAGTTGTAGAACGAAAGTTGCACCACTTTGCAACTTTCAACTACTTGCATTTGACAACTTTTTTTCCAAGTGAAAATTTTCCACCACAGGAAAATAACTCTAAGATAGTGAAAACTGAGAGAGATTTTTCTAGAGGGGCCCAACAATATCCTATAGGATTAGATGAAAAGTTTCTAAGCATCACGATATTTGAGTAACAACATGCTGAAGTTTACAACCATTTTGCACTTTGCACTCTTAACGGATCGATCTGATGTAACGTAGCTCAGAGTGATTCCATGTGTTTGGGTGTGAAAGAGGACCATGCTTAGCATAAAAATACCTATTTAGATGCATTGGAATAGTCTATTTGGTCACACAAGTTGTAGAATGAAAGTTGCACCACTTTGCAACTTTGCACTGCTTGTATTTGACACTTTTTTCATCAAGTGAAAATCTGCCACCATGGGAAAATCGCTCTAAGATAGTAAAAACCGAGAGGTTTTTGTAAAGGGGTCTAATGCGATCCTAAAGGATCAAACATGAATTTTCTAAGTGTCATGGTATCCGAGTAACAACATGCTGAAGTTTGTAGCCATTTTGTACTTTGGACTCTTAAGGGATTGATCTGGTTGAACATAGCTTGGAGCGATTCCAAGTGTTTGGGTGTGAAAAAGGACCATTCCTAGTGTAAAAATACATATTTGGACACACTGGAATAGTTTTTTTGGTCACATGAGTTGCAGAATGAAAGTTGTACCAATTTGCAACTTTGCACTGCTTGCATTTGACACTTTTTCCATCAAGTGAAAATCTACCACCACAGGAAAACCACTCAAAGATAGCAAAAAATGAGAGAGGTTTTTGTATAGGGTTCAAACATGATCCCATAAGATTAGATAAGAAGTTTCTAATCATCGCGATATTCGAGTAACATAATGTTGAAGTTTGCACCATTTTGCACTTTGGACTCTTAAGGGATCAATCTAGTTGAATGTAGCTCAGAAAGATTCTGCATGTTTGGGTGCAAAAGAGGACCATGCCTAGCATAAAAATACCTATTCAGACACATTGGAATACTCTGTTTGGTTACACGAGTTGTAGAATGAAAGTTGCAGCATTTTGTAACTCTCAACTACTTGTGTTTGACAACTTTTCCCCAAATAAAAATCTTTCACCACAGGAAATCTACTCTGAGATAGTGAAAATTGAGAGAGGTTTTTGTAGATGGGCCCAACATGATCACATAGGATCAGAAAAAAAGTTTCTAAGCATCACGGTATCTAAGTAATTGCATGCTAAAATTTGCACCATTTTGCACTTTAGACTCTTAAGGGATCGATCTGGTTGAGCATAGCTCAGAGTCATTCCGCATGTTTGGGTGTGAAAGAGAACCATGCCTAGTGTTAACATACCTATTCAGACATGTTGGAATAGTCTATTTCATCACATGAGTTGCAAAACGAAAGTTGCACCATTTTGCAACTTTCAACTACTTGTATTTGACAACTTTTTTCCCAAGTGAAAATCCACCACCATAGAAAAACCACTCCAAGATAGCGAAAATTGAGAGAGGTTTTTGTAGAGGGGCCCAACAAAATCCCATAGGATTAGAGGAGAAGTTTCTAAGCATCACAATATTTGAGTAACAACATGCTAAAGTTTGCACCATTTTGCATTTTGGACTCTTAAGGGATCGATCTGGTTGAACGTAGTTCAGAGCAATTCCACATGTTTGGGTGTGAAAGAGAACCATGAATAGTGTAAATATACCTATTTAGATGCATTGGAATAGTCTGTTTGGTCACAAAAGTTGCAAAACAAAAGTTGCACTATTTTGTAACTTTTAACTACTTCATGTATTTGACAAATTTTTTCCTCAGTGAAAATCAACCACCACGAGAAAACCACTCTAAAATAGTGAAAATTGAGAGAGGTTTTTGTAGAGGGTCCCAACAAAATCCCATAGGATTAGATGAGAATTTTCTAAGTGACATAGCATCTGAGTAACAACATGCTAAAGTTTGCACCATTTTGCGCTTTGGACTCTTAAGAGATCGATTTGGTTGAATATAGCTCAGACGGATTATGTGTTTTTGGGTGTGAAAGAGGACCATGTCTAGCGTAAACATACCTATTTGGATGCGTTGGTATAGTCTGTTTGGTCACACGAGTTGCAGAATGAAAGTTGCACCATTTTGCAACTTTCAACTACTTGCATTTGATAACTTTTTCCCCAAGTGAAAATCTGCCACCATGGGAAAACCACTCTAAGATAGTGAAAAATAAGAGAGGTTTTTGTAGATGATCTCAACACAATCTAATAGGATTAGATGAGAAGTTTCTAAGCATCATGGTATCCGAGTAACAACATGATGAAGTTTGAACCATTTTGCACTTTGGACTCTTAAGGGATCGATTTGGTTGAATATAGCTTGGAGAAATTCCACATGTTTGGGTGAAAAAAAGGACCATGCAAAGTATAAAAATACCTATTCAGACATGTTGAAAATTTTTGTTTGGTCACATAAGTTGCAGAATTAAAGTTGCACCATTTTGCACATTTCAACTACTTGCATTTGACAATTTTTACCCAAAGTGAAAATCCACCACCATGGGAAAACCACTCCAAGATAGCAAAAACTAAGAGATATTTTTGTATAGGGCCCCAACATGATCCCATAGGATCAGACGAGAAATTTCTAAGTGTCATAGTATCCAAGTACCTCCTTTGTAAAAGAGGGCTATTTGGTGACCTAAAAGGTAGGGCAACCTATTGGTTTTCAATATTGTTGCAAAGAAACCTCTTAAAACCTTTTAGTATGTTGTGTTGGGAGTTTAATTGTGTCTCATATGATGTTTTTTAGGTGTTTGTACAACCTTCTCTAAAAGATATTGAGAAAAAGTAGTGTTGGAGGGCTACAAGCCTTTAGGTGTGTGTTTGGGATAAGTTGAGTGTATATTGTTTAAGGGGTTGGTTTGTTGTTTCAGTCTAATCATTTTGAGTTAGTTGGGGTATTAACCAACTAGGTTGCTATCACACTACCCCTACCTTCTTAACACTACCCCATTGGCAAGCTAGTGGAGCATTGTCAAGCTATCTCACTCACTAACTTTCCAATGCAGTAGGGTTGAGAAGGTAGAGGTAGCGTATGCCTCATAGAAATGGGGTGTCACAGTGATATGTGATAAGGTTGAGAAGGTAGGGGCAGCGTATGCCTCATATAAATGGGGTGTTTTCCAATGCGGTAGGGTTGAGAAGGTAGAGGAAGCATATGCCTCATAGAAATGGGGTGTCACAGTGTTTGCCAATGCGGTAAGGTTGAGAAGGTAGGGGCAGTGTATGCCTCATAGAAATGGGGCTTGAGAGACACCCCATTTCTATGAGGCATACACTGCCCCTACCTTCTCAAACCTACCACATTGGAAAGCTAGTGAGTGAGCTACTGTGACACCCTATTTCTATGAGGTATACGTTGCCCCTACCTTCTCAACTCTACCGCATTGGAAAGCTAGCTCACTCTATAGCTTACCAATGCGGTAGGGTTGAGAAGGTAGGGGCAGTGTATGCCTCATAGAAATGGGGTGTGACACCCCATTTCTATGAGGCATATCCTGCCCCTACCTTCTCAACCATTTTTGAGACCAGCCTGAACATAGTTTTAAGGTTTGAAAGTAATTTAAAATGGTGTATTGACCCATTCCTCTCACTTTGGCCACTCTAACTTCAGGAATGGGTCTTCAACATCACTAAAAAGGTTTGGGAATGTTGAGTAAGTACAAGGGAAGTCAAGAGTTGAGTTGGGCATGAAGCCCTAGAGTGAAAATTGGTATTTTCCATGTGAATTTGAGAGGTTTTGACATGCTAAAGTGAGTATTGTGTTAGGGCAGAGTTGTTTCTTGTTGAATTGAGTTTTTGTGGGCCATTTTAGACCTATTTGAGGTGGTTTCATGTTTTGATAAGGTTGGGAAGTGTATTTTCCAATAAGCCCTAGGTTATTTGGCTTAAAAGAAGGCTTTTTGGTTTTGGCATCTTGGTGGATGAATTTTTTAGAACTAATCATGAATTATTTGGTTTGAATACATATAAATTTCTGCCCGCATGTGTTTGGAGGTTTTTGGTCAAGTTTCAATATATTTTTCTTTGCTAAAGTGTCCTAATTTGAGGCCTAGTTGGTGTAGAAAGCCTGATTTGAGAAAGTTGTTACAAAGTAACCAATAGTGGTTTTTTGGCATGTGATTTTGTACCTTAAGGGTCCTTGAAATGGTTCAAGTCTTGGTTTGAAAGAATCTTATCAAGGAGAAATACCTAATTGAATGAGTTGGTAATGGTACAAGGAAGAGTGTTGATTTGGTGAAAAGTGAAGAGTTTTGAGAATTGTGTCTTGTGAATTGTTGTTATTTGTTCATTTTTTGTGTTGAGTTGTGTTGCAGG